>JAKUCG020000149.1:0-599796 GCA_022539655.2 Ceriodaphnia dubia | reverse complement strand
CCGCATTTTATCTTCACTTAATGTTCTTCCATCTTCCAATAACTTGTACAGATCACTTTCAACATACTCGGTAACAACCACAAGCTGAAATACAAAACAATATGAAACTACTTTCAATTCTCTAAATTCATGTTGGAATCTTGTTTACCTCTTTCAGTGTTTCAAAAGCTCCAAGCATGTGGACAATGTTGGGATGACGTAAACCTTTTTGTATTTCAAACTCATGTCGTAAGCTTTGCAACTCACACTCTGTCCTGCCAATCTTTAGAATGAATTGATTTAGAGACAATATGTTGATGTGAAAATGTTTGGAATCATACCTTGGGAATAAACTTCAGAGCCACTAATCCTCTCAAATGTCTGTGCCTGGCTTTGTAAACTCTTCCGAAGGATCCTTCCCCAATTTTTTCCAACACTTCATAATCTTCCATTTCAGTTATTGTTGTTAAAAATAAAAGCTCATCACGCCAAGCCCCGGCAAAAAAAACTTGTTTGGGTCCTACTGTCGTCTGCTTTGGATATTGTTATGTTTTGAAGAACTTAACGACATCTAGGTATTTATTTAGCAACTAAATATTATCTTAAACTTTTAAAATGTGTTTTTGAACTTAACCTTTTAAAACGTGTTTGAGAAATACATACATTCATTTTGATCGTTCTTGATTCATACAATTCGTAAAATTAAGTTAGCCAGTCTGGTCTATTTCCAGCAGTGACCTTTGAAAACCCTGAAACCTTACAAAAAACGACCTAAAATTGAATTTAACAACTTAAAATGCTTGAAGGATTTCATTCTTTCAGAAAAATGCTGTATTAACTTATTTGATTTGATAAAAAGTTTTCACATTCAGGGAATCGAACCCGAGACCCCCCACTTGAGGGCGCACCTACTCTTTTCATCAAGCTTTTCGGTCGGAATTTAGGAATTTTCGGTTAAAACTGTTTAGTTTCTTATTAATCACAAAATCAGCGATGTGAAGAACAATGTTCAAATTCATAAGTAATTCATTTCTAACCATCCATATTTTTTTGGGTGAGCTAAAATTTTAAAAATGATATCACTGATTTGTGGTCATGGAAGACTTAGGCGTATCTATGCATGGCTTGAAACATCGTGTAGCGGAATTGGGCACGCGTACACGAACGAATCTCGACTCTTGGAGAAAGGGCTCAAGCACCCTAACTCCAGCACAACGTCCACCTTCTCGCACGCTAGCCACATGGCTATCAGTGATTTCATAAATCAAGAAATTGAACAGTATACTTGATCGTTGCGCAGCTTGCTTGTTGCATCGTAATTGCTATACAAAAGTATTGTAAACAGTAGTAGTGAAAAAAATAACATTGAATGAAATATTGCAGAGTTTCTGGCCTATATAATATTATTTTGATATTTTCAAACCTTTTTCACTAGTAAAAAAGGGAAATTATTATTATATTATCTTTTTTTGTGGAAGACGTCAAGCAGACACGGGAGTTGCCAGGACAAGGGCAACATCCGGCAATTCCGGCTAAAGGTAAGAAATGAGAGAGAGTGCGGGACACACATTCCCTTTAGTGCTTCTTCGACATCGGTATGAATGTTTCTTCCACACGTTTATGAAAATACTGAAAGTGGAAATTGCCTCGATATCGGTACATCGATTTACCTACCCTATGATGAACACGTCATCAATTTTCCTGTAGACTGTTCATCTCTTCAAAAATGTAAAATGTATTACATTTTAAATTGTAAATGTACTGTTTATTTACCAAAAAAATACATTCGTCCACTTTCGTCGTAGTCATATGGTCGTAACTAATTAATGGTAAAATTAAAGTAAAATCGATTATTATCAATGCAAGGCATCACTTCCTCATGATGTGCCATCAGGCGGTTCTTGTAAGCAAATGTTCCAGCAGGTTGCAAACACCTTCCCTTCCCTTGATCGCCTCCCCAGCTCCCCTGATCCCGGCATCCGTTCGACCCGTTCAAAGACAGAGATGAAGGGGAGAAAAAGGGTTCCCTTCCTCTTTGCGTTCAGAGCCTTACGGAGTTCAGTTCAGAATCGTCGCTCCAACGATTCAGTCACTCAAGTGTTTAAGAGTTCACAACTTTTGAGGCTGTTTTTGGTAGTCTAGTTCACGATAAGTTACGCATTCACAACTTTCAAGGTTGCTGTTATTTTTCGTAGTCTACCTCACGATTAGTTACGTAGAAAATGAGTCAAGAAACTCTTGCCGAAAAAAAGAAAACTGAAGATTTACCACGTGGTGCATTTAAGCCAGTCGCGGAGAATTGGTGCCACTCGATGAGTCATATCGCCAAAGTTGATTTCGAGTGGGTCATTCACCATTTTGAGTTTCAAGATCCAAACACTACAACACTCACATCAGTATCGTTTTCATCAGAAGATAATCCAGATTTCAAATGGAAACTGAGCCTACGCCCAGCTGACATGCATCTTACTTTGTTCCTAAATGAAAGCACTTCTATTAGACTGATCCATCCAGCACGAGTCAAATTCGCTATCGTAAACAAGAGACGCGAGAAAGTGTTCCCTTTGGAAACTTATTTACCAATTAATACAACATTGCCAAAGGTCTTCGTCATTTTTTCACGGGAAATCTTGTTTCGGGCAGCTGACGATCTGCTTCCAAACGGCGATCTGACCATCTACTGTGTTGTGGAATATTTAATGGTGAAGCCTTCAGTATTTGGCCAAGCTAATTACGTCCATGACCAACCGTTGAACGATCAATTGGCAAAAGATTTTGAAGGGCTTTTTGAAAGCATGAAGTTTAGTGACGTCACCCTCAGTGTTGGAGGCCTACAATTTCGAGCCCACAAGAGTATCCTATCCGCCAGAAGCCCTGTATTCGCGGCCATGTTTGATCATCCAACTAAAGAGAAGTTAACGGATTTTGTGGACATACCCGACACTGAACCGGAAGCGTTTCAAGAAGTACTGCGTTATATTTACACTGGTCGTGTATCTTCGATCCGTATGGAAGAAATGCCCAATAGACTAATGGCGGCAGCGGACAAATACCTTCTGGTGAAACTCAAGCAAGAATGTGAGAATCACCTGATCAACAATGTTTCAACGGACAATTGCATCGAATACTTTTTTCTTGCCGACCACCATTCAGCTGAAAATTTGAAACAACATGCATACGACTTGGTTCGTCGATTTCCGGTCGAGGTGATGGCTACGCGTGGATGGAAAAATGCGAAGAAAAGTCAACCCAAGCTTGTCTGTAATTTGCAAGAAATGCTGCTGAATTTGTCCACTTTGAAGCCTCCTACTCCTGCGCAGAATAATGAAAACTAAAAATTCATAATTGCATTGTCTGAGAAATTATGATTCGTCAGAAAAATCAAGAAATAAATCAAATTGCCATTTTACAGTTTTTTAATGCACAAAGGAAACAAAATAAATTGAAAGTTGAACGTCACCGACCTTTAATTTTTGTGTCGTCATTTTTTTGCGTCTTGCAATCATATAGTCATGTATGTGCATGTTAAGTCATATGTAAAGTATGAGCCTGGCGTGTTGAATTCCGATTCTACGAAATGCCTCTGCTCCTGATCTGCTCACAATATCGAGACCGTGTCGTAAATTCGTTATTAGTCATTGCTGAACGTTGAACCATGACTCTCCAGCATTGAGACATTTTCCCTTCAAACTCGTATCACAAATGAAACTTGGATTGTCATAGAATCAAGAACCGCCGAGAGTAAAGATGTGTCCAAGTACGATAAATCATCGGGCTTATTTTCTAGCCAGTTTATTGCCTCATTACGAAAAATACACATTCGTCCAAGGGGTGGACGCTCAAGAATATGGCCTAAAAGGAAGGGTACGAGAATGCATAAGGCTTTGTTACCCTTACCCTCATATTTTTGCCTACAATTTGCCTGGTTCAGACAGAGATGAAGGGGGAAAAATTAAAAAGGGTTCCCTTCCCTTCTTCTTTGCGTTCAGACTGAGAGTTGAGTGCAGTCCAGATTCGTCGTTCAAACGGTTCAGTCACACTAGTGTTCGAGTGCTCACAACTTTTGTTATTTGGTTAGCGATTAATTACGTATTCACAAATTTTGAGGTAGGGTTTCTCAAGATTAGTTACGTAGAAAATGAGTCAAGAAAAGCTAGCTGAAAAAAAGGAAACTGAAGATTTACCACGTGGTGCATTTAAGCCAGTCGCGAGGAATTGGTGCCACTCGATGAGTCATATCTCAAAAGTTGATTTCGAGTGGGTAATTCACAATTTCGAACTTCAAGATCCTAACACTACAACACTCACATCAGCGTCGTTTTCATCGGAAGATTATCCAGATTTTAAGTGGAGGCTGAACCTACGCCCAGTTGACATGAAAATTATTCTTAGTCTCAACGACACTGCATCATATACTCTTTCCAGTTCAGCTCGGGTGAAATTCGCTATCGTCAACAAGAAACGCGAGAAAGTTTTTCCTTTGGTAACCCTTTTACCAAGTGCCTCAAAATTGCCCATGACTTTCACCATTTTTCCCCGGGAGATCTTGTTTCGGGCCGCCGACGAGTTGCTTGCGAACGGTCATCTTACTATTTATTGTGCTGTTGAGCATTTAAGTGTAAAGCCGTCAGTATCTGGCCAAGCTAATTACGTTCCTGACCAACCGATGAACAATCAGTTGGTCAAAGACTTTGAAGCGCTGTTTGAAAGCATGAAGAATAGTGATGTCGTCTTTGATGTTAATGGGCGAAATTTTCAAGCCCACAAGAGTATCTTATCGGCTAGAAGTCCCGTCTTTGCAGCCATGTTTGATCATCCAACTAAAGAGAAGCTAACGGATTTTGTAGACGTACCCGACATCAAACCGGAAGCGTTCCAAGAAGTACTGCGTTACATTTACACCGGTCGTATATCTCCGGCCTGTTTGGAAGAAATGCCCAATGGAATTATGGCGGCAGCAGACAAATACCTTCTGGTGAACCTCAAGCAAGAATGTGAAAATCATCTAATCAACAAAATTTCAACGGAAAATTGCATCGAATACTTCTCACTTGGCGACTACCATTCTGCTGAAAATTTGAAGCATCAGGCATGTGACTTCGTTCGCCGATTTCCTGCCGAGGTGATGGCTACACGCGGATGGAAGAATGCAAAGAAAAGTCAACCCAAGCTTTTGTGCGATTTGCACGAAATGCTTCCACTTTGAAACCTTTTACTCAGCTGGACAGAACAATGAAAACTAAAAATTCATAATTGTCTGAGAAATCATGAGCCGTCAGCCGACAGAGGAATCCAGAAATAAATCAAAATTGTAATTTCGTTTTTTTTGCACAAAGATATTCAATAATAAAATGAAAGCTTTGGACGTCACCGACTTTTATATTATTTTCATGTTATCATGCAATTTAATCTACACAGTATCCTCCTGCTCTACTCACAATATCGAGATATGGCAATATCGAGATCGGCACATCAGAATTTTTTAACTGTTTCTAACAAGTTTATTGTTTCAGTGACGTAGTATTCCGCAAATATCAGGTTGATCCGGTCGGGGCAGTCCCGCCCCTATTCTTCATGCCTCATCATGGCCAATGGCGGCATCTGTATGTACTACTGCAGGAATTCCTGCAGTGGCGTTAACGCCTATTAGCGCTAAATTAGTACTAGGAAAGCTGATAATAGCGTATCTTCCCAACAAGGTCAAGTTTTAACTCTTCCAAGGAAAAGTTCAACGTTTTACGTACGTCAAAAGTCAAACGCTCACTTTCCATTAGGATGGCTTCAGCCATCGGGCTATTCGGGCAGTTGCATTAATTCAGCCGCGTATGAAACAGTAGCTAGGAATTCGCTCTATAGGAATTCCATTACTATTTGATTACTTTTACTAGTTCGTCAGTGAAGTTACAGAAATTGCTACAAACTTAAGAGTTATTACCAAAATTGTTTACAGATGGGTTGTAAAAAAGCGAGAGTAAAATGAACGGATATACTGCTGACAAATCGGCGGAGACTTCATCGCGGTTTGTTCATCATTCATTAAGTTGGGGCCATTCAGTATGCGATGTCATCAAAGTAGAATTCGAGTGGACGATTCAACATTTTCAGTTGCGCGGGGATTTGGAATCGCCTGTAATTTTAGCAGGCGAAAAAGATGCACCATTTGATATGATGTGGAAATTATATCTAGATGACTCGGGTATCAAAATGTGCCATGGCCATGGCGAAGTTGACATCGAAGAGGCCATTGAGGCGGCATCATCAGACTTTTACGAGCCAACACCCACATTATCTTTCTCACCTTACAAATGTACGAAAAGTTTTTGGGTGAAAACTGCAATTGTAAACAAAAATTGGTTTGTGAACGACTTATCTGTGAAAGAATGCCTCATACGTCCCGGTGCTGAAATGCCAGCGATTGTGAATGCAATTTCGAGAGAGACATTGATAAAGGAGTTAGCTAATACTCTTGTAGGTGGATGTCTCACTATTTACTGCGAGATTGAAACTACATCCAATGACAAAGAATTGGTAGGAAGCGTGACTACTTTTACCAACCAGCCATCTAGTTCTTTGTCAGATCAGTTTCCCAAAGACTGTGAAGATCTCTTTAAAAATAAAAAATTTTGTGACGTTACTCTAAATGTTTCCGGTCGGGAATTTAAAGCTCACAAAGACATCTTGTCAGCTAGAAGCCCCGTCTTTGCAGCCATGTTTGACCATCCAACAAAAGAGAATTTGTCACATGTCGTGGATATACCCGATATCGAGCCGGAAGTATTTGAAGAAGTCCTCCGCTACATTTACACCAATCGAGTTCCTTCATTACGGATGGAAGCAACAGCAGTTGAACTGTTGGCTGCTGCGGACAAATATTTCCTACAGAAACTCAAACAAGAATGTAAACATTATCTAACTAACCGAATGTCTGCTGAGAACTGCGTTAAAGTGTTTTCACTGGTCGAAAACCACCCAGCAAGTTACTTGAAGAAAAAAGCTGAAGGTTTCATTCGTCGTCACCCAACCAAAGTGATGGCAACGGAGAGCTGGAAGAAGGCGAAGCAAGATAGACCTATGTGGATATTAGCCATTCAAGAAGTGTTATTGGAAGCATTCATTTCACAGTCAAAACAATAATTAGTAATAATATCCTATTATTACATTTTATTACTATTTTCTCTTAAATAAAGTTTGTAATGTGAACACCAGGAAATACAATTGGAAAAACAGGAATGTGACCGGTGGTAGAAAAAACAGTCAAAAGAACCCCAAAGAGGGATCAATGAGCGGACCGGCCATAGCTCGGCCCGTATCAAATTTCAATGATGATTTTTTTTTTACAATTGAAATCGGCAGAATCCTAGGTACAGGAGGTACCGGGATACAATTCCGCGTAAATTAATAAAACTACCTGTGGAATCGTTTTGAATAATGACAATAATTCTTCGAAACGCTGTCGTTACATATCAGTTGTCCCTACAGATCGCTAAGATGGACCATCATGTTGTCATGGGGACCTTAAACCATCGGCTTTTCGCCGTTTCTAGAGAATTGTAGATTTGTCCCAGGAGATCTCCTTCCCCGTCGCCAAACTCCCAATATAATGTTGCTGACGTTGGTCTTACTCAACATTCAATTCTGTTCTTCCTCATTCTTAGTTTAAGTGCCTTACCAGTGTGATGCATGTGTGAGTCGTGTGTTGTCACTGCACTCAATTCGAATAGTGAAAACCAAGCGGTCAGTTCAATTGTCTTCGGCAAATTTGTAATTTTACTTACACGTGGAATGGAGAAACCAAAAACCGTTCTTGCGCCCATGGTAGCAAACCAATCGTGCCATTCAGTTAGTCAACTCATCAGATTTGAATTCCAGTGGACGATTCACCACTTTAAGCTACAACATTCCGGAAGTCAAACTCTGAAGTCAACAATATTCTCGCATAAAGAACATCCAAACTTGGAGTGGCAGCTAATCCTAACCTCTGAACGAGAAAAAAATTATCACACGGAATTTATTGGTAATGAATGTTATTACATCTCGGTTAGTAATCAACCGAATCGCTTATTGGAGCAAAACACTCGTTTGAAAATAGCGATTTTGAAAAATGGCGAAAAATATATCGTAATTGACGTGATCGAGAAAGCCGGGGTAATCATGCCATTATCTTTGAAACTTATTTCTCATCAGAAATTCCAAAGTCATTCGGAAGATTTGCTTGTGAATGGCGATCTAACCATCTTTTGTGAAATCGAAACTGTCGTAGTGCCAAAGGAACATGCATCTGGCACGAAAAATACCAGTGGTCCTGCTGTGACATTTAGTCGTAGTAAGGATCAGTTTATGAATCAAATTGAAAAGCTTTTTGAAAGCATGAAGTTGAGTGACGTTACTTTGGTTGTCTGTGGTCGCCAATTTGATGCCCACAAAATTATTTTGTCCGCCAGAAGCCCTGTCTTTGCAGCAATGTTTGAGCATCCAACTAAAGAGAAAATTTTAAATGAGGTTGCTGTTTCCAATATTGAACCGGAAGTGTTTCAAGAAGTCCTACGTTACATTTACACTGGTCGGGTGCCTCCAAATCGGATGGAAGAAATGGCGCTTGAACTTTTCATTGCTGCGGACAGGTATCTACTCGAAGAACTCAAGGAAGAATGTGAGCAGTGTCTCATCAACGGATTGTCTACTGAAAATTGTGTGGATTTGTTTTCGCTTGCGGATCGCCATTCAGCTGGTACCCTGAAGCAGAAAGCGCTGGATTGCGTCCGTTTATTCCCAGAAGAAGTCATGAGAACAATGGCAATTGGAAAAGATCAACTGCGTCTAAACGGTTCAGTCTAGAATCGGGAAGAACGACGTACGCTTCAGTGTTCAAAATTCAAATGTATTATTGGAGTCTCTTATTTGTTTAATCTCTTGTTTTCCCTAAAAGATGGAGAATCTTTTCATACCAACATTGTAGGCTATTATGCTCCTAGTACTTGTTCAGTGTATTTTTTTTTGCGAAATACATACTCCTGGACTCCCGTTCTTGCCTTGCGTAGTCTCAGACCAACCGGACAGGCAAACAATATCCTTTTAGTGATTTCTTCCATGGCGTTAAGCATTTTACTTTCGAGTAATGCATGATTGCATATTTGCATAGGCCTACAGCAGTGTCCTCAGTAATCTACCTCGTTTGAATGTGTGTCAGTCATTAAAATGACTTGGTCTATATTTAAACTCTAAAGAACTTTCGTGGATACAATTTAGTTTTTACATCCGCTTTCTTGTCAACGGCCATACCACGTAGAACACACCAGGTCTCGTCAGCTCCCTGCAGTTAAGCTACGTCGGGTCCCGTTAGTACTTGGATGGGTGACCGCTTGGGAATACGGGATGCAGTTGGCATACTTTTTTCATGCCTTTTGTTAATTTGTGATAAATTTCACAAATCTATTTCTTAAATTGTCCAAGCAATGTAGCAAAATTTGATACTCGCTAGGTCGTAATCGAAAAGGCTGTATTTGCCGGATGTGGTGCGGGATGCTAATGTTAATTAGTACATTTTAAAAGGGATAGTGGGATACGAACGGCTTGCCATATAAGGTAGTATCATCGCTTATGCAAGCCATTTAAAAATACGCATCAGCAACGCAAGTCTAGTACAACGTCTTTACGCAATTGAATTCCCTAGAAAACAAAATTGTGTTCGCTGGCTTTACGTTGCAAAAAAAGAGTAAAAGAAATCGAAGACAGTTGAGAATCGTCAGTCTGAACTCTTTCTCAACAGCGACAGTCATCGGGGTCTTATTGCTCCTGTCGAGTTTCATATTGATTGCTCACAGTAGTAAAATGAACCAACAGAAAATTACTGAAGCAGTATCTTCGTCGCCCGACCCAGTAGGTAACAATTATTGGTGTCACTCAGTAAGTCAGCTCATCGTTGTGACAGTTGAATGGACGATTCAACACTTTGCTTTGCAAGATCCCGGAAGTAAGACGCTCACATCAACATCTTTTTACGCAAAAGAATGTCCAGAAATGAAATGGAAGCTCTTTTTTCGCAACTCTGGTATTTATCTCAGTCTTAATTGCGACGATTTTGGTTTGCGTAAACCTGTTGGATGGCGAATGGCGATTATAAACAAGAAGGGCGAAAAAGTTTTGGGAATCAAGAAGCATTTGCCAACAAATGCACGTACGCCTGTGGCCTCGGATCTTATTCTTTATCAAGAAAAATCAGAAGAATTCCTCGTAAATGGAAATCTGACTATATTTTGTGAAATAAAGACTGTAATGCCAAAAGAACACTTGTCGGGCACAATTGCATGCGAGCCTTTCAGTAGCAGCGAAGGACAATTGATCGACAACCTGGAAGCGCTTTTTCAAGACAGAAAATTTACTGATGTTTCCCTCGTTGTTCGCGGTCGTCAATTTGAGGCCCACAAGAGTATCTTATCCGCCAGAAGCCCTGTCTTTGCTGCAATGTTTCAACATCCAACGAGAGAGAAGATGTTGAATCAGATTGTTGTGCAGAACATCAAACCGGAAGTGTTCCATGAAGTTCTCCGTTACATCTATACCGGAAGAGTACCTCGTTTATACCACATGGAAGAACCGATGGCATCTCAACTATTTTACGCCGACAAATATCTGCTAGAAAAGCTCAAACAAGAGTGTGAGAAGCATCTCATAAACCAACTGTCTGCTGAGAATTGCTTGAAGCTGCTCTCACTTGCTGATCGTCATACAGCGGTTTCCTTAAAAAAGAACGCACTGGACTATGTTCGCCGATTCCCGGCCGAAATAATGGAAACTGATAACTGGAAAAAGCTAAACTTGGTTAATTGCGGTAACTCCATAGCCCTATTAGCTACTAGAAGAAAGAAGAAGATCCCATGCAGGGTTGGACTACCGCGGCTCAAAAAGGACCGCGGTAGTACAGCGGTACTGCGGTACCGGCGGTACTACCACGGGGGTTTACCGCGGCGCGTAAGCACGTTGAACTTGAATTAAAAATAGTTTAAACGAAATTATATGATGCATTCGAGAAATTGTCGTTCATTTTACTGATGTACTTACACCTGAAGAAATACACCCAAAAACATCAAACAAGATTTCATTTAGCACGAGAATTTTTTTAAGAGATTCAAGTTTCCAGACTAAACGTTGCCAAGAAAATGGAGGTTCATAAAAAAGTAAAGTTATGAAGTGGTTCAATGAATAATGATTTTATTTATCGAATATTTTAATTATATCTATTACTTACACAGGCTTGACATGAAATAATTAAGAACAAAAACTTATAAATATACATATTGGGAAAACTGACAACTGACAGCCATTTCCGATTTGGCCATGCTTGTTTTCCACCCCTCCACGTTTCAAAAGCGTGGCTTCCTAATAAATAGAGCCGAAAATGGTCTTCTAAATCATTCTCTCTTTGTAAGCTCTGCATGAAGTAGCAAGCTTTAATTGAAGATGAGCTGTACTACATTCTTGATGTAAGTATTTTCAATTTCATTTCGTGTTACCACTTACCGTTTATTCGTTTAAAGTTGGTGTTTTGCCTAACTGGTTGGGTATTTGTATTTCTTGAAATTATCTGTTGAAGGATTCAGACTTTCAGCATACTTTGTTTCAAGTCTTTTAAAATATGTTCAGTATCTTTCTCAAATTCAACTTCAAAGTCTATCATATCTCTTTTTTTTGTGTTCATAAGGTAGAGTACTGTTTCATCTATTTTTCTCTTGTTCTAGCTATTTCAGATTAATAGACTGGTGTGGACAAACTTCAAGAGTACTTCACTCATTCTAGGTAAATTGGAGTTGTATTACATTACCTTACCTTAAGTTTTGTTATCGTGATGAGCATTATGCTTATGAGGCTTTGTCCTTGATTAAAATTTAGCATGGGATTCCTGGAACTGAAACTCCCTATTTAGTTTTTAAAAGGGTGTGTTGGATGCCGATAACCACATGTTCTGATTTTTTTTCTACAGGAAATTGCTCTGGGAGGTAGTTGACTATTTGAAGGAGGTAGGGGACTGGTGTGCCCATCGCCATGTTAGCCAAGTTGGTATGTAGAATATTTGTATCAACTTACAACTAACTTAATTGATGACAAATTTTGTGCTGCATATACCTTGAGCAGTCTACCTCTAAGAAGACCTGATATCCTCACTTATGTGCTTAGATGGGGCAATTTGTTCTGTGATTTAAAATATTCTTTTATTTCTATTGGTACAGGGTCAGTTGGTTCCATATTTCATCTTCCCTTGGGTGGTTGCATACAGCCCTGGTGTATGTCAGAAGGTTTATATGGTGAGTAATTGTGTTGGGTCTTGTGAATGGTTTACTAAAGTGATGAGAACGAGTTACCGTTTGATATTTATGAAACTAATACCTTTGGCTGTAATTTATCTGAAAAACCAGCAATTACTACTTTTCTTTCTGAGGTTTTTGTGGTGTAATCACACTTCTGTTCTGCATTTTAGATGTGCAGGGTGTAAGAGCCATTTATCATGCTCTGGTGTATTTGACGACCCCCGACGTGGAGCAGCCGGCTGATTCTCTTCCGGTCGTGGAGGGCTGGATATGTTTCTCCATTTGTGTGGTACGATCTCACGTTATTGTCTGCAAGTTCGTATTTATGCTAGTGATTAATTAATCGAAAGTAGTGGACTGAATCTAATGAAGTCAATTTTGATCATGAAGCTTGCTGTCTTGCTTACAGAAATGTGTGGTTGATTATAGATGGCTGATTCTCTCGTTACTTTTGTTTAGGTTTAAGTAGCTGGAAAGGAGGTAAGGAGTAGGTCTTCCTTAGGCACCAGCTGATCAAATCTCAACCGACGTCATGCACCAGACAATTGGGTTCAAGGCAGGGAATCCTGGCTAGGTAATTTTGGGTGAACTTTAGAGTGTCCATTGATATTCGATATGATGAGAACGCTTTAAAAGCATTTTCAGAGAACCGTGGTGAATCCAACTGCCTTCCTTTTGATCGTGTCCGTGTGTGCCACTCAATTGTGGATTATTTTTCGGTTTTAAAAGTTACTTTTATTATTACAGGGGATATTCAATTGGAATTTGGTCTTTGGACAGACAGGCGCGGGTCTCTTCCGATGTCTTTAGGGCATCTTGGTACGTACATTATCTATGTATTTTTCGGGCCTCAGAGTCACCGGTCTAATGCATGCCTAGTATTCCGGTGCTAGAGGATCCCGTAAAGTAAATGCGTCTAACCACTTATGCTCAACCTCAGTGTTTTATACTTTGGTCGATCACCTAGGTTAGAAACATTTGTTCGTATTTTTGTTTGCTCATAATTTCATTCAATTTCTTGTTTCTAGGATTAAGATGGTCGATAGGCTGACTGGACTATTAAATTATATTAGTTGGAGTCTAATGCCATCCACGTTAGTCACGGTAAGATTAGTTTTTGTTTCTTGGTCATATGAGTGCTGTTGATGATAAATTCAAGAGCCAATTTTATTTATGAGAATGGAATGATATTTAATGATAGGACTGAAGCATTACTGTTAACAACTATACTTGTTATGAATTTGAATTGGGCGCTGATCGGTTTTATTGTTTTTAGGGTGTTAGTTTGCTAAGGACTAAGCGAGTTCCTTGCTCCACTGTGGTGTCTGATCGTTCCAAACTAATGTATGAAAAATCTGCATTACATGAAATTGAATTATTGCTTTTGAAGTGTATTTATCAGTATCGAAATGGAAATACAATTTTTCACCGAATTACAATAATCCTATCCCATTGTTTTAATTCATGCTACAAGGACCTCAAATTATCTTATGGGAAATGTTGGATTTTTTGGTGTTCACCTCTACTCGTTTCGTTTGCGGATGCCGGCAAGGACCTTTGGCGAAATATGACTATCAACCCGGTTTTTTATGTGAGTATAATCCCTTTTCTCGTACTTGACTATAGTTTTCGGGTTCCGATTACGAAGGTAAACACGGAATGTTTCTGGCATTTGATTGTCAATGCGTGCCTTGACGTGAGAGTAGTCCGTCTGGGTACATCCAGTTCGAATATTAGTTGTTGGCTCGCGAACCAGATGTAAGTTGACCTCTTGTGGAATATGATGATCGTCAATACGAGATTCGATTAAAGAGTCTTCCTTGATGGTTCTGAGTGGAATTTCTAAGGCCGGTGCTGGGAAGAGGGTGAGGGCCTTATTCGGAACACGGCAGTCGGGCCGGGACTCTTGTGAATAATCCAGACTGTCGCAATCTACTGTTATTTTAGTAGGGTTTTTGTACACGATAGTCTGAAACTCATCTGGGTAGAAATCCATTTGTTCTGGGGCAGCCATAAGTGGTTCAATCGACAATTTAAAACGTCTCAGTTTGGCAAGATCACGTGGCTTAGTGACGTTAGAGGAATCAAAGTAATGGGCAGATATGTTTTGTTTCGGTTCTAGCTCCGAATTTTTGAAAACTGTTTTATGGAAAACGTTCTCTTCATTCACTTCCTTTGTAGACCCATTTCCAGATCTAGCCCTTCTATCTTTTTTCTCGGAAACCATTTTTCCATTAATAAGGCCGCTCTTGGTACGACTTCTTGCTGAATGAAAGTTACTGCGAGAGCAATTGCGTATATCAACAGCATTTTGGGGAAATTTTAGTCCTCGTAGTATTTTGGCTATGTGGAATCAAATTATATTCATAGCAATCAACGTTAGAATATTATAGCACGGACAGGGGCGGTAAACAACTTGGCATTGCACATGTAATAATATTTTGAATGTTCTGCGTTTAGATATCAGTCGTTAAAGTCAGTATTTTACAATAAATTAAAGAATGCACTTTTTAAAACATAGTTCACGCAATAATTAACTATACAGATCATGAATATCATCGGAAATTGAAATGAATGCGTGTTGCGTGTACGCCGAGATTTTCTACGAACGGGAGAGAACCTTTCAAAATGTCTGGTTAATAGACGGCTGAATCCTGGAGTTTGATATCTGTCGTTTCTGCATGCTAAGAACGAATTCGAAAACGATAAGCCATCCATCCATCCGGTTTGCGTGGGTAAGGGTATCGAAATTATGAACTACTGAGAAAGAGAAACGGTAAAAATTCACTTGTTCATGGCCCATGTGTAGATTTTCTTTACCGTTTGGGTTACATTTGTACCAAAAAAGTACAAGAAATAGGGGCTATTGTCGAGAAAAGTGTGAGACCTTAGCACTAGTTTACGCCGCTTCCGACATTTTTTTCCCGATTCGATATCGTATTCAGAAAGGGAACTTCTCTCGGTTATCGAGCACGCACCGCCGGCCGATGCGCACCTGTTGCATCCCGAGTGCGACGGACAAGACTCGATTCGAAAATGCATGCAAAAGTCACGACACGATTACTTAAAAGCCCCCAAGCTACGTTGGAAGTTTTCATACCGGATTACTTGTACGATGATGATACAAGACCGTGCTAAATAGATATATCTCATCCATATTCGCTGCATTTTTCTCGGTGCCCACTTTTTTTAGACGATCGTGTTAATACCGGAGATAAGCGGTTTATCCCTGAATGTGTTCTTCGCATGTCTTTGAATTCAACAGAAAGAAGAAAAACGGGTTTCTTTTTTTTTTATCCCAGAAAGGCGTGTTACCTTTTGCCATACAGGTCTAACCTTGAGCTCTGCCTTGAGCGGTAGTTAACAGATTCCTATTTTCTCTGGCAACTCTGTTGAGGTTTCTTATTTTGGTTATAAGGAGTTGCTAGAACAGCTGGAACAGATTGACGGCCAGAGACAGTATCACGTTAACTTGTTTTCAAAACACTCCACGTTATTCAACTTCTAAGAAACTAAAAGAGGGGTACGTATTTTTAGTGTAGCGTGAACGTAGCCTGCAACTCTTGGCCTTGATTTGTCTGCTTGCCGGGCAAGTGACGGACAAGAACGCCCGGTGGTGAGATCGACGACGAATCCGATTTGCGGATGTTGCGTCCATTCAACACGACGGTGCGTCGATGCCATCCGATCCTCAGATACAATAGTGCTGGCCTTATGGACAGTAAATGAGCGGGTGCAGTCTTGTGCAGTTGTTAATTTAGTTGACTTTTAAAGTGATTCGTTTGAATGTTGAGATTCATTGCGTTGTTAGAATATCCCATCGAACTATGGACGTTACCCATATGTGTTACATATGTCAGCCTTATTTCTAATTATTCATAGCAGCCTGAAGCAGTGGATGTGGTCAATTCGTCGTCGGTCCAAGTTAGGTGTTCATCGATAGTGCCAGAGGTAATTTTGTGTAGTAGGCAATCAAGATTTACTGTACTTACTATACACGTGTGGATACTTATTGCTTATTACATACGATTTAATTAAATTAAATTAAAAGTGCCGACACCGATAAGCCCGTAGTACAAGACGGAAGCCACTTCTCATAAGGAAGCCGTGAATCGCTGGAAAACTTTCATTACACTTGCCATCGTACAGCGTGATTATCTACAAGTAAGTTGAAAAGCTCGTGGTGGTAGAATATTCTTTTTGCGGTTGTTTATCTGTTTTATAAAAGATGTTTGTAAAACACAGGTTTTAAAATGATGCGTTATTGGTTTTTGGTGCTGCTGCTTGTTATTCCCGCCACGGTGCTTTCTGAGACGCAGCTCAGTGAGAAAATCTTGAAGGCAGAAGAAAATTTAGATGACACGAAAGATGACAAACCAGGAATTTCGCTTTATCTTATTGCGAGAATTCTGAAGACAGTGTTTTCCTCAATATTAGTTTGGTGGATTGTGAGTTTCATCATACTTCCACCCATCACTTACTGCGTTCTCTGGTGCTGTGGATTTACCATATCTGGTATATTAATAACGATTACAAGCATTTAATACCGTATTTTAAAATCAAATTAAATACCCATTTTCAAGGAGTTCGTGCTTATTCGTACGGTGCTGTACGTCAATCGGAAATTGGCCATGTCGAACGCGATTGCGCTTTTTCCGATATGCAGAGCATGGGTGCTTGCGGAAGCATGAAAATATATATTTGGATCGGCCTCCTTTTTGGTATTCCCTCTGGCATCGCTTTTGGCTTCGTCGCATGGCCCTACTTTGCGTGAATACCAATATCTATATAGAAAATTGACTAGAAAGTCCTGTTATTTAGATGCAGTTTGATACCAGTGCCTGTTTATTGTTAACGTGATAACGAAACGACTCGATTCCTTTTTTAAATATTCAATGGACTCAATATACTTTTCGCCAACAAAGGTTTGAATAATATTACATATTCTGTTTTCAATTCTATTATTTTATAAACGTATTTAGAACCAACCTGTCACGACACTCGTTAAGCAAAGCATTTATTAGCGAGTGTGGTTGCGGCTTTCCTCTTGTGTTTCGTACATGTAAAATATTCGTGACTGCTAACTAGCTGTAGTCGATATTTTTACATGAGAAATGGACATTTGCTACCTATTTGGGGCGACACTTGCTACCCCGACACTGGCTACCTTCCTAAATTAATAGGAAAATTCTTCAGATTCCGATTTATCTTCATGGCAGCGTAACTGGATACTCGGCCACGACCAGTGCGAGCATGGCCGACATCAGGGGCCACAGGTTGCGTCCAAACGAGTTCGGCGGCCGGGAAGGAGGAGGGAACACATATACTATGTGACATATACTATGTGAACATATAGTCAGCTACTCACCGTTCGGGCTTATGCTAAGTGGACGCCGAGATTTCCGTTGAACACGACCACGGAATATTAAAAGGGAAAGCTGGAGCGTGAACGAGCATCTGGGGCTAAACAGTAAACTGGAAGGGGCTCAGCAGCACGATAGCTCCTCCTTTTCATCCACGACCAAGTCCGCGATCAGGTTCAGCTGGTAATCACCTGCCTTGCCTGAATTGGGAATATTTTAATTAATTTAGGGAGGTAGCGAATGTGTGTAGCTACTGTGCTTTTATTTGGGTTGCCAGAGTTCTTTTTATTAAGGGAGCCAGTGTCGGGGTAGTAAGTGTCGCCTCCATCGGTAGCTAGTGTCGAAGGAAGCTAATGTCTTTTACTCGAACATAGTATGAAGTAAGATTTTCTTTATTGAGAACCAATTATTTATTGTCTAAATTTATATTATTGATTAGTAATTAATCATATAACATATAAAGTAAAGCACTTGAAATATGTGGCTTTCCTTTACTTCGAACAAATAGCTGCACATACTAGTCCTCTCTTAAGAATTAGAATGCGCTTTATTGAAAGTAGTAAAGGATATCTTCATTACGGGTTACTGTCCTCGTTGTTGTTCGCTTTCTAACGCTGATTAGTAGGAAGCAGTAGTAGTTGTAGAGTTTTTTCGTTCTTGATCTCTCAGTTCCCAGAATTCTTGCATCGCTTTGTTAAACTTTCGTAGACGCTCTTCCTCCTTGATCTTTTTCGCCAACAGCAACCTCGCTTTAATTTGAACTTCTGTCTCGAACTTCTGTCGTTTTGAACGATTGTGAGGCCAAATCATGCCCTGCTTTGCAAGAACAGTATGAGAAGATTTCACCCCTAAGGTTCTATGTTCGCGATCGTCGTTTGCATCTTCACTTGTTTTTTTATTGAGATTATTCGTCGCAGAGACCCAAACAGCAGCGGCTAATAGCAAACAATAAACCTAAAACAAAAGCCATTAATATCAATTGCGACCGAAAAGAACTAGTTCAAAGAAAATAGCAACAATCCTTAATCAGCGGCAATTAACTAAAATCAATACTTTTCTTTAGCGCACACAAAAGCCTAGGCTACTTACTGTATACAAATATTTTAAAGTATACTTCATTTTGCTGGAGTGCGGTGCGGAAAACAGTTTTAAACTACAAATTTGCCAGTCGAATGGCAATGTTAATTTGCTTTCGAAGGCTCCTGTATTTGGAAAATCATTAATACTAAAAAAGAACTGACACGAACCCAAAGTCAGTAAAGGTGTTATTTAATCGCAAACGTGAGTTCCCTTGAATGGGTGATAATATTTCGGTAAGGGTGGAGTATACACACCGAGAAGTAGCCTACGAGCAAAGCCTGGTGTTGTGTTCTTATTTATATTAAAAGCTCTCCTATTGAATTTTTAATCAGTGGTTTCAGCCTCCCGCCCGTATCCGATGCGCTAAGCCATGCCAGCGGACCAAATCATCAGAAACTGTGATGATGGGGGGCTGGAGGTTGCTTGCTAGCTAAATCTGTAACTGTAGCTTTATGGCTGTATCACATAACACTTTAAACTGCACCTGTTTTAGTATTTCCAAAATTTTCATCTAGACTTTTCGTTTTCAAGTCTCAGTTCCCCGTTGTGCAAAGGTTTAATAACTTATATTTTTACTTGTAAATAAATTCAAATTTTAGGACTTCATTTCAATTATCAATAAAAAAACTCAAAATATATCAGGTATATTGTGGGTAAATAAAATAAACGAAAAAATCAACTTCGCACCGGAAGTCTATTAGGGCCTAAAATTTGCATAGTTAGGACAACGTTATGTTGCATTCGACATTGTACCAATAGTCGCAGAGTTGTTTTTCTTCGTGGAACAAAGTGCAGGCCGGGCAGATGAAAGACACAATAGAATCGTCTCCATGGCAATAATGGAAGACCTTTAAAAAATAGAAGATTGGACGTTAAACGCGCACGATAGCTTCCATCAACATTTTTCTTACCTTGCAAGATATCCGTCTATCATCATCAGCATAGTACCCTGGTAGTCGTCCCAGACAAGAAAAGTTGGTCACTGGTATGGAAATCACTTCAGTTACCGGTAACTTGCTACTGGAGTGGTCTAGTGCCAAGTCAACTGATGGATCGTCTGGCAGCGAACAAACACCAACTTTCGTTAATTTCTTTGATGCGGGTAACAATGAAGAGAAACGATGCTTTGACACAAGGGAATCCCCTTCAGCATCACCTATGAGGCCATCACTAATAAAATCGCTCTGCCCAAATGCAGCTTGCATTCGACTGAGGTTATCCTCTGCGTGCGAAAGCCACTGTTCCGTTCATAAAGAAACTTGACGTCAATATAAGTAGAAGATAGAAAAGTAAAAAAAAGAGATGATGCTTGAATTACCAACAACGAAGTGCATATCGCAAAGACGAAAATAACCAAGTCCATTCAACAGCGCAGAATTGCTGCGTATTTTTCGAGCAAAACGAAGACGGTGACTGAAGGTTGGTCGATCACAAGCTGGAAGCTTTCCCTCTTTTTGTCAACTGAGAAAGTTATGTAATTAGTCGTCGATCTAACGTTGAAGTGTCTCAAGGTCTCCCCTTATGACTGATTTTTGTTTCCCGGTAACCTTGAGATTGATCCATCCGTCGGTAATGATGATGATAACAGGGTATGTTACAAGAGGTCTAATTATGAAGACTCGGCCGGACCCTCGAGAGCGAGTCGTTTTGCCGGATGTCTAGATCAATTCGAGACGGCTTGTCACATGAAATAGTAAAGGAAAAGGAACGATAAATAAAACTCTCAATTCATAATCAATAATATATGTGTTTTACATTTTCCCAATAATTTCATTTATGAATTAATAAACACTTTATTATATCGACCCATAATTCTTTCCTTCTGTTATGATGCATTATTCACAATCAGCTACCTGTTTGCAGATTCTCGCTGTAAGCCTATAGCAGTATAGCTAGTCAGATGGGTTGTCGTTGAACTTTCCGTACGGGTAAGTTTATGCTTCTATTTACGTAATTAAGTACCGTTTATTTTTTTCCGGATACCCTCTGGGACTATATTGCCAGATACTGTTGCAGTCCCCAATGGTAACCACTTGGAATAGCTGAAAACAGTTTGGAAGGGAGGTTCATCATCCTTCCCTCTCAATGTCCGCACAGCAGTCAAGTAGTTAATCAAGTTTCAAAACAAAACATTGATTGCCCGAATGCCTTGAAGAAAAATTAGCGCTAGGCGGGTCATGCGGCCAAAGGAGGCTAATACCATTACGGAATTAATTCTACTACAAAATCGTTTAATTATTCTGAAACTTTTTCCCTCATGTCGGTTAGCCTAAACAATATATTTTTAAAAATAATTGGCACGGCACAGCAATTCATGTGAAAGAAAATACTTTAATATGTCTATTCATGAAATTCAACTCATATATATGTGAGACAAAAAATCCCCCCCCCCGGAAATATTGTTCAACAGAATTCACATAGGAAAACTAATGTGTTATTGAGATGCTGTGCTATGAATAGCAGAACAGAATAAAATGGAACCCCTGTCCAAAATACTTGATTCTCCCCCTTTTTCTTTTCCCCTTCGCTAGATGGCGATCGCCGCCCATCACTTGGGGTGAAAAAAAGAGAAATTGTGTAGTTTTTCGAAAAATAGGCTATAATAGTTTTTCTTATGGACATAACTTTTTAAATCGGAATATAACCAATCTCTGTTACATTATTATTGAAGTTAAAAGGATCATTTTGAGACTTTGTTCGATTTCTAGCTCTTTCCTTATTGAGAATATCGAGTTGGACGCTGTTTACCAGTTTTTCGGCAATGCCATAGTCTTTCTAATGGCCAAGGGTTCTTTAATCGGAATGACCCCCCAGATCTCTGACTGTATTATTAAAGAGAGAGTTAGAAGGATCATTTTGAGATTTCGTTCGACCTTCTAGCGTCCTGCGTTCGTCAGATAATTGAGTTGGAACCTCTATCAGTTTGAGCTCTCTTAACCAGTTTTTCCTCAAATACAGAGGAAACGGTAGAAGATAGCGGAAATTTGAATACAGCACGAGAATCTGCATGAAAAACTACACTTCTAGTGTTGTTTCTGAAGAATTTCAGTTTTTGATGAAAATCACACTTTTTTCCATACTATAGACTTCCTATTTTTGCGAATTTCTTTGATTTTCAAAGTTTCCTATAAATAGCACATTTTTGTGCCAAATTTATCGTAGATGACAAAAATCATCATCTAGTTAAACGGAGTTGGCTCCAAAGGGGCGAAAAGACGAGAAATTGTGTAAATTCCTTAGTAAACAACCGCGTCCTTCAACTTTTGACGTCGTTTAACCAGGAAAGAAATACGATAGAACAACGTACTTGGTCTCAATCTGAAGCCTTTAATCTCTTGTATGTGCTCTTAAAATGTCGTTGGTATGTAAAGCCCGTGGAAGGCGCAGCAAGGATTGCAAAGTTACTAGTTTCATAGACACAGTTCTTCTACTTCTGACGACGAATTACAGAGAATGCGAGTAGATAGGAGGACGTACTAGATCTCAATTTGAAGCTCATGGTGTCTTGTATGTGCTCTTAAAATGTCGTTGGTATGTAAAGCCCGTGGTATGCTCAGCAAGGATTGCAAAGTTACATGTTTCATAGAGACCGTTCTTCAACTTCTTACGCCGATTTACAGAGAAGGCGAGGAGATAGAAAGACGTACTTGGTCTCATTTTGAAGCCTTTGGTTACATGTAAATGCTCTCTAAATATCGTCCGTATGTAAAGCCCGTGGTATGCTCAGCAAGGATTGCAAAGTTACATGTTTCATAGAGACCGTTCTTCAACTTCTGACGCCGATTTACAGAGAAGGTGAGGAGGTCTCATTTTTTAGCCTTTGTTTTCATGTATATGCTCTCTAAATTTCGTGCGTATGTAAAGCCCGTGGTATGCTCAGCAAGGATTGCAAAGTTACATGTTTCATAGACACAGTTCTTCTACTTCTGACTACGAATTACAGAGAATGCAAGCAGATAGGAGGACGTACAGTACCCACCCGAAATATGTGGACAGCAGCCCCAAAACGCGCCGTTTAACACGGGCGTGTGTGGCGCTACTGTGTCGGGGGGGGGGGGGAAATTACCCTGGGGCCAAAAAATTTCTTACAGACTTGCAAAAAAATAGGTGATATAAAAACATAATCTAGTTTAAGGAAAAAAATAAGCTCCAGGTGTCACAGCAGTCCTTCATTGAAAATTTCGTGCGTCGAAACATGTTTACAGAAATTTTAAGCGAACGACGGTCGCCATTTGCCCCCCATGTATAGACACAAAATTGGGACTCGCCGTAAAATAGTGCCCCCGGCAAAGTCGTATGTGAAATCTATTTGCAATTTTTTTTATTGAAACCCAAACATGCATAGCTTTAAGTTTTTCACCCTACCTAATTTTTTAGGAACGTTTAAAGTATCGGGAAAAAAAGAATTGTAGTGTGAGGGGCAAAATCCCCCCAAATTTTGCCGGCGGGGTATGGTTGACGAGAGGAGGCGATCGTCGGCTAGGTCAAATCCATCGGGTTTCACTTTTGAATTTTTTCCCGATACTTTAAACGTTTCTAAAAAATTAGGTAGGGTGAAAAACTTAAAGCTATGCATGTTTGGGTTTCAATAAAAAAATTACAAATAGTTGCCACACACGACTTTGCCGGGGGCACTATTTTACGGCGAGTCCCATTTTTGTGTCAATACATGGGGGGCAAATGGCGACCGTCGTTCGCTAAAAACTTCTGTAAACATGTTTCGACGCACGAAATTTTCAGAGAAGGGCTGCTGTGACACCTGGAGCTTATTTTTTTCCTTAAACTAGATTATTTTTTCATATTACCTATTTTTTTGCAAGTCTGTAAAAAAGTTTTTGGGCCCCAGGGCAATTTTCCCCCCCGACACAGTAGCGCCACACACGCCCGTGTTAATCGACGCGTTTTCGGGCTGCTGTCAACATATTTCGGGTGGGTACTGTACTTGGTCTAAATTTGAAGCCCTTGGTGTTTTTATATGTGCTCCCAAAATATCGTTCGTATGTAAAGCCCGTGGTATGCTCAGCAAGGATTGCAAAGTTACATGTTTCATAGAGACCGTTCTTCAACTTCTGACGCCGATTTACAGAGAAGGCGAGGAGATAGAAAGACGTACTTGGTCTCATTTTGAAGCCTTTGTTTTCATGTATATGCTCTCTAAATATCGTGCGTATGTAAAGCCCGTGGTATGCTCAGCAAGGATTGCAAAGTTACATGTTTCATAGAGACTGTTCTTCATCTTCATAGACACCATTCTTCAACTTTTGACGCTGATTTACAGAGAAGGCGAGGAGATAGAAAGACGTACTTGGTCTCATTTTGAAGCCTTTGTTTTCATGTATATGCTCTCTAAAAATCGTGCGTATGTAAAGCCCGTGGTATGCTCAGCAAGGATTGCAAAGTTACATGTTTCATAGAGACCGTTCTTCAACTTCTGACGCCGATTTACAGAGAAGGTGAGGAGGTCTCATTTTGAAGCCTTTGTTTCATGTATATGCTCTCTAAATTTCGTGCGTATGTAAAGCCCGTGGTATGCTCAGCAAGGATTGCAAAGTTACATGTTTCATAGAGACTGTTATTCATCTTCATAGACACCGTTCTCAACTTCTGACGCCGATTTACAGAGAAGGCGAGGAGATAGAAAGACGTACTTGGTCTCATTTTGAAGTCTTTGTTTTCAAGTATATGCTCCTTAAGTATCGTGCGTATGTAAAGCCCGTGGTATGCTCAGCAAGGATTGCAAAGTTACTTGTTTCATAGAGACTGTTCTTCATCTTCATAGACACCGTTCTCAACTTCTGACGCCGATTTACAGAGAAGGCGAGGAGATAGAAAGACGTACTTGGTCTCATTTTGAAGCCTTTGTTTTCATATATATGCTCTCTAAATATCGTGCGTATGTAAAGCCCGTGGTAAGCTCACCAAGGATTGCAAAGTTACATGTTTCATAGAGACTGTTATTCATCTTCATAGACACCATTCTTCAACTTCTGACGCCGATTTACAGAGAAGGCGAGGAGATAGAAAGACGTACTTGGTCTCATTTTGAAGCCTTTGTTTTCATGTATATGCTCTCTAAATATCGTGCGTATGTAAAGCCCGTGGTATGCTCAGCAAGGATTGCAAAGTTACATGTTTCATAGAGACCGTTCTTCAACTTCTGACACCGATTTACAGAGAAGGCGAGGAGATAGAAAGACGTACTTGGTCTCATTTTGAAGTCTTTGTTTTCAAGTATATGCTCCTTAAGTATCGTGCGTATGTAAAGCCCGTGGTATCCTCAGCAAGGATTGCAAAGTTACTTGTTTCATAGAGACTGTTCTTCATCTTCATAGACACCGTTCTCAACTTCTGACGCCGATTTACAGAGAAGGCGAGGAGATAGAAAGACGTACTTGGCTCATTTTGAAGCCTTTGTTTTCATGTATATGCTCTCTAAATATCGTGCGTATGTAAAGCCCGTGGTATGCTCAGCAAGGATTGGAAAGTTACATGTTTCATAGAGACCGTTCTTCAACTTCTGACACCGATTTACAGAGAAGGCGAGGAGATAGAAAGACGTACTTGGTCTCATTTTGAAGTCTTTGTTTTCAAGTATATGCTCCTTAAGTATCGTGCGTATGTAAAGCCCGTGGTATCCTGAGCAAGGATTGCAAAGTTACATGTTTCATAGAGACTGTTCTTCATCTTCATAGACACCATTCTTCAACTTCTGACGCCGATTTACAGGGAAGGCGAGGAGATAGAAAGACGTACTTGGTCTCATTTTGAAGCCTTTGTTTTCATGTATATGCTCTCTAAATATCGTGCGTATGTAAAGCCCGTGGTATGCTCAGCAAGGATTGCAAAGTTACATGTTTCATAGAGACCGTTCTTCAACTTCTGACGCCGATTTACAGAGAATGCGAGGAGATAGAAAGACGTACTTGGTCTCATTTTGAAGCCTTTGTTTTCATGTATATGCTCCTTAAGTATCGTGCGTATGTAAAGCCCGTGGTATGCTCAGCAAGGATTGCAAAGTTACATGTTTCATAGAGACTGTTCTTCATCTTCATAGACACCATTCTTCAACTTTTGACGCCGATTTACAGAGAAGGCGAGGAGATAGAAAGACGTACTTGGTCTCATTTTGAAGCCTTTGTTTTCATGTATATGCTCTCTAAAAATCGTGCGTATGTAAAGCCCGTGGTATGCTCAGCAAGGATTGCAAAGTTACATGTTTCATAGAGACCGTTCTTCAACTTCTGACACCGATTTACAGAGAAGGTGAGGAGGTCTCATTTTGAAGCCTTTGTTTCATGTATATGCTCTCTAAATTTCGTGCGTATGTAAAGCCCGTGGTATGCTCAGCAAGGATTGCAAAGTTACATGTTTCATAGAGACTGTTATTCATCTTCATAGACACCGTTCTCAACTTCTGACGCCGATTTACAGAGAAGGCGAGGAGATAGAAAGACGTACTTGGTCTCATTTTGAAGTCTTTGTTTTCAAGTATATGCTCCTTAAGTATCGTGCGTATGTAAAGCCCGTGGTATGCTCAGCAAGGATTGCAAAGTTACTTGTTTCATAGAGACTGTTCTTCATCTTCATAGACACCGTTCTCAACTTCTGACGCCGATTTACAGAGAAGGCGAGGAGATAGAAAGACGTACTTGGTCTCATTTTGAAGCCTTTGTTTTCATGTATATGCTCTCTAAATATCGTGCGTATGTAAAGCCCGTGGTATGCTCAGCAAGGATTGCAAAGTTACATGTTTCATAGAGACCGTTCTTCAACTTCTGACACCGATTTACAGAGAAGGCAAGGAGATAGAAAGACGTACTTGGTCTCATTTTGAAGTCTTTGTTTTCAAGTATATGCTCCTTAAGTATCGTGCGTATGTAAAGCCCGTGGTATCCTCAGCAAGGATTGCAAAGTTACTTGTTTCATAGAGACTGTTCTTCATCTTCATAGACACCGTTCTCAACTTCTGACGCCGATTTACAGAGAAGGCGAGGAGATAGAAAGACGTACTTGGCTCATTTTGAAGCCTTTGTTTTCATGTATATGCTCTCTAAATATCGTGCGTATGTAAAGCCCGTGGTATGCTCAGCAAGGATTGGAAAGTTACATGTTTCATAGAGACCGTTCTTCAACTTCTGACACCGATTTACAGAGAAGGCGAGGAGATAGAAAGACGTACTTGGTCTCATTTTGAAGTCTTTGTTTTCAAGTATATGCTCCTTAAGTATCGTGCGTATGTAAAGCCCGTGGTATCCTGAGCAAGGATTGCAAAGTTACATGTTTCATAGAGACTGTTCTTCATCTTCATAGACACCATTCTTCAACTTCTGACGCCGATTTACAGGGAAGGCGAGGAGATAGAAAGACGTACTTGGTCTCATTTTGAAGCCTTTGTTTTCATGTATATGCTCTCTAAATATCGTGCGTATGTAAAGCCCGTGGTATGCTCAGCAAGGATTGCAAAGTTACATGTTTCATAGAGACCGTTCTTCAACTTCTGACGCCGATTTACAGAGAATGCGAGGAGATAGAAAGACGTACTTGGTCTCATTTTGAAGCCTTTGTTTTCATGTATATGCTCCTTAAGTATCGTGCGTATGTAAAGCCCGTGGTATGCTCAGCAAGGATTGCAAAGTTACATGTTTCATAGAGACTGTTCTTCATCTTCATAGACACCATTCTTCAACTTTTGACGCTGATTTACAGAGAAGGCGAAGAGATAGAAAGACGTACTTGGTCTCATTTTGAAGCCTTTGTTTTCGTGTATATGCTCTCTAAAAATCGTGCGTATATAAAGCCCGTGGTATGCTCAGCAAGGATTGCAAAGTTACATGTTTCATAGAGACCGTTCTTCAACTTCTGACGCCGATTTACAGAGAAGGTGAGGAGGTCTCATTTTGAAGCCTTTGTTTCATGTATATGCTCTCTAAATTTCGTGCGTATGTAAAGCCCGTGGTATGCTCAGCAAGGATTGCAAAGTTACATGTTTCATAGAGACTGTTATTCATCTTCATAGACACCGTTCTCAACTTCTGACGCCGATTTACAGAGAAGGCGAGGAGATAGAAAGACGTACTTGGTCTCATTTTGAAGCCTTTGTTTTCATGTATATGCTCCTTAAGTATCGTGCGTATGTAAAGCCCGTGGTATGCTCAGCAAGGATTGCAAAGTTACATGTTTCATAGAGACTGTTCTTCATCTTCATAGACACCATTCTTCAACTTCTGACGCCGATTTACAGAGAAGGCGAGGAGATAGAAAGACGTACTTGGTCTCATTTTGAAGCCTTTGTTTTCATGTATATGCTCTCTAAATATCGTGCGTATGTAAAGCCCGTGGTATGCTCAGCAAGGATTGAAAAGTTACATGTTTCATAGAGACCGTTCTTCAACTTCTGACACCGATTTACAGAGAAGGCGAGGAGATAGAAAGACGTACTTAGTCTCATTTTGAAGTCTTTGTTTTCAAGTATATGCTCCTTAAGTATCGTGCGTATGTAAAGCCCGTGGTATCCTCAGCAAGGATTGCAAAGTTACTTGTTTCATAGAGACTGTTCTTCATCTTCATAGACACCGTTCTCAACTTCTGACGCCGATTTACAGAGAAGGCGAGGAGATCGAAAGACGTACTTGGCTCATTTTGAAGCCTTTGTTTTCATGTATATGCTCTCTAAATATCGTGCGTATGTAAAGCCCGTGGTATGCTCAGCAAGGATTGCAAAGTTACATGTTTCATAGAGACCGTTCTTCAACTTCTGACACCGATTTACAGAGAAGGCGAGGAGATAGAAAGACGTACTTGGTCTCATTTTGAAGTCTTTGTTTTCAAGTATATGCTCCTTAAGTATCGTGCGTATGTAAAGCCCGTGGTATCCTGAGCAAGGATTGCAAAGTTACATGTTTCATATAGACTGTTCTTCATCTTCATAGACACCATTCTTCAACTTTTGACGCTGATTTACAGAGAAGGCGAGGAGATAGAAAGACGTACTTGGTCTCATTTTGAAGCCTTTGTTTTCATGTATATGCTCTCTAAAAATCGTGCCTATGTAAAGCCCGTGGTATGCTCAGCAAGGATTGCAAAGTTACATGTTTCATAGAGACCGTTCTTCAACTTCTGACGCCGATTTACAGAGAAGGTGAGGAGGTCTCATTTTGAAGCCTTTGTTTCATGTATATGCTCTCTAAATTTCGTGCGTATGTAAAGCCCGTGGTATGCTCAGCAAGGATTGCAAAGTTACATGTTTCATAGAGACTGTTATTCATCTTCATAGACACCGTTCTTCAACTTTTGACGCTGATTTACAGAGAAGGCGAGGAGATAGAAAGACGTACTTGGTCTCATTTTGAAGCCTTTGTTTTCATGTATATGCTCTCTAAATATCGTGCGTATGTAAAGCCCGTGGTATGCTCAGCAAGGATTGCAAAGTTACATGTTTCATAGAGACCGTTCTTCAACTTCTGACGCCGATTTACAGAGATGGAAAGTGAGGAGGTCTCATTTTGAAGCCTTTGTTTCATGTATATGCTCTCTAAATTTCGTGCGTATGTAAAGCCCGTGGTATGCTCAGCAAGGATTGCAAAGTTACATGTTTCATAGAGACTGTTATTCATCTTCATAGACACCGTTCTCAACTTCTGACGCCGATTTACAGAGAAGGCGAGGAGATAGAAAGACGTACTTGGTCTCATTTTGAAGCCTTTGTTTTCATGTATATGCTCCTGAAGTATCGTGCGTATGTAAAGCCCGTGGTATGCTCAGCAAGGATTTCAAAGTTACATGTTTCATAGAGACTGTTCTTCATCTTCATAGACACCATTCTTCAACTTCTGACGCCGATTTACAGAGAAGGCGAGGAGATAGAAAGACGTACTTGGTCTCATTTTGAAGCCTTTGTTTTCATGTATATGCTCTCTAAATATCGTGCGTATGTAAAGCCCGTGGTATGCTCAGCAAGGATTGCAAAGTTACATGTTTCATAGAGACCGTTCTACAACTTCTGACACCGATTTACAGAGAAGGCGAGGAGATAGAAAGACGTACTTGGTCTCATTTTGAAGTCTTTGTTTTCAAGTATATGCTCCTTAAGTATCGTGCGTATGTAAAGCCCGTGGTATCCTCAGCAAGGATTGCAAAGTTACTTGTTTCATAGAGACTGTTCTTCATCTTCATAGACACCGTTCTCAACTTCTGACGCCGATTTACAGAGAAGGCGAGGAGATAGAAAGACGTACTTGGTCTCATTTTGAAGCCTTTGTTTTCATGTATATGCTCTCTAAATATCGTGCGTATGTAAAGCCCGTGGTATGCTCAGCAAGGATTGCAAAGTTACATGTTTCATAGAGACCGTTCTTCAACTTCTGACACCGATTTACAGAGAAGGCGAGGAGATAGAAAGACGTACTTAGTCTCATTTTGAAGTCTTTGTTTTCAAGTATATGCTCCTTAAGTATCGTGCGTATGTAAAGCCCGTGGTATCCTCAGCAAGGATTGCAAAGTTACATGTTTCATAGAGACTGTTCTTCATCTTCATAGACACCATTCTTCAACTTCTGACGCCGATTTACAGAGAAGGCGAGGAGATAGAAAGACGTACTTGGTCTCATTTTGAAGCCTTTGTTTTCATGTATATGCTCTCTAAATATCGTGCGTATGTAAAGCCCGTGGTATGCTCAGCAAGGATTGCAAAGTTACATTTCATAGAGACCGTTTCATAGAGACCGTTCTTCAACTTCTGACGCCGATTTACAGAGAAGGCGAGGAGATAGAAAGACGTACTTGGTCTCATTTTGAAGCCTTTGTTTTCATGTATATGCTCCTTAAGTATCGTGCGTATGTAACGCCCGTGGTATGCTCAGCAAGGATTGCAAAGTTACATGTTTCATAGAGACTGTTCTTCATCTTCATAGACACCATTCTTCAACTTTTGACGCTGATTTACAAAAAGACGGCGAGGAGATAGAAAGACGTACTTGGTCTCATTTTGAAGCCTTTGTTTTCATGTATATGCTCTCTAAAAATCGTGCGTATGTAAAGCCCGTGGTATGCTCAGCAAGGATTGCAAAGTTACATGTTTCATAGAGACCGTTCTTCAACTTCTGACACCGATTTACAGAGAAGGCGAGGAGATAGAAAGACGTACTTGGTCTCATTTTGAAGTCTTTGTTTTCAAGTATATGCTCCTTAAGTATCGTGCGTATGTAAAGCCCGTGGTATCCTCAGCAAGGATTGCAAAGTTACATGTTTCATAGAGACTGTTCTTCATCTTCATAGACACCATTCTTCAACTTTTGACGCTGATTTACAGAGAAGGCGAGGAGATAGAAAGACGTACTTGGTCTCATTTTGAAGCCTTTGTTTTCATGTATATATGCTCTCTAAAAATCGTGCGTATGTAAAGCCCGTGGTATGCTCAGCAAGGATTGCAAAGTTACATGTTTCATAGAGACCGTTCTTCAACTTCTGACGCCGATTTACAGAGAAGGTGAGATAGAGACGTACTTGGTCTCATTTTGAAGCCTTTGTTTTCATGTATATGCTCTCTAAAATTCGTGCGTATGTAAAGCCCGTGGTATGCTCAGCAAGGATTGCAAAGTTACATGTTTCATAGAGACTGTTATTCATCTTCATAGACACCGTTCTTCAACTTTTGACGCTGATTTACAGAGAAGGCGAGGAGATAGAAAGACGTACTTGGTCTCATTTTGAAGCCTTTGTTTTCATGTATATGCTCTCTAAATATCGTGCGTATGTAAAGCCCGTGGTATGCTCAGCAAGGATTGCAAAGTTACATGTTTCATAGAGACCGTTCTTCAACTTCTGACGCCGATTTACAGAGAAGGCGAGGAGATAGAAAGACGTACTTGGTCTCATTTTGAAGCCTTTGTTTTCATGTATATGCTCTCTTAAATATCGTGCGTATGTAAAGCCCGTGGTATGCTCAGCAAGGATTGCAAAGTTACATGTTTCATAGAGACTGTTCTTCATCTTCATAGACACCGTTCTTCAACTTTTGACGCTGATTTACAGAGAAGGCGAGGAGATAGAAAGACGTACTTGGTCTCATTTTGAAGTCTTTGTTTTCAAGTATATGCTCCTTAAGTATCGTGCGTATGTAAAGCCCGTGGTATCCTCAGCAAGGATTGCAAAGTTACTTGTTTCATAGAGACTGTTCTTCATCTTCATAGACACCATTCTTCAACTTCTGACGCCGATTTACAGAGAAGGCGAGGAGATAGAAAGACGTACTTGGTCTCATTTTGAAGCCTTTGTTTTCATGTATATGCTCTCTAAATATCGTGCGTATGTAAAGCCCGTGGTATGCTCAGCAAGGATTGCAAAGTTACATGTTTCATAGAGACCGTTCTTCAACTTCTGACGCCGATTTACAGAGAAGGCGAGGAGATAGAAAGACGTACTTGGTCTCATTTTGAAGCCTTTGTTTTCATGTATATGCTCTCTAAATATCGTGCGTATGTAAAGCCCGTGGTATGCTCAGCAAGGATTGCAAAGTTACATGTTTCATAGAGACTGTTCTTCATCTTCATAGACACCGTTCTTCAACTTTTGACGCTGATTTACAGAGAAGGCGAGGAGATAGAAAGACGTACTTGGTCTCATTTTGAAGCCTTTGTTTTCATGTATATGCTCTCTAAATATCGTGCGTATGTAAAGCCCGTGGTATGCTCAGCAAGGATTGCAAAGTTACATGTTTCATAGAGACCGTTCTTCAACTTCTGTGGAAGATTTATTTAGTATTGTTTGAGTTTGAAAGACGTTCTTTGTATCTATATGAATCCTTTGTTTTCATGTATATGCTCTTTAAAAATCGTGCGTATGTAAAGCCCGTGGTATGCTCAGCAAGGATTGCAAAGTTTCATGTTTCATAGAGACTGTTATTCATCTTCATAGACACCGTTCTTCAACTTTTGACGCTGATTTACAGAGAAGGCGAGGAGATAGAAAGACGTACTTGGTCTAATTTCGATGTCTTTGTTTTCATGTATATGCTCCTTAAATATCGTGCGTATGTAAAGCCCGTGGTATCCTCAGCAAGGATTGCAAAGTTACATGTTTCATAGAGACTGTTCTTCATCTTCATAGACACCATTCTTCAACTTCTGACGCCGATTTACAGAGAAGGCGAGGAGATAGAAAGACGTACTTGGTCTCATTTTGAAGCCTTTGTTTTCATGTATATGCTCTCTAAATATCGTGCGTATGTAAAGCCCGTGGTATGCTCAGCAAGGATTGCAAAGTTACATGTTTCATAGAGACCGTTCTTCAACTTCTGACACCGATTTACAGAGAAGGCGAGGAGATAGAAAGACGTACTTGGTCTCATTTTGAAGTCTTTGTTTTCAAGTATATGCTCCTTAAGTATCGTGCGTATGTAAAGCCCGTGGTATCCTCAGCAAGGATTGCAAAGTTACTTGTTTCATAGAGACTGTTCTTCATCTTCATAGACACCGTTCTCAACTTCTGACGCCGATTTACAGAGAAGGCGAGGAGATAGAAAGACGTACTTGGTCTCATTTTGAAGCCTTTGTTTTCATGTATATGCTCTCTAAATATCGTGCGTATGTAAAGCCCGTGGTATGCTCAGCAAGGATTGCAAAGTTACATGTTTCATAGAGACCGTTCTTCAACTTCTGACACCGATTTACAGAGAAGGCGAGGAGATAGAAAGACGTACTTGGTCTCATTTTGAAGTCTTTGTTTTCAAGTATATGCTCCTTAAGTATCGTGCGTATGTAAAGCCCGTGGTATCCTCAGCAAGGATTGCAAAGTTACATGTTTCATATAGACTGTTCTTCATCTTCATAGACACCATTCTTCAACTTCTGACGCCGATTTACAGAGAAGGCGAGGAGATAGAAAGACGTACTTGGTCTCATTTTGAAGCCTTTGTTTTCATGTATATGCTCTCTAAATATCGTGCGTATGTAAAGCCCGTGGTATGCTCAGCAAGGATTGCAAAGTTACATGTTTCATAGAGACCGTTCTTCAACTTCTGACGCCGATTTACAGAGAATGCGAGGAGATAGAAAGACGTACTTGGTCTCATTTTGAAGCCTTTGTTTTCATGTATATGCTCCTTAAGTATCGTGCGTATGTAAAGCCCGTGGTATGCTCAGCAAGGATTGCAAAGTTACATGTTTCATAGAGACTGTTCTTCATCTTCATAGACACCATTCTTCAACTTTTGACGCTGATTTACAGAGAAGGCGAGGAGATAGAAAGACGTACTTGGTCTCATTTTGAAGCCTTTGTTTTCATGTATATGCTCTCTAAAAATCGTGCGTATGTAAAGCCCGTGGTATGCTCAGCAAGGATTGCAAAGTTACATGTTTCATAGAGACCGTTCTTCAATTTCTGACGCCGATTTACAGAGAAGGCGATGAGATAGAAAGACGTACTTGGTCTCATTTTGAAGCCTTTGTTTCATGTATATGCTCTCTAAATTTCGTGCGTATGTAAAGCCCGTGGTATGCTCAGCAAGGATTGCAAAGTTACATGTTTCATAGAGACTGTTATTCATCTTCATAGACACCGTTCTTCAACTTTTGACGCTGATTTACAGAGAAGGCGAGGAGATAGAAAGACGTACTTGGTCTCATTTTGAAGTCTTTGTTTTCAAGTATATGCTCCTTAAGTATCGTGCGTATGTAAAGCCCGTGGTATCCTCAGCAAGGATTGCAAAGTTACATGTTTCATAGAGACTGTTCTTCATCTTCATAGACACCGTTCTCAACTTCTGACGCCGATTTACAGAGAAGGCGAGGAGATAGAAAGACGTACTTGGTCTCATTTTGAAGCCTTTGTTTTCATGTATATGCTCTCTAAATATCGTGCGTATGTAAAGCCCGTGGTATGCTCAGCAAGGATTGCAAAGTTACATGTTTCATAGAGACCGTTCTTCAACTTCTGACACCGATTTACAGAGAAGGCGAGGAGATAGAAAGACGTACTTGGTCTCATTTTGAAGTCTTTGTTTTCAAGTATATGCTCCTTAAGTATCGTGCGTATGTAAAGCCCGTGGTATCCTCAGCAAGGATTGCAAAGTTACATGTTTCATAGAGACTGTTCTTCATCTTCATAGACACCATTCTTCAACTTTTGACGCTGATTTACAGAGAAGGCGAGGAGATAGAAAGACGTACTTGGTCTCATTTTGAAGCCTTTGTTTTCATGTATATGCTCTCTAAAAATCGTGCGTATGTAAAGCCCGTGGTATGCTCAGCAAGGAGTGCAAAGTTACATGTTTCATAGAGACCGTTCTTCAACTTCTGACGCCGATTTACAGAGAAGGTGAGGAAAGACGTACTCATTTCATTTTGAAGCCTTTGTTTCATGTATATGCTCTCTAAATATCGTGCGTATGTAAAGCCCGTGGTATGCTCAGCAAGGATTGCAAAGTTACATGTTTCATAGAGACTGTTATTCATCTTCATAGACACCGTTCTTCAACTTTTGACGCTGATTTACAGAGAAGGCGAGGAGATAGAAAGACGTACTTGGTCTCATTTTGAAGCCTTTGTTTTCATGTATATGCTCTCTAAATATCGTGCGTATGTAAAGCCCGTGGTATGCTCAGCAAGGATTGCAAAGTTACATGTTTCATAGAGACCGTTCTTCAACTTCTGACGCCGATTTACAGAGAAGGCGAGGAGATAGAAAGACGTACTTGGTCTCATTTTGAAGCCTTTGTTTTCATGTATATGCTCCTTAAGTATCGTGCGTATGTAAAGCCCGTGGTATGCTCAGCAAGGATTGCAAAGTTACATGTTTCATAGAGACTGTTCTTCATCTTCATAGACACCATTCTTCAACTTTTGACGCTGATTTACAGAGAAGGCGAGGAGATAGAAAGACGTACTTGGTCTCATTTTGAAGCCTTTGTTTTCATGTATATGCTCTCTAAAAATCGTGCGTATGTAAAGCCCGTGGTATGCTCAGCAAGGATTGCAAAGTTACATGTTTCATAGAGACCGTTCTTCAACTTCTGACGCCGATTTACAGAGAAGCGAGGCGATAGAAAGACGTACTTGGTCTCATTTTGAAGCCTTTGTTTTCATGTATATGCTCTCTAAATTTCGTGCGTATGTAAAGCCCGTGGTATCCTCAGAACGCAATGCAAAGGTACATTATAAATAAGACTGTAATAAAACTTCATAGACACCGTTCTTCAACTTTTGACGCTGATTTACAGAGAAGGCGAGGAGATAGAAAGACGTACTTGGTCTCATTTTGAAGCCTTTGTTTTCATGTATATGCTCTCTAAATATCGTGCGTATGTAAAGCCCGTGGTATGCTCAGCAAGGATTGCAAAGTTACATGTTTCATAGAGACCGTTCTTCAACTTCTGACGCCGATTTACAGAGAAGGCGAGGAGATAGAAAGACGTACTTGGTCTCATTTTGAAGCCTTTGTTTTCATGTATATGCTCCTTAAGTATCGTGCGTATGTAAAGCCCGTGGTATGCTCAGCAAGGATTGCAAAGTTACATGTTTCATAGAGACTGTTCTTCATCTTCATAGACACCATTCTTCAACTTTTGACGCTGATTTACAGAGAAGGCGAGGAGATAGAAAGACGTACTTGGTCTCATTTTGAAGCCTTTGTTTTCATGTATATGCTCTCTAAAAATCGTGCGTATGTAAAGCCCGTGGTATGCTCAGCAAGGATTGCAAAGTTACATGTTTCATAGAGACCGTTCTTCAACTTCTGACGCCGATTTACAGAGAAGGTGAGGAGATAGTCTTGGTCTCATTTTGAAGCCTTTGTTTCATGTATATGCTCTCTAAATTTCGTGCGTATGTAAAGCCCGTGGTATGCTCAGCAAGGATTGCAAAGTTACATGTTTCATAGAGACTGTTATTCATCTTCATAGACACCGTTCTTCAACTTCTGACGCCGATTTACAGAGAAGGCGAGGAGATAGAAAGACGTACTTGGTCTCATTTTGAAGCCTTTGTTTTCATGTATATGCTCCTTAAGTATCGTGCGTATGTAAAGCCCGTGGTATGCTCAGCAAGGATTGCAAAGTTACATGTTTCATAGAGACTGTTCTTCATTTTCATAGACACCATTCTTCAACTTTTGACGCTGATTTACAGAGAAGGCGAGGAGATAGAAAGACGTACTTGGTCTCATTTTGAAGCCTTTGTTTTCATGTATATGCTCTCTAAAAATCGTGCGTATGTAAAGCCCGTGGTATGCTCAGCAAGGATTGCAAAGTTACATGTTTCATAGAGACCGTTCTTCAACTTCTGACGCCGATTTACAGAGAAGGCGAGGAGATAGAAAGACGTACTTGGTCATTTTGAAGCCTTTGTTTCATGTATATGCTCTCTAAATTTCGTGCGTATGTAAAGCCCGTGGTATGCTCAGCAAGGATTGCAAAGTTACATGTTTCATAGAGACTGTTATTCATCTTCATAGACACCGTTCTTCAACTTTTGACGCTGATTTACAGAGAAGGCGAGGAGATAGAAAGACGTACTTGGTCTCATTTTGAAGTCTTTGTTTTCAAGTATATGCTCCTTAAGTATCGTGCGTATGTAAAGCCCGTGGTATCCTCAGCAAGGATTGCAAAGTTACATGTTTCATAGAGACTGTTCTTCATCTTCATAGACACCGTTCTCAACTTCTGACGCCGATTTACAGAGAAGGCGAGGAGATAGAAAGACGTACTTGGTCTCATTTTGAAGCCTTTGTTTTCATGTATATGCTCTCTAAATATCGTGCGTATGTAAAGCCCGTGGTATGCTCAGCAAGGATTGCAAAGTTACATGTTTCATAGAGACCGTTCTTCAACTTCTGACACCGATTTACAGAGAAGGCGAGGAGATAGAAAGACGTACTTGGTCTCATTTTGAAGTCTTTGTTTTCAAGTATATGCTCCTTAAGTATCGTGCGTATGTAAAGCCCGTGGTATCCTCAGCAAGGATTGCAAAGTTACATGTTTCATAGAGACTGTTCTTCATCTTCATAGACACCATTCTTCAACTTTTGACGCTGATTTACAGAGAAGGCGAGGAGATAGAAAGACGTACTTGGTCTCATTTTGAAGCCTTTGTTTTCATGTATATGCTCTCTAAAAATCGTGCGTATGTAAAGCCCGTGGTATGCTCAGCAAGGATTGCAAAGTTACATGTTTCATAGAGACCGTTCTTCAACTTCTGACGCCGATTTACAGAGAAGGCGAGGAGATAGAAAGACGTACTTGGTCTCATTTTGAAGCCTTTGTTTCATGTATATGCTCTCTAAATATCGTGCGTATGTAAAGCCCGTGGTATGCTCAGCAAGGATTGCAAAGTTACATGTTTCATAGAGACTGTTATTCATCTTCATAGACACCGTTCTTCAACTTTTGACGCCGATTTACAGAGAAGGCGAGGAGATAGAAAGACGTACTTGGTCTCATTTTGAAGTCTTTGTTTTCAAGTATATGCTCCTTAAGTATCGTGCGTATGTAAAGCCCGTGGTATCCTCAGCAAGGATTGCAAAGTTACATGTTTCATAGAGACTGTTCTTCATCTTCATAGACACCGTTCTTCAACTTCTGACGCCGATTTACAGAGAAGGCGAGGAGATAGAAAGACGTACTTGGTCTCATTTTGAAGCCTTTGTTTTCATGTATATGCTCTCTAAATATCGTGCGTATGTAAAGCCCGTGGTATGCTCAGCAAGGATTGCAAAGTTACATGTTTCATAGAGACCGTTCTTCAACTTCTGACGCCGATTTACAGAGAAGGCGAGGAGATAGAAAGACGTACTTGGTCTCATTTTGAAGTCTTTGTTTTCATGTATATGCTCCTTAAGTATCGTGCGTATGTAAAGCCCGTGGTATGCTCAGCAAGGATTGCAAAGTTACATGTTTCATAGAGACTGTTCTTCATCTTCATAGACACCATTCTTCAACTTCTGACGCCGATTTACAGAGAAGGCGAGGAGATAGAAAGACGTACTTGGTCTCATTTTGAAGCCTTTGTTTTCATGTATATGCTCTCTAAATATCGTGCGTATGTAAAGCCCGTGGTATGCTCAGCAAGGATTGCAAAGTTACATGTTTCATAGAGACCGTTCTTCAACTTCTGACGCCGATTTACAGAGAAGGCGAGGAGATAGAAAGACGTACTTGGTCTCATTTTGAAGCCTTTGTTTTCATGTATATGCTCCTTAAATATCGTGCGTATGTAAAGCCCGTGGTATGCTCAGCAAGGATTGCAAAGTTACTTGTTTCATAGAGACTGTTCTTCATCTTCATAGACACCATTCTTCAACTTTTGACGCTGATTTACAGAGAAGGCGAGGAGATAGAAAGACGTACTTGGTCTCATTTTGAAGCCTTTGTTTTCATGTATATGCTCTCTAAATATCGTGCGTATGTAAAGCCCGTGGTATGCTCAGCAAGGATTGCAAAGTTACATGTTTCATAGAGACCGTTCTTCAACTTCTGACGCCGATTTACAGAGAAGGCGAGGAGATAGAAAGACGTACTTGTCTCATTTTGAAGCCTTTGTTTTCATGTATATGCTCTCTAAATATCGTGCGTATGTAAAGCCCGTGGTATGCTCAGCAAGGATTGCAAAGTTACATGTTTCATAGAGACTGTTATTCATCTTCATAGACACCGTTCTTCAACTTTTGACGCTGATTTACAGAGAAGGCGAGGAGATAGAAAGACGTACTTGGTCTCATTTTGAAGTCTTTGTTTTCAAGTATATGCTCCTTAAGTATCGTGCGTATGTAAAGCCCGTGGTATCCTCAGCAAGGATTGCAAAGTTACATGTTTCATAGAGACTGTTCTTCATCTTCATAGACACCGTTCTCAACTTCTGACGCCGATTTACAGAGAAGGCGAGGAGATAGAAAGACGTACTTGGTCTCATTTTGAAGCCTTTGTTTTCATGTATATGCTCTCTAAATATCGTGCGTATGTAAAGCCCGTGGTATGCTCAGCAAGGATTGCAAAGTTACATGTTTCATAGAGACCGTTCTTCAACTTCTGACGCCGATTTACAGAGAAGGCGAGGAGATAGAAAGACGTACTTGGTCTCATTTTGAAGCCTTTGTTTTCATGTATATGCTCTCTAAATATCGTGCGTATGTAAAGCCCGTGGTATGCTCAGCAAGGATTGCAAAGTTACATGTTTCATAGAGACTGTTCTTCATCTTCATAGACACCGTTCTTCAACTTTTGACGCTGATTTACAGAGAAGGCGAGGAGATAGAAAGACGTACTTGGTCTCATTTTGAAGCCTTTGTTTTCATGTATATGCTCCTTAAATATCGTGCGTATGTAAAGCCCGTGGTATCCTCAGCAAGGATTGCAAAGTTACATGTTTCATAGAGACTGTTCTTCATCTTCATAGACACCGTTCTTCAACTTCTGACGCCGATTTACAGAGAAGGCGAGGAGATAGAAAGACGTACTTGGTCTCATTTTGAAGCCTTTGTTTTCATGTATATGCTCTCTAAATATCGTGCGTATGTAAAGCCCGTGGTATGCTCAGCAAGGATTGCAAAGTTACATGTTTCATAGAGACCGTTCTTCAACTTCTGACACCGATTTACAGAGAAGGCGAGGAGATAGAAAGACGTACTTGGTCTCATTTTGAAGTCTTTGTTTTCAAGTATATGCTCCTTAAGTATCGTGCGTATGTAAAGCCCGTGGTATCCTCAGCAAGGATTGCAAAGTTACATGTTTCATAGAGACTGTTCTTCATCTTCATAGACACCGTTCTCAACTTCTGACGCCGATTTACAGAGAAGGCGAGGAGATAGAAAGACGTACTTGGTCTCATTTTGAAGCCTTTGTTTTCATGTATATGCTCTCTAAATATCGTGCGTATGTAAAGCCCGTGGTATGCTCAGCAAGGATTGCAAAGTTACATGTTTCATAGAGACCGTTCTTCATCTTCATAGACACCATTCTTCAACTTCTGACGCCGATTTACAGAGAAGGCGAGGAGATAGAAAGACGTACTTGGTCTCATTTTGAAGCCTTTGTTTTCATGTATATGCTCTCTAACTATCGTGCGTATGTAAAGCCCGTGGTATTAAATATCATATAGACACCGTTCTTCAACTTTTGACGCTGATTTACAGAGAAGGCGAGGAGATAGAAAGACGTACTTGGTCTCATTTTGAAGTCTTTGTTTTCAAGTATATGCTCCTTAAATATGTAAAGCCCGTGGTATGCTCAGCAAGGATTGCAAAGTTACATGTTTCATAGAGACTGTTCTTCACCTTCATAGACACCATTCGTCAACTTTTGACGCTGATTTACAGAGAAGGCGAGGAGATAGAAAGACGTACTTTGTCTCATTTTGATGCCTTTAGGTTCATGTATAAGCTCTTTAAATATCGTGCGTATGTAAAGCCCGTGGTATGCTCAGCAAGGATTGCAAAGTTACATGTTTCATAGAGACCGTTCTTCAACTTCTGACACCGATTTACAGAGAAGGCGAGGAGATAGAAAGACGTACTTGGTCTCATTTTGAAGTCTTTGTTTTCAAGTATATGCTCCTTAAGTATCGTGCGTATGTAAAGCCCGTGGTATCCTCAGCAAGGATTGCAAAGTTACATGTTTCATAGAGACTGTTCTTCATCTTCATAGACACCATTCTTCAACTTTTGACGCTGATTTACAGAGAAGGCGAGGAGATAGAAAGACGTACTTGGTCTCATTTTGAAGCCTTTGTTTTCATGTATATGCTCTCTAAATATCGTGCGTATGTAAAGCCCGTGGTATGCTCAGCAAGGATTGCAAAGTTACATGTTTCATAGAGACCGTTCTTCAACTTCTGACGCCGATTTACAGAGAAGGCGAGGAGATAGAAAGACGTACTTGGTCTCATTTTGAAGCCTTTGTTTTCATGTATATGCTCTCTAAATATCGTGCGTATGTAAAGCCCGTGGTATGCTCAGCAAGGATTGCAAAGTTACATGTTTCATAGAGACCGTTCTTCGACTTCTTACACCGATTTACAGAGAAGGCGAGGAGATAGAAAGACGTACTTGGTCTCATTTTGAAGTCTTTGTTTTCAAGTATATGCTCCTTAAGTATCGTGCGTATGTAAAGCCCGTGGTATCCTCAGCAAGGATTGCAAAGTTACATGTTTCATAGAGACTGTTCTTCATCTTCATAGACACCGTTCTTCAACTTCTGACGCCGATTTACAGAGAAGGCGAGGAGATAGAAAGACGTACTTGGTCTCATTTTGAAGCCTTTGTTTTCATGTATATGCTCTCTAAATATCGTGCGTATGTAAAGCCCGTGGTATGCTCAGCAAGGATTGCAAAGTTACATGTTTCATAGAGACCGTTCTTCAACTTCTGACGCCGATTTACAGAGAAGGCGAGGAGATAGAAAGACGTACTTGGTCTCATTTTGAAGTCTTTGTTTTCATGTATATGCTCCTTAAATATCGTGCGTATGTAAAGCCCGTGGTATGCTCAGCAAGGATTGCAAAGTTACATGTTTCATAGAGACTGTTCTTCATCTTCATAGACACCATTCTTCAACTTTTGACGCTGATTTACAGAGAAGGCGAGGAGATAGAAAGACGTACTTGGTCTCATTTTGAAGCCTTTGTTTTCATGTATATGCTCTCAAAAAATCGTGCGTATGTAAAGCCCGTGGTATGCTCAGCAAGGATTGCAAAGTTACATGTTTCATAGAGACCGTTCTTCAACTTCTGACGCCGATTTACAGAGAAGGCGAGGAGATAGAAAGACGTACTTGGTCTCATTTTGAAGCCTTTGTTTTCATGTATATGCTCTCTAAATATCGTGCGTATGTAAAGCCCGTGGTATGCTCAGCAAGGATTGCAAAGTTACATGTTTCATAGAGACTGTTCTTCATCTTCATAGACACCGTTCTTCAACTTCTGACGCCAATTTACAGAGAAGGCGAGGAGATAGAAAGACGTACTTGGTCTCATTTTGAAGTCTTTGTTTTCATGTATATGCTCCTAAAGTATCGTGCGTATGTAAAGCCCGTGGTATGCTCAGCAAGGATTGCAAAGTTACATGTTTCATAGAGACTGTTATTCATCTTCATAGACACCATTCTTCAACTTCTGACGCCGATTTACAGAGTAGGCGAGGTTATTGACAGACGTAGTGGTCCAGATTTTGAAGCCTTTGTTTTCATGTATATGCTCTCTAAATATCGTGCGTATGTAAAGCCCGTGGTATGCTCAGCAAGGATTGCAAAGTTACATGTTTCATAGAGACCGTTCTTCAACTTCTGACGCCGATTTACAGAGAAGGCGAGGAGATAGAAAGACGTACTTGGTCTCATTTTGAAGCCTTTGTTTTCATGTATATGCTCTCTAAATATCGTGCGTATGTAAAGCCCGTGGTATGCTCAGCAAGGATTGCAAAGTTACATGTTTCATAGAGACTGTTCTTCATCTTCATAGACACCGTTCTTCAACTTCTGACGCCGATTTACAGAGAAGGCGAGGAGATAGAAAGACGTACTTGGTCTCATTTTGAAGTCTTTGTTTTCATGTATATGCTCCTTAAGTATCGTGCGTATGTAAAGCCCGTGGTATCCTCAGCAAGGATTGCAAAGTTACATGTTTCATAGAGACTGTTCTTCATCTTCATAGACACCATTCTTCAACTTCTGACGCCGATTTACAGAGAAGGCGAGGAGATAGAAAGACGTACTTGGTCTCATTTTGAAGCCTTTGTTTTCATGTATATGCTCTCTAAATATCGTGCGTATGTAAAGCCCGTGGTATGCTCAGCAAGGATTGCAAAGTTACATGTTTCATAGAGACCGTTCTTCAACTTCTGACACCGATTTACAGAGAAGGCGAGGAGATAGAAAGACGTACTTGGTCTCATTTTGAAGTCTTTGTTTTCAAGTATATGCTCCTTAAGTATCGTGCGTATGTAAAGCCCGTGGTATCCTCAGCAAGGATTGCAAAGTTACATGTTTCATAGAGACTGTTCTTCATCTTCATAGACACCATTCTTCAACTTCTGACGCCGATTTACAGAGAAGGCGAGGAGATAGAAAGACGTACTTGGTCTCATTTTGAAGCCTTTGTTTTCATGTATATGCTCTCTAAATATCGTGCGTATGTAAAGCCCGTGGTATGCTCAGCAAGGATTGCAAAGTTACATGTTTCATAGAGACCGTTCTTCAACTTCTGACGCCGATTTACAGAGAAGGCGAGGAGATAGAAAGACGTACTTGGTCTCATTTTGAAGCCTTTGTTTTCATGTATATGCTCCTTAAGTATCGTGCGTATGTAAAGCCCGTGGTATGCTCAGCAAGGATTGCAAAGTTACATGTTTCATAGAGACTGTTCTTCATCTTCATAGACACCATTCTTCAACTTTTGACGCTGATTTACAGAGAAGGCGAGGAGATAGAAAGACGTACTTGGTCTCATTTTGAAGCCTTTGTTTTCATGTATATGCTCTCTAAATATCGTGCGTATGTAAAGCCCGTGGTATGCTCAGCAAGGATTGCAAAGTTACATGTTTCATAGAGACCGTTCTTCAACTTCTGACGCCGATTTACAGAGAAGGCGAGGAGATAGAAAGACGTACTTGGTCTCATTTTGAAGCCTTTGTTTTCATGTATATGCTCTCTAAATATCGTGCGTATGTAAAGCCCGTGGTATGCTCAGCAAGGATTGCAAAGTTACATGTTTCATAGAGACTGTTATTCATCTTCATAGACACCGTTCTTCAACTTTTGACGCCGATTTACAGAGAAGGCGAGGAGATAGAAAGACGTACTTGGTCTCATTTTGAAGTCTTTGTTTTCAAGTATATGCTCCTTAAGTATCGTGCGTATGTAAAGCCCGTGGTATCCTCAGCAAGGATTGCAAAGTTACATGTTTCATAGAGACTGTTCTTCATCTTCATAGACACCATTCTTCAACTTCTGACGCCGATTTACAGAGAAGGCGAGGAGATAGAAAGACGTACTTGGTCTCATTTTGAAGCCTTTGTTTTCATGTATATGCTCTCTAAATATCGTGCGTATGTAAAGCCCGTGGTATGCTCAGCAAGGATTGCAAAGTTACATGTTTCATAGAGACTGTTCTTCATCTTCATAGACACCATTCTTCAACTTTTGACGCTGATTTACAGAGAAGGCGAGGAGATAGAAAGACGTACTTGGTCTCATTTTGAAGCCTTTGTTTTCATGTATATGCTCTCTAAATATCGTGCGTATGTAAAGCCCGTGGTATGCTCAGCAAGGATTGCAAAGTTACATGTTTCATAGAGACCGTTCTTCAACTTCTGACGCCGATTTACAGAGAAGGCGAGGAGATAGAAAGACGTACTTGGTCTCATTTTGAAGCCTTTGTTTTCATGTATATGCTCTCTAAATATCGTGCGTATGTAAAGCCCGTGGTATGCTCAGCAAGGATTGCAAAGTTACATGTTTCATAGAGACTGTTCTTCATCTTCATAGACACCGTTCTCAACTTCTGACGCCGATTTACAGAGAAGGCGAGGAGATAGAAAGACGTACTTGGTCTCATTTTGAAGCCTTTGTTTTCATGTATATGCTCTTAAATATCGTGCGTATGTAAAGCCCGTGGTATGCTCAGCAAGGATTGCAAAGTTACATGTTTCATAGAGACTGTTCTTCATCTTCATAGACACCATTCTTCAACTTCTGACGCCGATTTACAGAGAAGGCGAGGAGATAGAAAGACGTACTTGGTCTCATTTTGAAGCCTTTGTTTTCATGTATATGCTCTCTAAATATCGTGCGTATGTAAAGCCCGTGGTATGCTCAGCAAGGATTGCAAAGTTACATGTTTCATAGAGACCGTTCTTCAACTTCTGACACCGATTTACAGAGAAGGCGAGGAGATAGAAAGACGTACTTGGTCTCATTTTGAAGTCTTTGTTTTCAAGTATATGCTCCTTAAGTATCGTGCGTATGTAAAGCCCGTGGTATGCTCAGCAAGGATTGCAAAGTTACATGTTTCATAGAGACTGTTCTTCATCTTCATAGACACCGTTCTTCAACTTCTGACGCCGATTTACAGAGAAGGCGAGAAGATAGAAAGACGTACTTGGTCTCATTTTGAAGCCTTTGTTTTCATGTATATGCTCTTTAAATATCGTAAGTATGTAAAGCCCGTGGTATGCTCAGCAAGGATTGCAAAGTTACATGTTTCATAGAGACCGTTCTTCAACTTCTGACGCCGATTTACAGAGAAGGCGAGGAGATAGAAAGACGTACTTGGTCTCATTTTGAAGCCTTTGTTTTCATGTATATGCTCTCTAAATATCGTGCGTATGTAAAGCCCGTGGTATGCTCAGCAAGGATTGCAAAGTTACATGTTTCATAGAGACTGTTCATCTTCATAGACACCGTTCTTCAACTTTTGACGCCGATTTACAGAGAAGGCGAGGAGATAGAAAGACGTACTTGGTCTCATTTTGAAGTCTTTGTTTTCAAGTATATGCTCCTTAAGTATCGTGCGTATGTAAAGCCCGTGGTATCCTCAGCAAGGATTGCAAAGTTACATGTTTCATAGAGACTGTTCTTCATCTTCATAGACACCATTCTTCAACTTCTGACGCCGATTTACAGAGAAGGCGAGGAGATAGAAAGACGTACTTGGTCTCATTTTGAAGCCTTTGTTTTCATGTATATGCTCTCTAAATATCGTGCGTATGTAAAGCCCGTGGTATGCTCAGCAAGGATTGCAAAGTTACATGTTTCATAGAGACTGTTCATCTTCATAGACACCGTTCTTCAACTTTTGACGCTGATTTACAGAGAAGGCGAGGAGATAGAAAGACGTACTTGGTCTCATTTTGAAGCCTTTGTTTTCATGTATATGCTCTCTAAAAATCGTGCGTATGTAAAGCCCGTGGTATGCTCAGCAAGGATTGCAAAGTTACATGTTTCATAGAGACCGTTCTTCAACTTCTGACGCCGATTTACAGAGAAGGCGAGGAGATAGAAAGACGTACTTGGTCTCATTTTGAAGCCTTTGTTTTCATGTATATGCTCTCTAAATATCGTGCGTATGTAAAGCCCGTGGAAAGCTCAGCAACGATGTCAAAGTAACATGTTTCATAGAGACTGGTATTCATCTTCATAGACACCGTTCTTCAACTTCTGACGCCGATTTACAGAGAAGGCGAGGAGATAGAAAGACGTACTTGGTCTCATTTTGAAGTCTTTGTTTTCAAGTATATGCTCCTTAAGTATCGTGCGTATGTAAAGCCCGTGGTATCCTCAGCAAGGATTGCAAAGTTACATGTTTCATAGAGACTGTTCTTCATCTTCATAGACACCGTTCTCAACTTCTGACGCCGATTTACAGAGAAGGCGAGGAGATAGAAAGACGTACTTGGTCTCATTTTGAAGCCTTTGTTTTCATGTATATGCTCCTAATATCGTGCGTATGTAAAGCCCGTGGTATGCTCAGCAAGGATTGCAAAGTTACTTGTTTCATAGAGACTGTTCTTCATCTTCATAGACACCATTCTTCAACTTCTGACGCCGATTTACAGAGAAGGCGAGGAGATAGAAAGACGTACTTGGTCTCATTTTGAAGCCTTTGTTTTCATGTATATGCTCTCTAAATATCGGGCGTATGTAAAGCCCGTGGTATGCTCAGCAAGGATTGCAAAGTTACATGTTTCATAGAGACTGTTCTTCATCTTCATAGACACCATTCTTCAACTTCTGACGCCGATTTACAGAGAAGGCGAGGAGATAGAAAGACGTACTTGGTCTCATTTTGAAGCCTTTGTTTTCATGTATATGCTCTCTAAAAATCGTGCGTATGTAAAGCCCGTGGTATGCTCAGCAAGGATTGCAAAGTTACATGTTTCATAGAGACCGTTCTTCAACTTCTGACGCCGATTTACAGAGAAGGCGAGGAGATAGAAAGACGTACTTGGTCTCATTTTGAAGCCTTTGTTTTCATGTATATGCTCTCTAAATATCGTGCGTATGTAAAGCCCGTGGTATGCTCAGCAAGGATTGCAAAGTTACATGTTTCATAGAGACTGTTCTTCATCTTCATAGACACCGTTCTTCAACTTCTGACGCCGATTTACAGAGAAGGCGAGGAGATAGAAAGACGTACTTGGTCTCATTTTGAAGCCTTTGTTTTCATGTATATGCTCTCTAAATATCGTGCGTATGTAAAGCCCGTGGTATGCTCAGCAAGGATTGCAAAGTTACATGTTTCATAGAGACTGTTCTTCATCTTCATAGACACCATTCTTCAACTTCTGACGCCGATTTACAGAGAAGGCGAGGAGATAGAAAGACGTACTTGGTCTCATTTTGATGTCTATGTTTTCATGTATATGCTCCTTAAATATCGTGCGTATGTAAAGCCCGTGGTATGCTCAGCAAGGATTGCAAAGTTACATGTTTCATAGAGACCGTTCTTCAACTTCTGACACCGATTTACAGAGAAGGCGAGAAGATAGAAAGACGTACTTGGTCTCATTTTGAAGCCTTTGTTTTCATGTATATGCTCCTTAAGTATCGTGCGTATGTAAAGCCCGTGGTATCCTCAGCAAGGATTGCAAAGTTACATGTTTCATAGAGACTGTTCTTCATCTTCATAGACACCGTTCTTCAACTTCTGACGCCGATTTACAGAGAAGGCGAAGAGATAGAAAGACGTACTTGGTCTCATTTTGAAGCCTTTGTTCTCATGTATATGCTCTTTAAATATCGTAAGTTGCAAAGTTACACGTTTCATAGAGACCGTTCTTCAACTTCTGACGCCGATTTACAGAGAAGGTGAGGAGGTCTCATTTTGAGTTACATGTTTCATAGAGACCGTTCTTCAACTTCTGACGCCGATTTACAGAGAAGGCGAGGAGATAGAAAGACGTACTTGGTCTCATTTTGAAGCCTTTGTTTTCATGTATATGCTCTTAAATATCGTGCGTATGTAAAGCCCGTGGTATGCTCAGCAAGGATTGCAAAGTTACATGTTTCATAGAGACTGTTCTTCATCTTCATAGACACCGTTCTTCAACTTCTGACGCCGATTTACAGAGAAGGCGAGGAGATAGAAAGACGTACTTGGTCTCATTTTGAAGCCTTTGTTTTCATGTATATGCTCTCTAAATATCGTGCGTATGTAAAGCCCGTGGTATGCTCAGCAAGGATTGCAAAGTTACATGTTTCATAGAGACCGTTCTTCAACTTCTGACGCCGATTTACAGAGAAGGCGAGGAGATAGAAAGACGTACTTGGTCTCATTTTGAAGCCTTTGTTTTCATGTATATGCTCTCTAAATATCGTGCGTATGTAAAGCCCGTGGTATGCTCAGCAAGGATTGCAAAGTTACATGTTTCATAGAGACTGTTCTTCATCTTCATAGACACCGTTCTTCAAATTCTGACGCCGATTTACAGAGAAGGCGAGGAGATAGAAAGACGTACTTGGTCTCATTTTGAAGCCTTTGTTTTCATGTATATGCTCCTTAAATATCGTGCGTATGTAAAGCCCGTGGTATGCTCAGCAAGGATTGCAAAGTTACATGTTTCATAGAGACCGTTCTTCAACTTCTGACGCCGATTTACAGAGAAGGCGAGGAGATAGAAAGACGTACTTGGTCTCATTTTGAAGCCTTTGTTTTCATGTATATGCTCCTTAAATATCGTGCGTATGTAAAGCCCGTGGTATGCTCAGCAAGGATTGCAAAGTTACATGTTTCATAGAGACTGTTCTTCATCTTCATAGACACCGTTCTTCAACTTCTGACGCCGATTTACAGAGAAGGCGAGGAGATAGAAAGACGTACTTGGTCTCATTTTGAAGCCTTTGTTTTCATGTATATGCTCTCTAAATATCGTGCGTATGTAAAGCCCGTGGTATGCTCAGCAAGGATTGCAAAGTTACATGTTTCATAGAGACCGTTCTTCAACTTCTGACGCCGATTTACAGAGAAGGCGAGGAGATAGAAAGACGTACTTGGTCTCATTTTGAAGCCTTTGTTTTCATGTATATGCTCTCTAAATATCGTGCGTATGTAAAGCCCGTGGTATGCTCAGCAAGGATTGCAAAGTTACATGTTTCATAGAGACTGTTCTTCATCTTCATAGACACCATTCTTCAACTTCTGACGCCGATTTACAGAGAAGGCGAGGAGATAGAAAGACGTACTTGGTCTCATTTTGAAGCCTTTGTTTTCATGTATATGCTCTTAAATATCGTGCGTATGTAAAGCCCGTGGTATGCTCAGCAAGGATTGCAAAGTTACATGTTTCATAGAGACCGTTCTTCAACTTCTGACGCCGATTTACAGAGAAGGCGAGGAGATAGAAAGACGTACTTGGTCTCATTTTGAAGCCTTTGTTTTCATGTATATGCTCCTTAAATATCGTGCGTATGTAAAGCCCGTGGTATGCTCAGCAAGGATTGCAAAGTTACATGTTTCATAGAGACTGTTCTTCATCTTCATAGACACCGTTCTTCAACTTCTGACGCCGATTTACAGAGAAGGCGAGGAGATAGAAAGACGTACTTGGTCTCATTTTGAAGCCTTTGTTTTCATGTATATGCTCTCTAAATATCGTGCGTATGTAAAGCCCGTGGTATGCTCAGCAAGGATTGCAAAGTTACATGTTTCATAGAGACTGTTCTTCATCTTCATAGACACCGTTCTTCAACTTCTGACGCCGATTTACAGAGAAGGCGAGGAGATAGAAAGACGTACTTGGTCTCATTTTGAAGCCTTTGTTTTCATGTATATGCTCCTAAATATCGTGCGTATGTAAAGCCCGTGGTATGCTCAGCAAGGATTGCAAAGTTACATGTTTCATAGAGACCGTTCTTCAACTTCTGACGCCGATTTACAGAGAAGGCGAGGAGATAGAAAGACGTACTTGGTCTCATTTTGAAGCCTTTGTTTTCATGTATATGCTCTCTAAATATCGTGCGTATGTAAAGCCCGTGGTATGCTCAGCAAGGATTGCAAAGTTACATGTTTCATAGAGACCGTTCTTCAACTTCTGACGCCGATTTACAGAGAAGGCGAGGAGATAGAAAGACGTACTTGGTCTCATTTTGAAGCCTTTGTTTTCATGTATATGCTCTCTAAATATCGTGCGTATGTAAAGCCCGTGGTATGCTCAGCAAGGATTGCAAAGTTACATGTTTCATAGAGACTGTTCTTCATCTTCATAGACACCATTCTTCAACTTCTGACGCCGATTTACAGAGAAGGCGAGGAGATAGAAAGACGTACTTGGTCTCATTTTGAAGCCTTTGTTTTCATGTATATGCTCTCTAAATATCGTGCGTATGTAAAGCCCGTGGTATGCTCAGCAAGGATTGCAAAGTTACATGTTTCATAGAGACCGTTCTTCAACTTCTGACGCCGATTTACAGAGAAGGCGAGGAGATAGAAAGACGTACTTGGTCTCATTTTGAAGCCTTTGTTTTCATGTATATGCTCCTTAAATATCGTGCGTATGTAAAGCCCGTGGTATGCTCAGCAAGGATTGCAAAGTTACATGTTTCATAGAGACCGTTCTTCAACTTCTGACGCCGATTTACAGAGAAGGCGAGGAGATAGAAAGACGTACTTGGTCTCATTTTGAAGCCTTTGTTTTCATGTATATGCTCTCTAAATATCGTGCGTATGTAAAGCCCGTGGTATGCTCAGCAAGGATTGCAAAGTTACATGTTTCATAGAGACTGTTCTTCATCTTCATAGACACCATTCTTCAACTTCTGACGCCGATTTACAGAGAAGGCGAGGAGATAGAAAGACGTACTTGGTCTCATTTTGAAGCCTTTGTTTTCATGTATATGCTCCTCTAAATATCGTGCGTATGTAAAGCCCGTGGTATGCTCAGCAAGGATTGCAAAGTTACATGTTTCATAGAGACCGTTCTTCAACTTCTGACGCCGATTTACAGAGAAGGCGAGGAGATAGAAAGACGTACTTGGTCTCATTTTGAAGCCTTTGTTTTCATGTATATGCTCTCTAAATATCGTGCGTATGTAAAGCCCGTGGTATGCTCAGCAAGGATTGCAAAGTTACATGTTTCATAGAGACTGAGACCGTTCTTCAACTTCTGACGCCGATTTACAGAGAAGGCGAGGAGATAGAAAGACGTACTTGGTCTCATTTTGAAGCCTTTGTTTTCATGTATATGCTCTCTAAATATCGTGCGTATGTAAAGCCCGTGGTATGCTCAGCAAGGATTGCAAAGTTACATGTTTCATAGAGAGACCGTTCTTCAACTTCTGACGCCGATTTACAGAGAAGGCGAGGAGATAGAAAGACGTACTTGGTCTCATTTTGAAGCCTTTGTTTTCATGTATATGCTCTCTAAATATCGTGCGTATGTAAAGCCCGTGGTATGCTCAGCAAGGATTGCAAAGTTACATGTTTCATAGAGACCGTTCTTCAACTTCTGACGCCGATTTACAGAGAAGGCGAGGAGATAGAAAGACGTACTTGGTCTCATTTTGAAGCCTTTGTTTTCATGTATATGCTCTCTAAATATCGTGCGTATGTAAAGCCCGTGGTATGCTCAGCAAGGATTGCAAAGTTACATGTTTCATAGAGACTGTTCTTCATCTTCATAGACACCATTCTTCAACTTCTGACGCCGATTTACAGAGAAGGCGAGGAGATAGAAAGACGTACTTGGTCTCATTTTGAAGCCTTTGTTTTCATGTATATGCTCTCTAAATATCGTGCGTATGTAAAGCCCGTGGTATGCTCAGCAAGGATTGCAAAGTTACATGTTTCATAGAGACTGTTCTTCATCTTCATAGTTCTTCAACTTCTGACGCCGATTTACAGAGAAGGCGAGGAGATAGAAAGACGTACTTGGTCTCATTTTGAAGCCTTTGTTTTCATGTATATGCTCCTAAATATCGTGCGTATGTAAAGCCCGTGGTATGCTCAGCAAGGATTGCAAAGTTACATGTTTCATAGAGACCGTTCTTCAACTTCTGACGCCGATTTACAGAGAAGGCGAGGAGATAGAAAGACGTACTTGGTCTCATTTTGAAGCCTTTGTTTTCATGTATATGCTCTCTAAATATCGTGCGTATGTAAAGCCCGTGGTATGCTCAGCAAGGATTGCAAAGTTACATGTTTCATAGAGACTGTTCTTCATCTTCATAGACACCATTCTTCAACTTCTGACGCCGATTTACAGAGAAGGCGAGGAGATAGAAAGACGTACTTGGTCTCATTTTGAAGCCTTTGTTTTCATGTATATGCTCCTTAAATATCGTGCGTATGTAAAGCCCGTGGTATGCTCAGCAAGGATTGCAAAGTTACATGTTTCATAGAGACCGTTCTTCAACTTCTGACGCCGATTTACAGAGAAGGCGAGGAGATAGAAAGACGTACTTGGTCTCATTTTGAAGCCTTTGTTTTCATGTATATGCTCTCTAAATATCGTGCGTATGTAAAGCCCGTGGTATGCTCAGCAAGGATTGCAAAGTTACACATAGAGACTGTTCTTCATCTTCATAGACCGTTCTTCAACTTCTGACGCCGATTTACAGAGAAGGCGAGGAGATAGAAAGACGTACTTGGTCTCATTTTGAAGCCTTTGTTTTCATGTATATGCTCTCTAAATATCGTGCGTATGTAAAGCCCGTGGTATGCTCAGCAAGGATTGCAAAGTTACATGTTTCATAGAGACCGTTCTTCAACTTCTGACGCCGATTTACAGAGAAGGCGAGGAGATAGAAAGACGTACTTGGTCTCATTTTGAAGCCTTTGTTTTCATGTATATGCTCCTAAATATCGTGCGTATGTAAAGCCCGTGGTATGCTCAGCAAGGATTGCAAAGTTACATGTTTCATAGAGACTGTTCTTCATCTTCATAGACACCGTTCTTCAACTTCTGACGCCGATTTACAGAGAAGGCGAGGAGATAGAAAGACGTACTTGGTCTCATTTTGAAGCCTTTGTTTTCATGTATATGCTCTTTAAATATCGTGCGTATGTAAAGCCCGTGGTATGCTCAGCAAGGATTGCAAAGTTACATGTTTCATAGAGACCGTTCTTCAACTTCTGACGCCGATTTACAGAGAAGGCGAGGAGATAGAAAGACGTACTTGGTCTCATTTTGAAGCCTTTGTTTTCATGTATATGCTCTCTAAATATCGTGCGTATGTAAAGCCCGTGGTATGCTCAGCAAGGATTGCAAAGTTACATGTTTCATAGAGACTGTTCTTCATCTTCATAGACACCATTCTTCAACTTCTGACGCCGATTTACAGAGAAGGCGAGGAGATAGAAAGACGTACTTGGTCTCATTTTGAAGCCTTTGTTTTCATGTATATGCTCTTAAATATCGTGCGTATGTAAAGCCCGTGGTATGCTCAGCAAGGATTGCAAAGTTACATGTTTCATAGAGACTGTTCTTCAACTTCTGACGCCGATTTACAGAGAAGGCGAGGAGATAGAAAGACGTACTTGGTCTCATTTTGAAGCCTTTGTTTTCATGTATATGCTCTCTAAATATCGTGCGTATGTAAAGCCCGTGGTATGCTCAGCAAGGATTGCAAAGTTACATGTTTCATAGAGACCGTTCTTCAACTTCTGACGCCGATTTACAGAGAAGGCGAGGAGATAGAAAGACGTACTTGGTCTCATTTTGAAGCCTTTGTTTTCATGTATATGCTCTCTAAATATCGTGCGTATGTAAAGCCCGTGGTATGCTCAGCAAGGATTGCAAAGTTACATGTTTCATAGAGACTGTTCTTCATCTTCATAGACACCATTCTTCAACTTCTGACGCCGATTTACAGAGAAGGCGAGGAGATAGAAAGACGTACTTGGTCTCATTTTGAAGCCTTTGTTTTCATGTATATGCTCCTTAAATATCGTGCGTATGTAAAGCCCGTGGTATGCTCAGCAAGGATTGCAAAGTTACATGTTTCATAGAGACCGTTCTTCAACTTCTGACGCCGATTTACAGAGAAGGCGAGGAGATAGAAAGACGTACTTGGTCTCATTTTGAAGCCTTTGTTTTCATGTATATGCTCTCTAAATATCGTGCGTATGTAAAGCCCGTGGTATGCTCAGCAAGGATTGCAAAGTTACATGTTTCATAGAGACTGTTCTTCATCTTCATAGACACCGTTCTTCAACTTCTGACGCCGATTTACAGAGAAGGCGAGGAGATAGAAAGACGTACTTGGTCTCATTTTGAAGCCTTTGTTTTCATGTATATGCTCTCTAAATATCGTGCGTATGTAAAGCCCGTGGTATGCTCAGCAAGGATTGCAAAGTTACATGTTTCATAGAGACCGTTCTTCAACTTCTGACGCCGATTTACAGAGAAGGCGAGGAGATAGAAAGACGTACTTGGTCTCATTTTGAAGCCTTTGTTTTCATGTATATGCTCCTTAAATATCGTGCGTATGTAAAGCCCGTGGTATGCTCAGCAAGGATTGCAAAGTTACATGTTTCATAGAGACCGTTCTTCAACTTCTGACGCCGATTTACAGAGAAGGCGAGGAGATAGAAAGACGTACTTGGTCTCATTTTGAAGCCTTTGTTTTCATGTATATGCTCCTAAATATCGTGCGTATGTAAAGCCCGTGGTATGCTCAGCAAGGATTGCAAAGTTACATGTTTCATAGAGACTGTTCTTCATCTTCATAGACACCGTTCTTCAACTTCTGACGCCGATTTACAAAGAAGGCGAGGAGATAGAAAGACGTACTTGGTCTCATTTTGAAGCCTTTGTTTTCATGTATATGCTCTCTAAATATCGTGCGTATGTAAAGCCCGTGGTATGCTCAGCAAGGATTGCAAAGTTACATGTTTCATAGAGACTGTTCTTCATCTTCATAGACACCATTCTTCAACTTCTGACGCCGATTTACAGAGAAGGCGAGGAGATAGAAAGACGTACTTGGTCTCATTTTGAAGCCTTTGTTTTCATGTATATGCTCTTAAATATCGTGCGTATGTAAAGCCCGTGGTATGCTCAGCAAGGATTGCAAAGTTACATGTTTCATAGAGACCGTTCTTCAACTTCTGACGCCGATTTACAGAGAAGGCGAGGAGATAGAAAGACGTACTTGGTCTCATTTTGAAGCCTTTGTTTTCATGTATATGCTCCTTAAATATCGTGCGTATGTAAAGCCCGTGGTATGCTCAGCAAGGATTGCAAAGTTACATGTTTCATAGAGACTGTTCTTCATCTTCATAGACACCATTCTTCAACTTCTGACGCCGATTTACAGAGAAGGCGAGGAGATAGAAAGACGTACTTGGTCTCATTTTGAAGCCTTTGTTTTCATGTATATGCTCTTAAATATCGTGCGTATGTAAAGCCCGTGGTATGCTCAGCAAGGATTGCAAAGTTACATGTTTCATAGAGACCGTTCTTCAACTTCTGACGCCGATTTACAGAGAAGGCGAGGAGATAGAAAGACGTACTTGGTCTCATTTTGAAGCCTTTGTTTTCATGTATATTCTTATAAAATATCGTGCGTATGTAAAGCCCGTGGTATGCTCAGCAAGGATTGCAAAGTTACTTGTTTCATAGAGACTGTTCTTCATCTTCATAGACACCATTCTTCAACTTCTGACGCCGATTTACAGAGAAGGCGAGGAGATAGAAAGACGTACTTGGTCTCATTTTTATGTCTATGTTTTCATGTATATGCTCCTTAAATATCGTGCGTATGTAAAGCCCGTGGTATGCTCAGCAAGGATTGCAAAGTTACATGTTTCATAGAGACCGTTCTTCAACTTCTGACGCCGATTTACAGAGAAGGCGAGGAGATAGAAAGACGTACTTGGTCTCATTTTGAAGCCTTTGTTTTCATGTATATGCTCCTTAAATATCGTGCGTATGTAAAGCCCGTGGTATGCTCAGCAAGGATTGCAAAGTTACATGTTTCATAGAGACTGTTCTTCATCTTCATAGACACCGTTCTTCAACTTCTGACGCCGATTTACAGAGAAGGCGAGGAGATAGAAAGACGTACTTGGTCTCATTTTGAAGCCTTTGTTTTCATGTATATGCTCCTAAATATCGTGCGTATGTAAAGCCCGTGGTATGCTCAGCAAGGATTGCAAAGTTACATGTTTCATAGAGACCGTTCTTCAACTTCTGACGCCGATTTACAGAGAAGGCGAGGAGATAGAAAGACGTACTTGGTCTCATTTTGAAGCCTTTGTTTTCATGTATATGCTCTCTAAATATCGTGCGTATGTAAAGCCCGTGGTATGCTCAGCAAGGATTGCAAAGTTACATGTTTCATAGAGACTGTTCTTCATCTTCATAGACACCATTCTTCAACTTCTGACGCCGATTTACAGAGAAGGCGAGGAGATAGAAAGACGTACTTGGTCTCATTTTGAAGCCTTTGTTTTCATGTATATGCTCCTAAATATCGTGCGTATGTAAAGCCCGTGGTATGCTCAGCAAGGATTGCAAAGTTACATGTTTCATAGAGACCGTTCTTCAACTTCTGACGCCGATTTACAGAGAAGGCGAGGAGATAGAAAGACGTACTTGGTCTCATTTTGAAGCCTTGGTTTTCATGTATATGCTCCTTAAATATCGTGCGTATGTAAAGCCCGTGGTATGCTCAGCAAGGATTGCAAAGTTACATGTTTCATAGAGACTGTTCTTCATCTTCATAGACACCGTTCTTCAACTTCTGACGCCGATTTACAGAGAAGGCGAGGAGATAGAAAGACGTACTTGGTCTCATTTTGAAGCCTTTGTTTTCATGTATATGCTCTCTAAATATCGTGCGTATGTAAAGCCCGTGGTATGCTCAGCAAGGATTGCAAAGTTACATGTTTCATAGAGACTGTTCTTCATCTTCATAGACACCGTTCTTCAACTTCTGACGCCGATTTACAAAGAAGGCGAGGAGATAGAAAGACGTACTTGGTCTCATTTTGAAGCCTTTGTTTTCATGTATATGCTCCTTAAATATCGTGCGTATGTAAAGCCCGTGGTATGCTCAGCAAGGATTGCAAAGTTACATGTTTCATAGAGACCGTTCTTCAACTTCTGACGCCGATTTACAGAGAAGGCGAGGAGATAGAAAGACGTACTTGGTCTCATTTTGAAGCCTTTGTTTTCATGTATATGCTTCTAAATATCGTGCGTATGTAAAGCCCGTGGTATGCTCAGCAAGGATTTCAAAGTTACATGTTTCATAGAGACTGTTCTTCATCTTCATAGACACCGTTCTTCAACTTCTGACGCCGATTTACAGAGAAGGCGAGGAGATAGAAAGACGTACTTGGTCTCATTTTGAAGCCTTTGTTTTCATGTATATGCTCTAAATATCGTGCGTATGTAAAGCCCGTGGTATGCTCAGCAAGGATTGCAAAGTTACATGTTTCATAGAGACTGTTCTTCATCTTCATAGACACCGTTCTTCAACTTCTGACGCCGATTTACAGAGAAGGCGAGGAGATAGAAAGACGTACTTGGTCTCATTTTGAAGCCTTTGTTTTCATGTATATGCTCCTTAAATATCGTGCGTATGTAAAGCCCGTGGTATGCTCAGCAAGGATTGCAAAGTTACATGTTTCATAGAGACTGTTCTTCATCTTCATAGACACCGTTCTCAACTTCTGACGCCGATTTACAGAGAAGGCGAGGAGATAGAAAGACGTACTTGGTCTCATTTTGAAGCCTTTGTTTTCATGTATATGCTCTCTAAATATCGTGCGTATGTAAAGCCCGTGGTATGCTCAGCAAGGATTGCAAAGTTACATGTTTCATAGAGACTGTTCTTCATCTTCATAGACACCATTCTTCAACTTCTGACGCCGATTTACAGAGAAGGCGAGAAGATATAAAGACGTACTTGGTCTCATTTTGAAGCCTTTGTTTTCATGTATATGCTCTTTAAATATCGTGCGTATGTAAAGCCCGTGGTATGCTCAGCAAGGATTGCAAAGTTACATGTTTCATAGAGACCGTTCTTCAACTTCTGACGCCGATTTACAGAGAAGGCGAGGAGATAGAAAGACGTACTTGGTCTCATTTTGAAGCCTTTGTTTTCATGTATATGCTCCTTAAATATCGTGCGTATGTAAAGCCCGTGGTATGCTCAGCAAGGATTGCAAAGTTACATGTTTCATAGAGACTGTTCTTCATCTTCATAGACACCATTCTTCAACTTCTGACGCCGATTTACAGAGAAGGCGAGGAGATAGAAAGACGTACTTGGTCTCATTTTGAAGCCTTTGTTTTCATGTATATGCTCTTTAAATATCGTGCGTATGTAAAGCCCGTGGTATGCTCAGCAAGGATTGCAAAGTTACATGTTTCATAGAGACCGTTCTTCAACTTCTGACGCCGATTTACAGAGAAGGCGAGGAGATAGAAAGACGTACTTGGTCTCATTTTGAAGCCTTTGTTTTCATGTATATGCTCTCTAAATATCGTGCGTATGTAAAGCCCGTGGTATGCTCAGCAAGGATTGCAAAGTTACATGTTTCATAGAGACTGTTCTTCATCTTCATAGACACCGTTCTTCAACTTCTGACGCCGATTTACAGAGAAGGCGAGGAGATAGAAAGACGTACTTGGTCTCATTTTGAAGCCTTTGTTTTCATGTATATGCTCCTTAAATATCGTGCGTATGTAAAGCCCGTGGTATGCTCAGCAAGGATTGCAAAGTTACATGTTTCATAGAGACCGTTCTTCAACTTCTGACGCCGATTTACAGAGAAGGCGAGGAGATAGAAAGACGTACTTGGTCTCATTTTGAAGCCTTTGTTTTCATGTATATGCTCCTAAATATCGTGCGTATGTAAAGCCCGTGGTATGCTCAGCAAGGATTGCAAAGTTACATGTTTCATAGAGACTGTTCTTCATCTTCATAGACACCGTTCTTCAACTTCTGACGCCGATTTACAGAGAAGGCGAGGAGATAGAAAGACGTACTTGGTCTCATTTTGAAGCCTTTGTTTTCATGTATATGCTCCTTAAATATCGTGCGTATGTAAAGCCCGTGGTATGCTCAGCAAGGATTGCAAAGTTACATGTTTCATAGAGACCGTTCTTCAACTTCTGACGCCGATTTACAGAGAAGGCGAGGAGATAGAAAGACGTACTTGGTCTCATTTTGAAGCCTTTGTTTTCATGTATATGCTCTCTAAATATCGTGCGTATGTAAAGCCCGTGGTATGCTCAGCAAGGATTGCAAAGTTACATGTTTCATAGAGACTGTTCTTCATCTTCATAGACACCATTCTTCAACTTCTGACGCCGATTTACAGAGAAGGCGAGGAGATAGAAAGACGTACTTGGTCTCATTTTTATGTCTATGTTTTCATGTATATGCTCCTTAAATATCGTGCGTATGTAAAGCCCGTGGTATGCTCAGCAAGGATTGCAAAGTTACATGTTTCATAGAGACCGTTCTTCAACTTCTGACGCCGATTTACAGAGAAGGCGAGGAGATAGAAAGACGTACTTGGTCTCATTTTGAAGCCTTTGTTTTCATGTATATGCTCCTAAATATCGTGCGTATGTAAAGCCCGTGGTATGCTCAGCAAGGATTGCAAAGTTACATGTTTCATAGAGACTGTTCTTCATCTTCATAGACACCGTTCTCAACTTCTGACGCCGATTTACAGAGAAGGCGAGGAGATAGAAAGACGTACTTGGTCTCATTTTGAAGCCTTTGTTTTCATGTATATGCTCTCTAAATATCGTGCGTATGTAAAGCCCGTGGTATGCTCAGCAAGGATTGCAAAGTTACATGTTTCATAGAGACTGTTCTTCATCTTCATAGACACCATTCTTCAACTTCTGACGCCGATTTACAGAGAAGGCGAGGAGATAGAAAGACGTACTTGGTCTCATTTTTATGTCTATGTTTTCATGTATATGCTCCTTAAATATCGTGCGTATGTAAAGCCCGTGGTATGCTCAGCAAGGATTGCAAAGTTACATGTTTCATAGAGACCGTTCTTCAACTTCTGACGCCGATTTACAGAGAAGGCGAGGAGATAGAAAGACGTACTTGAACTCATTTTGAAGCCTTGGTTTTCATGTATATGCTCCTTAAATATCGTGCGTATGTAAAGCCCGTGGTATGCTCAGCAAGGATTGCAAAGTTACATGTTTCATAGAGACTGTTCTTCATCTTCATAGACACCATTCTTCAACTTCTGACGCCGATTTACAGAGAAGGCGAGGAGATAGAAAGACGTACTTGGTCTCATTTTGAAGCCTTTGTTTTCATGTATATGCTCTTTAAATATCGTGCGTATGTAAAGCCCGTGGTATGCTCAGCAAGGATTGCAAAGTTACATGTTTCATAGAGACCGTTCTTCAACTTCTGACGCCGATTTACAGAGAAGGCGAGGAGATAGAAAGACGTACTTGGTCTCATTTTGAAGCCTTTGTTTTCATGTATATGCTCTCTAAATATCGTGCGTATGTAAAGCCCGTGGTATGCTCAGCAAGGATTGCAAAGTTACATGTTTCATAGAGACTGTTCTTCATCTTCATAGACACCGTTCTTCAACTTCTGACGCCGATTTACAGAGAAGGCGAGGAGATAGAAAGACGTACTTGGTCTCATTTTGAAGCCTTTGTTTTCATGTATATGCTCCTTAAATATCGTGCGTATGTAAAGCCCGTGGTATGCTCAGCAAGGATTGCAAAGTTACATGTTTCATAGAGACCGTTCTTCAACTTCTGACGCCGATTTACAGAGAAGGCGAGGAGATAGAAAGACGTACTTGGTCTCATTTTGAAGCCTTTGTTTTCATGTATATGCTCTTAAATATCGTGCGTATGTAAAGCCCGTGGTATGCTCAGCAAGGATTGCAAAGTTACATGTTTCATAGAGACTGTTCTTCATCTTCATAGACACCGTTCTTCAACTTCTGACGCCGATTTACAGAGAAGGCGAGGAGATAGAAAGACGTACTTGGTCTCATTTTGAAGCCTTTGTTTTCATGTATATGCTCCTTAAATATCGTGCGTATGTAAAGCCCGTGGTATGCTCAGCAAGGATTGCAAAGTTACATGTTTCATAGAGACCGTTCTTCAACTTCTGACGCCGATTTACAGAGAAGGCGAGGAGATAGAAAGACGTACTTGGTCTCATTTTGAAGCCTTTGTTTTCATGTATATGCTCTCTAAATATCGTGCGTATGTAAAGCCCGTGGTATGCTCAGCAAGGATTGCAAAGTTACATGTTTCATAGAGACTGTTCTTCATCTTCATAGACACCATTCTTCAACTTCTGACGCCGATTTACAGAGAAGGCGAGGAGATAGAAAGACGTACTTGGTCTCATTTTGAAGCCTTTGTTTTCATGTATATGCTCCTAAATATCGTGCGTATGTAAAGCCCGTGGTATGCTCAGCAAGGATTGCAAAGTTACATGTTTCATAGAGACTGTTCTTCATCTTCATAGACACCGTTCTTCAACTTCTGACGCCGATTTACAGAGAAGGCGAGGAGATAGAAAGACGTACTTGGTCTCATTTTGAAGCCTTTGTTTTCATGTATATGCTCTTTAAATATCGTGCGTATGTAAAGCCCGTGGTATGCTCAGCAAGGATTGCAAAGTTACATGTTTCATAGAGACCGTTCTTCAACTTCTGACGCCGATTTACAGAGAAGGCGAGGAGATAGAAAGACGTACTTGGTCTCATTTTGAAGCCTTTGTTTTCATGTATATGCTCTCTAAATATCGTGCGTATGTAAAGCCCGTGGTATGCTCAGCAAGGATTGCAAAGTTACATGTTTCATAGAGACTGTTCTTCATCTTCATAGACACCGTTCTTCAACTTCTGACGCCGATTTACAGAGAAGGCGAGGAGATAGAAAGACGTACTTGGTCTCATTTTGAAGCCTTTGTTTTCATGTATATGCTCCTTAAATATCGTGCGTATGTAAAGCCCGTGGTATGCTCAGCAAGGATTGCAAAGTTACATGTTTCATAGAGACCGTTCTTCAACTTCTGACGCCGATTTACAGAGAAGGCGAGGAGATAGAAAGACGTACTTGGTCTCATTTTGAAGCCTTTGTTTTCATGTATATGCTCCTTAAATATCGTGCGTATGTAAAGCCCGTGGTATGCTCAGCAAGGATTGCAAAGTTACATGTTTCATAGAGACTGTTCTTCATCTTCATAGACACCGTTCTTCAACTTCTGACGCCGATTTACAGAGAAGGCGAGGAGATAGAAAGACGTACTTGGTCTCATTTTGAAGCCTTTGTTTTCATGTATATGCTCCTTAAATATCGTGCGTATGTAAAGCCCGTGGTATGCTCAGCAAGGATTGCAAAGTTACATGTTTCATAGAGACCGTTCTTCAACTTCTGACGCCGATTTACAGAGAAGGCGAGGAGATAGAAAGACGTACTTGGTCTCATTTTGAAGCCTTTGTTTTCATGTATATGCTCTCTAAATATCGTGCGTATGTAAAGCCCGTGGTATGCTCAGCAAGGATTGCAAAGTTACATGTTTCATAGAGACTGTTCTTCATCTTCATAGACACCATTCTTCAACTTCTGACGCCGATTTACAGAGAAGGCGAGAAGATAGAAAGACGTACTTGGTCTCATTTTGAAGTCTTTGTTTTCATGTATATGCTCCTTAAATATCGTGCGTATGTAAAGCCCGTGGTATGCTCAGCAAGGATTGCAAAGTTACATGTTTCATAGAGACCGTTCTTCAACTTCTGACGCCGATTTACAGAGAAGGCGAGGAGATAGAAAGACGTACTTGGTCTCATTTTGAAGCCTTTGTTTTCATGTATATGCTCCTTAATATCGTGCGTATGTAAAGCCCGTGGTATGCTCAGCAAGGATTGCAAAGTTACATGTTTCATAGAGACTGTTCTTCATCTTCATAGACACCGTTCTTCAACTTCTGACGCCGATTTACAGAGAAGGCGAGGAGATAGAAAGACGTACTTGGTCTCATTTTGAAGCCTTTGTTTTCATGTATATGCTCTCTAAATATCGTGCGTATGTAAAGCCCGTGGTATGCTCAGCAAGGATTGCAAAGTTACATGTTTCATAGAGACTGTTCTTCATCTTCATAGACACCGTTCTTCAACTTCTGACGCCGATTTACAGAGAAGGCGAGGAGATAGAAAGACGTACTTGGTCTCATTTTGAAGCCTTTGTTTTCATGTATATGCTCTTTAAATATCGTGCGTATGTAAAGCCCGTGGTATGCTCAGCAAGGATTGCAAAGTTACATGTTTCATAGAGACCGTTCTTCAACTTCTGACGCCGATTTACAGAGAAGGCGAGGAGATAGAAAGACGTACTTGGTCTCATTTTGAAGCCTTTGTTTTCATGTATATGCTCCTTAAATATCGTGCGTATGTAAAGCCCGTGGTATGCTCAGCAAGGATTGCAAAGTTACATGTTTCATAGAGACCGTTCTTCAACTTCTGACGCCGATTTACAGAGAAGGCGAGGAGATAGAAAGACGTACTTGGTCTCATTTTGAAGCCTTTGTTTTCATGTATATGCTCCTTAAATATCGTGCGTATGTAAAGCCCGTGGTATGCTCAGCAAGGATTGCAAAGTTACATGTTTCATAGAGACTGTTCTTCATCTTCATAGACACCGTTCTTCAACTTCTGACGCCGATTTACAGAGAAGGCGAGGAGATAGAAAGACGTACTTGGTCTCATTTTGAAGCCTTTGTTTTCATGTATATGCTCTCTAAATATCGTGCGTATGTAAAGCCCGTGGTATGCTCAGCAAGGATTGCAAAGTTACATGTTTCATAGAGACTGTTCTTCATCTTCATAGACACCATTCTTCAACTTCTGACGCCGATTTACAGAGAAGGCGAGGAGATAGAAAGACGTACTTGGTCTCATTTTGAAGCCTTTGTTTTCATGTATATGCTCTTTAAATATCGTGCGTATGTAAAGCCCGTGGTATGCTCAGCAAGGATTGCAAAGTTACATGTTTCATAGAGACCGTTCTTCAACTTCTGACGCCGATTTACAGAGAAGGCGAGGAGATAGAAAGACGTACTTGGTCTCATTTTGAAGCCTTTGTTTTCATGTATATGCTCTAAAATATCGTGCGTATGTAAAGCCCGTGGTATGCTCAGCAAGGATTGCAAAGTTACTTGTTTCATAGAGACTGTTCTTCATCTTCATAGACACCATTCTTCAACTTCTGACGCCGATTTACAGAGAAGGCGAGGAGATAGAAAGACGTACTTGGTCTCATTTTGAAGCCTTTGTTTTCATGTATATGCTCTTTAAATATCGTGCGTATGTAAAGCCCGTGGTATGCTCAGCAAGGATTGCAAAGTTACATGTTTCATAGAGACCGTTCTTCAACTTCTGACGCCGATTTACAGAGAAGGCGAGGAGATAGAAAGACGTACTTGGTCTCATTTTGAAGCCTTTGTTTTCATGTATATGCTCTCTAAATATCGTGCGTATGTAAAGCCCGTGGTATGCTCAGCAAGGATTGCAAAGTTACATGTTTCATAGGGACTGTTCTTCATCTTCATAGACACCATTCTTCAACTTCTGACGCCGATTTACAGAGAAGGCGAGGAGATAGAAAGACGTACTTGGTCTAATTTCGATGTCTTTGTTTTCATGTATATGCTCCTTAAATATCGTGCGTATGTAAAGCCCGTGGTATGCTCAGCAAGGATTGCAAAGTTACATGTTTCATAGAGACCGTTCTTCAACTTCTGACGCCGATTTACAGAGAAGGCGAGGAGATAGAAAGACGTACTTGGTCTCATTTTGAAGCCTTTGTTTTCATGTATATGCTCCTTAAATATCGTGCGTATGTAAAGCCCGTGGTATGCTCAGCAAGGATTGCAAAGTTACATGTTTCATAGAGACTGTTCTTCATCTTCATAGACACCGTTCTTCAACTTCTGACGCCGATTTACAGAGAAGGCGAGGAGATAGAAAGACGTACTTGGTCTCATTTTGAAGCCTTTGTTTTCATGTATATGCTCCTTAAATATCGTGCGTATGTAAAGCCCGTGGTATGCTCAGCAAGGATTGCAAAGTTACATGTTTCATAGAGACCGTTCTTCAACTTCTGACGCCGATTTACAGAGAAGGCGAGGAGATAGAAAGACGTACTTGGTCTCATTTTGAAGCCTTTGTTTTCATGTATATGCTCCTAAATATCGTGCGTATGTAAAGCCCGTGGTATGCTCAGCAAGGATTGCAAAGTTACATGTTTCATAGAGACTGTTCTTCATCTTCATAGACACCGTTCTTCAACTTCTGACGCCGATTTACAGAGAAGGCGAGGAGATAGAAAGACGTACTTGGTCTCATTTTGAAGCCTTTGTTTTCATGTATATGCTCTTTAAATATCGTGCGTATGTAAAGCCCGTGGTATGCTCAGCAAGGATTGCAAAGTTACATGTTTCATAGAGACCGTTCTTCAACTTCTGACGCCGATTTACAGAGAAGGCGAGGAGATAGAAAGACGTACTTGGTCTCATTTTGAAGCCTTTGTTTTCATGTATATGCTCCTTAAATATCGTGCGTATGTAAAGCCCGTGGTATGCTCAGCAAGGATTGCAAAGTTACATGTTTCATAGAGACCGTTCTTCAACTTCTGACGCCGATTTACAGAGAAGGCGAGGAGATAGAAAGACGTACTTGGTCTCATTTTGAAGCCTTTGTTTTCATGTATATGCTCCTTAATATCGTGCGTATGTAAAGCCCGTGGTATGCTCAGCAAGGATTGCAAAGTTACATGTTTCATAGAGACTGTTCTTCATCTTCATAGACACCGTTCTTCAACTTCTGACGCCGATTTACAGAGAAGGCGAGGAGATAGAAAGACGTACTTGGTCTCATTTTGAAGCCTTTGTTTTCATGTATATGCTCCTAAATATCGTGCGTATGTAAAGCCCGTGGTATGCTCAGCAAGGATTGCAAAGTTACATGTTTCATAGAGACTGTTCTTCATCTTCATAGACACCGTTCTTCAACTTCTGACGCCGATTTACAGAGAAGGCGAGGAGATAGAAAGACGTACTTGGTCTCATTTTGAAGCCTTTGTTTTCATGTATATGCTCCTTAAATATCGTGCGTATGTAAAGCCCGTGGTATGCTCAGCAAGGATTGCAAAGTTACATGTTTCATAGAGACTGTTCTTCATCTTCATAGACACCGTTCTTCAACTTCTGACGCCGATTTACAGAGAAGGCGAGGAGATAGAAAGACGTACTTGGTCTCATTTTGAAGCCTTTGTTTTCATGTATATGCTCTCTAAATATCGTGCGTATGTAAAGCCCGTGGTATGCTCAGCAAGGATTGCAAAGTTACATGTTTCATAGAGACTGTTCTTCATCTTCATAGACACCGTTCTTCAACTTCTGACGCCGATTTACAGAGAAGGCGAGGAGATAGAAAGACGTACTTGGTCTCATTTTGAAGCCTTTGTTTTCATGTATATGCTCTCTAAATATCGTGCGTATGTAAAGCCCGTGGTATGCTCAGCAAGGATTGCAAAGTTACATGTTTCATAGAGACTGTTCTTCATCTTCATAGACACCGTTCTTCAACTTCTGACGCCGATTTACAGAGAAGGCGAGGAGATAGAAAGACGTACTTGGTCTCATTTTGAAGCCTTTGTTTTCATGTATATGCTCCTTAAATATCGTGCGTATGTAAAGCCCGTGGTATGCTCAGCAAGGATTGCAAAGTTACATGTTTCATAGAGACCGTTCTTCAACTTCTGACGCCGATTTACAGAGAAGGCGAGGAGATAGAAAGACGTACTTGGTATCATTATGAAGCCTTTGTTTTCATGTATATGCTCCTTAAATATCGTGCGTATGTAAAGCCCGTGGTATGCTCAGCAAGGATTGCAAAGTTACATGTTTCATAGAGACTGTTCTTCATCTTCATAGACACCGTTCTTCAACTTCTGACGCCGATTTACAGAGAAGGCGAGGAGATAGAAAGACGTACTTGGTCTCATTTTGAAGCCTTTGTTTTCATGTATATGCTCCTTAAATATCGTGCGTATGTAAAGCCCGTGGTATGCTCAGCAAGGATTGCAAAGTTACATGTTTCATAGAGACCGTTCTTCAACTTCTGACGCCGATTTACAGAGAAGGCGAGGAGATAGAAAGACGTACTTGGTCTCATTTTGAAGCCTTTGTTTTCATGTATATGCTCCTTAAATATCGTGCGTATGTAAAGCCCGTGGTATGCTCAGCAAGGATTGCAAAGTTACATGTTTCATAGAGACTGTTCTTCATCTTCATAGACACCGTTCTTCAACTTCTGACGCCGATTTACAGAGAAGGCGAGGAGATAGAAAGACGTACTTGGTCTCATTTTGAAGCCTTTGTTTTCATGTATATGCTCTTTAAATATCGTGCGTATGTAAAGCCCGTGGTATGCTCAGCAAGGATTGCAAAGTTACATGTTTCATAGAGACCGTTCTTCAACTTCTGACGCCGATTTACAGAGAAGGCGAGGAGATAGAAAGACGTACTTGGTCTCATTTTGAAGCCTTTGTTTTCATGTATATGCTCCTTAAATATCGTGCGTATGTAAAGCCCGTGGTATGCTCAGCAAGGATTGCAAAGTTACATGTTTCATAGAGACCGTTCTTCAACTTCTGACGCCGATTTACAGAGAAGGCGAGGAGATAGAAAGACGTACTTGGTCTCATTTTGAAGCCTTTGTTTTCATGTATATGCTCCATAAATATCGTGCGTATGTAAAGCCCGTGGTATGCTCAGCAAGGATTGCAAAGTTACATGTTTCATAGAGACTGTTCTTCATCTTCATAGACACCGTTCTTCAACTTCTGACGCCGATTTACAGAGAAGGCGAGGAGATAGAAAGACGTACTTGGTCTCATTTTGAAGCCTTTGTTTTCATGTATATGCTCCTTAAATATCGTGCGTATGTAAAGCCCGTGGTATGCTCAGCAAGGATTGCAAAGTTACATGTTTCATAGAGACTGTTCTTCATCTTCATAGACACCGTTCTCAACTTCTGACGCCGATTTACAGAGAAGGCGAGGAGATAGAAAGACGTACTTGGTCTCATTTTGAAGCCTTTGTTTTCATGTATATGCTCCTTAAATATCGTGCGTATGTAAAGCCCGTGGTATGCTCAGCAAGGATTGCAAAGTTACATGTTTCATAGAGACTGTTCTTCATCTTCATAGACACCATTCTTCAACTTCTGACGCCGATTTACAGAGAAGGCGAGGAGATAGAAAGACGTACTTGGTCTCATTTTGAAGCCTTTGTTTTCATGTATATGCTCTCTAAATATCGTGCGTATGTAAAGCCCGTGGTATGCTCAGCAAGGATTGCAAAGTTACATGTTTCATAGAGACTGTTCTTCATCTTCATAGACACCGTTCTTCAACTTCTGACGCCGATTTACAGAGAAGGCGAGGAGATAGAAAGACGTACTTGGTCTCATTTTGAAGCCTTTGTTTTCATGTATATGCTCTCTAAATATCGTGCGTATGTAAAGCCCGTGGTATGCTCAGCAAGGATTGCAAAGTTACATGTTTCATAGAGACCGTTCTTCAACTTCTGACGCCGATTTACAGAGAAGGCGAGGAGATAGAAAGACGTACTTGGTCTCATTTTGAAGCCTTTGTTTTCATGTATATGCTCTCTAAATATCGTGCGTATGTAAAGCCCGTGGTATGCTCAGCAAGGATTGCAAAGTTACATGTTTCATAGAGACTGTTCTTCATCTTCATAGACACCATTCTTCAACTTCTGACGCCGATTTACAGAGAAGGCGAGGAGATAGAAAGACGTACTTGGTCTCATTTTGAAGCCTTTGTTTTCATGTATATGCTCTTTAAATATCGTGCGTATGTAAAGCCCGTGGTATGCTCAGCAAGGATTGCAAAGTTACATGTTTCATAGAGACCGTTCTTCAACTTCTGACGCCGATTTACAGAGAAGGCGAGGAGATAGAAAGACGTACTTGGTCTCATTTTGAAGCCTTTGTTTTCATGTATATGCTCCTTAAATATCGTGCGTATGTAAAGCCCGTGGTATGCTCAGCAAGGATTGCAAAGTTACATGTTTCATAGAGACCGTTCTTCAACTTCTGACGCCGATTTACAGAGAAGGCGAGGAGATAGAAAGACGTACTTGGTCTCATTTTGAAGCCTTTGTTTTCATGTATATGCTCCTTAAATATCGTGCGTATGTAAAGCCCGTGGTATGCTCAGCAAGGATTGCAAAGTTACATGTTTCATAGAGACTGTTCTTCATCTTCATAGACACCGTTCTTCAACTTCTGACGCCGATTTACAGAGAAGGCGAGGAGATAGAAAGACGTACTTGGTCTCATTTTGAAGCCTTTGTTTTCATGTATATGCTCTTTAAATATCGTGCGTATGTAAAGCCCGTGGTATGCTCAGCAAGGATTGCAAAGTTACATGTTTCATAGAGACCGTTCTTCAACTTCTGACGCCGATTTACAGAGAAGGCGAGGAGATAGAAAGACGTACTTGGTCTCATTTTGAAGCCTTTGTTTTCATGTATATGCTCCTAAATATCGTGCGTATGTAAAGCCCGTGGTATGCTCAGCAAGGATTGCAAAGTTACATGTTTCATAGAGACCGTTCTTCAACTTCTGACGCCGATTTACAGAGAAGGCGAGGAGATAGAAAGACGTACTTGGTCTCATTTTGAAGCCTTTGTTTTCATGTATATGCTCTCTAAATATCGTGCGTATGTAAAGCCCGTGGTATGCTCAGCAAGGATTGCAAAGTTACATGTTTCATAGAGACTGTTCTTCATCTTCATAGACACCGTTCTTCAACTTCTGACGCCGATTTACAGAGAAGGCGAGGAGATAGAAAGACGTACTTGGTCTCATTTTGAAGCCTTTGTTTTCATGTATATGCTCCTTAAATATCGTGCGTATGTAAAGCCCGTGGTATGCTCAGCAAGGATTGCAAAGTTACATGTTTCATAGAGACCGTTCTTCAACTTCTGACGCCGATTTACAGAGAAGGCGAGGAGATAGAAAGACGTACTTGGTCTCATTTTGAAGCCTTTGTTTTCATGTATATGCTCTCTAAATATCGTGCGTATGTAAAGCCCGTGGTATGCTCAGCAAGGATTGCAAAGTTACATGTTTCATAGAGACCGTTCTTCAACTTCTGACGCCGATTTACAGAGAAGGCGAGGAGATAGAAAGACGTACTTGGTCTCATTTTGAAGCCTTTGTTTTCATGTATATGCTCTCTAAATATCGTGCGTATGTAAAGCCCGTGGTATGCTCAGCAAGGATTGCAAAGTTACATGTTTCATAGAGACTGTTCTTCATCTTCATAGACACCGTTCTTCAACTTCTGACGCCGATTTACAGAGAAGGCGAGGAGATAGAAAGACGTACTTGGTCTCATTTTGAAGCCTTTGTTTTCATGTATATGCTCTTTAAATATCGTGCGTATGTAAAGCCCGTGGTATGCTCAGCAAGGATTGCAAAGTTACATGTTTCATAGAGACCGTTCTTCAACTTCTGACGCCGATTTACAGAGAAGGCGAGGAGATAGAAAGACGTACTTGGTCTCATTTTGAAGCCTTTGTTTTCATGTATATGCTCCTTAAATATCGTGCGTATGTAAAGCCCGTGGTATGCTCAGCAAGGATTGCAAAGTTACATGTTTCATAGAGACCGTTCTTCAACTTCTGACGCCGATTTACAGAGAAGGCGAGGAGATAGAAAGACGTACTTGGTCTCATTTTGAAGCCTTTGTTTTCATGTATATGCTCCTTAAATATCGTGCGTATGTAAAGCCCGTGGTATGCTCAGCAAGGATTGCAAAGTTACATGTTTCATAGAGACTGTTCTTCATCTTCATAGACACCGTTCTTCAACTTCTGACGCCGATTTACAGAGAAGGCGAGGAGATAGAAAGACGTACTTGGTCTCATTTTGAAGCCTTTGTTTTCATGTATATGCTCTTTAAATATCGTGCGTATGTAAAGCCCGTGGTATGCTCAGCAAGGATTGCAAAGTTACATGTTTCATAGAGACCGTTCTTCAACTTCTGACGCCGATTTACAGAGAAGGCGAGGAGATAGAAAGACGTACTTGGTCTCATTTTGAAGCCTTTGTTTTCATGTATATGCTCCTTAAATATCGTGCGTATGTAAAGCCCGTGGTATGCTCAGCAAGGATTGCAAAGTTACATGTTTCATAGAGACTGTTCTTCATCTTCATAGACACCGTTCTTCAACTTCTGACGCCGATTTACAGAGAAGGCGAGGAGATAGAAAGACGTACTTGGTCTCATTTTGAAGCCTTTGTTTTCATGTATATGCTCTTAAATATCGTGCGTATGTAAAGCCCGTGGTATGCTCAGCAAGGATTGCAAAGTTACATGTTTCATAGAGACTGTTCTTCATCTTCATAGACACCGTTCTTCAACTTCTGACGCCGATTTACAGAGAAGGCGAGGAGATAGAAAGACGTACTTGGTCTCATTTTGAAGCCTTTGTTTTCATGTATATGCTCCTAAATATCGTGCGTATGTAAAGCCCGTGGTATGCTCAGCAAGGATTGCAAAGTTACATGTTTCATAGAGACTGTTCTTCATCTTCATAGACACCGTTCTCAACTTCTGACGCCGATTTACAGAGAAGGCGAGGAGATAGAAAGACGTACTTGGTCTCATTTTGAAGCCTTTGTTTTCATGTATATGCTCTCTAAATATCGTGCGTATGTAAAGCCCGTGGTATGCTCAGCAAGGATTGCAAAGTTACATGTTTCATAGAGACTGTTCTTCATCTTCATAGACACCATTCTTCAACTTCTGACGCCGATTTACAGAGAAGGCGAGGAGATAGAAAGACGTACTTGGTCTCATTTTGAAGCCTTTGTTTTCATGTATATGCTCTTTAAATATCGTGCGTATGTAAAGCCCGTGGTATGCTCAGCAAGGATTGCAAAGTTACATGTTTCATAGAGACCGTTCTTCAACTTCTGACGCCGATTTACAGAGAAGGCGAGGAGATAGAAAGACGTACTTGGTCTCATTTTGAAGCCTTTGTTTTCATGTATATGCTCCTAAATATCGTGCGTATGTAAAGCCCGTGGTATGCTCAGCAAGGATTGCAAAGTTACATGTTTCATAGAGACCGTTCTTCAACTTCTGACGCCGATTTACAGAGAAGGCGAGGAGATAGAAAGACGTACTTGGTCTCATTTTGAAGCCTTTGTTTTCATGTATATGCTCCTAAATATCGTGCGTATGTAAAGCCCGTGGTATGCTCAGCAAGGATTGCAAAGTTACATGTTTCATAGAGACTGTTCTTCATCTTCATAGACACCGTTCTTCAACTTCTGACGCCGATTTACAGAGAAGGCGAGGAGATAGAAAGACGTACTTGGTCTCATTTTGAAGCCTTTGTTTTCATGTATATGCTCTTTAAATATCGTGCGTATGTAAAGCCCGTGGTATGCTCAGCAAGGATTGCAAAGTTACATGTTTCATAGAGACCGTTCTTCAACTTCTGACGCCGATTTACAGAGAAGGCGAGGAGATAGAAAGACGTACTTGGTCTCATTTTGAAGCCTTTGTTTTCATGTATATGCTCCTTAAATATCGTGCGTATGTAAAGCCCGTGGTATGCTCAGCAAGGATTGCAAAGTTACATGTTTCATAGAGACCGTTCTTCAACTTCTGACGCCGATTTACAGAGAAGGCGAGGAGATAGAAAGACGTACTTGGTCTCATTTTGAAGCCTTTGTTTTCATGTATATGCTCCTTAAATATCGTGCGTATGTAAAGCCCGTGGTATGCTCAGCAAGGATTGCAAAGTTACATGTTTCATAGAGACTGTTCTTCATCTTCATAGACACCGTTCTTCAACTTCTGACGCCGATTTACAGAGAAGGCGAGGAGATAGAAAGACGTACTTGGTCTCATTTTGAAGCCTTTGTTTTCATGTATATGCTCCTTAAATATCGTGCGTATGTAAAGCCCGTGGTATGCTCAGCAAGGATTGCAAAGTTACATGTTTCATAGAGACTGTTCTTCATCTTCATAGACACCGTTCTCAACTTCTGACGCCGATTTACAGAGAAGGCGAGGAGATAGAAAGACGTACTTGGTCTCATTTTGAAGCCTTTGTTTTCATGTATATGCTCTCTAAATATCGTGCGTATGTAAAGCCCGTGGTATGCTCAGCAAGGATTGCAAAGTTACATGTTTCATAGAGACTGTTCTTCATCTTCATAGACACCATTCTTCAACTTCTGACGCCGATTTACAGAGAAGGCGAGGAGATAGAAAGACGTACTTGGTCTCATTTTGAAGCCTTTGTTTTCATGTATATGCTCCTTAATATCGTGCGTATGTAAAGCCCGTGGTATGCTCAGCAAGGATTGCAAAGTTACATGTTTCATAGAGACTGTTCTTCATCTTCATAGACACCGTTCTTCAACTTCTGACGCCGATTTACAGAGAAGGCGAGGAGATAGAAAGACGTACTTGGTCTCATTTTGAAGCCTTTGTTTTCATGTATATGCTCTTTAAATATCGTGCGTATGTAAAGCCCGTGGTATGCTCAGCAAGGATTGCAAAGTTACATGTTTCATAGAGACCGTTCTTCAACTTCTGACGCCGATTTACAGAGAAGGCGAGGAGATAGAAAGACGTACTTGGTCTCATTTTGAAGCCTTTGTTTTCATGTATATGCTCTCTAAATATCGTGCGTATGTAAAGCCCGTGGTATGCTCAGCAAGGATTGCAAAGTTACATGTTTCATAGAGACCGTTCTTCAACTTCTGACGCCGATTTACAGAGAAGGCGAGGAGATAGAAAGACGTACTTGGTCTCATTTTGAAGCCTTTGTTTTCATGTATATGCTCTTAAATATCGTGCGTATGTAAAGCCCGTGGTATGCTCAGCAAGGATTGCAAAGTTACATGTTTCATAGAGACCGTTCTTCAACTTCTGACACCGATTTACAGAGAAGGCGAGGAGATAGAAAGACGTACTTGGTCTCATTTTGAAGCCTTTGTTTTCATGTATATGCTCCTTAATTATCGTGCGTATGTAAAGCCCGTGGTATGCTCAGCAAGGATTGCAAAGTTACATGTTTCATAGAGACTGTTCTTCATCTTCATAGACACCGTTCTTCAACTTCTGACGCCGATTTACAGAGAAGGCGAGGAGATAGAAAGACGTACTTGGTCTCATTTTGAAGCCTTTGTTTTCATGTATATGCTCTCTAAATATCGTGCGTATGTAAAGCCCGTGGTATGCTCAGCAAGGATTGCAAAGTTACATGTTTCATAGAGACCGTTCTTCAACTTCTGACGCCGATTTACAGAGAAGGCGAGGAGATAGAAAGACGTACTTGGTCTCATTTTGAAGCCTTTGTTTTCATGTATATGCTCCTTAAATATCGTGCGTATGTAAAGCCCGTGGTATGCTCAGCAAGGATTGCAAAGTTACATGTTTCATAGAGACCGTTCTTCAACTTCTGACGCCGATTTACAGAGAAGGCGAGGAGATAGAAAGACGTACTTGGTCTCATTTTGAAGTCTTTGTTTTCATGTATATGCTCCTTAAGTATCGTGCGTATGTAAAGCCCGTGGTATGCTCAGCAAGGATTGCAAAGTTACATGTTTCATAGAGACTGTTCTTCATCTTCATAGACACCGTTCTTCAACTTCTGACGCCGATTTACAGAGAAGGCGAGGAGATAGAAAGACGTACTTGGTCTCATTTTGAAGCCTTTGTTTTCATGTATATGCTCCTTAAATATCGTGCGTATGTAAAGCCCGTGGTATGCTCAGCAAGGATTGCAAAGTTACATGTTTCATAGAGACTGTTCTTCATCTTCATAGACACCGTTCTTCAACTTCTGACGCCGATTTACAGAGAAGGCGAGGAGATAGAAAGACGTACTTGGTCTCATTTTGAAGCCTTTGTTTTCATGTATATGCTCTCTAAATATCGTGCGTATGTAAAGCCCGTGGTATGCTCAGCAAGGATTGCAAAGTTACATGTTTCATAGAGACTGTTCTTCATCTTCATAGACACCATTCTTCAACTTCTGACGCCGATTTACAGAGAAGGCGAGGAGATAGAAAGACGTACTTGGTCTCATTTTGAAGCCTTTGTTTTCATGTATATGCTCTTTAAATATCGTGCGTATGTAAAGCCCGTGGTATGCTCAGCAAGGATTGCAAAGTTACATGTTTCATAGAGACCGTTCTTCAACTTCTGACGCCGATTTACAGAGAAGGCGAGGAGATAGAAAGACGTACTTGGTCTCATTTTGAAGCCTTTCTTTTCATGTATATGCTCCTTAAATATCGTGCGTATGTAAAGCCCGTGGTATGCTCAGCAAGGATTGCAAAGTTACATGTTTCATAGAGACTGTTCTTCATCTTCATAGACACCGTTCTTCAACTTCTGACGCCGATTTACAGAGAAGGCGAGGAGATAGAAAGACGTACTTGGTCTCATTTTGAAGCCTTTGTTTTCATGTATATGCTCTTTAAATATCGTGCGTATGTAAAGCCCGTGGTATGCTCAGCAAGGATTGCAAAGTTACATGTTTCATAGAGACCGTTCTTCAACTTCTGACGCCGATTTACAGAGAAGGCGAGGAGATAGAAAGACGTACTTGGTCTCATTTTGAAGCCTTTGTTTTCATGTATATGCTCCTTAAATATCGTGCGTATGTAAAGCCCGTGGTATGCTCAGCAAGGATTGCAAAGTTACATGTTTCATAGAGACCGTTCTTCAACTTCTGACGCCGATTTACAGAGAAGGCGAGGAGATAGAAAGACGTACTTGGTCTCATTTTGAAGCCTTTGTTTTCATGTATATGCTCCTTAAATATCGTGCGTATGTAAAGCCCGTGGTATGCTCAGCAAGGATTGCAAAGTTACATGTTTCATAGAGACTGTTCTTCATCTTCATAGACACCGTTCTTCAACTTCTGACGCCGATTTACAGAGAAGGCGAGGAGATAGAAAGACGTACTTGGTCTCATTTTGAAGCCTTTGTTTTCATGTATATGCTCTTTAAATATCGTGCGTATGTAAAGCCCGTGGTATGCTCAGCAAGGATTGCAAAGTTACATGTTTCATAGAGACCGTTCTTCAACTTCTGACGCCGATTTACAGAGAAGGCGAGGAGATAGAAAGACGTACTTGGTCTCATTTTGAAGTCTTTGTTTTCATGTATATGCTCCTTAAATATCGTGCGTATGTAAAGCCCGTGGTATGCTCAGCAAGGATTGCAAAGTTACATGTTTCATAGAGACCGTTCTTCAACTTCTGACGCCGATTTACAGAGAAGGCGAGGAGATAGAAAGACGTACTTGGTCTCATTTTGAAGCCTTTGTTTTCATGTATATGCTCTCTAAATATCGTGCGTATGTAAAGCCCGTGGTATGCTCAGCAAGGATTGCAAAGTTACATGTTTCATAGAGACTGTTCTTCATCTTCATAGACACCGTTCTTCAACTTCTGACGCCGATTTACAGAGAAGGCGAGGAGATAGAAAGACGTACTTGGTCTCATTTTGAAGCCTTTGTTTTCATGTATATGCTCTTTAAATATCGTGCGTATGTAAAGCCCGTGGTATGCTCAGCAAGGATTGCAAAGTTACATGTTTCATAGAGACCGTTCTTCAACTTCTGACGCCGATTTACAGAGAAGGCGAGGAGATAGAAAGACGTACTTGGTCTCATTTTGAAGCCTTTGTTTTCATGTATATGCTCCTTAAATATCGTGCGTATGTAAAGCCCGTGGTATGCTCAGCAAGGATTGCAAAGTTACATGTTTCATAGAGACCGTTCTTCAACTTCTGACGCCGATTTACAGAGAAGGCGAGGAGATAGAAAGACGTACTTGGTCTCATTTTGAAGCCTTTGTTTTCATGTATATGCTCTCTAAATATCGTGCGTATGTAAAGCCCGTGGTATGCTCAGCAAGGATTGCAAAGTTACATGTTTCATAGAGACTGTTCTTCATCTTCATAGACACCATTCTTCAACTTCTGACGCCGATTTACAGAGAAGGCGAGGAGATAGAAAGACGTACTTGGTCTCATTTTGAAGCCTTTGTTTTCATGTATATGCTCCTTAAATATCGTGCGTATGTAAAGCCCGTGGTATGCTCAGCAAGGATTGCAAAGTTACATGTTTCATAGAGACCGTTCTTCAACTTCTGACGCCGATTTACAGAGAAGGCGAGGAGATAGAAAGACGTACTTGGTCTCATTTTGAAGCCTTTGTTTTCATGTATATGCTCTCTAAATATCGTGCGTATGTAAAGCCCGTGGTATGCTCAGCAAGGATTGCAAAGTTACATGTTTCATAGAGACCGTTCTTCAACTTCTGACGCCGATTTACAGAGAAGGCGAGGAGATAGAAAGACGTACTTGGTCTCATTTTGAAGCCTTTGTTTTCATGTATATGCTCTCTAAATATCGTGCGTATGTAAAGCCCGTGGTATGCTCAGCAAGGATTGCAAAGTTACATGTTTCATAGAGACCGTTCTTCAACTTCTGACGCCGATTTACAGAGAAGGCGAGGAGATAGAAAGACGTACTTGGTCTCATTTTGAAGCCTTTGTTTTCATGTATATGCTCCTTAAATATCGTGCGTATGTAAAGCCCGTGGTATGCTCAGCAAGGATTGCAAAGTTACATGTTTCATAGAGACTGTTCTTCATCTTCATAGACACCGTTCTTCAACTTCTGACGCCGATTTACAGAGAAGGCGAGGAGATAGAAAGACGTACTTGGTCTCATTTTGAAGCCTTTGTTTTCATGTATATGCTCCTTAAATATCGTGCGTATGTAAAGCCCGTGGTATGCTCAGCAAGGATTGCAAAGTTACATGTTTCATAGAGACTGTTCTTCATCTTCATAGACACCGTTCTCAACTTCTGACGCCGATTTACAGAGAAGGCGAGGAGATAGAAAGACGTACTTGGTCTCATTTTGAAGCCTTTGTTTTCATGTATATGCTCTCTAAATATCGTGCGTATGTAAAGCCCGTGGTATGCTCAGCAAGGATTGCAAAGTTACATGTTTCATAGAGACTGTTCTTCATCTTCATAGACACCGTTCTTCAACTTCTGACGCCGATTTACAGAGAAGGCGAGGAGATAGAAAGACGTACTTGGTCTCATTTTGAAGTCTTTGTTTTCATGTATATGCTCCTTAAATATCGTGCGTATGTAAAGCCCGTGGTATGCTCAGCAAGGATTGCAAAGTTACATGTTTCATAGAGACTGTTCTTCATCTTCATAGACACCATTCTTCAACTTCTGACGCCGATTTACAGAGAAGGCGAGGAGATAGAAAGACGTACTTGGTCTCATTTTGAAGCCTTTGTTTTCATGTATATGCTCTCTAAATATCGTGCGTATGTAAAGCCCGTGGTATGCTCAGCAAGGATTGCAAAGTTACATGTTTCATAGAGACTGTTCTTCATCTTCATAGACACCGTTCTTCAACTTCTGACGCCGATTTACAGAGAAGGCGAGGAGATAGAAAGACGTACTTGGTCTCATTTTGAAGCCTTTGTTTTCATGTATATGCTCTCTAAATATCGTGCGTATGTAAAGCCCGTGGTATGCTCAGCAAGGATTGCAAAGTTACATGTTTCATAGAGACTGTTCTTCATCTTCATAGACACCGTTCTTCAACTTCTGACGCCGATTTACAGAGAAGGCGAGGAGATAGAAAGACGTACTTGGTCTCATTTTGAAGCCTTTGTTTTCATGTATATGCTCTTTAAATATCGTGCGTATGTAAAGCCCGTGGTATGCTCAGCAAGGATTGCAAAGTTACATGTTTCATAGAGACCGTTCTTCAACTTCTGACGCCGATTTACAGAGAAGGCGAGGAGATAGAAAGACGTACTTGGTCTCATTTTGAAGCCTTTGTTTTCATGTATATGCTCTCTAAATATCGTGCGTATGTAAAGCCCGTGGTATGCTCAGCAAGGATTGCAAAGTTACATGTTTCATAGAGACTGTTCTTCATCTTCATAGACACCGTTCTTCAACTTCTGACGCCGATTTACAGAGAAGGCGAGGAGATAGAAAGACGTACTTGGTCTCATTTTGAAGCCTTTGTTTTCATGTATATGCTCTCTAAATATCGTGCGTATGTAAAGCCCGTGGTATGCTCAGCAAGGATTGCAAAGTTACATGTTTCATAGAGACTGTTCTTCATCTTCATAGACACCATTCTTCAACTTCTGACGCCGATTTACAGAGAAGGCGAGGAGATAGAAAGACGTACTTGGTCTCATTTTGAAGCCTTTGTTTTCATGTATATGCTCCTTAAATATCGTGCGTATGTAAAGCCCGTGGTATGCTCAGCAAGGATTGCAAAGTTACATGTTTCATAGAGACTGTTCTTCATCTTCATAGACACCGTTCTTCAACTTCTGACGCCGATTTACAGAGAAGGCGAGGAGATAGAAAGACGTACTTGGTCTCATTTTGAAGCCTTTGTTTTCATGTATATGCTCTTTAAATATCGTGCGTTTGTAAAGCCAGTGGTTTGCTCAGCATGTTTTCACACGTTACATGTTTCATAGAGACCGTTCTTCAACTTCTGACGCCGATTTACAGAGAAGGCGAGGAGATAGAAAGACGTACTTGGTCTCATTTTGAAGCCTTTGTTTTCATGTATATGCTCTCTAAATATCGTGCGTATGTAAAGCCCGTGGTATGCTCAGCAAGGATTGCAAAGTTACATGTTTCATAGAGACTGTTCTTCATCTTCATAGACACCGTTCTCAACTTCTGACGCCGATTTACAGAGAAGGCGAGGAGATAGAAAGACGTACTTGGTCTCATTTTGAAGCCTTTGTTTTCATGTATATGCTCTCTAAATATCGTGCGTATGTAAAGCCCGTGGTATGCTCAGCAAGGATTGCAAAGTTACATGTTTCATAGAGACTGTTCTTCATCTTCATAGACACCGTTCTTCAACTTCTGACGCCGATTTACAGAGAAGGCGAGGAGATAGAAAGACGTACTTGGTCTCATTTTGAAGCCTTTGTTTTCATGTATATGCTCCTTAAATATCGTGCGTATGTAAAGCCCGTGGTATGCTCAGCAAGGATTGCAAAGTTACATGTTTCATAGAGACCGTTCTTCAACTTCTGACGCCGATTTACAGAGAAGGCGAGGAGATAGAAAGACGTACTTGGTCTCATTTTGAAGCCTTTGTTTTCATGTATATGCTCCTTAAATATCGTGCGTATGTAAAGCCCGTGGTATGCTCAGCAAGGATTGCAAAGTTACATGTTTCATAGAGACTGTTCTTCATCTTCATAGACACCGTTCTTCAACTTCTGACGCCGATTTACAGAGAAGGCGAGGAGATAGAAAGACGTACTTGGTCTCATTTTGAAGCCTTTGTTTTCATGTATATGCTCCTTAAATATCGTGCGTATGTAAAGCCCGTGGTATGCTCAGCAAGGATTGCAAAGTTACATGTTTCATAGAGACTGTTCTTCATCTTCATAGACACCGTTCTCAACTTCTGACGCCGATTTACAGAGAAGGCGAGGAGATAGAAAGACGTACTTGGTCTCATTTTGAAGCCTTTGTTTTCATGTATATGCTCTCTAAATATCGTGCGTATGTAAAGCCCGTGGTATGCTCAGCAAGGATTGCAAAGTTACATGTTTCATAGAGACTGTTCTTCATCTTCATAGACACCGTTCTTCAACTTCTGACGCCGATTTACAGAGAAGGCGAGGAGATAGAAAGACGTACTTGGTCTCATTTTGAAGTCTTTGTTTTCATGTATATGCTCCTTAAATATCGTGCGTATGTAAAGCCCGTGGTATGCTCAGCAAGGATTGCAAAGTTACATGTTTCATAGAGACTGTTCTTCATCTTCATAGACACCATTCTTCAACTTCTGACGCCGATTTACAGAGAAGGCGAGGAGATAGAAAGACGTACTTGGTCTCATTTTGAAGCCTTTGTTTTCATGTATATGCTCTCTAAATATCGTGCGTATGTAAAGCCCGTGGTATGCTCAGCAAGGATTGCAAAGTTACATGTTTCATAGAGACTGTTCTTCATCTTCATAGACACCGTTCTCAACTTCTGACGCCGATTTACAGAAGGCGAGGAGATAGAAAGACGTACTTGGTCTCATTTTGAAGCCTTTGTTTTCATGTATATGCTCTCTAAATATCGTGCGTATGTAAAGCCCGTGGTATGCTCAGCAAGGATTGCAAAGTTACATGTTTCATAGAGACTGTTCTTCATCTTCATAGACACCGTTCTTCAACTTCTGACGCCGATTTACAGAGAAGGCGAGGAGATAGAAAGACGTACTTGGTCTCATTTTGAAGCCTTTGTTTTCATGTATATGCTCTTTAAATATCGTGCGTATGTAAAGCCCGTGGTATGCTCAGCAAGGATTGCAAAGTTACATGTTTCATAGAGACCGTTCTTCAACTTCTGACGCCGATTTACAGAGAAGGCGAGGAGATAGAAAGACGTACTTGGTCTCATTTTGAAGCCTTTGTTTTCATGTATATGCTCTCTAAATATCGTGCGTATGTAAAGCCCGTGGTATGCTCAGCAAGGATTGCAAAGTTACATGTTTCATAGAGACTGTTCTTCATCTTCATAGACACCGTTCTTCAACTTCTGACGCCGATTTACAGAGAAGGCGAGGAGATAGAAAGACGTACTTGGTCTCATTTTGAAGCCTTTGTTTTCATGTATATGCTCTCTAAATATCGTGCGTATGTAAAGCCCGTGGTATGCTCAGCAAGGATTGCAAAGTTACATGTTTCATAGAGACTGTTCTTCATCTTCATAGACACCGTTCTTCAACTTCTGACGCCGATTTACAGAGAAGGCGAGGAGATAGAAAGACGTACTTGGTCTCATTTTGAAGCCTTTGTTTTCATGTATATGCTCCTTAAATATCGTGCGTATGTAAAGCCCGTGGTATGCTCAGCAAGGATTGCAAAGTTACATGTTTCATAGAGACTGTTCTTCATCTTCATAGACACCGTTCTTCAACTTCTGACGCCGATTTACAGAGAAGGCGAGGAGATAGAAAGACGTACTTGGTCTCATTTTGAAGCCTTTGTTTTCATGTATATGCTCTTTAAATATCGTGCGTATGTAAAGCCCGTGGTATGCTCAGCAAGGATTGCAAAGTTACATGTTTCATAGAGACCGTTCTTCAACTTCTGACGCCGATTTACAGAGAAGGCGAGGAGATAGAAAGACGTACTTGGTCTCATTTTGAAGTTGTTTTCATGTATATGCTCCTTAAATATCGTGCGTATGTAAAGCCCGTGGTATGCTCAGCAAGGATTGCAAAGTTACTTGTTTCATAGAGACTGTTCTTCATCTTCATAGACACCATTCTTCAACTTCTGACGCCGATTTACAGAGAAGGCGAGGAGATAGAAAGACGTACTTGGTCTCATTTCGATGTCTTTGTTTTCATGTATATGCTCCTTAAATATCGTGCGTATGTAAAGCCCGTGGTATGCTCAGCAAGGATTGCAAAGTTACATGTTTCATAGAGACTGTTCTTCATCTTCATAGACACCGTTCTCAACTTCTGACGCCGATTTACAGAGAAGGCGAGGAGATAGAAAGACGTACTTGGTCTCATTTTGAAGCCTTTGTTTTCATGTATATGCTCTCTAAATATCGTGCGTATGTAAAGCCCGTGGTATGCTCAGCAAGGATTGCAAAGTTACATGTTTCATAGAGACTGTTCTTCATCTTCATAGACACCATTCTTCAACTTCTGACGCCGATTTACAGAGAAGGCGAGGAGATAGAAAGACGTACTTGGTCTCATTTTTATGTCTTTGTTTTCATGTATATGCTCCTTAAATATCGTGCGTATGTAAAGCCCGTGGTATGCTCAGCAAGGATTGCAAAGTTACATGTTTCATAGAGACCGTTCTTCAACTTCTGACGCCGATTTACAGAGAAGGCGAGGAGATAGAAAGACGTACTTGGTCTCATTTTGAAGCCTTTGTTTTCATGTATATGCTCTTAAATATCGTGCGTATGTAAAGCCCGTGGTATGCTCAGCAAGGATTGCAAAGTTACATGTTTCATAGAGACCGTTCTTCAACTTCTGACGCCGATTTACAGAGAAGGCGAGGAGATAGAAAGACGTACTTGGTCTCATTTTGAAGCCTTTGTTTTCATGTATATGCTCTTAAATATCGTGCGTATGTAAAGCCCGTGGTATGCTCAGCAAGGATTGCAAAGTTACATGTTTCATAGAGACTGTTCTTCATCTTCATAGACACCGTTCTCAACTTCTGACGCCGATTTACAGAGAAGGCGAGGAGATAGAAAGACGTACTTGGTCTCATTTTGAAGCCTTTGTTTTCATGTATATGCTCTCTAAATATCGTGCGTATGTAAAGCCCGTGGTATGCTCAGCAAGGATTGCAAAGTTACATGTTTCATAGAGACTGTTCTTCATCTTCATAGACACCGTTCTTCAACTTCTGACGCCGATTTACAGAGAAGGCGAGGAGATAGAAAGACGTACTTGGTCTCATTTTGAAGCCTTTGTTTTCATGTATATGCTCCTTAAATATCGTGCGTATGTAAAGCCCGTGGTATGCTCAGCAAGGATTGCAAAGTTACATGTTTCATAGAGACCGTTCTTCAACTTCTGACGCCGATTTACAGAGAAGGCGAGGAGATAGAAAGACGTACTTGGTCTCATTTTGAAGTCTTTGTTTTCATGTATATGCTCCTTAAATATCGTGCGTATGTAAAGCCCGTGGTATGCTCAGCAAGGATTGCAAAGTTACATGTTTCATAGAGACTGTTCTTCATCTTCATAGACACCATTCTTCAACTTCTGACGCCGATTTACAGAGAAGGCGAGGAGATAGAAAGACGTACTTGGTCTCATTTTGATGTCTATGTTTTCATGTATATGCTCTCTAAATATCGGGCGTATGTAAAGCCCGTGGTATGCTCAGCAAGGATTGCAAAGTTACATGTTTCATAGAGACTGTTCTTCATCTTCATAGACACCGTTCTCAACTTCTGACGCCGATTTACAGAGAAGGCGAGGAGATAAAAAGACGTACTTGGTCTCATTTTGAAGCCTTTGTTTTCATGTATATGCCCTTTAAATATCGTGCGTATGTAAAGCCCGTGGTATGCTCAGCAAGGATTGCAAAGTTACATGTTTCATAGAGACTGTTCTTCATCTTCATAGACACCATTCATCAACTTCTGACGCCGATTTACAGAGAAGGCGAGGAGATAGAAAGACGTACTTGGTCTCATTTTGAAGTCTTTGTTTTCATGTATATGCTCTTAAATATCGTGCGTATGTAAAGCCCGTGGTATGCTCAGCAAGGATTGCAAAGTTACATGTTTCATAGAGACCGTTCTTCAACTTCTGACACCGATTTACAGAGAAGGCGAGGAGATAGAAAGACGTACTTGGTCTCATTTTGAAGTCTTTGTTTTCATGTATATGCTCCTTAAATATCGTGCGTATGTAAAGCCCGTGGTATGCTCAGCAAGGATTGCAAAGTTACATGTTTCATAGAGACCGTTCTTCAACTTCTGACACCGATTTACAGAGAAGGCGAGGAGATAGAAAGACGTACTTGGTCTCATTTTGAAGTCTTTGTTTTCATGTATATGCTCCTTAATATCGTGCGTATGTAAAGCCCGTGGTATGCTCAGCAAGGATTGCAAAGTTACATGTTTCATAGAGACTGTTCTTCATCTTCATAGACACCGTTCTCAACTTCTGACGCCGATTTACAGAGAAGGCGAGGAGATAGAAAGACGTACTTGGTCTCATTTTGAAGCCTTTGTTTTCATGTATATGCTCTCTAAATATCGTGCGTATGTAAAGCCCGTGGTATGCTCAGCAAGGATTGCAAAGTTACATGTTTCATAGAGACTGTTCTTCATCTTCATAGACACCATTCTTCAACTTTTGACGCCGATTTACAGAGAAGGCGAGGAGATAGAAAGACGTACTTGGTCTCATTTTGAAGCCTTTGTTTTCATGTATATGCTCTCTAAATATCGTGCGTATGTAAAGCCCGTGGTATGCTCAGCAAGGATTGCAAAGTTACATGTTTCATAGAGACCGTTCTTCAACTTCTGACGCCGATTTACAGAGAAGGCGAGGAGATAGAAAGACGTACTTGGTCTCATTTTGAAGCCTTTGTTTTCATGTATATGCTCTTTAAATATCGTGCGTATGTAAAGCCCGTGGTATGCTCAGCAAGGATTGCAAAGTTACATGTTTCATAGAGACCGTTCTTCAACTTCTGACGCCGATTTACAGAGAAGGCGAGGAGATAGAAAGACGTACTTGGTCTCATTTTGAAGCCTTTGTTTTCATGTATATGCTCCTTAAATATCGTGCGTATGTAAAGCCCGTGGTATGCTCAGCAAGGATTGCAAAGTTACATGTTTCATAGAGACTGTTCTTCATCTTCATAGACACCATTCTTCAACTTCTGACGCCGATTTACAGAGAAGGCGAGGAGATAGAAAGACGTACTTGGTCTCATTTTTATGTCTATGTTTTCATGTATATGCTCCTTAAATATCGTGCGTATGTAAAGCCCGTGGTATGCTCAGCAAGGATTGCAAAGTTACATGTTTCATAGAGACCGTTCTTCAACTTCTGACGCCGATTTACAGAGAAGGCGAGGAGATAGAAAGACGTACTTGGTCTCATTTTGAAGCCTTTGTTTTCATGTATATGCTCCTTAAATATCGTGCGTATGTAAAGCCCGTGGTATGCTCAGCAAGGATTGCAAAGTTACATGTTTCATAGAGACTGTTCTTCATCTTCATAGACACCGTTCTCAACTTCTGACGCTGATTTACAGAGAAGGCGAGGAGATAGAAAGACGTACTTGGTCTCATTTTGAAGTCTTTGTTTTCATGTATATGCTCCTTAAATATCGTGCGTATGTAAAGCCCGTGGTATGCTCAGCAAGGATTGCAAAGTTACATGTTTCATAGAGACTGTTCTTCATCTTCATAGACACCGTTCTTCAACTTCTGACGCCGATTTACAGAGAAGGCGAGGAGATAGAAAGACGTACTTGGTCTCATTTTGAAGCCTTTGTTTTCATGTATATGCTCTCTAAATATCGTGCGTATGTAAAGCCCGTGGTATGCTCAGCAAGGATTGCAAAGTTACATGTTTCATAGAGACTGTTCTTCATCTTCATAGACACCGTTCTCAACTTCTGACGCCGATTTACAGAGAAGGCGAGGAGATAGAAAGACGTACTTGGTCTCATTTTGAAGCCTTTGTTTTCATGTATATGCTCCTTAAATATCGTGCGTATGTAAAGCCCGTGGTATGCTCAGCAAGGATTGCAAAGTTACATGTTTCATAGAGACTGTTCTTCATCTTCATAGACACCATTCTTCAACTTTTGACGCCGATTTACAGAGAAGGCGAGGAGATAGAAAGACGTACTTGGTCTCATTTTGAAGCCTTTGTTTTCATGTATATGCTCTCTAAATATCGTGCGTATGTAAAGCCCGTGGTATGCTCAGCAAGGATTGCAAAGTTACATGTTTCATAGAGACCGTTCTTCAACTTCTGACGCCGATTTACAGAGAAGGCGAGGAGATAGAAAGACGTACTTGGTCTCATTTTGAAGCCTTTGTTTTCATGTATATGCTCCTAAATATCGTGCGTATGTAAAGCCCGTGGTATGCTCAGCAAGGATTGCAAAGTTACATGTTTCATAGAGACCGTTCTTCAACTTCTGACGCCGATTTACAGAGAAGGCGAGGAGATAGAAAGACGTACTTGGTCTCATTTTGAAGCCTTTGTTTTCATGTATATGCTCCTTAAATATCGTGCGTATGTAAAGCCCGTGGTATGCTCAGCAAGGATTGCAAAGTTACATGTTTCATAGAGACTGTTCTTCATCTTCATAGACACCGTTCTCAACTTCTGACGCCGATTTACAGAGAAGGCGAGGAGATAGAAAGACGTACTTGGTCTCATTTTGAAGCCTTTGTTTTCATGTATATGCTCTCTAAATATCGTGCGTATGTAAAGCCCGTGGTATGCTCAGCAAGGATTGCAAAGTTACATGTTTCATAGAGACTGTTCTTCATCTTCATAGACACCATTCTTCAACTTCTGACGCCGATTTACAGAGAAGGCGAGGAGATAGAAAGACGTACTTGGTCTCATTTTGAAGCCTTTGTTTTCATGTATATGCTCTCTAAATATCGTGCGTATGTAAAGCCCGTGGTATGCTCAGCAAGGATTGCAAAGTTACATGTTTCATAGAGACCGTTCTTCAACTTCTGACGCCGATTTACAGAGAAGGCGAGGAGATAGAAAGACGTACTTGGTCTCATTTTGAAGCCTTTGTTTTCATGTATATGCTCTTTAAATATCGTGCGTATGTAAAGCCCGTGGTATGCTCAGCAAGGATTGCAAAGTTACATGTTTCATAGAGACCGTTCTTCAACTTCTGACGCCGATTTACAGAGAAGGCGAGGAGATAGAAAGACGTACTTGGTCTCATTTTGAAGCCTTTGTTTTCATGTATATGCTCCTTAAATATCGTGCGTATGTAAAGCCCGTGGTATGCTCAGCAAGGATTGCAAAGTTACTTGTTTCATAGAGACTGTTCTTCATCTTCATAGACACCGTTCTCAACTTCTGACGCCGATTTACAGAGAAGGCGAGGAGATAGAAAGACGTACTTGGTCTCATTTTGAAGCCTTTGTTTTCATGTATATGCTCTCTAAATATCGTGCGTATGTAAAGCCCGTGGTATGCTCAGCAAGGATTGCAAAGTTACATGTTTCATAGAGACTGTTCTTCATCTTCATAGACACCATTCTTCAACTTCTGACGCCGATTTACAGAGAAGGCGAGGAGATAGAAAGACGTACTTGGTCTCATTTTGAAGCCTTTGTTTTCATGTATATGCTCTCTAAATATCGTGCGTATGTAAAGCCCGTGGTATGCTCAGCAAGGATTGCAAAGTTACATGTTTCATAGAGACCGTTCTTCAACTTCTGACGCCGATTTACAGAGAAGGCGAGGAGATAGAAAGACGTACTTGGTCTCATTTTGAAGCCTTTGTTTTCATGTATATGCTCCTTAAATATCGTGCGTATGTAAAGCCCGTGGTATGCTCAGCAAGGATTGCAAAGTTACATGTTTCATAGAGACTGTTCTTCATCTTCATAGACACCATTCTTCAACTTCTGACGCCGATTTACAGAGAAGGCGAGGAGATAGAAAGACGTACTTGGTCTCATTTTGAAGCCTTTGTTTTCATGTATATGCTCTCTAAATATCGTGCGTATGTAAAGCCCGTGGTATGCTCAGCAAGGATTGCAAAGTTACATGTTTCATAGAGACCGTTCTTCAACTTCTGACGCCGATTTACAGAGAAGGCGAGGAGATAGAAAGACGTACTTGGTCTCATTTTGAAGCCTTTGTTTTCATGTATATGCTCCTTAAATATCGTGCGTATGTAAAGCCCGTGGTATGCTCAGCAAGGATTGCAAAGTTACATGTTTCATAGAGACTGTTCTTCATCTTCATAGACACCATTCTTCAACTTCTGACGCCGATTTACAGAGAAGGCGAGGAGATAGAAAGACGTACTTGGTCTCATTTTTCTGTCTATGTTTTCATGTATATGCTCCTTAAATATCGTGCGTATGTAAAGCCCGTGGTATGCTCAGCAAGGATTGCAAAGTTACATGTTTCATAGAGACCGTTCTTCAACTTCTGACGCCGATTTACAGAGAAGGCGAGGAGATAGAAAGACGTACTTGGTCTCATTTTGAAGCCTTTGTTTTCATGTATATGCTCCTTAAGTATCGTGCGTATGTAAAGCCCGTGGTATGCTCAGCAAGGATTGCAAAGTTACATGTTTCATAGAGACTGTTCTTCATCTTCATAGACACCGTTCTCAACTTCTGACGCCGATTTACAGAGAAGGCGAGGAGATAGAAAGACGTACTTGGTCTCATTTTGAAGCCTTTGTTTTCATGTATATGCTCTCTAAATATCGTGCGTATGTAAAGCCCGTGGTATGCTCAGCAAGGATTGCAAAGTTACATGTTTCATAGAGACTGTTCTTCATCTTCATAGACACCGTTCTCAACTTCTGACGCCGATTTACAGAGAAGGCGAGGAGATAGAAAGACGTACTTGGTCTCATTTTGAAGCCTTTGTTTTCATGTATATGCTCCTTAAATATCGTGCGTATGTAAAGCCCGTGGTATGCTCAGCAAGGATTGCAAAGTTACATGTTTCATAGAGACTGTTCTTCATCTTCATAGACACCATTCTTCAACTTCTGACGCCGATTTACAGAGAAGGCGAGGAGATAGAAAGACGTACTTGGTCTCATTTTGAAGCCTTTGTTTTCATGTATATGCTTTCTAAATATCGTGCGTATGTAAAGCCCGTGGTATGCTCAGCAAGGATTGCAAAGTTACATGTTTCATAGAGACCGTTCTTCAACTTCTGACGCCGATTTACAGAGAAGGCGAGGAGATAGAAAGACGTACTTGGTCTCATTTTGAAGCCTTTGTTTTCATGTATATGCTCTTAAATATCGTGCGTATGTAAAGCCCGTGGTATGCTCAGCAAGGATTGCAAAGTTACATGTTTCATAGAGACCGTTCTTCAACTTCTGACGCCGATTTACAGAGAAGGCGAGGAGATAGAAAGACGTACTTGGTCTCATTTTGAAGCCTTTGTTTTCATGTATATGCTCCTTAAATATCGTGCGTATGTAAAGCCCGTGGTATGCTCAGCAAGGATTGCAAAGTTACATGTTTCATAGAGACCGTTCTTCAACTTCTGACGCCGATTTACAGAGAAGGCGAGGAGATAGAAAGACGTACTTGGTCTCATTTTGAAGTCTTTGATTTCATGTATGTGCTCTCTTAATATCGTGCGTATGTAAAGCCCGTGGTATGCTCAGCAAGGATTGCAAAGTTACATGTTTCATAGAGACTGTTCTTCATCTTCATAGACACCGTTCTCAACTTCTGACGCCGATTTACAGAGAAGGCGAGGAGATAGAAAGACGTACTTGGTCTCATTTTGAAGCCTTTGTTTTCATGTATATGCTCTCTAAATATCGTGCGTATGTAAAGCCCGTGGTATGCTCAGCAAGGATTGCAAAGTTACATGTTTCATAGAGACTGTTCTTCATCTTCATAGACACCGTTCTTCAACTTCTGACGCCGATTTACAGAGAAGGCGAGGAGATAGAAAGACGTACTTGGTCTCATTTTGAAGCCTTTGTTTTCATGTATATGCTCCTTAAATATCGTGCGTATGTAAAGCCCGTGGTATGCTCAGCAAGGATTGCAAAGTTACATGTTTCATAGAGACTGTTCTTCATCTTCATAGACACCATTCTTCAACTTCTGACGCCGATTTACAGAGAAGGCGAGGAGATAGAAAGACGTACTTGGTCTCATTTTGAAGCCTTTGTTTTCATGTATATGCTCTCTAAATATCGTGCGTATGTAAAGCCCGTGGTATGCTCAGCAAGGATTGCAAAGTTACATGTTTCATAGAGACCGTTCTTCAACTTCTGACGCCGATTTACAGAGAAGGCGAGGAGATAGAAAGACGTACTTGGTCTCATTTTGAAGCCTTTGTTTTCATGTATATGCTCTTTAAATATCGTGCGTATGTAAAGCCCGTGGTATGCTCAGCAAGGATTGCAAAGTTACATGTTTCATAGAGACCGTTCTTCAACTTCTGACGCCGATTTACAGAGAAGGCGAGGAGATAGAAAGACGTACTTGGTCTCATTTTGAAGCCTTTGTTTTCATGTATATGCTCTTAAATATCGTGCGTATGTAAAGCCCGTGGTATGCTCAGCAAGGATTGCAAAGTTACATGTTTCATAGAGACCGTTCTTCAACTTCTGACGCCGATTTACAGAGAAGGCGAGGAGATAGAAAGACGTACTTGGTCTCATTTTGAAGCCTTTGTTTTCATGTATATGCTCCTTAAATATCGTGCGTATGTAAAGCCCGTGGTATGCTCAGCAAGGATTGCAAAGTTACATGTTTCATAGAGACTGTTCTTCATCTTCATAGACACCGTTCTTCAACTTCTGACGCCGATTTACAGAGAAGGCGAGGAGATAGAAAGACGTACTTGGTCTCATTTTGAAGCCTTTGTTTTCATGTATATGCTCTCTAAATATCGTGCGTATGTAAAGCCCGTGGTATGCTCAGCAAGGATTGCAAAGTTACATGTTTCATAGAGACTGTTCTTCATCTTCATAGAAGTTCTGACGCCGTTTTTCAGTGAAGGCGAGGAGATAGAAAGACGTACTTGGTCTCATTTTGAAGCCTTTGTTTTCATGTATATGCTCTCTAAATATCGTGCGTATGTAAAGCCCGTGGTATGCTCAGCAAGGATTGCAAAGTTACATGTTTCATAGAGACCGTTCTTCAACTTCTGACGCCGATTTACAGAGAAGGCGAGGAGATAGAAAGACGTACTTGGTCTCATTTTGAAGCCTTTGTTTTCATGTATATGCTCTTTAAATATCGTGCGTATGTAAAGCCCGTGGTATGCTCAGCAAGGATTGCAAAGTTACATGTTTCATAGAGACCGTTCTTCAACTTCTGACGCCGATTTACAGAGAAGGCGAGGAGATAGAAAGACGTACTTGGTCTCATTTTGAAGCCTTTGTTTTCATGTATATGCTCCTTAAATATCGTGCGTATGTAAAGCCCGTGGTATGCTCAGCAAGGATTGCAAAGTTACATGTTTCATAGAGACTGTTCTTCATCTTCATAGACACCATTCTTCAACTTCTGACGCCGATTTACAGAGAAGGCGAGGAGATAGAAAGACGTACTTGGTCTCATTTTGAAGCCTTTGTTTTCATGTATATGCTCTTTAAATATCGTGCGTATGTAAAGCCCGTGGTATGCTCAGCAAGGATTGCAAAGTTACATGTTTCATAGAGACCGTTCTTCAACTTCTGACGCCGATTTACAGAGAAGGCGAGGAGATAGAAAGACGTACTTGGTCTCATTTTGAAGCCTTTGTTTTCATGTATATGCTCTTAAATATCGTGCGTATGTAAAGCCCGTGGTATGCTCAGCAAGGATTGCAAAGTTACATGTTTCATAGAGACTGTTCTTCATCTTCATAGACACCGTTCTTCAACTTCTGACGCCGATTTACAGAGAAGGCGAGGAGATAGAAAGACGTACTTGGTCTCATTTTGAAGCCTTTGTTTTCATGTATATGCTCTTAAATATCGTGCGTATGTAAAGCCCGTGGTATGCTCAGCAAGGATTGCAAAGTTACATGTTTCATAGAGTTACATGTTTCATAGAGACCGTTCTTCAACTACTGACGCCGATTTACAGAGAAGGCGAGGAGATAGAAAGACGTACTTGGTCTCATTTTGAAGCCTTTGTTTTCATGTATATGCTCTCTAAATATCGTGCGTATGTAAAGCCCGTGGTATGCTCAGCAAGGATTGCAAAGTTACATGTTTCATAGAGACTGTTCTTCATCTTCATAGACACCGTTCTTCAACTTCTGACGCCGATTTACAGAGAAGGCGAGGAGATAGAAAGACGTACTTGGTCTCATTTTGAAGCCTTTGTTTTCATGTATATGCTCTTAAATATCGTGCGTATGTAAAGCCCGTGGTATGCTCAGCAAGGATTGCAAAGTTACATGTTTCATAGAGACCGTTCTTCAACTTCTGACGCCGATTTACAGAGAAGGCGAGGAGATAGAAAGACGTACTTGGTCTCATTTTGAAGCCTTTGTTTTCATGTATATGCTCCTTAAATATCGTGCGTATGTAAAGCCCGTGGTATGCTCAGCAAGGATTGCAAAGTTACATGTTTCATAGAGACTGTTCTTCATCTTCATAGACACCGTTCTTCAACTTCTGACGCCGATTTACAGAGAAGGCGAGGAGATAGAAAGACGTACTTGGTCTCATTTTGAAGCCTTTGTTTTCATGTATATGCTCTCTAAATATCGTGCGTATGTAAAGCCCGTGGTATGCTCAGCAAGGATTGCAAAGTTACATGTTTCATAGAGACCGTTCTTCAACTTCTGACGCCGATTTACAGAGAAGGCGAGGAGATAGAAAGACGTACTTGGTCTCATTTTGAAGCCTTTGTTTTCATGTATATGCTCCTTAAATATCGTGCGTATGTAAAGCCCGTGGTATGCTCAGCAAGGATTGCAAAGTTACATGTTTCATAGAGACCGTTCTTCAACTTCTGACGCCGATTTACAGAGAAGGCGAGGAGATAGAAAGACGTACTTGGTCTCATTTTGAAGCCTTTGTTTTCATGTATATGCTCCTTAAATATCGTGCGTATGTAAAGCCCGTGGTATGCTCAGCAAGGATTGCAAAGTTACATGTTTCATAGAGTTCTTCATCTTCATAGACACCGTTCTTCAACTTCTGACGCCGATTTACAGAGAAGGCGAGGAGATAGAAAGACGTACTTGGTCTCATTTTGAAGCCTTTGTTTTCATGTATATGCTCTCTTAAATATCGTGCGTATGTAAAGCCCGTGGTATGCTCAGCAAGGATTGCAAAGTTACATGTTTCATAGAGACTGTTCTTCATCTTCATAGACACCGTTCTTCAACTTCTGACGCCGATTTACAGAGAAGGCGAGGAGATAGAAAGACGTACTTGGTCTCATTTTGAAGCCTTTGTTTTCATGTATATGCTCTCTAAATATCGTGCGTATGTAAAGCCCGTGGTATGCTCAGCAAGGATTGCAAAGTTACATGTTTCATAGAGACCGTTCTTCAACTTCTGACGCCGATTTACAGAGAAGGCGAGGAGATAGAAAGACGTACTTGGTCTCATTTTGAAGCCTTTGTTTTCATGTATATGCTCCTTAAATATCGTGCGTATGTAAAGCCCGTGGTATGCTCAGCAAGGATTGCAAAGTTACATGTTTCATAGAGACTGTTCTTCATCTTCATAGACACCGTTCTTCAACTTCTGACGCCGATTTACAGAGAAGGCGAGGAGATAGAAAGACGTACTTGGTCTCATTTTGAAGCCTTTGTTTTCATGTATATGCTCTTAAATATCGTGCGTATGTAAAGCCCGTGGTATGCTCAGCAAGGATTGCAAAGTTACATGTTTCATAGAGACTGTTCTTCATCTTCATAGACACCGTTCTTCAACTTCTGACGCCGATTTACAGAGAAGGCGAGGAGATAGAAAGACGTACTTGGTCTCATTTTGAAGCCTTTGTTTTCATGTATATGCTCCTTAAATATCGTGCGTATGTAAAGCCCGTGGTATGCTCAGCAAGGATTGCAAAGTTACATGTTTCATAGAGACCGTTCTTCAACTTCTGACGCCGATTTACAGAGAAGGCGAGGAGATAGAAAGACGTACTTGGTCTCATTTTGAAGCCTTTGTTTTCATGTATATGCTCCTTAAATATCGTGCGTATGTAAAGCCCGTGGTATGCTCAGCAAGGATTGCAAAGTTACATGTTTCATAGAGACCGTTCTTCAACTTCTGACGCCGATTTACAGAGAAGGCGAGGAGATAGAAAGACGTACTTGGTTTCATTTTGAAGCCTTTGTTTTCATGTATATGCTCCTTAAATATCGTACGTATGTAAAGCCCGTGGTATGCTCAGCAAGGATTGCAACGTTACATGTTTCATAGAGACTTCATCTTCTTCAACTTCTGACGCCGATTTACAGAGAAGGCGAGGAGATAGAAAGACGTACTTGGTCTCATTTTGAAGCCTTTGTTTTCATGTATATGCTCTCTAAATATCGTGCGTATGTAAAGCCCGTGGTATGCTCAGCAAGGATTGCAAAGTTACATGTTTCATAGAGACTGTTCTTCATCTTCATAGACACCGTTCTTCAACTTCTGACGCCGATTTACAGAGAAGGCGAGGAGATAGAAAGACGTACTTGGTCTCATTTTGAAGCCTTTGTTTTCATGTATATGCTCTCTAAATATCGTGCGTATGTAAAGCCCGTGGTATGCTCAGCAAGGATTGCAAAGTTACATGTTTCATAGAGAGACCGTTCTTCAACTTCTGACGCCGATTTACAGAGAAGGCGAGGAGATAGAAAGACGTACTTGGTCTCATTTTGAAGCCTTTGTTTTCATGTATATGCTCTAAATATCGTGCGTATGTAAAGCCCGTGGTATGCTCAGCAAGGATTGCAAAGTTACATGTTTCATAGAGACCGTTCTTCAACTTCTGACGCCGATTTACAGAGAAGGCGAGGAGATAGAAAGACGTACTTGGTCTCATTTTGAAGCCTTTGTTTTCATGTATATGCTCCTTAAATATCGTGCGTATGTAAAGCCCGTGGTATGCTCAGCAAGGATTGCAAAGTTACATGTTTCATAGAGACTTCGTTCTTCAACTTCTGACGCCGATTTACAGAGAAGGCGAGGAGATAGAAAGACGTACTTGGTCTCATTTTGAAGCCTTTGTTTTCATGTATATGCTCTTAAATATCGTGCGTATGTAAAGCCCGTGGTATGCTCAGCAAGGATTGCAAAGTTACATGTTTCATAGAGACCGTTCTTCAACTTCTGACGCCGATTTACAGAGAAGGCGAGGAGATAGAAAGACGTACTTGGTCTCATTTTGAAGCCTTTGTTTTCATGTATATGCTCTTAAATATCGTGCGTATGTAAAGCCCGTGGTATGCTCAGCAAGGATTGCAAAGTTACATGTTTCATAGAGACTGTTCTTCATCTTCATAGACACCGTTCTTCAACTTCTGACGCCGATTTACAGAGAAGGCGAGGAGATAGAAAGACGTACTTGGTCTCATTTTGAAGCCTTTGTTTTCATGTATATGCTCTCTAAATATCGTGCGTATGTAAAGCCCGTGGTATGCTCAGCAAGGATTGCAAAGTTACATGTTTCATAGAGACCGTTCTTCAACTTCTGACGCCGATTTACAGAGAAGGCGAGGAGATAGAAAGACGTACTTGGTCTCATTTTGAAGCCTTTGTTTTCATGTATATGCTCTCTAAATATCGTGCGTATGTAAAGCCCGTGGTATGCTCAGCAAGGATTGCAAAGTTACATGTTTCATAGAGACCGTTCTTCAACTTCTGACGCCGATTTACAGAGAAGGCGAGGAGATAGAAAGACGTACTTGGTCTCATTTTGAAGCCTTTGTTTTCATGTATATGCTCCTTAAATATCGTGCGTATGTAAAGCCCGTGGTATGCTCAGCAAGGATTGCAAAGTTACATGTTTCATAGAGACATCTTCATAGACACCTTCAACTTCTGACGCCGATTTACAGAGAAGGCGAGGAGATAGAAAGACGTACTTGGTCTCATTTTGAAGCCTTTGTTTTCATGTATATGCTCTCTAAATATCGTGCGTATGTAAAGCCCGTGGTATGCTCAGCAAGGATTGCAAAGTTACATGTTTCATAGAGACTGTTCTTCATCTTCATAGACACCATTCTTCAACTTTTGACGCTGATTTACAGAGAAGGCGAGGAGATAGAAAGACGTACTTGGTCTCATTTTGAAGCCTTTGTTTTCATGTATATGCTCTTTAAATATCGTGCGTATGTAAAGCCCGTGGTATGCTCAGCAAGGATTGCAAAGTTACATGTTTCATAGAGACCGTTCTTCAACTTCTGACGCCGATTTACAGAGAAGGCGAGGAGATAGAAAGACGTACTTGGTCTCATTTTGAAGCCTTTGTTTTCATGTATATGCTCCTTAAATATCGTGCGTATGTAAAGCCCGTGGTATGCTCAGCAAGGATTGCAAAGTTACATGTTTCATAGAGACTGTTCTTCATCTTCATAGACACCGTTCTTCAACTTCTGACGCCGATTTACAGAGAAGGCGAGGAGATAGAAAGACGTACTTGGTCTCATTTTGAAGCCTTTGTTTTCATGTATATGCTCTCTAAATATCGTGCGTATGTAAAGCCCGTGGTATGCTCAGCAAGGATTGCAAAGTTACATGTTTCATAGAGACCGTTCTTCAACTTCTGACGCCGATTTACAGAGAAGGCGAGGAGATAGAAAGACGTACTTGGTCTCATTTTGAAGCCTTTGTTTTCATGTATATGCTCTCTAAATATCGTGCGTATGTAAAGCCCGTGGTATGCTCAGCAAGGATTGCAAAGTTACATGTTTCATAGAGACTGTTCTTCATCTTCATAGACACCATTCTTCAACTTCTGACGCCGATTTACAGAGAAGGCGAGGAGATAGAAAGACGTACTTGGTCTCATTTTGAAGCCTTTGTTTTCATGTATATGCTCTCTAAATATCGTGCGTATGTAAAGCCCGTGGTATGCTCAGCAAGGATTGCAAAGTTACATGTTTCATAGAGACCGTTCTTCAACTTCTGACGCCGATTTACAGAGAAGGCGAGGAGATAGAAAGACGTACTTGGTCTCATTTTGAAGCCTTTGTTTTCATGTATATGCTCCTTAAATATCGTGCGTATGTAAAGCCCGTGGTATGCTCAGCAAGGATTGCAAAGTTACATGTTTCATAGAGACTGTTCTTCATCTTCATAGACACCGTTCTCAACTTCTGACGCCGATTTACAGAGAAGGCGAGGAGATAGAAAGACGTACTTGGTCTCATTTTGAAGCCTTTGTTTTCATGTATATGCTCTCTAAATATCGTGCGTATGTAAAGCCCGTGGTATGCTCAGCAAGGATTGCAAAGTTACATGTTTCATAGAGACTGTTCTTCATCTTCATAGACACCGTTCTTCAACTTCTGACGCCGATTTACAGAGAAGGCGAGGAGATAGAAAGACGTACTTGGTCTCATTTTGAAGCCTTTGTTTTCATGTATATGCTCCTTAAATATCGTGCGTATGTAAAGCCCGTGGTACGCTCAGCAAGGATTGCAAAGTTACATGTTTCATAGAGACTGTTCTTCATCTTCATAGACACCATTCTTCAACTTCTGACGCCGATTTACAGAGAAGGCGAGGAGATAGAAAGACGTACTTGGTCTCATTTTGAAGCCTTTGTTTTCATGTATATGCTTTCTAAATATCGTGCGTATGTAAAGCCCGTGGTATGCTCAGCAAGGATTGCAAAGTTACATGTTTCATAGAGACCGTTCTTCAACTTCTGACGCCGATTTACAGAGAAGGCGAGGAGATAGAAAGACGTACTTGGTCTCATTTTGAAGCCTTTGTTTTCATGTATATGCTCTTTAAATATCGTGCGTATGTAAAGCCCGTGGTATGCTCAGCAAGGATTGCAAAGTTACATGTTTCATAGAGACCGTTCTTCAACTTCTGACGCCGATTTACAGAGAAGGCGAGGAGATAGAAAGACGTACTTGGTCTCATTTTGAAGCCTTTGTTTTCATGTATATGCTCCTTAAATATCGTGCGTATGTAAAGCCCGTGGTATGCTCAGCAAGGATTGCAAAGTTACATGTTTCATAGAGACCGTTCTTCAACTTCTGACGCCGATTTACAGAGAAGGCGAGGAGATAGAAAGACGTACTTGGTCTCATTTTGAAGCCTTTGTTTTCATGTATATGCTCCTTAAATATCGTGCGTATGTAAAGCCCGTGGTATGCTCAGCAAGGATTGCAAAGTTACATGTTTCATAGAGACTGTTCTTCATCTTCATAGACACCGTTCTCAACTTCTGACGCCGATTTACAGAGAAGGCGAGGAGATAGAAAGACGTACTTGGTCTCATTTTGAAGCCTTTGTTTTCATGTATATGCTCTCTAAATATCGTGCGTATGTAAAGCCCGTGGTATGCTCAGCAAGGATTGCAAAGTTACATGTTTCATAGAGACTGTTCTTCATCTTCATAGACACCGTTCTTCAACTTCTGACGCCGATTTACAGAGAAGGCGAGGAGATAGAAAGACGTACTTGGTCTCATTTTGAAGCCTTTGTTTTCATGTATATGCTCCTTAAATATCGTGCGTATGTAAAGCCCGTGGTATGCTCAGCAAGGATTGCAAAGTTACATGTTTCATAGAGACTGTTCTTCATCTTCATAGACACCATTCTTCAACTTCTGACGCCGATTTACAGAGAAGGCGAGGAGATAGAAAGACGTACTTGGTCTCATTTTGAAGCCTTTGTTTTCATGTATATGCTCTCTAAATATCGTGCGTATGTAAAGCCCGTGGTATGCTCAGCAAGGATTGCAAAGTTACATGTTTCATAGAGACCGTTCTTCAACTTCTGACGCCGATTTACAGAGAAGGCGAGGAGATAGAAAGACGTACTTGGTCTCATTTTGAAGCCTTTGTTTTCATGTATATGCTCTTTAAATATCGTGCGTATGTAAAGCCCGTGGTATGCTCAGCAAGGATTGCAAAGTTACATGTTTCATAGAGACCGTTCTTCAACTTCTGACGCCGATTTACAGAGAAGGCGAGGAGATAGAAAGACGTACTTGGTCTCATTTTGAAGCCTTTGTTTTCATGTATATGCTCCTTAAATATCGTGCGTATGTAAAGCCCGTGGTATGCTCAGCAAGGATTGCAAAGTTACATGTTTCATAGAGACCGTTCTTCAACTTCTGACGCCGATTTACAGAGAAGGCGAGGAGATAGAAAGACGTACTTGGTCTCATTTTGAAGCCTTTGTTTTCATGTATATGCTCCTTAAATATCGTGCGTATGTAAAGCCCGTGGTATGCTCAGCAAGGATTGCAAAGTTACATGTTTCATAGAGACTGTTCTTCATCTTCATAGACACCGTTCTCAACTTCTGACGCCGATTTACAGAGAAGGCGAGGAGATAGAAAGACGTACTTGGTCTCATTTTGAAGCCTTTGTTTTCATGTATATGCTCTCTAAATATCGTGCGTATGTAAAGCCCGTGGTATGCTCAGCAAGGATTGCAAAGTTACATGTTTCATAGAGACTGTTCTTCATCTTCATAGACACCATTCTTCAACTTCTGACGCCGATTTACAGAGAAGGCGAGGAGATAGAAAGACGTACTTGGTCTCATTTTGAAGCCTTTGTTTTCATGTATATGCTCTCTAAATATCGTGCGTATGTAAAGCCCGTGGTATGCTCAGCAAGGATTGCAAAGTTACATGTTTCATAGAGACCGTTCTTCAACTTCTGACGCCGATTTACAGAGAAGGCGAGGAGATAGAAAGACGTACTTGGTCTCATTTTGAAGCCTTTGTTTTCATGTATATGCTCTTTAAATATCGTGCGTATGTAAAGCCCGTGGTATGCTCAGCAAGGATTGCAAAGTTACATGTTTCATAGAGACCGTTCTTCAACTTCTGACGCCGATTTACAGAGAAGGCGAGGAGATAGAAAGACGTACTTGGTTTCATTTTGAAGCCTTTGTTTTCATGTATATGCTCCTTAAATATCGTACGTATGTAAAGCCCGTGGTATGCTCAGCAAGGATTGCAAAGTTACATGTTTCATAGAGACTGTTCTTCATCTTCATAGACACCATTCTTCAACTTCTGACGCCGATTTACAGAGAAGGCGAGGAGATAGAAAGACGTACTTGGTCTCATTTTGAAGCCTTTGTTTTCATGTATATGCTCTTTAAATATCGTGCGTATGTAAAGCCCGTGGTATGCTCAGCAAGGATTGCAAAGTTACATGTTTCATAGAGACCGTTCTTCAACTTCTGACGCCGATTTACAGAGAAGGCGAGGAGATAGAAAGACGTACTTGGTCTCATTTTGAAGCCTTTGTTTTCATGTATATGCTCCTTAAATATCGTGCGTATGTAAAGCCCGTGGTATGCTCAGCAAGGATTGCAAAGTTACATGTTTCATAGAGACTGTTCTTCATCTTTATAGACACCGTTCTCAACTTCTGACGCCGATTTACAGAGAAGGCGAGGAGATAGAAAGACGTACTTGGTCTCATTTTGAAGCCTTTGTTTTCATGTATATGCTCTCTAAATATCGTAAGTATGTAAAGCCCGTGGTATGCTCAGCAAGGATTGCAAAGTTACATGTTTCATAGAGACTGTTCTTCATCTTCATAGACACCATTCTTCAACTTCTGACGCCGATTTACAGAGAAGGCGAGGAGATAGAAAGACGTACTTGGTCTCATTTTGAAGCCTTTGTTTTCATGTATATGCTCTCTAAATATCGTGCGTATGTAAAGCCCGTGGTATGCTCAGCAAGGATTGCAAAGTTACATGTTTCATAGAGACCGTTCTTCAACTTCTGACGCCGATTTACAGAGAAGGCGAGGAGATAGAAAGACGTACTTGGTCTCATTTTGAAGCCTTTGTTTTCATGTATATGCTTTAAATATCGTGCGTATGTAAAGCCCGTGGTATGCTCAGCAAGGATTGCAAAGTTACATGTTTCATAGAGACCGTTCTTCAACTTCTGACGCCGATTTACATAGAAGGCGAGGAGATAGAAAGACGTACTTGGTCTCATTTTGAAGCCTTTGTTTTCATGTATATGCTCCTTAAATATCGTGCGTATGTAAAGCCCGTGGTATGCTCAGCAAGGATTGCAAAGTTACATGTTTCATAGAGACTGTTCTTCATCTTCATAGACACCATTCTTCAACTTCTGACGCCGATTTACAGAGAAGGCGAGGAGATAGAAAGACGTACTTGGTCTCATTTTGAAGCCTTTGTTTTCATGTATATGCTCTTTAAATATCGTGCGTATGTAAAGCCCGTGGTATGCTCAGCAAGGATTGAAAAGTTACATGTTTCATAGAGACCGTTCTTCAACTTCTGACGCCGATTTACAGAGAAGGCGAGGAGATAGAAAGACGTACTTGGTCTCATTTTGAAGCCTTTGTTTTCATGTATATGCTCCTTAAATATCGTGCGTATGTAAAGCCCGTGGTATGCTCAGCAAGGATTGCAAAGTTACATGTTTCATAGAGACCGTTCTTCAACTTCTGACGCCGATTTACAGAGAAGGCGAGGAGATAGAAAGACGTACTTGGTCTCATTTTGAAGCCTTTGTTTTCATGTATATGCTCCTTAAATATCGTGCGTATGTAAAGCCCGTGGTATGCTCAGCAAGGATTGCAAAGTTACATGTTTCATAGAGACTGTTCTTCATCTTCATAGACACCGTTCTCAACTTCTGACGCCGATTTACAGAGAAGGCGAGGAGATAGAAAGACGTACTTGGTCTCATTTTGAAGCCTTTGTTTTCATGTATATGCTCTCTAAATATCGTGCGTATGTAAAGCCCGTGGTATGCTCAGCAAGGATTGCAAAGTTACATGTTTCATAGAGACTGTTCTTCATCTTCATAGACACCATTCTTCAACTTCTGACGCCGATTTACAGAGAAGGCGAGGAGATAGAAAGACGTACTTGGTCTCATTTTGAAGCCTTTGTTTTCATGTATATGCTCTCTAAATATCGTGCGTATGTAAAGCCCGTGGTATGCTCAGCAAGGATTGCAAAGTTACATGTTTCATAGAGACCGTTCTTCAACTTCTGACGCCGATTTACAGAGAAGGCGAGGAGATAGAAAGACGTACTTGGTCTCATTTTGAAGCCTTTGTTTTCATGTATATGCTCCTTAAATATCGTGCGTATGTAAAGCCCGTGGTATGCTCAGCAAGGATTGCAAAGTTACATGTTTCATAGAGACTGTTCTTCATCTTCATAGACACCGTTCTCAACTTCTGACGCCGATTTACAGAGAAGGCGAGGAGATAGAAAGACGTACTTGGTCTCATTTTGAAGCCTTTGTTTTCATGTATATGCTCTCTAAATATCGTGCGTATGTAAAGCCCGTGGTATGCTCAGCAAGGATTGCAAAGTTACATGTTTCATAGAGACTGTTCTTCATCTTCATAGACACCGTTCTCAACTTCTGACGCCGATTTACAGAGAAGGCGAGGAGATAGAAAGACGTACTTGGTCTCATTTTGAAGCCTTTGTTTTCATGTATATGCTCCTTAAATATCGTGCGTATGTAAAGCCCGTGGTATGCTCAGCAAGGATTGCAAAGTTACATGTTTCATAGAGACTGTTCTTCATCTTCATAGACACCATTCTTCAACTTCTGACGCCGATTTACAGAGAAGGCGAGGAGATAGAAAGACGTACTTGGTCTCATTTTGAAGCCTTTGTTTTCATGTATATGCTCTCTAAATATCGTGCGTATGTAAAGCCCGTGGTATGCTCAGCAAGGATTGCAAAGTTACATGTTTCATAGAGACCGTTCTTCAACTTCTGACGCCGATTTACAGAGAAGGCGAGGAGATAGAAAGACGTACTTGGTCTCATTTTGAAGCCTTTGTTTTCATGTATATGCTCTTTAAATATCGTGCGTATGTAAAGCCCGTGGTATGCTCAGCAAGGATTGCAAAGTTACATGTTTCATAGAGACCGTTCTTCAACTTCTGACGCCGATTTACAGAGAAGGCGAGGAGATAGAAAGACGTACTTGGTCTCATTTTGAAGCCTTTGTTTTCATGTATATGCTCCTTAAATATCGTGCGTATGTAAAGCCCGTGGTATGCTCAGCAAGGATTGCAAAGTTACATGTTTCATAGAGACCGTTCTTCAACTTCTGACGCCGATTTACAGAGAAGGCGAGGAGATAGAAAGACGTACTTGGTCTCATTTTGAAGCCTTTGTTTTCATGTATATGCTCTCTAAATATCGTGCGTATGTAAAGCCCGTGGTATGCTCAGCAAGGATTGCAAAGTTACATGTTTCATAGAGACCGTTCTTCAACTTCTGACGCCGATTTACAGAGAAGGCGAGGAGATAGAAAGACGTACTTGGTCTCATTTTGAAGCCTTTGTTTTCATGTATATGCTCTTAAATATCGTGCGTATGTAAAGCCCGTGGTATGCTCAGCAAGGATTGCAAAGTTACATGTTTCATAGAGACTGTTCTTCATCTTCATAGACACCATTCTTCAACTTCTGACGCCGATTTACAGAGAAGGCGAGGAGATAGAAAGACGTACTTGGTCTCATTTTGAAGCCTTTGTTTTCATGTATATGCTCTCTAAATATCGTGCGTATGTAAAGCCCGTGGTATGCTCAGCAAGGATTGCAAAGTTACATGTTTCATAGAGACCGTTCTTCAACTTCTGACGCCGATTTACAGAGAAGGCGAGGAGATAGAAAGACGTACTTGGTCTCATTTTGAAGCCTTTGTTTTCATGTATATGCTCTTTAAATATCGTGCGTATGTAAAGCCCGTGGTATGCTCAGCAAGGATTGCAAAGTTACATGTTTCATAGAGACCGTTCTTCAACTTCTGACGCCGATTTACAGAGAAGGCGAGGAGATAGAAAGACATACTTGGTCTCATTTTGAAGCCTTTGTTTTCATGTATATGCTCCTTAAATATCGTGCGTATGTAAAGCCCGTGGTATGCTCAGCAAGGATTGCAAAGTTTAATGTTTCATAGAGACCGTTCTTCAACTTCTGACGCCGATTTACAGAGAAGGCGAGGAGATAGAAAGACGTACTTGGTCTCATTTTGAAGCCTTTGTTTTCATGTATATGCTCTCTAAATATCGTGCGTATGTAAATCCCGTGGTATGCTCAGCAAGGATTGCAAAGTTACATGATTCATAGAGACCGTTCTTCAACTTCTGACGCCGATTTACAGAGAAGGCAAGGTGATAGAAAGACGTACTTGGTCTCATTTTGAAGCCTTTGTTTTCATGTATATGCTCCTTAAATATCGTGCGTATGTAAAGCCCGTGGTATGCTCAGCAAGGATTGCAAAGTTACATGTTTCATAGAGACTGTTCTTCATCTTCATAGACACCGTTCTTCAACTTCTGACGCCGATTTACAGAGAAGGCGAGGAGATAGAAAGACGTACTTGGTCTCATTTTGAAGCCTTTGTTTTCATGTATATGCTCTCTAAATATCGTGCGTATGTAAAGCCCGTGGTATGCTCAGCAAGGATTGCAAAGTTACATGTTTCATAGAGACTGTTCTTCATCTTCATAGACACCGTTCTTCAACTTCTGACGCCGATTTACAGAGAAGGCGAGGAGATAGAAAGACGTACTTGGTCTCATTTTGAAGCCTTTGTTTTCATGTATATGCTCTTAAATATCGTGCGTATGTAAAGCCCGTGGTATGCTCAGCAAGGATTGCAAAGTTACATGTTTCATAGAGACCGTTCTTCAACTTCTGACGCCGATTTACAGAGAAGGCGAGGAGATAGAAAGACGTACTTGGTCTCATTTTGAAGCCTTTGTTTTCATGTATATGCTCTCTAAATATCGTGCGTATGTAAAGCCCGTGGTATGCTCAGCAAGGATTGCAAAGTTACATGTTTCATAGAGACCGTTCTTCAACTTCTGACGCCGATTTACAGAGAAGGCGAGGAGATAGAAAGACGTACTTGGTCTCATTTTGAAGCCTTTGTTTTCATGTATATGCTCTTAAATATCGTGCGTATGTAAAGCCCGTGGTATGCTCAGCAAGGATTGCAAAGTTACATGTTTCATAGAGACTGTTCTTCATCTTCATAGACACCATTCTTCAACTTCTGACGCCGATTTACAGAGAAGGCGAGGAGATAGAAAGACGTACTTGGTCTCATTTTGAAGCCTTTGTTTTCATGTATATGCTCTCTAAATATCGTGCGTATGTAAAGCCCGTGGTATGCTCAGCAAGGATTGCAAAGTTACATGTTTCATAGAGACCGTTCTTCAACTTCTGACGCCGATTTACAGAGAAGGCGAGGAGATAGAAAGACGTACTTGGTCTCATTTTGAAGCCTTTGTTTTCATGTATATGCTCCTTAAATATCGTGCGTATGTAAAGCCCGTGGTATGCTCAGCAAGGATTGCAAAGTTACATGTTTCATAGAGACTGTTCTTCATCTTCATAGACACCGTTCTTCAACTTCTGACGCCGATTTACAGAGAAGGCGAGGAGATAGAAAGACGTACTTGGTCTCATTTTGAAGCCTTTGTTTTCATGTATATGCTCTCTAAATATCGTGCGTATGTAAAGCCCGTGGTATGCTCAGCAAGGATTGCAAAGTTACATGTTTCATAGAGACTGTTCTTCATCTTCATAGACACCGTTCTTCAACTTCTGACGCCGATTTACAGAGAAGGCGAGGAGATAGAAAGACGTACTTGGTCTCATTTTGAAGCCTTTGTTTTCATGTATATGCTCTCTAAATATCGTGCGTATGTAAAGCCCGTGGTATGCTCAGCAAGGATTGCAAAGTTACATGTTTCATAGAGAGACCGTTCTTCAACTTCTGACGCCGATTTACAGAGAAGGCGAGGAGATAGAAAGACGTACTTGGTCTCATTTTGAAGCCTTTGTTTTCATGTATATGCTCCTTAAATATCGTGCGTATGTAAAGCCCGTGGTATGCTCAGCAAGGATTGCAAAGTTACATGTTTCATAGAGACCGTTCTTCAACTTCTGACGCCGATTTACAGAGAAGGCGAGGAGATAGAAAGACGTACTTGGTCTCATTTTGAAGCCTTTGTTTTCATGTATATGCTCCTTAAATATCGTGCGTATGTAAAGCCCGTGGTATGCTCAGCAAGGATTGCAAAGTTACTTGTTTCATAGAGACTGTTCTTCATCTTCATAGACACCATTCTTCAACTTCTGACGCCGATTTACAGAGAAGGCGAGGAGATAGAAAGACGTACTTGGTCTCATTTTGAAGCCTTTGTTTTCATGTATATGCTCTCTAAATATCGTGCGTATGTAAAGCCCGTGGTATGCTCAGCAAGGATTGCAAAGTTACATGTTTCATAGAGACCGTTCTTCAACTTCTGACGCCGATTTACAGAGAAGGCGAGGAGATAGAAAGACGTACTTGGTCTCATTTTGAAGCCTTTGTTTTCATGTATATGCTCTTAAATATCGTGCGTATGTAAAGCCCGTGGTATGCTCAGCAAGGATTGCAAAGTTACATGTTTCATAGAGACCGTTCTTCAACTTCTGACGCCGATTTACAGAGAAGGCGAGGAGATAGAAAGACGTACTTGGTCTCATTTTGAAGCCTTTGTTTTCATGTATATGCTCTTAAATATCGTGCGTATGTAAAGCCCGTGGTATGCTCAGCAAGGATTGCAAAGTTACATGTTTCATAGAGACTGTTCTTCATCTTCATAGACACCTCTTCAACTTCTGACGCCGATTTACAGAGAAGGCGAGGAGATAGAAAGACGTACTTGGTCTCATTTTGAAGCCTTTGTTTTCATGTATATGCTCTCTAAATATCGTGCGTATGTAAAGCCCGTGGTATGCTCAGCAAGGATTGCAAAGTTACATGTTTCATAGAGACTGTTCTTCATCTTCATAGACACCATTCTTCAACTTCTGACGCCGATTTACAGAGAAGGCGAGGAGATAGAAAGACGTACTTGGTCTCATTTTGAAGCCTTTGTTTTCATGTATATGCTCTCTAAATATCGTGCGTATGTAAAGCCCGTGGTATGCTCAGCAAGGATTGCAAAGTTACATGTTTCATAGAGACCGTTCTTCAACTTCTGACGCCGATTTACAGAGAAGGCGAGGAGATAGAAAGACGTACTTGGTCTCATTTTGAAGCCTTTGTTTTCATGTATATGCTCCTTAAATATCGTGCGTATGTAAAGCCCGTGGTATGCTCAGCAAGGATTGCAAAGTTACATGTTTCATAGAGACTGTTCTTCATCTTCATAGACACCGTTCTTCAACTTCTGACGCCGATTTACAGAGAAGGCGAGGAGATAGAAAGACGTACTTGGTCTCATTTTGAAGCCTTTGTTTTCATGTATATGCTCTCTAAATATCGTGCGTATGTAAAGCCCGTGGTATGCTCAGCAAGGATTGCAAAGTTACATGTTTCATAGAGACCGTTCTTCAACTTCTGACGCCGATTTACAGAGAAGGCGAGGAGATAGAAAGACGTACTTGGTCTCATTTTGAAGCCTTTGTTTTCATGTATATGCTCCTTAAATATCGTGCGTATGTAAAGCCCGTGGTATGCTCAGCAAGGATTGCAAAGTTACATGTTTCATAGAGACTGTTCTTCATCTTCATAGACACCGTTCTTCAACTTCTGACGCCGATTTACAGAGAAGGCGAGGAGATAGAAAGACGTACTTGGTCTCATTTTGAAGCCTTTGTTTTCATGTATATGCTCTCTAAATATCGTGCGTATGTAAAGCCCGTGGTATGCTCAGCAAGGATTGCAAAGTTACATGTTTCATAGAGACCGTTCTTCAACTTCTGACGCCGATTTACAGAGAAGGCGAGGAGATAGAAAGACGTACTTGGACTCATTTTGAAGCCTTTGTTTTCATGTATATGCTCCTTAAATATCGTGCGTATGTAAAGCCCGTGGTATGCTCAGCAAGGATTGCAAAGTTACATGTTTCATAGAGACTGTTCTTCATCTTCATAGACACCTCTTCAACTTCTGACGCCGATTTACAGAGAAGGCGAGGAGATAGAAAGACGTACTTGGTCTCATTTTGAAGCCTTTGTTTTCATGTATATGCTCTTAAATATCGTGCGTATGTAAAGCCCGTGGTATGCTCAGCAAGGATTGCAAAGTTACATGTTTCATAGAGACCGTTCTTCAACTTCTGACGCCGATTTACAGAGAAGGCGAGGAGATAGAAAGACGTACTTGGTCTCATTTTGAAGCCTTTGTTTTCATGTATATGCTCTTAAATATCGTGCGTATGTAAAGCCCGTGGTATGCTCAGCAAGGATTGCAAAGTTACATGTTTCATAGAGACTGTTCTTCAACTTCTGACGCCGATTTACAGAGAAGGCGAGGAGATAGAAAGACGTACTTGGTCTCATTTTGAAGCCTTTGTTTGCATGTATATGCTCTTAAATATCGTGCGTATGTAAAGCCCGTGGTATGCTCAGCAAGGATTGCAAAGTTACATGTTTCATAGAGACTGTTCTTCATCTTCATAGACACCGTTCTTCAACTTCTGACGCCGATTTACAGAGAAGGCGAGGAGATAGAAAGACGTACTTGGTCTCATTTTGAAGCCTTTGTTTTCATGTATATGCTCTCTAAATATCGTGCGTATGTAAAGCCCGTGGTATGCTCAGCAAGGATTGCAAAGTTACATGTTTCATAGAGACCGTTCTTCAACTTCTGACGCCGATTTACAGAGAAGGCGAGGAGATAGAAAGACGTACTTGGTCTCATTTTGAAGCCTTTGTTTTCATGTATATGCTCTCTAAATATCGTGCGTATGTAAAGCCCGTGGTATGCTCAGCAAGGATTGCAAAGTTACATGTTTCATAGAGACCGTTCTTCAACTTCTGACGCCGATTTACAGAGAAGGCGAGGAGATAGAAAGACGTACTTGGTCTCATTTTGAAGCCTTTGTTTTCATGTATATGCTCCTTAAATATCGTGCGTATGTAAAGCCCGTGGTATGCTCAGCAAGGATTGCAAAGTTACATGTTTCATAGAGACTGTTCTTCATCTTCATAGACACCATTCTTCAACTTCTGACGCCGATTTACAGAGAAGGCGAGGAGATAGAAAGACGTACTTGGTCTCATTTTGAAGCCTTTGTTTTCATGTATATGCTCTCTAAATATCGTGCGTATGTAAAGCCCGTGGTATGCTCAGCAAGGATTGCAAAGTTACATGTTTCATAGAGACCGTTCTTCAACTTCTGACGCCGATTTACAGAGAAGGCGAGGAGATAGAAAGACGTACTTGGTCTCATTTTGAAGCCTTTGTTTTCATGTATATGCTCCTAAAATATCGTGCGTATGTAAAGCCCGTGGTATGCTCAGCAAGGATTGCAAAGTTACATGTTTCATAGAGACTGTTCTTCATCTTCATAGACACCATTCTTCAACTTCTGACGCCGATTTACAGAGAAGGCGAGGAGATAGAAAGACGTACTTGGTCTCATTTTGAAGCCTTTGTTTTCATGTATATGCTCTCTAAATATCGTGCGTATGTAAAGCCCGTGGTATGCTCAGCAAGGATTGCAAAGTTACATGTTTCATAGAGACTGTTCTTCATCTTCATAGACACCGTTCTTCAACTTCTGACGCCGATTTACAGAGAAGGCGAGGAGATAGAAAGACGTACTTGGTCTCATTTTGAAGCCTTTGTTTTCATGTATATGCTCTTTAAATATCGTGCGTATGTAAAGCCCGTGGTATGCTCAGCAAGGATTGCAAAGTTACATGTTTCATAGAGACTGTTCTTCATCTTCATAGACACCATTCTTCAACTTTTGACGCCGATTTACAGAGAAGGCGAGGAGATAGAAAGACGTACTTGGTCTCATTTTGAAGCCTTTGTTTTCATGTATATGCTCTCTAAATATCGTGCGTATGTAAAGCCCGTGGTATGCTCAGCAAGGATTGCAAAGTTACATGTTTCATAGAGACCGTTCTTCAACTTCTGACGCCGATTTACAGAGAAGGCGAGGAGATAGAAAGACGTACTTGGTCTCATTTTGAAGCCTTTGTTTTCATGTATATGCTCCTTAAATATCGTGCGTATGTAAAGCCCGTGGTATGCTCAGCAAGGATTGCAAAGTTACATGTTTCATAGAGACTGTTCTTCATCTTCATAGACACCATTCTTCAACTTCTGACGCCGATTTACAGAGAAGGCGAGGAGATAGAAAGACGTACTTGGTCTCATTTTGAAGCCTTTGTTTTCATGTATATGCTCTCTAAATATCGTGCGTATGTAAAGCCCGTGGTATGCTCAGCAAGGATTGCAAAGTTACATGTTTCATAGAGACCGTTCTTCAACTTCTGACGCCGATTTACAGAGAAGCGAGGCGATAGAAAGACGTACTTGGTCTCATTTTGAAGCCTTTGTTTTCATGTATATGCTCTTTAAATATCGTGCGTATGTAAAGCCCGTGGTATGCTCAGCAAGGATTGCAAAGTTACATGTTTCATAGAGACCGTTCTTCAACTTCTGACGCCGATTTACAGAGAAGGCGAGGAGATAGAAAGACGTACTTGGTCTCATTTTGAAGCCTTTGTTTTCATGTATATGCTCCTTAAATATCGTGCGTATGTAAAGCCCGTGGTATGCTCAGCAAGGATTGCAAAGTTACATGTTTCATAGAGACCGTTCTTCAACTTCTGACGCCGATTTACAGAGAAGGCGAGGAGATAGAAAGACGTACTTGGTCTCATTTTGAAGCCTTTGTTTTCATGTATATGCTCTCTAAATATCGTGCGTATGTAAAGCCCGTGGTATGCTCAGCAAGGATTGCAAAGTTACATGTTTCATAGAGACTGTTCTTCATCTTCATAGACACCGTTCTTCAACTTCTGACGCCGATTTACAGAGAAGGCGAGGAGATAGAAAGACGTACTTGGTCTCATTTTGAAGCCTTTGTTTTCATGTATATGCTCCTTAAATATCGTGCGTATGTAAAGCCCGTGGTATGCTCAGCAAGGATTGCAAAGTTACATGTTTCATAGAGACAGTTCTTCATCTTCATAGACACCATTCTTCAACTTCTGACGCCGATTTACAGAGAAGGCGAGGAGATAGAAAGACGTACTTGGTCTCATTTTGAAGCCTTTGTTTTCATGTATATGCTCTCTAAATATCGTGCGTATGTAAAGCCCGTGGTATGCTCAGCAAGGATTGCAAAGTTACATGTTTCATAGAGACCGTTCTTCAACTTCTGACGCCGATTTACAGAGAAGGCGAGGAGATAGAAAGACGTACTTGGTCTCATTTTGAAGCCTTTGTTTTCATGTATATGCTCTTTAAATATCGTGCGTATGTAAAGCCCGTGGTATGCTCAGCAAGGATTGCAAAGTTACATGTTTCATAGAGACCGTTCTTCAACTTCTGACGCCGATTTACAGAGAAGGCGAGGAGATAGAAAGACGTACTTGGTCTCATTTTGAAGCCTTTGTTTTCATGTATATGCTCCTTAAATATCGTGCGTATGTAAAGCCCGTGGTATGCTCAGCAAGGATTGCAAAGTTACATGTTTCATAGAGACTGTTCTTCATCTTCATAGACACCGTTCTCAACTTCTGACGCCGATTTACAGAGAAGGCGAGGAGATAGAAAGACGTACTTGGTCTCATTTTGAAGCCTTTGTTTTCATGTATATGCTCTCTAAATATCGTGCGTATGTAAAGCCCGTGGTATGCTCAGCAAGGATTGCAAAGTTACATGTTTCATAGAGACTGTTCTTCATCTTCATAGACACCATTCTTCAACTTCTGACGCCGATTTACAGAGAAGGCGAGGAGATAGAAAGACGTACTTGGTCTCATTTTGAAGCCTTTGTTTTCATGTATATGCTCTCTAAATATCGTGCGTATGTAAAGCCCGTGGTATGCTCAGCAAGGATTGCAAAGTTACATGTTTCATAGAGACCGTTCTTCAACTTCTGACGCCGATTTACAGAGAAGGCGAGGAGATAGAAAGACGTACTTGGTCTCATTTTGAAGCCTTTGTTTTCATGTATATGCTCTTTAAATATCGTGCGTATGTAAAGCCCGTGGTATGCTCAGCAAGGATTGCAAAGTTACATGTTTCATAGAGACCGTTCTTCAACTTCTGACGCCGATTTACAGAGAAGGCGAGGAGATAGAAAGACGTACTTGGTCTCATTTTGAAGCCTTTGTTTTCATGTATATGCTCCTTAAATATCGTGCGTATGTAAAGCCCGTGGTATGCTCAGCAAGGATTGCAAAGTTACATGTTTCATAGAGACTGTTCTTCATCTTCATAGACACCGTTCTCAACTTCTGACGCCGATTTACAGAGAAGGCGAGGAGATAGAAAGACGTACTTGGTCTCATTTTGAAGCCTTTGTTTTCATGTATATGCTCTCTAAATATCGTGCGTATGTAAAGCCCGTGGTATGCTCAGCAAGGATTGCAAAGTTACATGTTTCATAGAGACCGTTCTTCAACTTCTGACGCCGATTTACAGAGAAGGCGAGGAGATAGAAAGACGTACTTGGTCTCATTTTGAAGCCTTTGTTTTCATGTATATGCTCTCTAAATATCGTGCGTATGTAAAGCCCGTGGTATGCTCAGCAAGGATTGCAAAGTTACATGTTTCATAGAGACTGTTCTTCATCTTCATAGACACCATTCTTCAACTTCTGACGCCGATTTACAGAGAAGGCGAGGAGATAGAAAGACGTACTTGGTCTCATTTTGAAGCCTTTGTTTTCATGTATATGCTCTCTAAATATCGTGCGTATGTAAAGCCCGTGGTATGCTCAGCAAGGATTGCAAAGTTACATGTTTCATAGAGACCGTTCTTCAACTTCTGACGCCGATTTACAGAGAAGGCGAGGAGATAGAAAGACGTACTTGGTCTCATTTTGAAGCCTTTGTTTTCATGTATATGCTCTTTAAATATCGTGCGTATGTAAAGCCCGTGGTATGCTCAGCAAGGATTGCAAAGTTACATGTTTCATAGAGACCGTTCTTCAACTTCTGACGCCGATTTACAGAGAAGGCGAGGAGATAGAAAGACGTACTTGGTCTCATTTTGAAGCCTTTGTTTTCATGTATATGCTCCTTAAATATCGTGCGTATGTAAAGCCCGTGGTATGCTCAGCAAGGATTGCAAAGTTACATGTTTCATAGAGACCGTTCTTCAACTTCTGACGCCGATTTACAGAGAAGGCGAGGAGATAGAAAGACGTACTTGGTCTCATTTTGAAGCCTTTGTTTTCATGTATATGCTCTCTAAATATCGTGCGTATGTAAAGCCCGTGGTATGCTCAGCAAGGATTGCAAAGTTACATGTTTCATAGAGACCGTTCTTCAACTTCTGACGCCGATTTACAGAGAAGGCGAGGAGATAGAAAGACGTACTTGGTCTCATTTTGAAGCCTTTGTTTTCATGTATATGCTCCTTAAATATCGTGCGTATGTAAAGCCCGTGGTATGCTCAGCAAGGATTGCAAAGTTACATGTTTCATAGAGACCGTTCTTCAACTTCTGACGCCGATTTACAGAGAAGGCGAGGAGATAGAAAGACGTACTTGGTCTCATTTTGAAGCCTTTGTTTTCATGTATATGCTCTCTAAATATCGTGCGTATGTAAAGCCCGTGGTATGCTCAGCAAGGATTGCAAAGTTACATGTTTCATAGAGACCGTTCTTCAACTTCTGACGCCGATTTACAGAGAAGGCGAGGAGATAGAAAGACGTACTTGGTCTCATTTTGAAGCCTTTGTTTTCATGTATATGCTCCTTAAATATCGTGCGTATGTAAAGCCCGTGGTATGCTCAGCAAGGATTGCAAAGTTACATGTTTCATAGAGACTGTTCTTCATCTTCATAGACACCGTTCTTCAACTTCTGACGCCGATTTACAGAGAAGGCGAGGAGATAGAAAGACGTACTTGGTCTCATTTTGAAGCCTTTGTTTTCATGTATATGCTCTCTAAATATCGTGCGTATGTAAAGCCCGTGGTATGCTCAGCAAGGATTGCAAAGTTACATGTTTCATAGAGACCGTTCTTCAACTTCTGACGCCGATTTACAGAGAAGGCGAGGAGATAGAAAGACGTACTTGGTCTCATTTTGAAGCCTTAGATTTCATGTATATGCTCTCTAAATATCGTGCGTATGTAAAGCCCGTGGTATGCTCAGCAAGGATTGCAAAGTTACATGTTTCATAGAGACTGTTCTTCATCTTCATAGACACCATTCTTCAACTTCTGACGCCGATTTACAGAGAAGGCGAGGAGATAGAAAGACGTACTTGGTCTCATTTTGAAGCCTTTGTTTTCATGTATATGCTCTCTAAATATCGTGCGTATGTAAAGCCCGTGGTATGCTCAGCAAGGATTGCAAAGTTACATGTTTCATAGAGACCGTTCTTCAACTTCTGACGCCGATTTACAGAGAAGGCGAGGAGATAGAAAGACGTACTTGGTCTCATTTTGAAGCCTTTGTTTTCATGTATATGCTCTTTAAATATCGTGCGTATGTAAAGCCCGTGGTATGCTCAGCAAGGATTGCAAAGTTACATGTTTCATAGAGACCGTTCTTCAACTTCTGACGCCGATTTACAGAGAAGGCGAGGAGATAGAAAGACGTACTTGGTCTCATTTTGAAGCCTTTGTTTTCATGTATATGCTCCTTAAATATCGTGCGTATGTAAAGCCCGTGGTATGCTCAGCAAGGATTGCAAAGTTACATGTTTCATAGAGACTGTTCTTCATCTTCATAGACACCGTTCTCAACTTCTGACGCCGATTTACAGAGAAGGCGAGGAGATAGAAAGACGTACTTGGTCTCATTTTGAAGCCTTTGTTTTCATGTATATGCTCTCTAAATATCGTGCGTATGTAAAGCCCGTGGTATGCTCAGCAAGGATTGCAAAGTTACATGTTTCATAGAGACCGTTCTTCAACTTCTGACGCCGATTTACAGAGAAGGCGAGGAGATAGAAAGACGTACTTGGTCTCATTTTGAAGCCTTTGTTTTCATGTATATGCTCTCTAAATATCGTGCGTATGTAAAGCCCGTGGTATGCTCAGCAAGGATTGCAAAGTTACATGTTTCATAGAGACCGTTCTTCAACTTCTGACGCCGATTTACAGAGAAGGCGAGGAGATAGAAAGACGTACTTGGTCTCATTTTGAAGCCTTTGTTTTCATGTATATGCTCTCTAAATATCGTGCGTATGTAAAGCCCGTGGTATGCTCAGCAAGGATTGCAAAGTTACATGTTTCATAGAGACTGTTCTTCATCTTCATAGACACCATTCTTCAACTTCTGACGCCGATTTACAGAGAAGGCGAGGAGATAGAAAGACGTACTTGGTCTCATTTTGAAGCCTTTGTTTTCATGTATATGCTCTCTAAATATCGTGCGTATGTAAAGCCCGTGGTATCATTCTTCAACTTTTGACGCTGATTTACAGAGAAGGCGAGGAGATAGAAAGACGTACTTGGTCTCATTTTGAAGCCTTTGTTTTCATGTATATGCTCTCTAAATATCGTGCGTATGTAAAGCCCGTGGTATGCTCAGCAAGGATTGCAAAGTTACATGTTTCATAGAGACCGTTCTTCAACTTCTGACGCCGATTTACAGAGAAGGCGAGGAGATAGAAAGACGTACTTGGTCTCATTTTGAAGCCTTTGTTTTCATGTATATGCTCTTTAAATATCGTAAGTATGTAAAGCCCGTGGTATGCTCAGCAAGGATTGCAAAGTTACATGTTTCATAGAGACCGTTCTACAACATCTGACGCCGATTTACAGAGAAGGCGAGTAGATAGAAAGACGTACTTGGTCTCATTTTGATGTCTTTGTTTTCATGTATATGCTCTCTAAATATCGTGCGTATGTAAAGCCCGTGGTATGCTCAGCAAGGATTGCAAAGTTACATGTTTCATAGAGACCGTTCTTCAACTTCTGACGCCGATTTACAGAGAAGGCGAGGAGATAGAAAGACGTACTTGGTCTCATTTTTTAGCCTTTGTTTTCATGTATATGCTCTCTAAATATCTTGCGTATGTAAAGCCCGTGGTATGCTCAGCAAGGATTGCAAAGTTACATGTTTCATAGAGACCGTTCTTCAACTTCTGACGCCGATTTACAGAGAAGGCGAGGAGATAGAAAGACGTACTTGGTCTCATTTTGAAGCCTTTGTTTTCATGTATATGCTCTTTAAATATCGTAAGTATGTAAAGCCCGTGGTATGCTCAGCAAGGATTGCAAAGTTACATGTTTCATAGAGACCGTTCTTCAACTTCTGACGCCGATTTACAGAGAAGGCGAGGAGATAGAAAGACGTACTTGGTCTCATTTTGAAGCCTTTGTTTTCATGTATATGCTCTCTAAATATCTTGCGTATGTAAAGCCCGTGGTATGCTCAGCAAGGATTGCAAAGTTACATGTTTCATAGAGACTGTTCTTCATCTTCATAGACACCATTCTTCAACTTTTGACGCTGATTTACAGAGAAGGCGAGGAGATAGAAAGACGTACTTGGTCTCATTTTGAAGCCTTTGTTTTCATGTATATGCTCTCTAAATATCGTGCGTATGTAAAGCCCGTGGTATGCTCAGCAAGGATTGCAAAGTTACATGTTTCATAGAGACCGTTCTTCAACTTCTGACGCCGATTTACAGAGAAGGCGAGGAGATAGAAAGACGTACTTGGTCTCATTTTGAAGCCTTTGTTTTCATGTATATGCTCTTTAAATATCGTAAGTATGTAAAGCCCGTGGTATGCTCAGCAAGGATTGCAAAGTTACATGTTTCATAGAGACCGTTCTTCAACTTCTGACGCCGATTTACAGAGAAGGCGAGGAGATAGAAAGACGTACTTGGTCTCATTTTGAAGGCTTTGTTTTCATGTATATGCTCTCTAAATATCGTGCGTATGTAAAGCCCGTGGTATGCTCAGCAAGGATTGCAAAGTTACATGTTTCATAGAGACCGTTCTTCAACTTCTGACACCGATTTACAGAGAACAGAGAAGAGGAGATAGAAAGACGTACTTGGTCTCATTTTTTAGCCTTTGTTTTCATGTATATGCTCTCTAAATATGTTGCGTATGTAAAGCCCGTGGTATGCTCAGCAAGGATTGCAAAGTTACATGTTTCATAGAGACTTTTCTTCATCTTCATAGACACCATTCTTCAACTTTTGACGCTGATTTACAGAGAAGGCGAGGAGATAGAAAGACGTACTTGGTCTCATTTTTTAGCCTTTGTTTTCATGTATATGCTCTCTAAATATCTTGCGTATGTAAAGCCCGTGGTATGCTCAGCAAGGATTGCAAAGTTACATGTTTCATAGAGACTGTTCTTCATCTTCATAGACACCATTCTTCAACTTCTGACGCCGATTTACAGAGAAGGCGAGGAGATAGAAAGACGTACTTGGTCTCATTTTTTAGCCTTTGTTTTCATGTATATGCTCTCTAAATATCTTGCGTATGTAAAGCCCGTGGTATGCTCAGCAAGGATTGCAAAGTTACATGTTTCATAGAGACTGTTCTTCATCTTCATAGACACCATTCTTCAACTTTTGACGCTGATTTACAGAGAAGGCGAGGAGATAGAAAGACGTACTTGGTCTCATTTTGAAGCCTTTGTTTTCATGTATATGCTCTCTAAATATCGTGCGTATGTAAAGCCCGTGGTATGCTCAGCAAGGATTGCAAAGTTACATGTTTCATAGAGACCGTTCTTCAACTTCTGACGCCGATTTACAGAGAAGGCGAGGAGATAGAAAGACGTACTTGGTCTCATTTTGAAGCCTTTGTTTTCATGTATATGCTCTTTAAATATCGTAAGTATGTAAAGCCCGTGGTATGCTCAGCAAGGATTGCAAAGTTACATGTTTCATAGAGACCGTTCTTCAACTTCTGACGCCGATTTACAGAGAAGGCGAGGAGATAGAAAGACGTACTTGGTCTCATTTTGAAGCCTTTGTTTTCATGTATATGCTCTCTAAATATCGTGCGTATGTAAAGCCCGTGGTATGCTCAGCAAGGATTGCAAAGTTACATGTTTCATAGAGACCGTTCTTCAACTTCTGACGCCGATTTACAGAGAAGGCGAGGAGATAGAAAGACGTACTTGGTCTCATTTTTTAGCCTTTGTTTTCATGTATATGCTCTCTAAATATCTTGCGTATGTAAAGCCCGTGGTATGCTCAGCAAGGATTGCAAAGTTACATGTTTCATAGAGACTGTTCTTCATCTTCATAGACACCATTCTTCAACTTTTGACGCCGATTTACAGAGAAGGCGAGGAGATAGAAAGACGTACTTGGTCTCATTTTTTAGCCTTTGTTTTCATGTATATGCTCTCTAAATATCTTGCGTATGTAAAGCCCGTGGTATGCTCAGCAAGGATTGCAAAGTTACATGTTTCATAGAGACTGTTCTTCATCTTCATAGACACCATTCTTCAACTTCTGACGCCGATTTACAGAGAAGGCGAGGAGATAGAAAGACGTACTTGGTCTCATTTTGAAGCCTTTGTTTTCATGTATATGCTCTCTAAATATCGTGCGTATGTAAAGCCCGTGGTATGCTCAGCAAGGATTGCAAAGTTACATGTTTCATAGAGACCGTTCTTCAACTTCTGACGCCGATTTACAGAGAAGGCGAGGAGATAGAAAGACGTACTTGGTCTCATTTTGAAGCCTTTGTTTTCATGTATATGCTCTTTAAATATCGTAAGTATGTAAAGCCCGTGGTATGCTCAGCAAGGATTGCAAAGTTACATGTTTCATAGAGACCGTTCTTCAACTTCTGACGCCGATTTACAGAGAAGGCGAGGAGATAGAAAGACGTACTTGGTCTCATTTTGAAGCCTTTGTTTTCATGTATATGCTCTCTAAATATCGTGCGTATGTAAAGCCCGTGGTATGCTCAGCAAGGATTGCAAAGTTACATGTTTCATAGAGACCGTTCTTCAACTTCTGACGCCGATTTACAGAGAAGGCGAGGAGATAGAAAGACGTACTTGGTCTCATTTTGAAGCCTTTGTTTTCATGTATATGCTCTTTAAATATCGTAAGTATGTAAAGCCCGTGGTATGCTCAGCAAGGATTGCAAAGTTACATGTTTCATAGAGACTGTTCTTCATCTTCATAGACACCATTCTTCAACTTTTGACGCCGATTTACAGAGAAGGCGAGGAGATAGAAAGACGTACTTGGTCTCATTTTTTAGCCTTTGTTTTCATGTATATGCTCTCTAAATATCTTGCGTATGTAAAGCCCGTGGTATGCTCAGCAAGGATTGCAAAGTTACATGTTTCATAGAGACTGTTCTTCATCTTCATAGACACCATTCTTCAACTTTTGACGCTGATTTACAGAGAAGGCGAGGAGATAGAAAGACGTACTTGGTCTCATTTTGAAGCCTTTGTTTTCATGTATATGCTCTCTAAATATCGTGCGTATGTAAAGCCCGTGGTATGCTCAGCAAGGATTGCAAAGTTACATGTTTCATAGAGACCGTTCTTCAACTTCTGACGCCGATTTACAGAGAAGGCGAGGAGATAGAAAGACGTACTTGGTCTCATTTTTAAGCCTTTGTTTTCATGTATATGCTCTCTAAATATCGTGCGTATGTAAAGCCCGTGGTATGCTCAGCAAGGATTGCAAAGTTACATGTTTCATAGAGACTGTTCTTCATCTTCATAGACACCATTCTTCAACTTCTGACGCCGATTTACAGAGAAGGCGAGGAGATAGAAAGACGTACTTGGTCTCATTTTTTAGCCTTTGTTTTCATGTATATGCTCTCTAAATATCTTGCGTATGTAAAGCCCGTGGTATGCTCAGCAAGGATTGCAAAGTTACATGTTTCATAGAGACCGTTCTTCATCTTCACTTCTGACACCGATTTACAGAGAAGGCGAGGAGATAGAAAGACGTACTTGGTCTCATTTTGAAGCCTTTGTTTTCATGTATATGCTCTTTAAATATCGTAAGTATGTAAAGCCCGTGGTATGCTCAGCAAGGATTGCAAAGTTACATGTTTCATAGAGACCGTTCTTCAACTTCTGACGCCGATTTACAGAGAAGGCGAGGAGATAGAAAGACGTACTTGGTCTCATTTTGAAGCCTTTGTTTTCATGTATATGCTCTCTAAATATCGTGCGTATGTAAAGCCCGTGGTATGCTCAGCAAGGATTGCAAAGTTACATGTTTCATAGAGACCGTTCTTCAACTTCTGACGCCGATTTACAGAGAAGGCGAGGAGATAGAAAGACGTACTTGGTCTCATTTTTTAGCCTTTGTTTTCATGTATATGCTCTCTAAATATCTTGCGTATGTAAAGCCCGTGGTATGCTCAGCAAGGATTGCAAAGTTACATGTTTCATAGAGACCGTTCTTCATCTTCATAGACACCATTCTTCAACTTTTGACGCCGATTTACAGAGAAGGCGAGGAGATAGAAAGACGTACTTGGTCTCATTTTTTAGCCTTTGTTTTCATGTATATGCTCTCTAAATATCTTGCGTATGTAAAGCCCGTGGTATGCTCAGCAAGGATTGCAAAGTTACATGTTTCATAGAGACTGTTCTTCATCTTCATAGACACCATTCTTCAACTTTTGACGCTGATTTACAGAGAAGGCGAGGAGATAGAAAGACGTACTTGGTCTCATTTTGAAGCCTTTGTTTTCATGTATATGCTCTCTAAATATCGTGCGTATGTAAAGCCCGTGGTATGCTCAGCAAGGATTGCAAAGTTACATGTTTCATAGAGACCGTTCTTCAACTTCTGACGCCGATTTACAGAGAAGGCGAGGAGATAGAAAGACGTACTTGGTCTCATTTTGAAGCCTTTGTTTTCATGTATATGCTCTTTAAATATCGTAAGTATGTAAAGCCCGTGGTATGCTCAGCAAGGATTGCAAAGTTACATGTTTCATAGAGACCGTTCTTCAACTTCTGACGCCGATTTACAGAGAAGGCGAGGAGATAGAAAGACGTACTTGGTCTCATTTTGAAGCCTTTGTTTTCATGGATATGCTCTCTAAATATCGTGCGTATGTAAAGCCCGTGGTATGCTCAGCAAGGATTGCAAAGTTACATGTTTCATAGAGACCGTTCTTCAACTTCTGACGCCGATTTACAGAGAAGGCGAGGAGATAGAAAGACGTACTTGGTCTCATTTTTTAGCCTTTGTTTTCATGTATATGCTCTCTAAATATCTTGCGTATGTAAAGCCCGTGGTATGCTCAGCAAGGATTGCAAAGTTACATGTTACATAGAGACTGTTCTTCATCTTCATAGACACCATTCTTCAACTTTTGACGCCGATTTACAGAGAAGGCGAGGAGATAGAAAGACGTACTTGGTCTCATTTTTTAGCCTTTGTTTTCATGTATATGCTCTCTAAATATCTTGCGTATGTAAAGCCCGTGGTATGCTCAGCAAGGATTGCAAAGTTACATGTTTCATAGAGACTGTTCTTCATCTTCATAGACACCATTCTTCAACTTTTGACGCTGATTTACAGAGAAGGCGAGGAGATAGAAAGACGTACTTGGTCTCATTTTGAAGCCTTTGTTTTCATGTATATGCTCTCTAAATATCGTGCGTATGTAAAGCCCGTGGTATGCTCAGCAAGGATTGCAAAGTTACATGTTTCATAGAGACCGTTCTTCAACTTCTGACGCCGATTTACAGAGAAGGCGAGGAGATAGAAAGACGTACTTGGTCTCATTTTGAAGTCTTTGTTTTCATGTATATGCTCCTTAAATATCGTGCGTATGTAAAGCCCGTGGTATCCTCAGCAAGGATTGCAAAGTTACATGTTTCATAGAGACTGTTCTTCATCTTCATAGACACCATTCTTCAACTTTTGACGCTGATTTACAGAGAAGGCGAGGAGATAGAAAGACGTACTTGGTCTCATTTTGAAGCCTTTGTTTTCATGTATATGCTCTCTAAATATCGTGCGTATGTAAAGCCCGTGGTATGCTCAGCAAGGATTGCAAAGTTACATGTTTCATAGAGACCGTTCTTCAACTTCTGACGCCGATTTACAGAGAAGGCGAGGAGATAGAAAGACGTACTTGGTCTCATTTTGAAGCCTTTGTTTTCATGTATATGCTCTCTAAATATCGTGCGTATGTAAAGCCCGTGGTATGCTCAGCAAGGATTGCAAAGTTACATGTTTCATAGAGACCGTTCTTCAACTTCTGACGCCGATTTACAGAGAAGGCGAGGAGATAGAAAGACGTACTTGGTCTCATTTTGAAGCCTTTGTTTTCATGTATATGCTCTTTAAATATCGTAAGTATGTAAAGCCCGTGGTATGCTCAGCAAGGATTGCAAAGTTACATGTTTCATAGAGACCGTTCTTCAACTTCTGACGCCGATTTACAGAGAAGGCGAGGAGATAGAAAGACGTAATTGGTCTCATTTTGAAGCCTTTGTTTTCATGTATATGCTCTCTAAATATCGTGCGTATGTAAAGCCCGTGGTATTCTCAGCAAGGATTGCAAAGTTACATGTTTCATAGAGACCGTTCTTCAACTTCTGACGCCGATTTACAGAGAAGGCGAGGAGATAGAAAGACGTACTTGGTCTCATTTTTTAGCCTTTGTTTTCATGTATATGCTCTCTAAATATCTTGCGTATGTAAAGCCCGTGGTATCCTCAGCAAGGATTGCAAAGTTACATGTTTCATAGAGACCGTTCTTCAACTTCTGACGCCGATTTACAGAGAAGGCGAGGAGATAGAAAGACGTACTTGGTCTCATTTTGAAGCCTTTGTTTTCATGTATATGCTCTTTAAATATCGTAAGTATGTAAAGCCCGTGGTATGCTCAGCAAGGATTGCAAAGTTACATGTTTCATAGAGACCGTTCTTCAACTTCTGACGCCGATTTACAGAGAAGGCGAGGAGATAGAAAGACGTACTTGGTCTCATTTTGAAGTCTTTGTTTTCAAGTATATGCTCCTTAAGTATCGTGCGTATGTAAAGCCCGTGGTATCCTCAGCAAGGATTGCAAAGTTACATGTTTCATAGAGACTGTTCTTCATCTTCATAGACACCGTTCTCAACTTCTGACGCCGATTTACAGAGAAGGCGAGGAGATAGAAAGACGTACTTGGTCTCATTTTTTAGCCTTTGTTTTTATGTATATGCTCTCTAAATATCTTGCGTATGTAAAGCCCGTGGTATGCTCAGCAAGGATTGCAAAGTTACATGTTTCGTAGAGACTGTTCTTCATCTTTATAGACACCGTTCTCAACTTCTGACGCCGATTTACAGAGAAGGCGAGGAGATAAAAAGACGTACTTGGTCTCATTTTGAAGCCTTTGTTTTCATGTATATTCTCCTTAAGTATGGTGCGTATGTAAAGCCCGTGGTATGCTCAGCAAGGATTGCAAAGTTACATGTTTCATAGAGACTGTTCTTCATCTTCATAGACACCATTCTTCAACTTTTGACGCTGATTTACAGAGAAGGCGAGGAGATAGAAAGACGTACTTGGTCTCATTTTGAAGCCTTTGTTTTCATGTATATGCTCTCTAAATATCGTGCGTATGTAAAGCCCGTGGTATGCTCAGCAAGGATTGCAAAGTTACATGTTTCATAGAGACCGTTCTTCAACTTCTGACGCCGATTTACAGAGAAGGCGAGGAGATAGAAAGACGTACTTGGTCTCATTTTGAAGCCTTTGTTTACATTGATATGCTCTCTAAATATCGTGCGTATGTAAAGCCCGTGGTATGCTCAGCAAGGATTGCAAAGTTACATGTTTCATAGAGACCGTTCTTCAACTTCTGACGCCGATTTACAGAGAAGGCGAGGAGATAGAAAGACGTACTTGGTCTCATTTTGAAGCCTTTGTTTTCATGTATATGCTCTTTAAATATCGTAAGTATGTAAAGCCCGTGGTATGCTCAGCAAGGATTGCAAAGTTACATGTTTCATAGAGACCGTTCTTCAACTTCTGACGCCGATTTACAGAGAAGGCGAGGAGATAGAAAGACGTAATTGGTCTCATTTTGAAGCCTTTGTTTTCATGTATATGCTCTCTAAATATCGTGCGTATGTAAAGCCCGTGGTATTCTCAGCAAGGATTGCAAAGTTACATGTTTCATAGAGACCGTTCTTCAACTTCTGACGCCGATTTACAGAGAAGGCGAGGAGATAGAAAGACGTACTTGGTCTCATTTTTTAGCCTTTGTTTTCATGTATATGCTCTCTAAATATCTTGCGTATGTAAAGCCCGTGGTATCCTCAGCAAGGATTGCAAAGTTACATGTTTCATAGAGACCGTTCTTCAACTTCTGACGCCGATTTACAGAGAAGGCGAGGAGATAGAAAGACGTACTTGGTCTCATTTTGAAGCCTTTGTTTTCATGTATATGCTCTTTAAATATCGTAAGTATGTAAAGCCCGTGGTATGCTCAGCAAGGATTGCAAAGTTACATATTTCATAGAGACTGTACCAAATATTTATTTTAATGATTTTAAATAGCGTGGCATGATGCTACAGAAAAACCCTAAAAAAATATCTATTTCATTAACGAAGTTCCTTTATAAGGGCCATTTGTCGTTTTCCTTGCTCGTTTCACAAACGGACCCCGAGGCTATTGTCGAAGTGGGGCTCCGAATGCTTATTCCTGGTCAAAATTCGTTCATGCACTGCTCAATAGATGGGAGTTTTGAGGAGGGGTAACTATCTTTTGTTTTTTAAGCTTTTTTGTGCTCAATAGATTGCTAAAGTCATCCTGCTGTGATGTGAACCTGCTGTGATGTGAATAAGCTATGGCTGCTTTTCGGCCAAGGGGTACGAGTGGATTCGAGAAATTAAACTTGACCCGTACTATTAAAATCAATAAAACGCACATTGGTTTGCTAATTTCACAATTAATTTTGTTTTTTTTTCCATCAATGGACATTTGCTTTACATTTTACTTTGTTTGTCTTTCTTTCAAAAATCATTTCAAATGTCTGTGACAAGAATGAATGGCGCTACGAAAGATATTTATTTTAGGTTCCCTTTTCGTGAGCTATTCTTTCCCGATCATAGCCATAAAGTGTTTACAAAAATGGCTGGCAGAATTGGAATAAGCTTGTAAAGATCACCCAACTAGATATTTTGATCCCTCTTCTGGAAAACGCTATAAGTGTCCATTTTAAATCGTAAAACCTCAAGTACACTACCCTCAAGCACTCCTTGGGATGGCGAGGGTGACACCCCTTCAATGTGGCACCCCAGCCACTTTGCTTTCTAACTCGCTTCCCCCATACCAAGAGTGAATAACATCTATAGATGATATTCAGGAATGAACGTATACTTTTGAGAAAAGCTGGTGCGGCAACCCACACACCACGGGGCGCCACGAGTAGCCATTTTTAAGGAGCTTGGCACATGGGATACCGTTCAGAGTACTTGGGTGCGTCAAAATTCTATCCGGATTGAGTTAAAAGCAGGGTTGCTTTTCCGTTTTCCTCGCTTTTTTCTCTTGACACTTGGGATTGAGTTGGGCCTTTCGATGTTGCCAAAATGAGACTCAATATAAGCAGACGAATATATTTCAATATTTGAAACAAACACGTGTTTCGTTCTTTCGGCAAAAAGAGGCTTTGTTTATTTTTAATTTAAAGTTTATATTTGCCCATGAGAATCAGGTAAAAAAAAGTCTGACGATATTGGCGCTAAATGGCCAAAACTAATGAATTTGGTGATGAGAACGACGAATGAAGTCAATGTCAGAAATAACAAACTACTTCTTACGTTAACAATTAAGTTTGAACTGTTTTTTTTTTCAACCCTACTGCTGGTATAACGTGGGTTTTTGCTGGATATAACATTGTTCCTGGAAAACGTGATTGATTCGAAGGGAAAATTTAAGTGATTGCCCCTATGTAACAAAAGGGAATTTGTTTTCGATTATACAAATAGTACGTATTTACATTGAATGCGTTCGTATAGACTCTCCATAACATATTTTTTTTGTAACAAATAACAGCCTGCCATTTTTAAACTGTGGTCTCTCTTATCCGAGTTCTACTGACAATTCCGAAATGGCAACGTGTAGTTGTTCCCCATCCTCCATTCTCAACTCAATCCGGCAGAGTGCGTCAAAATTCAATCCGGATTGAGTTGAAAACAATCACGTGATCTCTTCTCAGCCAATAAACAAACAGGAATAAAAACCCAACTGGTCGAAAAGGAATCACGTGACTGTTTCAACTCAATCCGGATTGAATTTTGACGCACCCAGTAGGTTTGAACTGAATCCTGAAAAAAGAATTTGCCATTGGCCACAGCTCGTCACGTGACGCATTCCAACTCAATCCAGATAGAAATTTGACGCACCCCTTGTGGGGCAATTCAAAGCAGACGACATGGCAAGTACCCGCACCAGCTTTCATACTTTCAGCCCTGAATATCATCTATAGGAATGAAAACGCACTAGGCATACGATTAAAAATAACCTTTCCTTTTATGTACAGTTAACAACTAAGGATTCAATGTATTCTGAAATATATAATTTTTTAGGGTTTTTCTGTAGCATCATGCCACGCTATTTAAAATCATTAAAATAAATATTTGGTTTTTAAAATTGTTAATATTTCAAAAAATATTGCCAATGAGCACTAAAAAAATGTCACGAAAAAATTCATATTAAAACGTTCAAAAAGTGGAAAAACGTGATTTCCTATATAACTATATGGGATCTGAGGAAGCAGTCACGTGACGACCATTCCACATACAACTCAAAACGTTGCGTGATGGCGCACAGGGAAAACTTTCTATATTTAGGATTAAAAGTTAAGAAAAAGAAATATAAAAGTATGGAAAAGAAATTTCCGCGTCTTATGTGGGATGCAGTGGGTGAAAATATTTCCCCTACAAGATAATCACCTATAGTTTCGCTCCAAAACCTAATTACAACTAGGTTACGCTGTTTGAATTACATTAAAATTAAATTTTATATTTTGCGTGAAAGCGCCGAATAAGATATGCTCTATGCAGATACAAGGAAAATTTTGAGTTATACAGCATATAAGTACGAGTGTATTCAAGCTAGCAGCTGTTATGAGAATTGGCTCTGTATAGATAATTAGTCTTCCACATGGTTGGTTTTAATTTTTTAAGGTTTACAAAGTTCTAGCAAGGGAAAATATTTTACAAATGAGTAGAAACAGCTGGAACAGAAAAGCAGAAGGTGTTACAAAACTTGCACTTGTGCATGAGTATGCACAAAGTACAGTGGTTTAAAAACCCAACGGACGATTTCGATGAAAATACCTTTTTATGATGAATTTGACCATATGGTAGTCGTCGACTATAAAACGCAAACATTTTTTCATTTGATAACAGGATCACTCGAGACTCCACTAGAAAAACATGGCTCGATACTCTGCAATGTTCCTTGCATGCGCATTGATTGCGGCCTCGTTGACATGTTCGACTAACGGCTTAAGTTTGCCTAAAGAAGACCAAATGCAACGTCTCCTAGAGAAATATGTAAGACCAATTATGTTGTTTTACACTGTATCAAAGGCCTAGTTTACGATGCCATATTTTATTGTTTGATGATTTCCCTCTTAAAGCTTTACAATTTTTTGTTTTGCAATTTTATAGAATGACTTAGCTGCCAAAATGAATCAATTAGAAGCTGTTGTTCTTCGTGGCCAAATATCTGATTCAGAAATGGGCGAGACCCGTAATCACAACATAACTGGACTGCCTACTTCTTGTGTTGACCTGGAAAAGATGGGTCACGATTTGAACGGTTTCTATACGGTTAAGGGAAATGGCGTTCTTCAAAACGTTTTTTGCGACTTTTCTAAAGACGAAAATGAAGCGGGTATCGATACTTTTTAAACCAAATTTTCAAATATATCAGAAAGAGCAACGAAGTATATTTTATGCATTGTTTAAATCCATTTAAATAGGTTACCAGAAGATAATTGGATACAACCAAGTGAAAACTGCACCAGTGTTCTTCCATCTTAGAAAAAATATCCCTCTTGATTACAAATGGGATTTCGTAACGCTACCATACGAATCAGAGCAATTAAAAAGTGGCAATTACATTGATAAAACCACAGGAATTTTTACAGCACCTCATGCGGGAAAATATTACTTTTTTGGTGCCGGAGTATCAAGAGTAACGTCAGATCGAGGAAGCAATACGTCAAACGGTCGAACCTGGCTTTACATTATTAGAAATAGTGGCGAATATTCAAATAGGCTTTTCTCGGCGTTTTGTGATGAACTCGAAAAAGGTCAGCATTGCTCCCTTGAAGCTCATGCCATAGTAAGCTTGAATGTAGGCGATAAAATTTATTTGGCCATCAATGGTGAGAATGCCAAACTCTGGGATGATGAAAACCGCTATACTAGTTTTGCTGGTTGGTTGATCGAGGAAGATATTACCCTCAAACTAGCCTAGTTGGAGTAAACTTTTATCTTTTAATTTTTCAATTAATTATTAAACCTTATGACACTTTAAGATCATTAATTGATAATGCTTTTTCAATAAATGAACTATGCACTGCTTTACTTTCGAAGTTTAATTATTTTCAAGTCTGGATTAATAATCGTCGAAATAGCCGCGTGTAATTTGGATTAGCCATGATAAAGTTTTTAGTGTTCCGTTTATACTTGATCATTCAGAAAAAGTATACGAACCTGGCGGTTTATATCGAATAAACGATTGGATAGATCATTGGTTATTCTTTAGACTGCAATCCGTTTGAAATAGATAGCTCAAGCCAAGGCTCAAGCTATATAGAGTCAACCGACTTGCCGTACATAGACTTATATTTAAAATTATCCTACTTTAAAACGGGTGATAAAACTATAAGCACATTCTATCAGTTTCTTTTTTTTTGCTCCTTTGCGACAACTACAATACACATGGATGTAGGACATATTGAAAATAAGTTTACTAAAAAACTCACAATGGAATTTTTCGTCATGCGAGCTGTTTCAGAAATTCGATACGATTCTGTGCTGGCTTGACAACTGACGCTATCAACCTTTGATGGGAAAAAATGCAGCAGAACGTCAAATGTCTTGAAGAGTTAGTTCATAACCATCATCAATACACATTGATTTAAAAAGTTTGGTACGTATGTATGTATAAGATTTTAAATCTTTTAGACCAGCAGTAAATGAACAGTGAACAGATTTGGCACTATTATCACCTTTCTCATTCAGTACTAAGAATTAAAATAGTGAGATAATCCGAAATTCCTGTGTTGAAGATGTTCTCGTAAATTCGTTAACTCTGCATTCGGGCCGGTTTTGTAGTATTGTAATGTTTATTTATATTTTAAAACATGAAACGAGGCCAACCAAACTATGGACGTGGCTTACATATCGGGGGATGAAACCCAAAAAATTATTTTCCATAAGTTTTACATTCTCATCTTATCCTGATAATGCGACCACACTGAGGCGGATTTATTGTGTTCCTTATACTAATGGAGTTCAGTCGATTTAAAACATTACGCCAGTCCAACGGACAAAACAAAACACATAATTCATTTTGATGTTAAGGTTAGTTATTTAACTATTAATTGATCGTTTCATTAAGTGTCGTGCCAACAACCAACACGAGAAGTTTCCTAGCGTACGTACAAGACGTGTACAAATGCTGCCAGCTTTTTTTTCCATTGAGAGAGTCTCCCTTGCAATAATACCCTTTCAGTCGTGCCAGTCTTGACTAATCCCTTTGTCAAACTTGTCGACGTGTGGTAAACGAGTGACGGCGTTTTCCTCTTGTGTATTTTATCTTGAACCCAGTTTCTCAATAAACTATATTTCTCTTGCTGAAAATGTTATGGTTAAAAGCTTGAAGAGAAAATATACTGTATATAGCACGCCAGCTTTAAGAATATATTCAAAGTAAGAAGAAGTGCGCTAAAAAAAGCACTACAGCAGTCTTACGGTATCAGGTAAATTTTTAAACTTGTAGCAGCAATGCTGTACCAGCTAGAACCCATTTAGAAGGCTTGTCTCTCGTTTTCAACTGGAAATTCCAAATGTAAGTTTCAGCTCTCTGTTGGGTATGATATACCGGGCACTCATATGTTCCTCGAATGTCCAGTTTATCTTGCGTGACAGCCTAGGAATGCAAAAAGCCAAAAAGGATATTGCGTTTCAAGAGCCAATTCCCACGTAAGAATCAAATCGGTTTTACCTTTACGTAAATTACGGGCATAGGTGGATGCAGCTCTTTTAATCTAGCCTCAGCTAACACTCCCAAGTTAGAATCCCATCGTGCACCTTCCAAAAACAATCCGTGAATATAAACTCCTTCACGTGGGGCAGCCCTGTAAAAGAAAGAGAATTACCAAATTTCCTCCATCTTTATAAATTAAATTCTTTAAATGAATTCGTACGAAATTTCCTCGCGCGTTTTCTTAGTCACTTCCACAGCCAAAGCCATCCGATCGAGGGGCAATTCCGCTCTTCTAGCAGCTGTCTGCATGACTGCAGTCAAGAAAGCTTGCGGACTGAAAAATCCTCCAAGCCATACCGATGGTGGTGTCTATGGAGAATGTTAATGAGATGTTAGAAATAAAGTGGCATTATTATAAAGGCTCAGAATTCTGCCTTACCTGAAAATCGACAAGCCAAACGTCCAACTCTTTATGACGTTGCTGTAAATCAGTAATCCAGGCAGTAAGTGGTAACATCGATGGATAAGCTAGTTTAGCCCAACGAACAGGGACTTGATCTAGGTATAGTGAAGAGGACATTTCTTCCATTTCCTCTGTCAAAGATAATTCACCCTACACAAAGAAAATGTTTTATTTGGCCAAGTTATTTGTACCACTACCCTAAAAGTTATTACATACCTTCAATCCTTTGTCGAGTTCTCTGAGGGATCTTTTGGCTTCGATTAAAAGTCCATTGACTCTTTCACACTCTTGAACGATAACCACCATGAAAGGAGTTTTTTCTTCAAGTCGACTACAAATTTCCACCAAAGGGAATTCATCCGGAAGCTTCTCGAGTATTTCATCAAGAATCTGCTTGACTCGGTCGTCTTTACTCATCACAGCGCCTCCACCTAATGCGCCTTGTCTAGGCTGCAGCCCAAGCAGTTCCCGACATAACATTCCAGCGCTACGAGTCAAAATACCAATTTCCGCATTCGGATGAAGGCCGTACAGATAGGTGGATTCTGGTGGGAGGGATTCGTCGATGTAGCGCTGATAGCCACTGTAATCTCTGTTGGGAGGAGCTGGAAAGTTTGGAGCCAAGAGTAATTCTCCTTCCAGCAAGTCTGGCTGTAACAGTTCTTCCAAATAGGCCCGGGTCAAGCGCCGATCCCAGTCATCTGTTACATGACCGCCGTACATGATCTCTCCAAGGAGATAACGCAAGTCTTCCCACGGGACTCGGCCTGAATTCCCGCTGCTCTCGATGTAATTTAACAATACATTGACACTGATGGTCAAATCACCGGCAGAGAACGGGTATGTTCTGTTCCAGCCTTGGGCCCCGAAATGCCGACGCTCCGTCACTACGGCGTGGAAGTAGCAGAGAGTGAAAAGGAGTGTCTTGAATTCGGCTTCTCGAGAACATTGCTCCAGCGCTTCCTGGTCGAAATGATCAAGCGCCATGTGTAAATTGGCTTTGATACCACGAGGCGGCTCGCTAGTCAATTTAATGCACGACTCCAGTAAACCCTAATACACACAAAACCTTTAAACACTGTAAATGTCATCATAATGTTTTTAGCTGTTTACTTGAGGTACGACGCTAGATGTTTTGGTCGTTGGTGGTTGGACGCTAAGAAACACTCGATACTCGGGATGCGCACTGCTACCAAAGCGTTCTAGAAGGCGTTCCAGGGTCGGCAACCACTTCTTCACCAAATGGATATTCTGCGATGTTTAATAAGCATCAAGTCAACTGAAATGTCCGTAATTAAACTTACGAAAAAAATACCTGTAGGATCACCCAATGGCCGTGCTCGGAAGATTTTTGCAAAACATTTTCCGCATTGGCTTCTTGACCCTGACCCAAGCTGACTAGATGAAGTAAACCATTGTCTGCAGTTCGTCCCATTTTTTTGGCGATCTGTTCCACTTCGAGCAGTGGATTAACACCAGTTGAAAGAATGAAACACAGTGGTGTAGTTGGCGACATTTCCGCCACGCACTGCGACAATTCAACAGTAAGTGATTCGACATAGCGAGATCCCAACTTCTCTTCGATAAAGAGACGAAGAGCGTGAGACAAACGATCGGGCCGAAGCGCTCTCAAAATGCACAAACGCTGAAGTGCGGATCGACTTTTCCAGTCTTGCGGAAGTCGCTCACGTTCGGGAAATTCGGATTCGATAATTTTCCGCCATCTCTTCGAAGACGACTCGATATCGCGATCCAAATGACGAAACTCGTCGGTTGACGACATACCTGCAAAAGATGCGGCATTGTTGAACTCAAAGACAATTAGATGATAGTAAACATTTATTTACTTTTGACAACGCTCCAAGTTGCGGGGGTGAGATAATCGACTGGACTGCCGGAAACGTTGAGACCAGAAACAACGGGGAAACGAAGGAAAAAGTCCACGTCAACTGGGTCCACATCGCCTGATGCTATAAGAATCTGGAACGTTTGCTGGACAGTATAAACCAGTCGATCCTGCTCAAACAGTCCCCTGGCCACGTACTGAAACAGAGCGTATGTAATTGAGTCAACCAAATGAGTAACTCGGATAGCCACATCTAAAGAAGGAGCCGCTTTTGACAATGCCCTGCAATGGAAAGAGCAAAATTTCCTTAAATAATTGTAGAGGGTATAAGGCGTTGGAAGAGTTTACCGCTGGAAGACCCCAATGAAGGATTTCAAAGAAAACTGGTAGATGGGATTTAATTGTCGAAGATCACCGATGATGAAAAAGAGAAGCGAAGCTCTAGAAGCGGCAGGACGGTACAACTCACGGAATTCGTTGACGGCCTGTGCCGTTTGAGCCGCTTCAGCTGCTCGTTGAGTAATATCGTTGGCGGTAGCTTTAGTTTGTTCCAGAGAATCAACTAATTGCGAATCGGCCAGGAAAGCACCCTGGGCTTTAGACAGACGGAGAAGGAGATCGTCCTCAAGAGCTTTCAAAGCGATTTTGAAATCGTTTTCTTGTTTGACCAACTCGGCTCGTGAGTTTTCCAGGTCGGGTCTTTCAGCTCTCACTACTTCGGCCAGCAGCTGTTCTTCAAGTCCGTCACGAGTAACCGTAAAGTTTAATAGAGTAGCTTGCGCTTGTAACTCAGGTCGGAAATGCGGATTAGCCAGTTTGGAATGAATAATAAGCCTGAAATCGGGATGCAGATCAACTTCCTTGCCGTCAATCTTAATTGCTTTGCCTTTCTTGACAAACTGTCGGCTCATGAGAGGATCTAAAGAGGAATCCAGCTCTTCGTAGACGTTTTCTATGAGAAGAACGTTACCTTCCCGCAGACAACGTTCTAAAACCTCTTGGAATCCTTTCAATCCCAACGAGGTGATTTGCAAACGCTCGCCATAGTGACCTTTGATCCACTTGAGTCCTTGTAATTGAGGATCGATGAGTAAAGGCCAACGTTCGCAAGTTGTTAAAATGCCAGCGTTTTCAATTGACATTCGGTCGGCAGGTAGGCCTTCGTTGTTCCAAGTGGCGATCTGCGCAGCATCGGCCAAAAGACTAATTGGATCAAAGCTCTCTGATAACAGGACAGCTTTTGTAGAAATTCCGTTGAGGAAAGGGATCCACGCTTTGTGTAACAAATGAGTTCGATAGCGTTTGGGGAAGATTCCGGCGTAAGAGACGAAAGCTGTCGTCAGCAAGACATCTCCAGCTAGGGTCAGTTCATTACGGCGAAGGAATTCCACCGCTTGGAACCAGCGAACTTTCTCCGACGCCAATCCGTGGATAAGACGATTGGCTTGCACCAAAGTGCGGTTAGTGTGTTCGGCTTCTTGTTGGCATTCCGTTTTTTCGTTATTGGCTCTGTCGAATTCGGCGGTCAGCTGTTGTAAAGTTGCTTCCAAAGTCCGCACTTTAGCTTTAATAGCGGCTTCTTTCTCCTGCGCAGCAGCCAACTCGGCGTCAGCAGCTTCCAGTGCGCGTCGTTTAGGTTCGACGTTGCAATAAACTTCATAAAAGAGAATAATGTTGATGACCCAAGAGCAGAGACCGGCAGCTGCTGAAGATTTGGAAGAGATAAATTCAGGATCGAATTCTGGATTGTCCAGATATGGATGGATGGCCCGAATGATATCCGGATGGATGTGCTCCTTGTCGTAATTGATCAGCGAATCAAGAAACTGGTCAACTCGTCCCATCATAACTTTTGCCGATCTCCAGGATCGATCTTTCGGGATCTTGCCTATCATTTCCAATTAAAATTTAGTTGTTATTTGCATCAATAAGTGAATGATTGTAACAACCTTGTGGTGACAAAAGAACTAAAACGGCAGCTGTAACGTTGGTTACAGCAAGTGGAGGCGAACTGAAAGATTTGAGCTCCGTCAAATTGGATTTGTTGAGTGTGTTGAGAGCTGATTGGGCGGCCACAAGAGCTGGTTCGGCCCGGACTAAATCTTCTTCGCACTCACGTTGTCTTTGGGCCACTTCAATGGCCATAGCTGCCACGCGCTTCTCTTCGGCATCGGCAAGTAACTTTTCCTTACTCACTTTTTCCGTTTCAATACGCACAACCTTAATAAATGAAAATGTGATCGATTAATGGGATCGAAGTTAATAAATCAAGGTTAATGGGACCTACGTTAATGAGTCGATCGGCTTCTTCCGTTTTCCTCTGCAGTTCAACTTCTTGGACGGCCAACACTTCTTTCAAATCGTCCACTTGCAATGCAGCCACTCTCAGCCGATCCAAACCGTTTTCGAGTCGACCAACTTTGGCTTGGAGTAACGAAGTTTGACGTTCCAATAACCGAACAAACAACTGCAATTGCTCCAAAAAGGATTTCGGGGTGGTGTAAGCGTATCGACCCTCTGTTTGTAACATGGAGCGACAAGTGTCACTGACGCTCGAATGAACGTAAGCCATAAATTGGGAAGCGGAATCGACGAAACCATCGGGTAGCTAGAACATAAATTTGTGAAATATTCATATCGCAATCCATTCAAAGGAAATGCCATCGATTTACCGGCACAGTGATGTTGGTGAGGTATTTATGGGAGACTGAAAGTAAAGCTTCGTGCGGCCACGGTAAGAAGCAATCGATGGCCATACTGGCCAGAAGAGCGGGGAACCGTTGGGTCCTTAGACGTAGAGTAGAGCCGACAGGAGAGCAGCAAAGGATTATGTGCAAGTGGCGTCGTACTTGTTCCAAGAAGAACCGCCAACACAAATCTCGTGAATCCATCAGACCGAGTGCTTTGACCTATGGAAACCAATAAGTTAATTGCTCTTATTTTACTGATGAAGACATTGAAGAAGATGAATTGCCTCGTTTCGAACAGCTTGGACGACGTTGTCGATTTCATCGTCGGAAAAGAGACCCGGGATCTCTCCAGCTGCCAAAAAGTCATGGATCGGTCCGAGTAAAGTTTCGTCGACAAGCTGAGCATCCGTCACAAGCAACACGGTAGGGAGTTTCTTAAGACCAGCTTTGAGACACAGAGAGGAAAGATCCGTTCGCAATTCCGGAATGCCGTATCCCGGTCGAGTTTGAAGTTGAGTCACATCATAGCCGGCTACAGACGCAGCTAAACGGGCCAAACTCTGTTTTCCGCTGCCGCCGACACCCACCAACAGAGCATGCCCTCTCGGCAACTCAAGAATTCGATTAATTCTATTTTCAAAAATGTGAATAATTAGATACGAGTTTTTTAAATTTCAATGAGATTAAAACTAACCTGCAAACATGTGAAATAGCATCTTCGAAAAGGACAAGTTCCATGACAGGATTCAACTCGTTGTAAGCTGCTAGAGCTTGCTGTAGAATACCATTGAGAGAGGTATAGCCTTCGGCCTCTCCGTATTTGGCGTCGCCCAATCCGCGTGAGAAATGGCAAAAGAGAAGAGGCGTTCGCATAACACTGGCTTCGTCTACATCGGCCAAAGCGGCGCAGCAAGATTCCAGCGCTTGATCCGAAGCCGATTGTCGATCAAAACATTTCTTGACCGTATCCACTAGCGCTTTCTTAAACAGTTCTGCATCTTTGTCATCATTGAGTCGATCGCCGTAAACGCGGTGGGCTTCATGCGCCCAAAGACGGACAAGCGACAAACTCGTCTGCACCGTTTCAGGTGTACTGAGGAGCAAGCCTTTGAAGAGAGCAGACAGGTCGCGCAAATTGAAACCATAAAGAAACTTGTTGGCAGTCGCTTGAAAAATCAGACAGAGTCGTTGATGGAGAGTCATCGAAGCGACGACCAAAGCCGGAACGAGATTGAGTAAATTGGGTGCGAATCGTTGCACCGGATTGCCAAAATGACGGGTAAGCCACGAGCCGAACATGAGCTCTTGAGTTTCGTTGCTCGGAGTGGAAACTGCGAACGTCAAGAAATGGCGGTGCAGTCTCGTGTCGATGGTGAATGTACCGGCCGTCGGATTCATACAAGCGATGTACTGCACATTCTTAATTTCTTTAGGTATCAGTTTGATTCGATCGTACCTAAACCATAAATATACATTTTTAATTTATTGTGTAATTATTTATAAAATCAGTTAATTAAATACCAGTGGCCGTAGCTTAGATGCTGTCGTAGGAGAGTGTGCGCTTGCGCCGTGCCATAAATATCCATATGAGGTGCGTTAAAATCGTCGAGGAAGTAAATAATGTGTTTGTTGCCCGGCGGCCCGTAAGATCGACCAGCCTTCTTTTCCAGCGAGTTCTCCAGCACGCCTTGAAGCATTTCAGAAGTCATGTAGTAGTGCATGGGCACAGCGCGAGTGATGTACTCCTCCGTCAGGGAACCGAGCGCTTCTTCCACCAACGCCGTTTTGCCACTGCCGGAAGCACCGACTAGTAAAACAGGTTGGCCGGCTCTCATCAACAAGTCGAGGAAATAGCGGATGCAAGTTGACTGGGCAGTTGGGACTAGTGTTGTATAAATGGGTAAATCCGGATCAGGATCGAATTTCGGTACTCTCTCCGTCCAGGGCACCAGAATTTGCTGTTCCGTGTCGATGCAGAAATCGAAAACGGTGGGACAACCGGGCGCGATTGGAAATCGAACAGCTTTGAACTCGCTAACCCACCAAGCGCTGAAATCCGCTCGCTGATTTGAGTTGGCGTCGCCCGACAGGGCCGAGCCGAAGGCCCAGACGCAGGCAAAGACGAAATAGAGTTCGTAGAGTTCGCGAGGATTTTCAGATGACATGATGGCGGGTGTCAACAGGCAGTCCAGCAGACGACAGAGCATCTGCAAGTGACAGATTTCCGGAATGGGTAATATGGTCCGGAAACGGGTGCGGATGACTTCCAGACAACTGGGGATGTACTTGTCCATCAAAATTGTCAAATGTTGTCGTTCGCCTTGATGGAGCGCTCCGCCAGGTAAATCGATATCTTCCATCGGTCCAGGATCAGTACCGGATCCTTCTGTTCGTGATTCAATCCAACTTGTAATGTAAGGCGTCCAGCCGAGATCTTGGACGTTCAAATGTACGATTCCAGCTCGAGACACTGACGACGGAGTGGCGCATTTCAAATGAGAAATCTCAAACAGCAAACGCATTTGCGGCGTCAGGGCGATACGTTCATTGCTGGCCAATGTCAGGATTTTGTTGTCGTCCATGAGCGTGTTGAGAGATTCAATCCAGCCGGGATCAATGTCACCGTCCAGCACGATCCATTTAGGCCCGGCATTGGGTTTGTTTGCGCTTTGAGCAGCTTGTTCTCGAAGGATCGATGACAACAAACCGTCGCGCCATTCTCGCGTTGTTGGATTGACGAAGCCAAACAGTTCGTCAGATGTTACGGCCTGGAAAATTTTGAGCCATTAAATAAAAATTAAATGAAAACAACCTTTTACAAAATGGCATCATACTTTGGGGTCGATGTCTACGCAGACGGGCCGCAAGCGCATCAATGCATAAGTCCGTAAAAGCGTCCGCCAAACTTGCGTTTTGCCCGTTCCGGCTCGACCGAGCAAAAAGACGGAATGTCGAACTTGAAGCAATTCGTGTAACTGGACGACTCGTGTGACGAAAATATCTTCCGGTTGTAGTTTTAGATCCAAGGCGGCCTGTCGGATAGTTCTCTCCATCGTAGCATCCGTGATGCGATTCAATTCAACCGAAGGGAAAAGATCGCCCAGCAAAGCCAGAAACACGGGTACATCATCCGAGACCAAACGAGGTAAATTGGCGTCACGAAGGGCACCTGAGTAAACAAGTGCAAGCCTTTTAAATATTCATTATCTCAAATTATAATTAGTTTCTTACCTAAAAGTAACTGCTCTTCGCTCAAATTGTGAATAGAGTTATTCCGTTTCGAAGTTCCGGCCAGGACCAACACAGACTTGATAGCTCTCAATCCCCAGTCGTAATGATCCTGTTTTGACAACAGGCGACAGCACAGCGAGTAGTAGAGAGTGACCAACTTGCGGGCGAGAGTACGGGCTTCTAGGAAACCCTCGGCGACTAACATGATTTCACAAATGAGATCGGAATCCGGGACGATCATAGCGCAAGGTCTGAAAAGTGATTTCAAGTTCTCCGGAAGTTCTGTTCTTCCGGCGTAGCCAGGATTCATCGTCACAAACATGCCGACCTGTTAGTAGAAGAGGATTTAATAACAGTTGTCACAATCTTGTTTATATCACCAATTGAGACGTACGGTGGGCTTAAGTGCTATTTCCTCTTCCATCATGAAAAAGCGTTCCCTATGTTGGCGAAGGGCGTCGAGAATCGAACGGATTTGGACGGCAACAACTGAGAGGACTTCAACGGAAATACGATTGAACTCGTCAAAGCAACCCCATGCGCCCGTCTGGGCCAATCCTTTGTAAATGTTGCCGCAAGTCTTGTAGTCCATTTGCTCCGAGCAATTGAATACGTAGACCAACATGCCCAGGGCTCGACCAAGATCTTTAGTCGTTTCGGTTTTACCCGTACCAGCAGGACCAGCTGGAGCGCCGCCCATTGTTAAATGTAAACTCTGCGTCAGCGTAATGTAACAACGATCCGTCAGGGGAGTCACCACAAGTCGCGGGGTATTTCCGAGATATTCGTACCTAGATTATATTTTTAATAGTTATTCAGCAATTAAATAACTCAATCAATTTCGGTTTTACCAGTAACGAAATTGGGCGTCGCAAATGTTGACAAAGCAGTCCTTTTCTGTGTAATTCCACCTGACAAATGACATTTTCGGTCAAAATAGTTGTAAAATGATGGATAAATTAAGTTAACACCTGTGACGAAGCTGCGACTGCCAAGCAAAAGCTTGACTACTCTCCACTTTGTGCTGAACCAGCCGGGCGACAACATCTCGCGAGTGGACGTCGATAGTACAAAGTGTCATAACTTTCTGTCTGTCGTTTGGAGTAAGGTCCCCACCCAACAAGCCAACTAGTGTATTTAGTTGTACAATCTATAGGAAAAGAAGCAATTGAAGAAATCGAAGCTTTTGTAAAAGTTACAAATTAATTATAGAAACCTGTTTTCTGTGTAAATCTTTCATCGAGTTTTCGTACCCTTCTTCAAGCCGCTGGAAGGCGGCACTCACTTCGGCGTTCCAGGCAATTTGCGATGCCGTCAGAGTCACTTGGGCGGGGAAATCCCAAATCCAGGCATCTTTCGTCTTCTCTTCAAGAATACCCACGGCGTCGTGCAGTAGCGCCCGTAACGAGTCGCGCATGGCGTCGGCCAGCGCGTTAAGCCAGCCTTCTACCTGCCCGATGCACTGAATCGGCTTGCAAAGTGCAACATATTCACCATCTTTGGACCACAGTCCGACCGCCTGAAATATTTCCGGTTGAATATTTGGTCGATTGTTCGTTGTTGATGGTTTGTTGTTCCAATTTACCTGATACAACCCATTATTTTTATCCTTGCGATTCTTATCGATCGGGTCCAATTTGATACGAGCTACCGCGTCAAACAGCTTCGTCAAATGCCTGTCGAATAGGAATAAACATTTTAGGTACAATCGATCGAGGTAAATTTGCTCAAATTTAACGAACCTTTGAATCAACTGTGGACTATTGCCGTTGGAGAGAATATCGAGTAAATCGGCCGTAGAAACGAAATAGAAGCGCGGGAAATCGACACGTTTCGATTCGAGATATTGGGCCAGCGCCTTCTCGCAAAGTTGCAGTTGCACGTCGATACGGTGCAAGTCGTCCAGGACGTTGGGACGAGTAGCAACGCTAATGACATTCGGTTTCAGCAGCAACTGGCTGAGCAATTCTTTGAAACTGGCGTTCGTCTCATCGAAACGGTTCGAATCTTCGGGTAGTTGTTGACGAATGTCATCCGTGCCCGATCCAGCAAAGATAGACTCCAAATGAGACCAGGATCGCTGGACCTCGCACCACAAGGCCAGCACCTGATCTGCAAGACCCAAACGGCGTTGCCAGTCCAAGACATCGCCCATCAAGTGGGCAACGTACTTGGAGCTCGCCAAAGTCTGTAACTGGACCTTTAAATCGAAAAAAACAACTCAAGTTCAACCTTTCTGGTCGTTAATATGAATTCAATCAACAAACTTGATTGTCTTCCAAAGTAGCGATGAGTTCGTCTGAAGCTTTCAACAAAGTCAATCCTGTTCTAGCGTGTTCCTCTTTACCCAGTTCGAGCGTCGCCCAGGTAGCCTCTAATTCTCGCAATGTCTTTTCCATCGACACTTCTCGAACGGCTCTGTCGACTACCGACCGCACTTCGTCTTCGTATCGATGCAGGTCCAAAGCTAACAAATCTGCTAATGTAGTATCGCTGCCCGTCACTAGACTGACTGTGAAGTTGTCCCTAATTTTATCAGAAAATGTTTTTTATCCAATTAAGCACAAAGATTTCAATGTTTTTACCTGAGGAAAGTCTTGCGCTTCGTAGCTTCGATAAGTTGAATCCAGTGCCGTTCCCGCACGGCAGGATTTTGCAATTCGGAAATGGCCTAAGAAAATGTTCGTTATTGATGGTACAATAAAAAAATAATAGTAAAAAATGGACCTTGAGTGAAGTAAGGAGATCCCTAACAGATGCGTCGAGACCAACGTAGGCATCCCAGGCCCTCATTTCCTTATCGAGACCGCGAATGTTTTTAGCGAAATGTTTGCATTCGATTTCCATCCGCTCAACGTCAATTTCTTTCCAGTGCGTCGTTTTCCAGTTGTCGACGCTCGATCTAATGACGTACGAATAATCCCACAATTGCTTGATGAGGATCGTCTCCCGTCGGCAATTTCTCAGGCCTCTGAATTCCGACACGGGCACTTCGAACAACGCTGCCCAGTTAGTCAGTTCTTCCAGGTACTTTTCCATGGCGCAAATACGGTGGTGGATATAGTCGAGTGTTTTGTAAGGATCCGCACAATCGAATCTAATGGAAGAAAACAACTTTTGTCACATCTCTTTCTGAAAACATGAACCGGAAAATATACTTGAAAAAGTCTTGGCGATGGAATTCGTCTCTGAACTGGAGTTGCCGCAATTCGAAAGAGCCCAACTTCTTCCGGACGGCGGCGATTTCGTTGGCCTGCAACGAAGCGACTTGCTGTTTAGCGACACAAGCCGATTCTTTGATGTCTTCCCATCGTTCTGGCAAATGTTTCAACTTCAAAAGGATCTCTTCCGACAGCTCGTTCTCCGATTCTTTCAACAAAGTCGCGGCCTACAAACAATTTACGAACGAGATTAGTCGATGTCAAAAGCTCAATTGTAGTTTGAACCTCTTGAAGTGGAGCAAAAAGGGCATCCGTTCCCGATTGTCTGGAACGAACTTCGGCAAGATGGCCCATCATTCTTAGCAGAGCATCGCGCCCGTTGCTGTGAGCGTCGCCATGTTCGTTTTCGCCCGTTCGCCAGACCAAACCTTCTTCGGCCTCTTGCAAGAACGTCTCCAGATCGACGACGCTGTCCATGACGTAGTTGGTGACGTGTTCCAGCAAGAGAACTCTCCACGATCGCATGATATTTGTGATACTCTGTCAAAAAAGAATTTATTCAACATCCAAAAACGGTTTCTATTTATAAATGCGCAAATACCAGAACGGATGGTTTGACGTTGAGCTTTAGCTTGCAGTTTTTCCCCACTTTCTCCAGGTCTTTGATGCACTGGCGGATAGTGACCTTCCATTCCGTCAGTTGGACCAATTGTTGCTTAAAGTGTTGCAACGTAGCTGGATTCTGAGGAGCGTTATCGTGGACATACTCGCCCAGCAGACAGGTATGATGCAAAAAGTTGTGCAGGTAAACATTGGGGTCAGTGTTCCAAAGGAAGGAATACTGTTCCAGCGTCTGGACGGCATTCGACAAGTTCTCGACGGCGTTGGAAACGGTATTGTTCAGATCTTGCTGGAGATTCATAACTGACGCATTGGTGTCGACACTTGTCTGAAAATGAATTTCTTTGCTGAGCGGAACCATCGAGCTGGCCACTTTGGCAACGCCCGTCATTAAAAGAGCAAATTGCTGCATGATGCCCATTGCTTGAACTTCGCCATTCGAGTCCAGTGGCGGTTGGAAACTGACACCTTCAGTATTGATGTTCAACTGGAGCTCGTACAAGTTGCCTTTATGGCTCATTTCAATGAAATGGCTATAAGTGTTGGTGATGGCTTTAAGGAGGCCTTCCAGGATCAAATTATCGATCATTTCCAAATAGGTGACCCAGTCGGATGGTTGCAAATCGGGCATCATCTGTTGAGTTTCGCCAACGATGACACTTATCTTCTTGGAAATGGCAGCGTACTCGCTGTATTTCTTATTAAACAATTCCGTGAGTTGCTCTCCAGATGGCAACATTCCTTCCTGGAATTCGACAATGGGCGCCTTGGACCAGCCATTGGCGATATGCTGGACGGATTCGGCGGTCGAAGAGAATTTCTTCATGGCCTGGTGGAGTCGCAATGTCGTTTCGGCCATCACCCGCAGCGCTTCCGTCACGGCCGAATCCTGAGAGCTCCATGTCCATCCTTCGTTTCGGGTCTTTTCGACGATATCGGTTTTGATGGCCAGCAAACGAGGTTCCAGTAGACTTCGAGTCGATGGAGTCAGCGAAGACTCTGTGCTGCTGCAACAGCTGACGATGATGTCGACCAACTTCATCTTGATCTTGAGGGAACCGTAAATGGCCGTCCATGTTTCCCAGCTGGGTGGCAACGTCGGAGCGTCCAGTATTTGCTGCAACTGGCGACATTCGGTAACCATCCGGGCCATGGTACCTTCTGCTCCGCTTCGAACGCGCCCGTTCTCTGCTCCGACAATGAAAAGTGGCCGTTGAATGGCGATGTGATTCATCCGGTTCGTCCACAATTCCAGATGTTGATTCATCTTCACCTGGACGGCATCTTCCAGGTGTTTGTGCTTCTCTTCAAGTGTTTTCATGCCTTGAACGTCTCCTTCTATTCCTAAACTATTACAAGCTGTCAAATGACTACGGGCCCGTTTGCTGATCTGTTGAATCTGCCGGACGGAAGAAACTAAATCCGGCGTTTCCAGCGCGGTAGGTAGACCCTTGAGATAATCGGAACAGGTGGAAACTTCCTGTAAGGCAAGCCCTACAAGTCGAGGATAACTTTCCCGGACTTTTTGCGACATCGCTGGACGTTCCAGGAAACTGCCCAGCAATTGGATAACGCGGTAAGCGTTGAGCGGTGTTGTCGCGTCGCTGAGAGCGTTACTGACAATCGAAGTCATTTTATCTTCAAGGCTTTGAACCGACTGCTGGAATTCGATGGCTACAGTCTCGAACTGATGATTGTCAGGGTCCATACAATCACCGAATTGGCCGCTGACGACCGGCGCTTTAATATCGCAAAATTGCGTACAGATGTTCTGGACCTGGGCTGTCAAACTGCGTCCGCCCATGGCGCTCAATTCGACTCGACTGAGTCTCGAAAACTCTTGAATCAACTGGAAGATTTTGACGATGGTAACAAGCCGCTTTTCAAAGATGGAGACTTTCTCGAAAACGATCTGCGTCGGCGGATTCCACAGCTCCTTGGCTTCCGACCTGCTCAGCGACAAAGTACAACGGCCGCCTTCACGAAGTCTTTGAGTCAGGCATTGAATATTCTCTCTCTCTTCGTTGTAGAACTGGCGGAAGTGGCCGAAGATGCTGCGAGCGGCCGCAGTCTTTTCCATGGCTTCTTCAATTTCCCAGGTGAAAATTGAGCGCGAGTCGAGAAAGATTCGGCAGCGTTCAATCAAAGCGTTTCCGACTTGACGGAGCAAGTAGGCTAGTTTGATTGGCTGTTGACGAACCAGAAAAATCATTTTTCAAATGAACCAAAAAAGAGAATTTAAATGTAACTCACTTGACGAAAGTAAGCGCAGGTGCACCAAACGAGAGATGCGGTGTGGAGTAAAACGCGCAACGGTTGAGTCATTTCCGTGACATCGGCCGTCTCTAGATTTTCAAGAGGTTTAACGATGGGCTTAAGGTGAAGGGAGATCTCTTGGGCTTCGGCTAATGCGGCAATAACCCGGCGCAAAAGCATTTTGAAAGTGGCAGACTGAGCGCTGCCAATCTCTTCCAAAGTGGCGGCCATTTGACGGACCACTCCTTCCTTCAGCTGTTCGAAAATGTTTTCCAAGTCTTGGCTGCGGTTGCGCCAATAAACCACTTCGTCGTTAAGTGAGGAGCGCTCGCTAATTCCGCGCTCTTCCGCTTCTAGTAAAGGTGTCAGCTGTTGCGTCCACTGTTGGACACAGCTTTCCATTTCCATCCGGCTGGGCAACTCATCCCTTCAGGAGAATTAAAACGGCTTGTTATACTAGTTTACTGCCAATGTTTACTGCAAGTATTTACTTGACAACGCCCGTCCAAGGCCAGTACAACACGGTTTTGCCATCGAGCAAACCCCGTGCGCGATTGACTGTACCGCGAATGTTTCGTGCTTGACGCTCCAATTCCATCGAAACGGCCGGTGGCCAGGGCAATTGAAAACTGTTGTTTTCTTTCCTTCCTTTAGAAGTTTGGTCCAGCACGGGCGCCACCACCTAAAAAGTCAATAACCCTCTTTCTTTGATCTGAATTTTTCGGATTAAAAAATATCTCGCGTATACTTCATCGAGAAAAGTGAGAACTTGTTCCAGCGGATGAGGAGCTAAATCGCCAAAGAGAAGGGATCTGCGTGGTTCTTCCTTGTCGACAGGTTCTGCTCTTTTCTTCAAGAAATAAAGGGATTTCATGCGAGCAGCAGAACTTCCTCCGCCCGTCGTGAGAGTGACGGCCGGGTGCTGCGGACTGTTGAGAGGTGAATTGCTAACAGCCAAAATACCAGGACCGCTCTGCGTGAAAATGATCAGTGGAGGCTCTGGATTGTCGAGGAATTCCTGGATGATTTTGCGGTATTCCTCCACCGTCAACACTTTGACCCAACGGTCGGCTTTCAAGCGCAACGATTTTTGAATGACGTGGGCGAGGAACTCGAGACGGAGATCTGTCGGGGCTTGATTGTTGGATGAAGATTCCACGACGACGACACCGTCCGGCCCCGTTTTGGCCGCCATTCTTGACGAGAAAGAAAGATTGACTTGCCCAATACTATGGAGTAGATGGAATTTGCTACGTTAGTTGTCCAGTTGCCAGTCGAGACTGCTACAGGGGAATGTGATTGAAAAGGGTTGTTGGGTCGATTTTACCTCGGTGATGACGTCCTTCGTGAGTTGTGGGGGGTCCGCCACATGCCAACGTTGTTTCAATCGATTTATCATGTCGCAGTCACTCACTCACGATGCTGGGCCCTGTCACTTGGCTAACCCGACATGTTTGAATACGGGAGGGAATGCCATTAGTTTTCGTGACGTAAGAACCCGGTGCCATCCGGGTATATTTTTAAATCCGCATTCAACTTCGTTCCTCCACCCACAAATACAACCTATCCTCCTCCTATAGGAGGACATTTCGTAAGAATTTGCTTCATAATCCTTCTTCGTAGGCTACTAATCGAGTTGAAATGAAACAGGATTTCCCACTCGACAGAGGAACTGTCAACTAAGTCAAATGGGAATTAATGTCAACTATGAAATGTAAATCCCCGTTATCTGTTACAATTACGGCGACACAGCTCGTCTGTCTGTTACGAGTGACTCGTCAGTCTCCTAAAAATGATCAATCATCAGATAAACCCTGTTATTTTTCAAATTTAAAAAATGCGCAAAGGCTTACTAAGATTACTTTTAAAATGCGAATATTTTACCCACACATTATTTTTTCTATTCCACTCCCTTTAATTGAATATTAAATACGTACCGAGGTTTTGCGTCGTAGATTAGCGTGTCGATACATTTGGTTTTGTGCGTTGTAGCCTTGAGAAGAAATGACCTTCATTTTTTCAGAAATATGGTCTTTATTGAAAGAAAGCAAAAATTTGATGATAACAATTGGTGTACATGTGAACGCTCTACAGACGAGCTGATGACAATTCCATGGCTCTCTTGAGGAAATTTACAATTCGTGAATCCAGAGTCTCGTGTAAATGTTTGGCAAAACCAGGACTGGAAGGCTTTTGGGTGAAGGAGAGAGGCTCGCTTTCGCTGTACATCACCTCTTCGTCTTTGTACATCTTGACGAAGCGGTCCATGGCAAATACAAAGAGCTCCATCTCACCATCCAGCTTCAGGTGGACCACGTATCGAGAATCGTTCAGAGTGAACTGCAGAGTCGCACTGTTGTACGTGAATCCGTTGTAACGGACAAGGTTTTTGGGGTAGAGGTCATTTAGTGCAGCGACAATGTGACGCCGTCTATCCTGTTCCTCTCGGGTCTTTTTCAGGGCCTCTTCTAATGAAACGGTCAAATCGTAAAAGACGCCAGGGTCGATAGTGTCGCTGGGCGAAGAGGAGATTCGCAACGAGTCCAGTTGAGATCCGAGAACGCGTTCGAGATAGGGCGAGACGATGAGGCCGTGGGAATTAACATTGCCGTCAACATCCAGAGAGTAAAGTAGACCCGCGTACACTTGTGTGCTGCTCAGTCCTTCTATCAATGGCAAATCTTCATCTTTCACATTTAATTTGACTAGCACGTTGAATTTCCTGTCAGAGGGAAAGTATTTGATTTCAATGTTCTTTTTCAAAACACCTGCTTCAATCAAGGATTCACAGGCATCAGCAACTTTTGTAAAGTTTGTTAGATGAGACAACTATATGGTGGGGAAAAAAGAATGAATGCAAGACCAGAAGGTTATACAGGGGAAATATTATTACCTGATGGTTATTGTAGATTTTAGTCAGCTTTTTTAACAATTTGACTAGACTATTATGGTTATTCAAATCCCAACTCTTTACCAGGTCACTGTAGATGTCAGGTTCATAGTCTATATCTTCGGCACAAACAAAATCAGGGGGACGTTCAGGGTTCTTGGTGTCAAGCAGGACATCCCACTCGACCATTGTTCCAGCAAATGGAAGGTGAAACGTGAAAAAGTGTCCATCGGTGAAATCATTGTCCAGGCAATCTCGATTGGCAGTGACTTTGACGAGCTCGAGTGATCCACCAGGGAATTCTGCAAATCAAAGGGCTATCAGTCAGATTATTCATCCCGAACTACCAAGCAATTTGTCTGCCAGATTACCTGAACGAAGAGCTTTTTCGATGACTGGACGAAAAGCGGGAAATATTTGTTTCAACATTTTGTCTTCCATTCTCCATATCTCTAATCTTTCAACGAAATCTGTGGCGATTATTAATTTTTTTCGAAGGGGCCAAGTTGTCGACTGGCGCGTTGCGATGTTGACGATGGCCAACGCCATCTAGCGTTCATCTTTTCGAAAGACGTCGATAGATGGCACTGGGAAAGAGCCAATAAAAACAGGAAACGAAGAAAACATTTCTGCTTTTAGGATTGAAGTTGTGTAATGGCCAGCAGTTCTGTCCAACAAAATGCGTTCAAACAAACCGTTAGGTAGGATGAAACGACAGTTTTCTCGGTAAAAGGCCGTGAGATTGTCTTTCTAGCAGCCCGTTTACCCGAAAGGAAATAGGCACAAAGTGTTCAAAAGTTTTCCCTTTTAACTGCGGGAAATAAGCGGGTCATAAAAATGCACGAATACATACAAGAGAAGAAAAGGAATACCTCTTAAGAGACGTGCGGCGAGCGGCAGACAAAGGAGGAAGAAAGAAGGAGAAACTAATAAATGTAGCGAGCAGAGCGAGTATTAGGTAGAGAATAAAAAGAAACTTTGAGACGACAACGACTAGGACGGACGTCTCTAAAAAAGAACGAGAGAGAGAGAGAACATGAAACGGCAAGAAGAGAAGGTGCGGGGGTCATGTTAGACGTACGTGTAATGACTCTTCCAGTCCCGCCCCACCAGTGGAGCGCGCGGCAGGAGCGCTCCGGTGATATATCTCGTCACTTTTCCGGTCCTGCCAAATAAAAAAAAAACAGAAACAGAAAGAAAGAAGAGAGAGAAGTATATCCACAACCGGCAGGAATAAGAAAAACAGCTTCATTTCTATTATACAACTGGCTGTCGTTGGGCGCGTCTTTGACGACACACGAAAAGACCGATGACAGAACGGTCGTCCTCCCACTTGAACTCGGTCGAGTGTGTTATGGTTAAAAGGGCATGCACGGCGCGCGCAAAAAGGCAGCAAAGCGGCATCGTTTCAAAGGGAATAAGAGGCTTCTTCTTCTTCTTCTTCTTCTCGGGACTGCTGCTGCATTTGCTTTTCTTCTGGCTTCCCAAAACAGAATGATATTCGGGGCTGCGCTCTGTCGTCGTAAAAAGAAAATGGACGACAGGGATTACTTTACAGCTGCCGAGGGGATTTTCGCCAGCCGACCCCGAGAAAAAGAAAGAACAAAAAAAAAACTTGCCTTTTTCCCGGTTCGGTCGCGTCGTCTCTCTGATGCACGCGTGTCGCAATAAAAACTAAAACTAAGAAAAAAGAAAAGAGGCCGACTCCACCGAATTCGATTGGATTCGACATGTGCCAGGAGAGAAACGTGTCCACCGAGCGACAAGTCCATTGGGAAATGATGAGGCGGCGGCGGCGGATGCGATGGATCTTTTTTTTCGGTTGTTGTAATCTCCAGTAAAAGGCGGCAGGGTATCGCTTGTGCCGCCGATAAAGAAATATATACCAATAAGAGTTAGAAAGGGTCGCCGCTAAAGGCGCGACATTCCTCATAGAGGACCCGAATAACCTCTATTTTTGTTTTATATTTTTATCATATTGACGTAGTCGACTGGAGCTGTTGGCATTTCTCGGGAAAAGGCGAAATTCCCTTTTTATTATCGAAGGTCCGCTATCAATAAAGTTCGCCCTTTTTGCCGCGCTCAGTTTTTCATTTTTCAGGGCGGTCTCGGCCGCGTGACGTCATGACGAAAGGGAGACGCAGTGACTCGTAGGTCGGCGTGAACGAGATTAGCAGACGGCTGCCGAAAATTGTTGGCGCGCGATCAAAAACTGGGAGAGAAAAAAAAAAGACGGCCAACGCACGCATACATCAAACTCTACTGCTGCTGCTGTTGCTGTTGCTCTTTTGCCGGAGCGCACTATATAAATAAAAGATGGATGACTCTGGTGTGTTGTGTAGTGTGCGGTGGTGGTGGCGCAGCCCTCCCCCGGAGCCAATGAAGATGTAACAAATGGCCTCTGTATATTATCTATGATAGATATATATATATATATATATCTCGACGGTGTGTATATATACACAGAGGGAGAGAGCAGCTAGCTAGCTAGACGGACGCGAACAGAAGGCCGGGCAGTATAGAGCGCGGTCGTAAATCCCGCTCATTAAAAACCAGCTGCCATCGATATATAATCAGGTTTTCCCCCCCATGACTGGCTCTACAGCTACTCTCCACTATAGGCTACTTTTTCCTTCTGGATTCCTTGTTTTGTTTTTTTCTTTTTTCTTCGTTAGTAGTCACGTCCAGTGCTCTCTGGCCCGTCTATACACTCAACAGGAGTTCTGGCGGCAGCGGCTTGATCGGTGAATGATGACGTCCTGTCGTCGTCAATAACGAATAGCACCGCCAGATACTGAATTTTTCATCGGAACTAGCTCCAAACAAGCAAAGCAGCAGCGAAGGAGAAAAAAAAAATAGCGAAAGAATTCCTTATCGTCATTAAAATCGTCTATAAAGGAATGAGACCATCCATCGAGTCGGAGAGACAACTTGGACAGTGACATGGTAGATGGGAAACGGAAGGGATGGCTGCCGTATTATTAGAAAAAAAAAGACACGACAATAACAACAATGGGGAGAGAAACGACGATGACTACCGAGATCGATTCGAGGAGCAACACCCCCCACGCATCATTGGGCCCCGCTGCTGCGGTCGACACAAGAATCTGGGCAACCATTTTTCCTTTTCTTAGAGATAGATATTATAGTGGCAGTAACTGTGGCAGAGCAGAAAAAAGGGAAAATAAGAGAGTTGGGGGTTGCTGGTTTATTGTTGACAAGTCAGCGGGAAGTTTGTGCTGTTGGCCGGGGAGCGGCGCAGGTGAGATGTGTTAGGTACCCAAAAGTCGACAGGGGGTCGACTCGAGAATCGATCGGTTGGAATGATCAATGACCGTAAGGTCATTTCATTAAATAGGAAAGAAGAAAAGGTTTTCTGCCTTTTTTTCCAGTCAAGTTGTAGTCATGGAGGGGGGTAATACATGGGGGTTAGTTGGTTGCTGTGTTGTGCGACGCAGCGCAGCAGAGCCGGAGAGAATAAGAGCTCTATAGCTCCCTTTGATTTATGATGGCTGATAAAAATGGTATAGGGGGGGAATAGAGAAGAGAGACGGGCTGCCCGGCCTCTGTGTATACGTGTCTATGTGGGGTGTCGGCTCGGAGAAAGATAAATGGGCTCCCCAACTCCCCTTTTTCCTCTTTTCAAAAAACGGGCGGCCTATAACATCGCCGCCGCCACTGACACGTCTCTCTCTCTCTCTCCATCCCTTTTCTATACTTATAAATGGACCATAATTCACCCCGGCTAACTTGCTCAACGTATACACAACCCGCAAAATGATAAACCATCCTTTTCTTTCTCTCGACATCACACAAGGCGCCTTCGTCGCTCTCCCCCCTCTAAAAACGAGTAAAATGGGCTGCGCATTCATGACGACGATTTCCGATACATGGGCGCGCATATACATCTATCAAGATGGCGGTGTGAATGAATGATAATGCCCGCAAATAAGAGCGACGGATTCGTGTCGGGCGTCGGTCGTCATCAAAGACAAACCGCAAAAAGGGGACGACGACGACATCTGTTTGATTTCGTATCATCATCATCGCTTTGTGTTGTAAATGCGCAGTTGAATCAAAAGAGATTTCCAACTGCCGATAGGATAGACAGAGGGGGAGGGCAGGGAGTAGGAGTGGTGTAGTACGTGTCATCCGGGCCATTGTCACGTCACGAAGCTGGCGCGTGATCAACTGCTGCTTCAGCCTCGGCAACATGGTCGTCGTCGACTACAACTCGTCTAATATGAAGTTGTCATAGTTGTCGAGGGAAAAACATTCCCGACGCGCGCCTTTCCGCCTGTTCTTTTTGAGAAAGAACAGGTTCTCCTTCTTCTCGGCTGGGCCAAAAAAGAGTATTTGGAGCAAGCGCTGAATTGTGGTGGTGGCGCTAGTTATTCTGCCGGAGCAGCGAGAATAACCCGACAGAGAGAGCGACGGAATGTCAAACCCGATTTGGCATTTCAGGACGGGCGAAAGATTAATGAGCTTCAAAAGAAAAAAAAGAAAAAAAATCGAAAAAAACATTTTTTCGTTTCGGTGCTGGAGGGAGAGAGCAGCGGGGCCATCAGGGCCAGAGAGAACAAAAAGAAAAAAAGAAAGAAAACAAGTCGGGGGATCTGACACCAAGATAAATGTCGTGTGATTGAAAGACATATGGCCGGCTGTCAGGTGTCCGCTCCTGGGCTGCCTCCTTTTACCTTTTGGGATGAAATTCTCCTCTCGCCTCGACTTGTTTCCTTCCCAACATGTTTCAAATATAAAAAAGATAGCGCTCGACGTCCAGTCAAGGCTCTCTCCGAGAGAGAGCTACCGCGCAAACCGGTCTCTCTCTCTCTGTTCAATTCGGTCGGCGTTTTCCTCTGTGTGTTGTGCGCGTGCATGTCACCACTCTCTGTCCCGGTGCCCAGGAAGCTGAAGCAGCAGTGTCATTCATCCTGGCCGTCTGTCCGTATTTGTACATGTTGGCATGACGGGATCGATATATTTAGATCCATTCCTGTATATTCTCTTTCTCTCGCTCTTTTGGGTTCCCGTCCGACCGAAAAACGACAGCTGCCCGTCGCTCATTATTCACTCGCTGCGCGTGTCCCTTTTTTTCTTAGACTGTCTCCTATTCGGCCTTTCGATCCGGAGAGGAAAAAAGAAGCGCACCAGTCAAAGAAAGAGACATTGTGAATGCTTGGATAATCGTTCCATTTTTCCACTGAAAATTCTTTTCTCTTCTCTCTTAGAAGCTCCTCCTAGGCTACACGGAGAAGATCGCCGTCAGTCTTGTTGTTTTTCGCTTGTCAGATGATCAATCACGCCAGTCATTTCAACCTGCGCTGCTACTACTAGTAGTTGCTTAGGGGTGGATGATGCGTGACGTGTCCGAGTTCCTGCCGGCCGGCCAACAGCAGACGTGGATTGAATCGTCAAAAGAAAGAAGCGCTCATTAGCCCCTCCGTATAGGACGACAATCGGCTCTCTCTGCTCTTGCGTCATTATCATTTTTTCCAGGACGACGACGTCACTGAAATCCGGCAGAGTTTCGAGGCCGACTTTGAAAAGAGCGCGCGATAAGGCAGTTGCGTAATTTACGAGCGACACCGTCTCTCCTGACTCTCTTTTCTTCTCAACACTAAATATGTATAGACAACATGGATGCGGAATATTTACTAGATACTGAATCGTGTAAAGACACATTTGGCCTTTGATTTACGGCCGACCCGCAAAGGCTAAAACAACAATCTCCTCTTGGCGGCCATTTTCGGCGCGCCAAAACACAAAAATTCAAAAGAAGAAAAAGAAAAGAACAACAATATGGCAGTAGTAGTCGTACATCATCAATAAAAATATCTAATAGTAGACGTAGGAGAAGAAGAAGAAGGGAAATGATGGATGGCTTTTGAGAGTGGGGAGGAGACGGACGGAACGGAACGGCGCAATACACGCCGCCGCCGCCGCCGCTGCTTGATGATGATCGGTGAGCGAGTGCAGTCTCGCCTGATGATGTTTTGTGTGTGTTGCCGGCCATGAGCCGCTAGCAGCAGCGGGGCGCAATCAACGGGAAATGGATGATTGAAAATCATCACCATTAAACCAGGAATGGGCGGGTTGCTCGAGCTCCGTTCGACTGGGCGAGAGGGGCCCGTCGTCGTCAATATTCTTTTTTTTCCTTCGCCACCGCAGCTATAGGACGCGCACACACAATGTCCGCAGCCGGCGCAGCGCAATTCCAAATAGATCAGACCTCGTCTAACTCTCTGAAAGAAAAAAAGAAAGAAAAAGAAAATTGAACTGGTTCTCTCTGCTATAGTTGTGCTCGTCGCGCACACACATACCCATTTCTGTCTTGTAATAACAGCTATTGCGTCGTTGCCTCCCCGTTCCGTCGTCGATTTCCACCGCCACCACCAGCAGAGTCGTGAGCCTCAGCAGCAGCCCCCTCTCTCCACTTTGTCGACCGTACATAGCGGCTGCCCTTTTTGCTCATGTATAAATACAGCGGCGGAGAGCGCGGCTTTTTTGCCGGTGCTGCGCAGGAGGCCCTTCAGGGCTCTCTGATGATTTATAGCCCGTGTTTTTTTTTCTTTCTTTCTTTTCTTTCTTTCTTCCAATAATAAATTACTATTTTGAAACGATAACAAACAGGTTTTTATAGCTGGGGTATTACGTCTCTTGACAGCGTTTTTTGCCGACCCTGTGATGAGCGCGAAGAAAAGAGCTGGCCCTGTCCTCCTCCTACCCGACTGGGCTGCGCGTCTACATAAATACGCAGCGCAGTAGGTATACGCAATAGGACGGAGAAAAGAGAAAAGAGGCAGATGATTTAAAGAGGCACTAGATTGTGCGCCGTGTATATAGACACACGGCGTCCATATATCTTGGCCGACGCAAACGACGTCCGCGAGACTCTTCATCATCGCGGCCTTTTCAAATGTTTGAAATAGCTGAGCGCGCCGGCTCCCGTTTTTTTTCTTATTCTCTTTCTCTGCTGCTGCTGCTGGGCCGGAGGAAGGCGGATGAGTCTCTCAATAAGTCAACAACAACGCCGCCAGGTATGCGTGCAAGTGCGCTTTATTTTTCTGCCAGCCCCCCGAAAAAAACTCTTCTTCTTCTTCTTCTTTCCATTTTGGAGAAGAGAGAAAGAACTCCGACGCGCTCTTTTCTCATAGCATAACCGTCTGATTTACGACAGGCCATTAACATGGGCTTAATGACACGGTGCGCGCGGACACGGCAGCCCCGGCAGCACAGCACACCCAAACGACGGACGACCAATCGGCGCTTCACGCTCGGCGGCGCAACGAGCGTCGTCGTCGTCCTGTATACTTGGAAACACTTATTATACTTATGAAGAATGTAATATACATAGTTTGGGTAACTGCTATTGCTGCTGCTCCGGCACTAACTCAGCAGCAGAAGCACAAGCAGAGGCAGCGTCCACAACCCATCTTCATCCTTCTTAAGCAAATAGCTTTTTTCCTTCGAGGAGGGATAAATGCGTTTCTTTTTCCCCCCGCGCGCACCAAAAACTACCGGGAAATTTATACGTAGAGAGCACGGAACGACGCGGCTTTTGAAAAGTGCTTGGCGAGAGTATAGACATTTCAAAAGTGTCGGTTCCCGTCCGCTCTCTATAAGGGGGAGAAAAGTTGAAATTTATTCTCCTTCTTCTAAAACCGAGTGGGGGAATGTGTTTGATGATTATTTGGAAGGAAAAAAATGCGCTACGGCTGATGGCCGCGCATGCAATCGCCACATATATCACCGGGTCTAGAAAAAACTGTAACTACATCATTTTTTCGTTTCGTTTTTGGACGGTTTTATTTATATCTTGAAAAGTGTTGTGTTTCGCGTGCGAATCGCTCGTTGAGCGCAGCAACAACCGGTCGGCGGCCATTGGAGCGATCGAACTGTTTAAGTATATATGTAAATCGATGTAAATATCGCCGACCCATTTTTTGACGATTTTTTTCCTGTTGTTGTTGTTGTCGCTGGCTCGTTGAGTCGAGAGAGACCAGGTGTGTGCGGTTGTCTGTTTAAATATATTCCGAGAGAAAAAGAAAACAAAAAAAAGGCTGCTGGGCTTATCATCTAGTTTTCGACCATTGCTGTTTTCCCTCTCTAATTAGTGGCCGGTTAATGATGAGGTTGCGCCAAGGCGAGTAAAGAGAGAGAGAGAGACGAGAAAGAGAGGAGGGTCGGTTGCAGCCAATTCGAGACTGGAACCACCTCCTCCGTAATGTATACACAGAAAAGAGAGAGAGAGAGAGAGAAAGAGACGGACCGATCCATCAGCGACTTGCCCGTCGCACATCGTGTCCATGATCACAGGTTGTCAAGGTGGGTTATCCAGCTTAACCACAGCTCTCTAGCTATTGCTATTGCTGCTGCCGTCTTGGGTACAAGCAACGCCATGGCCGGCAGCCATACACAAGTGGACCCTCCCTTTTCCGGCCGTTTATTACACACATCAGAGCCCCAGCACTTGGCTCGTTTTCCTTTTTTTCTTTTTTTTTTTCTCTTGTTGGCTGCCGGGCACGACGTTAGACTCTCCTCCTACTCTCCTGGTCTCTCCTGTGTTCCGTCCCTGTGTTATTATTATTATGGCGGCGCGCGATGACAGACTGCCGGCCAGTTTGGAATGAAAGACGCAGCAGCAGCAGCAACAGAAGAAGAAGAGACGGACGGAGACCAAAGCGGCGAATCGATTATGAATTGAATGACTGATTACATTGTTCAACGCCGTGATGTATCATCATCTTTTGTGATGGCCGTCCAGCAGTTGCTGGGCGATTCAATTATCCGTGACGAGTCTCTCATCAGCTTCTCCTCCTGTTGCCTTTCCGTCTCTATAAATACCAGCCCAGAGTCACACTGAGGACGGACATGGTGGCTTGGTATTTGAGTGGGGGAGAGAGAAAGACGGAGGCCATTATCGGTTGACAAACGGCCGACAGCCGGGCTGTTGATAAAAAAGAGCCAAAACGACGGACAGACTGCCTAGCTGCCGGGGTCTCGGCTGAGCGCAGGGGACGACACCAACAAAATATACGACAGTCATGTGTCCGTTGTCGCCTCGTCTACCAGAAGCCCAGTCAGACCTTAAAGAGCATCCAGCGACGACGACATTTTCCCTCAAACAAACAAGCCAAAGAGAGAATTCTGAGAATATTTTTCCCTTTTTTATTTGACGGAATCAACAAGAAAAGAAATGAATTTTAAAAAAAACACAGGCATCTGCTCTTCATCAACTTATATATATATGGTTAAACATATACACAAAAATAGGTGCCAGCAGTTGTCGACGAAATGATTTGTCATCAGCTCTAAAAAATAAAAGAGATATCACTATGTACAACACAAAACGACGGACCGTCCGATATTGCACGAGAGACCAATTGGGGGGGAGGCTAGAAAGGGTTTTTAAAAAGGCGTCGTGATGGGCAAAGAGAGAGATTAAGGCGGCAAGGGAGCCGATCCCAGGCCTCTAGGTGCGAATAGAGACAGGTGAGAGTAGTAGGGCGCCAGTGCTGGATGATGGAAGAGAGCGGACGGCGGGTAAGGTGAAGATCCGGCCGCCATGGCCGCCGCCGCCGCCGCTGCTGCCGCGTGATGGTGTGGATGAAAGAGACCGGCTGGGAAACCTTGCGGTCCGGCCTGTTGCGGCGGAAGACTAGGGCCAGCAGCCGGATGCTGTTGCTGCTGCCCAGGGCTCTTCCCGTACGGATGGTAACGGGCCGCTGAAAGTGGGCTGAGAGGGGGCGTCGGATACGCCCGCATCATCGACGATGGATGGGCAAAAGCAGCGGCGGCAGACGACGGGTGAACCGCCGATGAGGAAGAAGTGACAACCGACGCCGACGCCGCCGCAGACTCGGCAGACGACGACAAATTCGTGTGCGTCCGGAGGTGTTGCAAAAGATCGTCGGACGACGGGAACCTTTTGCCGCAATAATTGTCGCCGACGATCCAGTTGCAGACGTACGGCCGTTGATTGCCCGGCGATGACAAAGACGGTCCGCCGCCGCCTCCTGGACTGCTGGAAGCGGACGGCATGGCCATTAGATGGTGAACCGGAATCGGCACTTTGAGGTGCTCGCACTGGACGCCCAATCCGCAGCCGGCCGTGCAGACCATGTGATGCTGGACGCTGCTGCTGGGCGACGATTGTGATGGATTGTTGTTGTTGTTGCCTGGACATCCGGTACAGTAAGGATCGCGGCAGTTGCCTCCGTCGGTTGGCGTCGTCGACGGAGCCGTAAACAGCGATGGATTCTTCATGCGGCCGTACTGCATGGCCAGCGCGGCCGAATAGGCTGCCGGATGTTGACTGGCCAGGTATCCACTCATCATGGCGGCCGTTGAAGTCGGGATGAAAGGCATCGACGATTTGGCAACGGCCGCGTTCAAGGCACTGGCGTAGGCGCCGAGATCCAGTCCTGGCGGGTAACCGGACGGGCCGAAACCGCCGGAATAAGGGGGATAAGAAGCGGGCGAATAGGGTGAGCCGGCCATACCGGCCTGGGCCATCAGGGACTTGTAATTGGCCAAAGACAAGGCGGCAGCCGGATCCATTAACGATGCAGACGGAGTCATCAATCCTCCACCGCTGGGAGCGGCCGATGGCTCCGCCGAGGCCGTTGCTGCCGGAACAGCCGGCCCGACGCCAGCAGCTGAAGAATTCCGATTGGGGTTTTTAGGTGAAGTGCTTTTCGATCGGCGGTCGGAATCACGTGACGACGACGGCGTCAGTCTCGACTCTTTAGTATTTTTGCTGCCTCCGCCACTCGATTTGGGCGGAGCCGGACTCGGCTGGCCGCCGTTGCTGTTGCACGATCCGGCCGGCTGCTGGACGCGATGGGCTCCGTCAGAAGAAGAAGATCCACCGACAGACAGAGGACTGCTCTTGTCTCGTTCGCTGACGGATTTCTTCCGCTCTGGCGCCGTTGCACCGTTGCAATTTTTATTATTTGTGGCCGGCACTTGCGGATCGGCTCCGATTTGGCTGCAAGTTTGGGCCAGCAAAGCTAGCGGACTCTTTTTTGAATCCATCTTTATTTAAAAAAGAAACAAAAAAATGAATCATCAGTCAAAAGGTCGTTTCAAATAGCTCGGAGCTCTTTTGCTCGTTTCTTTTTTGAGAGAGAAAAACGGGCCGAAATGATTACCGTGGTGGTGGGCGGAGGATTGAGGTATTCCGGTCGTAAATAAGGATTGCCGTTGCCGGATGAAAGCATGTCCTTTTCCGTGTTATTTCACTTCCTTTTGGGTGACGAAACTTGTACGCTGATGGGTCGAGCGGACGAGAAAAGGAACGAGGTAGGCTATTGCGTCGCGAGCAACATACAGGCCCAACACACTAATAGAAAAAGAGAAAAACTTGTATCGGGTGGGCAGGAGGAGAGAAAACACGTCCGGAGCACACCAAGCTCTAAAGCCGACTGACGGCCAACCTTGTCGGGCTGTCGGAGGGAGGAGAAATAAAGTGGTACGACCCGCGTCACACGGCTACTGTGCTGAGCAGTGGCGGCGGCGGCGCTTCAACGTGTCCAGGAGGCTAAAAGAGGGGAGAAAAGAAAGGAAAAAAGGAAGGAAAAAAAATAGATATCTTTTTATTATTATTGAGGAGGGAGGTCCCCGATGCACTCTACGAACATCGATTGATGACAAGCCGAGAGGCCGCGATTGGGTCTCTTCTCATTGCCTTTCTGTCTCGTCTGACGGGCGGCCGAGAGAGATCGCTCAAGGGGCCTCCATCTTTCTCTTTCTATCCCTCGGCCGTGTCAGCTGCTCATTACCGAGATGGATGAGTTAATGGGCCCAACCGGCTACTCCCCGAGACTGCTGCTGACTCGGCTCTCTATAGCTTCGTCGAGATGTGGTTTTCTGCCTTTTCTCATCCACCGTAACCCCCCCGAGTTCCCCCGACGACGACGAGATTTTTGTTTTTTCTTTCTTTCTTTCGATTCGATCGGAGAGAGAAACAAGTTTTTTTATATTTTCTATATTTTCTTGTTGTTGTCTTCTTCTATAATTTAGACCGATCGATCTTCTATTTCATTTCCCAGCTAGTAGGCGAGGGAAAAAGGAAGGAACACAATGAGTCTCAATACATCATTAGCCTGCCTGCGGGACTCGGTCGACGCGTCGGTTTCTTAACGCATTTCTTTATATATATTTTTTTCTAGAAGAAAATATCCTCAGTTGAGGGCTGACCGGATCATGCTGGGGATGGACTGGGCTGTCGTCCGCCAAAAAGTCGTTCATCATCATTATAAAAACACGGGTCTTGTATATATGACGCCGTCTAGAAAGTGAACAACAACAGCAGGCAGCAGCTCTCCTTCTTCTTCTTTGGCAAAGAGATCATCAAGATCAAAGTCGTGATGAACGACCGTGCGTGGTATCGCATCCGGAGGGGCCTCCAAACTGTAGCCTACAGTATATAGGATCGATTGCTGCTGATGAAAATGACAGGTTCAAAACAGGGTGGAAAAGAAGCGGAGAAGGGCATCATTCATCATGGCCGACGGGACGGCCCTACAGCAGCCCGTCACTACTACAACAACTACTACATCTAGTTCTAGTAGTTGTAGAGCTGCTCCTGCTTCTCCGCTCCCAAGGTTTTCTTTTGCCTTTTTTCTTCTTTTTTTCTGCCGTGTCCGACGACGGATGACTGATGATCTCCCACCGTCAGAGCTCCCGCTGCTGCTGCTGCTGTGCACTTTGGTTGATAACACGAGAGCATCGTAGCTCTCTTCTGGCGATATGTGTCGCCTTTGAGGTCCTCCGGGCGATGGGGGCAACAAGTTCGGAATGATGCATCACTTCCTATCGCCTTCGCTCAGCTTCTCGCGTGGGTCTTTCTCTCTCTCTTGGCTCCTGTGTCTGATGGATCGTATCTAGATACGGTCGCCTCTCTCCGTCTATATCGATACTATAGCCTACTACTACCAGCTAGACTCTCTGATTGGACTCGACAGACAGCAGAGGAAAAAAGAGAAGACGCTGCTCGGCTCTGCCCGACTGATGATGTCGGTGTCATTGGAGAAGACCCCGATGCCGCCGGCCACTACTAGCCTACTACAATCTTCTGAGCAAATAAACGCATGACGTCACATCCGCTGCCAAGGCCGTCGTTAACCTCCGTTGGCAGTCGCTTTGTGTATACACAAGACGCTCGTCTCTCCCCCAACGTTGTAGACAACTTTTTTTCGTATTTACCCGAGAAGAGAAAAGAGACTTGTCTTGATGGCGGCCGTCGTCAAAGAGACGACGACGACGACTTCTGGAGAGAAAAACAATCGAAGCCGCCAGCCGCCGCCAGTCGATTTAGCGGCTGGAACGACTAGTAGGTGTATATATACACAAGAGAGCTGCCCGTCCAGCAGCCAAAGAATGCGAAGCAGCAGCAAACTATATATTTGCTCGTTCTTCAAATATAAACAGAAAACTGATAGACTGTAGCCAGAGACTGTTTCGAATTTGCCGCCGTGCGTCTGATGCTGGTGCTGCTGTCCGTTATTTCTACCATGAAAATAATGTGAGTGACGGCGGCTAAACGGGCCGATATAATTCATCGTCAACATGGAGGAAAACTACGTACACGACGTGCCTGTAATAAATGGCCAGTTGGAGGAAAAAAAAATAATATAAATATTCGCCGAAAACAAGAGTAGTAGACGGGGGCTGGTGGACGACGTCGTTCAAAACGAGACTCTGGGGGTTTTAGTTGTTGTTTTTGGACAAACTCATCCGTCATCTTGGGCCGTCAGAGAGAGAGGGTGGGATGATGCTGCATCATCAACAGAGAAGAAGACTCTCACAGAGTCGACGTCGAGTGTGTGTTCTCCATCAGACGAGGAGAGCCTCTCACTCGTCAGCTCGTTTCTCTCTTTTTCCGCAGCTCCCAAGCAACAGCATCTACTAGGCTATGTACGTGTTTGGCGTCTTGTCCGCGCCAGCTGTTGACGCGCCCACCCGTTTTTCTCCTCCCCATTTTCACATCCAGACACTTGCAAACACAAACGAGGAAAAAAAGGGAGAGAGAGAGACGTTGATTGACGCCGACAGGGCCCAAATAATAACTATTTAGGCCTTATATATCCTCTGTTTATAGAATTTTTTTCAATTTTCTTGGAGAAAAAGGTTTTATAACGGAACGTGCAAGTCTTTGATGTCGAGAGTCGCATGCACAAGTGGGGCGCGAAGAGAAGAAAAAGAAGAAGAAAGACGGACGTGAATCGGGTGTCGATCAGTCACGTCGCCTCCCGCCGCGCCGCCGACAGAATCAAAGAAAAGTCTCATCCACCGTGGAGGGTCTCTCTCTCTCTCCTTCAACGGCGATTTAATTACCCCCTTCTGACTGGTTTGATCCTGACCCAGGACGAATCAAAGAAGAAGAAGAAGTAAAAAAATAGACAAAAGTACAAAGCGAGAGCAGTCGGTCGCGGCAATACATCAAAAAGGGCTCGGAGGAATCTCTCTCGACAGTCGACAACCGGAATAGAAGAGAAAAGTGGGTTTCCTTTCTGGAGCTGACAAGAACAGCCAGCAGCCGCCCTTCTCCGGCAATGGCATCAGCAGATCGATCAAGACACATGCTCCATCTTCGTCTACTTCAAACTTCTTCTTCTTCTTCTACTTGCAAAAGGGCTCTTTTCTCCAAATCTCTGGCACGTCGTCCGCTTCTCCTTTTTTCTGATTCCATTTCACAATAATTCGACTTTGTGCGTCGACGCGGCCAATCGGCCAGCGCACGTTTCCCATCTTTTTGATCCCGTCCGCAAAGAAAAACACGTCTCGCCCAGTCATTAAATCTGCTGACACAAAAGACACTCTCTATTCCCCCGTTGTAGCTATTTTTTTTCTTTCTTTTCCTTTGCCTTTTCTATCCGTCCAAACGGAAAGATGGATGAGGCCGGTAGGAGGTGACGGTGGCCGGCGAGTAGGAGGACCCAGAAAGAGAGAGAGAGAGTCGGAATTGGCAACTTGTGATGGATTCGAAGCGCAGCCAAGAGTAATGATGGTATTTGATACGATTGCGGATGCGTTTTTGCCATCAGTCGCACGGCGGCGGCGGCGGCGGCGGCGGCGGTGGTATAGTGGTCGCCGGGGCACACTACAGACACGGCATCCATTCCGCTGGAGAGAGGGGGAGAGAGAGTGATGGATCGGCTGTCGCTGGATCGCAATGACGGCAGACAACCGTTCGTTTTCTTCCCTCCTCCTCCGGTTGCCTTCAAAAGCCCCGCAGGCCGACGGTTCTATGCGCTAGCTCGGGCGTCGTTTGTCATGATGGAGGGGCAGGCCATCAAGGTTAATGACTAGCTTGGACCTGACACACTCTGTTATTAAGCCGTCGTCGATTTCCACCTCTATCTATCTATCTATCTCTATAGAGATAGCCTACGCTGCTCTAGCTGCGGCCCTTTTTTCCCTTGTTTTGTCCGTCCGACTCTCTCTCCATCTCTCAGCAGTCGTTAGCCAACCTCCCCCGAAACCGCTTCTTCTTCTTCTTCTTCTTACAACGTGTCGATAAATCATCGCAGCGCTGACAGCTTAATGTGTTTCCTTTGCTGGACCAGACGTCGCTCTCTCTCTGTAGATCCCTGCGAGGTGGAAATCACGCGAATAATCGTCAATGACAACAACAACAACAACAACATCACAAAAGTCTCAATTCCTTTGAGAGATTTTTTTTTTCAAATCCAACAAAAAAATGGCCGAAATCCAAAAAAACCGACATTGGCATTCCGGCTGTCTTTCTCTTTTTTTGAAGTCGTGTCGACTCTAATATACAACAACTACTAAATTTATATTAAAACAAAAAAAAAGAGACAGAAAGAAAAAAAAACCAGTTGATGAATAATTCAGTCATCATTCATTTGCTTGGCAAGTCGAAAGGATGACGTCGTCCCGTGATGTATTTCCCGAGCGCGCCGCATTGTGTCGACATTGTGTCAGCTGACGGACGTCTATAAAGGTCACGTTGGCCTCGTGATCAGCTCAGGAAACAAAAGAAAACGCCATTGGAATGATGAAATTCGTCGATTCTTTTTCAATTCCATTTCATCCGTGCACAGCAGCAGCGTATACAGTCGAGTTGGAAGAATGCGCTATCCGTCTACCTTGAACTGTGCTGCGTCGCTCCCAAACAACGTAGACTCTCTCTCTGTGAGACTGGCACAGTGATGGATTGTCGACCGAAAGTCACGGCCCGCCGACGGGATGCCATCCATCTTGACTCTTTTCATTTCTCCTCAATCCAACAGCCGAGAGAAGTTTCGCCCACTCGGGCTGCTGCCTGCCTGCCGCTGTCATCAGGTGGCTCTCTCTCTTTCCGTCCCGCGATAGATAGATATCTATAGACGTCTATAAAAGAGCCAAAAGAAAAATCGAGTCCGGCAGCAGCAGCAGCAGCGGCGGCGGCCCGTCTACACGTCTTGAATGCGTAATCGGTTGCCCATTTCCAACGTGCATGGCCGGACAAAGTTGGTAGAGAGCGCAACAGCAGTCGAAAAAAAGAAAGAAAAAATCTAACGAGAAAGGAAAAGACATGACAGCTCAGAGAATGAATGCCTGTCCGGCCAAATAAGGCGAAAGAACCCCCTAAAGGGCTCTCTCTCTCTCTCAGATCTCTTCGCTGGACCGTTCGCGCTCCATTTGACAAACGAGACGATGGATCGCCCTTTTTTTCCAGTTGTTCTTTTAAATAAATAAAAAAAGACCTCTTTTTTGAATGAAACAATGGCGCGGTCCACACAATCACACAACCTGTGCAGAAAACGTTTCGAAACGGCGGCAGCTGTGATGGTGCCGCTAAAGAGGGGGGGAGAGAAAAATGATGGACGAGGACGAGCTGGTAATTGCATCACGTCCGTTGCGTGCTGCTGCTCCGCTTCCACAGTTTGGAAAAAATAAAACTGGGGCCGAACCCTTTGGTGAAGCAAAAAGGGACCCGCATCATGCAGCATTTTCTCTCTGTCGGTTAATGAGTCGCTCCCGATGTGGCGCCATGCGCGCGCGCGGGAGTCAGCGACAGAGAAAAAAAAACACCTGATTTGACAACGCTGCGAGCCGTCGCCAGAAAAGACGGATGGAGGGGAAAGATGTCGCTGATTGGAACCGACGATGCTTCAACTTTTCCTTCATTTCCAAATGAATAACAACAGACGCGACGACGACGAAGACGACCGAGGCTATAGCAGAGTCAGCCGGGCTGATGGCTCATCCATCTCGGCAACCGGTCAGGACGAGACCGGCGCTCACGTTCCGTCCATCCGTCCTATAGAAAAAGGCACGCGAGAAAAAAGAAGCTGACAGAGATGGATGCGCGTCAACGATCTGATAAAACATCCCGAAAGGAAATAATATTTAAACAAAAAAAAACAAAAGAGAAACGTCGAGAGAGAGAACTTTTGCGCTCTCAGCACACAGCACCGGAAGCCCGGAATCGTCATTATTTCCCGGTGCTGCTGCTGGTTGGTGGTGGTGGCGCAACCTCTACAAGATGGGGAAATTGTCGCCGTATAAACGACGAGCCATCAGAGAGAAAGAAAGAGACAGAGAACAAGATGAATGGCGGGAAGAAACTGTCGCTGCGCTGAGCGCCCGTTCCGTCCTCCTCCTTCCTCCTCCGGCGTATAGTATAGCAGCTAGCTCGCTCGATCCGTCTTGTTGCTTCGCTCCGTTTTTCTGGCGTCGCCCAATCTCTCTCGCATCGTCCTCTGGCGCTACCGACATGACAACGCAGCCCCAATTCCGTTCCATCTTCCGCGCGTCCAGAAAACTCGGACTTTTTCTCTCTCTCCGAGTCTCTTCTGCTGGCCCAGCAGTCATCGATCAAAACAAAAAATAGAAGGGGCGCCAGCAACACGCGACATTATACACGACTGTCAAATAAATCAAAAGCCGAGAAGAAAAAGAAGAAGACAACGGAATGGGATAGAAAAACGGATGCTCCGAGGTGTTTGATCCATCCGCGCGCGCAACACGCACGCGCAAAAATTTCCCCTCCAAAAAATGTAGGACGAAAAAAAAGTATCTGCGTGTGCGCCTCAATATACGATGCAGTCGCGGCGATAAGTGGCTATCTGATGGCAGCCGCTGCTGCTGCGGTCCTTGACGTCTCACGCCCACCCCTCGCCGACCGATTGAAGTGGCCGATAGCGCGCGGCAGCGGCGGCGGCGGCGGCCTTTCATATGACGCAGAAAAACCAAGTGCAGCAGCAGCGGCATCCTCTATCTTTTGGGGATAGATCCGCGCGCTCAAGATGAACGGCCATCGAAATAACACACACGAGAAAAAAAGGAAGAAAGAAAATCCGGTAAGCTGAAATCGGTAGCGGCGACGGCGGCGGCGGGTTCTTTATTTTTGAATAACAATAAATCAATCCCTTAGCTAGAAGTCTCTTCAGCTGTTGGCTAGTTTATCAACGTCGCTCTCATCCCCAAAGCAGCGTCCGCTTCGCTCCGTCCTTATCTCACCGTGTAGATCAACATCTGCTGGCGCGTCTCGGCTGAGACAAGAACAATCCGACGGACACGGCCGAGAGAGAAGGACGTTGATCGCCGGCCGATGGTCCGTGTTTTTACCAGCCCTGGGCTGTCAGCTGTTTATCAACGACGTCGTCGTCGACGACGCACAGTTCATTGTATCTATATACTCTGTGGGAGGGTTGACAGGTCAGGAGCGTCTCTGACACGCTCAATTACGGCGCTCCGAAATCATCCGCGATCCTCTTTTTCTTTATTATTCGAGTCAAAGCCATTGGAAGTGCTGGAACCCTGTCATCATTATTCCAAGTCCGTCCGTCAGTCCGTCTCTTTCTACACGTGTTTTGTCCGAAAAGATGAGAGGGGGAAAAACCCCATCTGTCACAAGTCGGGGACCCTGTAGGCGACACTGTCTAGTAATAACCTGTCAGAGTCAATTGATGATTGGAGCGGCGACGAGAGGGGGGACCAAGGCAGAAGAGTCTCGTCAAGTCCCCTCTCCCTGTCACTTTGATTGTCTAGGCCTTCCATGTACCATCACACAACCGCCGCGCCTATTGACAGCCGAAAAAAAGAAGGGGACGAGCCTGTACAGACAAATCGATCTTTTATATTCCCAATAACAGTTTGGAATTGAAAAATCTGGTCTTGATGACGTCAGAAAAAGAAGGAAAAAAGAATTTTCCCATTGGCGGTTCTGCGCGCTTTTCCACATATATATATATATATGATTATGATGATTACCAGTCGTATATTTATGTGGCGCTCGGGGGTCCTGCTGCGTTGTTCGCCGCCATATCCTATAGCTCCGTCTCTGCTTCTTTCTTTTCTTTTTTTTTTTTATTTTATTTTACGAGCACTTTGCCTTACTTTATTGTCTATTTATTTCGGTGACGTTTTCCATCTTGTCGGCGGCGGCGGCGGGCCGCGCGCGCACAATTCAAACCACGTTCCATCACCGCTCTGTGCCTTCGCTTCCTACAACAAGGATCTAGACTCTTTTTTCTTCTTTTTCTTAAAGACTACTGTCGACTCTACGACAGAGTGTAATGTTATTACGTGTATATATACTTAGTCGCCATTTTCGCTCGAATTTTTCTCTCTCTAGCTGCTTGTAATAATCACACAGCACAGCAGTCGGCGCCGCCGCCGCTGCGCCTAGAGAGAGAGAGAAAAGAGTTTACGAGCCATTGGCGATAAGGACGCGACGATGACGAAACGGTAATGATTATGTTGATGATGGTGATGAAAAGATTTCGGCTACTGCTACGCTAACGAATGGCCGGAGCTATATAGGTAGGAGCTCTAGCTTGGAAAAGAAGTTGAAGGGAAGCGACCGACGACTCTAAACGTATAGAACACGTAGATAGGGGGAGTAGACGCGGACAAATTTATAGGGCGGAAACCAGTAGAGTTGCTGTTGCTGCTCGCAAAGAAGAAGAAGAAAAAAACGGGTCGTTTTCCATTTATTTTTATTTATTTTTCGTGTGCTTCATGGCCGTTTTCTCTTTACAATTTCTGATCGTTACTTTTTCCCTCTTTTTTCTCTCGACAGAGAGCTAGGGGGACGGACTGGCCCGGCAGTCACACCATTAGGCATTGCTCAACAACGGGCCAGCAGTAGCTCTCATTGTCTTTGTGCTCCGACGAGAAAAGAAATAAGCAGCCGGCCATTAAGCCGCCGCCGCCGCCGCTTTTTAAGAGACTTTTTCTTCTATATAGTAGTAGTAGTAGTAGCTACTGAATCTAGAGAGTGGATGAGGGATGTTTTAATGGATGTTATTTGTTCCCAACAGGGGCGGGGCGCCGTAATGACACGGCAGCGCGCGCATATATAGCTCACAGCAGCAGCAGCAGCAGGTATACCGGCCGGCAAATAAAGTGCGCCCGGCGACGACACATTTCTTCTTCTTCTTCTTCTTCACTTATATTCCAAGTTTATATTTTTTCTCTTCTTTTTGACAGGTGACATTTGAAGGAGCTGAGCACTGCAGAAAGAGAGTGGAGGCATTATCATCATCAACGAGACCTGTCAGATTCAGCGCGTCATCCGCCCAACCACCCCGACGGCCGGAACATCAGCCCCAATGGAGGGCATACACAGCTTATTTTGACATGACCGTTGACAGGCGCAGCAGAGAGAGAGAGCTCTCTCTTCTCTCTAAAGAGCCGGAGGGGGGAACAATTGACATGTTGAAAGGTCGACCGATGACACGTGTGCTCGCCCCCGCACACGCCAACACAGCAACGACCATCTCTTCTCCCTTATTCTCGTCGACGACATGTCGCGGTAGTATAGGAGGAGGAGGCTATTGCGTGATCGAGTTACACGCCTCGACACAAAAGAAAAACTATAGCGTACAACCGACGATGATATTCTCGTCGAGTTCGTTGGGTTTATTCCAGCTAGCACCGGCCCTTTTTCTTTCTTTTTACATTTATAATATATAATACTATATACTGTAGGGCAGCTCTAGCGCTCCTATGAGAAATTTATCGATGTCGAGTGAGTTATTACCGGCCATCAAAGCCGATTGGATTCGAACGAACCCGAGAGCCTTCAAATCTCCCCTCTACAACGGTGGAATAAATATATTTGAGAGGGAAAAAGGGGCAGGAGCACGCACACAGTAGAGAGAATTGGCCCTCCGTGAAAATGGCCGCGTGATTTACGTCCCAACTCTCCCGAGCGACCAACGGTTTATTAGATGGATGTTGTTGTTGTTGTTGTTGTCGGTTTCTTTCACAAGAAGTCTCTCTCTCTCCGTGTTTGGCTACAATCCTTCTTCTTTTATATAGAAAAGACTTCCCGGCTCTCGGCCATTTTTCTCTCTCTGGAAAAAAAAAAGAGAAAAACACAGGGGCAGAGCAGCGCTGCGCGCGGTGGAGATGAATTACGAGCGCTCTACCACCACTACGTCTAGCTTTTATATAGCGCCCTTTTTCGCAGTAGAAAGAGAGAGAGAGGATTTCTTTAGCCGTCGGGTGATTTACGTCAATGCTTTATGCTCCTGTGGCTTGGCCGTGTGTAAAAGATTTCCGCATTAGCTAGAGAGACGAGCTAGGCGCGCGCGTGTATATACACCAATCGGTCCTGCTGCTAGCACTCTCTCTCCTAGAAAACCAAAACAACGGAGAAAAAAGGCGTGAAAAGACACGGTACAGTTTTTTTCTCCTTGTTTTACTCCACCGCCAGAAAGAGACTTGTGTCTTCGCGCCTCGCATCTGTTGGCTAAAAGAGAAACATCCGCCGTAGAAAATCCTTATCAAGATCAAGAGCGGCTCCGCTTCGCTCATCCAAGGGGGCCGCCCTGGATATAGATTACTTTTTTTCTTCTTCTTCTACCCTCTTTTTTTTTGTTTTGTTTAATGGCCTCTGCTTCGCGGGGGGTTTTCCTCTGATGTCGCCACAGATACCCTCCTACTCTTCTCTCTCTCATCTATATAAAAGAGCGCAGCAGTAAAGGGCGTGGCCGCGCGCCTCAACAAAATGTTTCCGATAATGACTCGGTCAGTTTTTGATTTGAGAAAAGAGCCGGAGCAGCAGGAGCAGCAGGAGCAGCGCTAGCACGTGTATACAGTTTGGAAGAAGTGCTTTGCAGACGTTGTGGTAAATATATAACGAACTGCTACACACAGTCAGTTGGATGGCTATGGCTTCGGTCTGTTTAGACGCCGGAGCACTTGGCGCACTACATAAGACAGCGCCGCCGCCGCCACCGCCACCGCTGAGACGGTGAGAAATCGAGTCGGAAACGGATCCTTTGCTGCGTTCTGTCGCCGCCGCTGCCGCTGCTGCGTCATAAATTTCCTTAGGAGGAAAAAGTCCGCGTCTGTGTAGCCTAGAGACGACGAGCAGCAGAAGGCCGAACGACTTTACTGTCCCGCTAATGGTCGCTGCCAGAGAGAGGAAGAACCATTGCTTGTCTCTCTTTAAATGTTTTATCTTCTTCCTTCTCTCTCTCTCTCTCCCAGCGATGATTATATGACAGCCAAAGAGTAGAGAGCTAGGGGAATGGATCAGCAGAGAAAAAGGCGAATCACGGCCTCAGCAGAGAGACGGCCATCTTGTTGTATTATTTTTACGACTTTGTTTATGATTATTGCTTTTAGCCCGTCGTCGTAGGGGGACATCTCTCCTACTTCCTCCTATATATATATTTGAGGATTTATATCCATGTATATACACATATATATATCTATATTTTATCCCCCCCACTTTTTAGCTATTGGAGATGAGGGGGGCAGCTGCTGCGGAGGTCAAGTCGCCGCTTTCAATAGCATGTCAATAGCTCTATAGCTGTCTCTCTGCTGCGCGACTGATGGTGCTTGGCGGTGGCGGCCGCCGTCTTGGGGGCTCGGAAAAGAGCACATCAGCGTCACTTTGTCTTTTCTCCCCAATGCGCTCAAGGACCTTTTTATGGCATCGTTTTCTCTCTCTCTGGGGTCATTTTCAAAGCAAGCGCGCAAACTTTTAGCTGATATTTCTTTCTTCTTTTTTTTGCGGTCTCCGCGCTGCCGGGCATCGCTTGATCAGCCGTTGTGTGGGTGCTGTCCGACCAATCCATCTTGTAGAAACGTCGGCCTGAATCATCCTCATCGCCCTGCCGGCCGTAATGAATCGATTCGGATGAGACGAGTAGGCAAGCAACCGAGGAAAAGGCAAGCAAGCGGACAGACAGCAGAGAGAGAGGAGCCCGCTGGACTTGTCTCTGGCGACGACTGCGAAAGAAGAATGAGGAATACGAGAGAAGGTCAATTGCCCGTCATCCATCATCGGACGAGCTAAAGAAAAAGAGAACCCCAGCTAGCGCGCCCGGCAAGATGGATCGTCCGTGTACATACACAGCCGTAGCCTACGTAGCCTAGCTGCCCGTTCTCTCTCTATACACATACGTAGGATATATAGCCTATACGACGTGGAGCACAGTGAGTATAGAGAAAGAGACATGAAAAGAGAGTCATCGCTCATTTTTCCTCTCTCTGCTCCGGCGTTTTCGTCCGGATGAAATAGTTGCGTGACGGTGGTAGAGAGAGAGAGACCGGAATGGCGCACCGCCAGTATATATACCGCAGTGCAACTCAATGTCATCACGTGTTCGACTATAGAGCCAAGCTAGGCAGAAGCAGCAAGCAAGCAAGCAAGCAGCAGCTCCGCCAGTCGTCGTCGTGATGTCTAACAAACGATGAAGGATGATGGAAAAGGGCCAGCACGGGTGGTATAGTGTTGTGCGCCCGGTTGACGTGGAATTAAAAATTGTTCCAACTGGAAAGAAGAAAAAGAAGAAAAGAGCCAAGGACCGCACAGCTCCAGCACACGATGATGGATGACTTTTCTCTCTCTACTACATCAAAAAAAAGAAGAAGAAGAAGGGCTTTCTTTTTTTCTCTCTCTCTGTCCGCCTTTCAGCCCTTTTTGTTGAAACATTTCTCCGTGTCTCGTTCTAGAAAAAAGAAACAGCATAATGGCTCATCAAAGAAGGAGAGCGCGGGCGGCTAACCGGAACCATCACTATACAACAGACCGGATGAATCGTCGTCGTCGGCGGCGGCGCCCGGTCAGAAGCGCTCGCTAGTCGCTACGGATCATCATGAATCATTGCCGGCCCATTAACAACAGCAACAATCATAATGGCCCATCCAATCTGCGGCCGTTTCAGTAGTTTGGCCGGCAGCAGAGAACAACACAAAAAAATATAAAGAAATAAAGAACTTTTTTAAAAAAGGGAATGATATCGTCATTATCGCACGTGGACTGGAGCTAGGCTACTATATAGTAGTGCGACAACGAGACACAAATCATCGCATAGCCGGGCAACAGGAAAAAGCCCCATGCTGTTTGATTAAAAGTATAGCCTACAGGAGCGCATTGACTTTCTCTTCTTTTTCTTTTTTTCGCTTGAAAAATGTTGCGGCATAATTTACGATTGGAGAGAAAGGGCCTTTGCGCACACAACATCGAGGGGGGTTGAATGGTGCCGTTGTCGTCGTTGACGTCGGGCCGCTCTTCCATCATGAATCAAACCGTGTGGTGGTGGTGGCGGCGGCGGCGGCAGCGGCGCGTCCAGCCGAGAGCATTACCATATCCACTAAGGCGGAAACTTACGAGCGATAATCAGTGCCCTTTTGGGTATATATTTTTCTGGTGGTGCTGGTGTAGTGGGGGAGGTATAAGCCGAGGAGAAGAAGAAGAAGAAGGAGGATGGCTTTTAACGGAAGGGTCATAAATTAGAAGAGGAGAGAGAGAGAGACGCGCGCGGCCGGCTGCACGGTCAGCATCTGACTGATAGTGTTTGCTGCAAGTCAGGCCAGCGGGTGGGCGCTTCTTCTTCTTCTCCGCGCTCATTTCTCAACCGTCTTCTTCTTCTCTATTTTTTTCGTTAATTCCATTAATAATTTACGAGATAATTCCTCCTCCCCCTCACTCCGGCAAAGTCTAGGCTACCACCTCCTGGTTCCAAACTGCCCATTTGGCCCCTAAAGTAGAAAAGGCCCAACGGCGAGACGAGATAGATGGGATGACTCTGGCAACGCGCATAGAGCAGCAGACGCTCTAGGCACACAGATTGGCTCTAATGACGAATTGTGCAGTACGGCGCCTCGTCTCTAGCGTCCGCTGCCGCCGCCGCCGCCGCCGCCGCTTAGATAACAATAAATCACCACACCTACAGAAGGCATTTAATCGCTGACAGACGTAGACAGTTATACAACGGCGGCGGCGACAAGAAGGGAGGCGACATCACGGATGAAAAGGCGACAGCGCAAAGGAGAAGAAGAAGGTTCTTTATCTCTCTCTACGGCCGTCCCCTCTCTCTGGGGGACGACAGCGGCGCGCCGACACATTTCAAAAGAGCGGGCGCAATCATCAATTGATATACATGCGTGTAACAGAAAGGAGAGATATATAATATAATATAGAGAGAGAAGGACATCACGGGGTGGTCTACCTCTTTCTGTCGCACCGCAAATCGTTTTCAAAAGTCATTGATCATTCACCGAGTTTGTTTCTTCTATTTCATCTCTCGACGACCGTTCAAGGGATTCCTCTCTTCTTTTGATTATATGGCTCCCTGATGGGTTCTCCTTTACCCCAAGTCCAATTTAACGGCAGCCGATGGGTATACAGGTATCGTTTGATTGGTTGCCGGCTCTCGCAAAAGAAGGAATCAAAAAATAGACTTTGATGGATGGCGCCATCTTTGGCCGCCGCACGCCGTGGCGTATCGATACATAACCGTCGGAGCCTATAGCTACGCGGCACGCGGCTTTTATAACAGACACATCAATAATAGACATGAAGCAGCAGCTCTAGACTCTAATCTTTTTTCCCTGGCCCACTGTACACAGAGAGAATTTCCGAGGAATCTCTCTTGGGTGACCGCGAAGGAGCTATATATCTGTCGTGCTCCTTTCTCTCTTCTCCTTGTAGCTAGTAGCCTAGCAGGAGCAACCAAAGAGGGTCTAGCAAAGAAGTGATTCAATCCTCCACGACAGGCCCCCCAATGGAGAGTCCCGTCGCGCGCGGATTGGTCAGCGGTGGGTCTTCTCTGTCAAGAATAGAAGAAAAAGAAGAATCGAGTCAAACGCACGGAGAAGAAGAAAAAGTGCGCGGCTGTCATCATCACTCGCGCTCTGGGTGGTACAGCAACTCTCCTACTCTTGCCGAGTCTACATACAGCACTTCTTCTTTTTCTTTCTTGTTTAGCTGCTGCTGAAAACTCCCAGTCTGTTACTTCCAACTGATGGTAAACGGGCTCTATACCAGTCAGGCGACGAGACTTTCGTTTCAATGTCAACACAGTCGTCGTCCTCGAATTCCTTTTTTCATTTTTTGGCGAAATCAAACGGACCAAATTCATTCGAGTCCGGCGCCCTTCTACTTGCTGTTCAATTTCGGCTTGGCGCGTCGTTTTTTTCATTTTCGGATATTACCTGGAGGGCCCTTTTTGGTTGTGCGCACCGCATGGGGGCGCGGTCTCTCGTCGACGCGGGCGGAGACGGCCGAAATACAAGAAAGAAAAAAAAGAGCTCGAGAGAGAGAGAGAGGGGACCCCACAGACTGTTCTGTTCCTCCTCCCCCAGGCCGAGCGCTAGCTAGCTACAAACTCCGACCATTTTGGAAACGGAGCGTCAGTACGAGTCGAGTCCTCAAGCGAGTCGGACGTGTTTTTCTCTCAAGTTTTTTGCCTCTCGCTCTCTCTCCGATCGATCGAAAGCCAAGTGTTGCCTATTTTTTTCTCGTCTGTGGTGAAAATTTCGAAAAAGAAAAGAAGTTGTTGATGACACAATTGGAAAAAAGACGGATATGCTAGTGCTGGAATCTAATAATACCACTCAATCAACCGCCGCAACCAACAGTCCGTCTACAACGACGACAACGACGACCAGCATTATGTTGACCAACGGATCTAACCAGTACATCCAACCGGATTATCTCTCGCCTCTGCCCACAACGGTAACCACCAAATTCCTTCTCCCCCCAAAAAACCCAATTTGTTTGATTTAGTTAATTCAAAATCTAAATAATTTTTCTATTTTATAAAAATAACAGCTGGACGCCAAAAGAAGTCCTTTGGCCCTGTTGGCGCAGACGTGCAGTCAAATCGGAGCTGATCCGACCCCGACACCCACCTCTTCGACGTCGACGTCATCTTCGTCGTCGGCCATTTCAGTGACGAAAACCGCGTCGGAGAAACCGTCGAAGAAGAGCCAAAATGACTCGTCGTCAGCCAACGAGTCTCTGCAGACGAAATCCAGCAGCAAAACGCCTCCATCCAGCAAACACGCCCAGCAGCAATACGACCCGTACGGCCGTCGGGAAGAGTTGAACGTGACCACAAGAGCCTCCGAGTCTTCAACCGACTCGCACGGACACAAATCCGGTTTCAAGAGTCCAGGAGCGTCGACTCACAAATCGGCCACTTCGCCATCGACGACCAGCAGCGCCCAAACGGCCGCCGCAGCCGCCGCCTCCAATTCGTCGTATCATCCGACGGAAGGGAATAAATTAACAGACGCTCAACGGGCCGCTCTGGAAGCGATGCAGCAACAAAGTCACAAGGATATGCAATCCGCCCTTGGAGCCTATCGCCCGTCGCCAGTGTTCCCATCTCTTTCCGGCCTGTCCGCCCTCAGTCCTTACCATCACCCCGGATTGGCCGGCCTGGACGCGGCCACAGCCGCCGCTCTCGGCGCTTTCAGGCATCCGGCCTATTCGGCTCATTTGGGATATCCGCCCGTCTCTTTGGGTCTGAGCCTGGCCAGCTACCAACAAGCCCTCAGCGCCGCATCTTACGGCCGACTGGGCAAACCGGCCGATTCCGTCTGTCGCGATCCTTACTGCACCGGCTGTCCCAGCATGGCGGCTACTTCTCATTCGGCGGCGGCTGTGACGTCCTCGTCCACTTCGCCCATCACTACCTCATCGAGCTGCCCGGCCGGATGCACCCAGTGCGATCACATCCGGACGACGGCCAACAACAACAGTTTAGCCGCTGGATTAAGCATCATGAGCTCGGCGTCGTCTAGTTTGAGCACGACCGTGTCGTCGACGCCTTCGACGATCGTTTCGACGTCGACGGCCCAGAGTCCGGACTCTGTGGCGTCTCGTCCGTACGTTTGCAACTGGATTGCGGCCGACCATTATTGCGGCAAGAGGTTTACATCGTCAGAGGAGCTGTTGCAACACCTGCGGACTCATACGAGCCTCTCGGTGCCGGTGCCGACGGCCGCTTCGGCCCAACCGTCGGCCGAGCCGCTGAGCTCACCGTTGAGTTCGTCCAGCTACTCGCCGCTGCTCAACCCGTCTCTGCATCCGCACAGCCATTTTTTGGCCGCCTCGTCGGCCCTACACCGGACGTACCCGACTCCGCCGCTCAGTCCCCTCTCCATGGCGCGCTACCACCCTTACAGCAAACCACCGACGTCCGCCTCGCCCCTATCGGCCGCCGCAGCTTCGGCTATTCCGCCACCACCTCCGCCCAATCCGCTCCTCTCCCTACACCATCCCTACGCCGGATTGGGAGCCTATTACTCGACGCATCCTTATTCGCTCTACAGTCAACGGATGTTGGCCGGAGCTGGAGTCTTACCTTAAAAATTATATCATCGTCGTCTTCTTTTGTTGTTTCAAATTTTTTTTTTCTCTTTTTTTGGATTTTGCCGTCTCTCATTTTTTGGATTTTATGGACGCCAAAATGTCCATCGACCCCCCTGTGATTTTTTTTTCTGAATTTCTTGGGTAAACATTTTTTCACATTTAAAGAAAAAACAAGCACACATTTTTTTTTTCACCGTGTTATGCATCATTGATGGGCCGGAATTGTAATCCCCGCACAACACACCACTTTGTCGATATTGTGTATAAAAAAATAGATGATTAAAAACAGACGGAAATTTTAAAAAAAGGACAAAAAAAAAAGAGTCGCCTTGTTTCGATGTTTTCTCTCTCAAAAAATGGATCCCCCAACACGATTTTATCTATTCATCACCTGTTTTTCTCTCTCTCTTTCTCTCTCTTTTTTTCGGCTTGATATATATAATAAACCTTTTTTTTCTGGATTTATTTCGTGATTTGAGCAATATGGACTTGATTAAGAAACCAATGATAATAAATACATTGAATCAAATCTTCAAAAGATTTCTTTTCTCTTTTCTATTTTATTTTAAAAAATCGATTGGGGTTTAGAAAGAGCGGATGCGGTCGACTGGAGGGAGTAAATATTTCAGCGACGTGGCAGTTGTCGTCGTCTCTGGTGAGGATACGTCGACGCCTTGTCCGCGAGTACGTTGGCTGTCGTGTCGTCGACGTCGTAAAATGGCCATTAGTCGTCGTCTAGGAGCCTGGGCGCGCCGAGAGAAAAGACGGAAGCTACAGAATCTTGTTTGGAAGAGCAGCTGGCCGTGTTGAAAAGGCGTCGTCGACTCGTCGTCCTGATGAAATCAGAGTCGTGGACGCGGAATGCGGTCGAGCCCCAAAGTGGCGTCCGCTTCCATCCATCCAGCAGCGTAGCAAAGCGGTCGAGCACATTTTAAGCCGTTGGGTCGACCGTTGCGCCATTGGGGATCATCACAGGAGGAGCAACGCAAAAACCAGAAGGAAACAAAAGAGAGAGAAAAGTGGCGGGCCAGCGCAGCACTTTGTGGAAATAAATCCTCTCTGTTTCCCTTTTGGCGTCGTCGTCCTCGTCCGCCACTTGAGCCCCAACAAAACAGGAGCCGGAGCCAAGTAGAGCCAAAAAGGCTTTTCCCACGACAGTTCTCAACTTTCCGCCATCATCCGCCGCGATCGACGCAAAAGGCCACGTCCGCTCCAATAATAACAAATCCTCCAGGCCCTTTAGACTTTGCTGCGCTCCCCTGCATCATCATCGATTCCGTTGGATATATTCTACGTACAGTACGTCTGTTGTCCTCCGCTTTCTTCTCGGTAGAGAGAAAAAATAAAAAGATGGACGACTGACTCTACGGAGGGGAAATATAAACGAGTGACTCGGGGCAGGGCCACCAAGTCTAATAATTCTGTCTTGTAAATAACCAGAAGAAGAAGAAGAAGAAGAAAAGTCCATGGGGGGTGTTGTTATATGGCCCCGCCGACTCGCTCTCTCCTCGGGGCTCTTCTTCTTCTTCTTGTTTTCGAGGCGAACGCGCGCCCGGACCACAGGAGCCTCTCTGACAGGCAAAGGCGGCCCCCGATCATAAGTCATGGCGGCTCTTGACAGCCTCTTTTTTCTCTTTTTTCTTTCTTGTGGGGCTCCTCCTCGCCCAGCAACCCCCAATAAGAAACTATCTGGACGCGCGCTCTCACTTAACTCAACGGACGTTTTCATTTTCAAAACACGGACGTGCTAGCCTTTCTTTCTTTCTTAGCAGAGATATTTGTGCGGGGGGTAGAGAGGAGAGCCCTTCTTTGATTAATGGTGCCTATATATAAACCTGCTCCAGCAACTCTTTCATCACGTCGCCCAGAGGCGCCCAGAGAGGTTTTCCACCAGTGGACTGTTGCGGTCCCTTTCAATCACTCTTTCTCTCTACTAGAAAATCACGGCCAAAACCCTGTGATTATCGCCGCAACTTTACACAACTTTCACAGCAGCGGATTATAAAAAACCAGGTGTCGCCGAGTTGGGTGGCGACCAGGACTTTGTCGATCTATAGCCTATATTATACAATCGGACCGTCTCTTCTATTGAATAGCGTATACATATACACTAGACGTAGTATGATGTATGTTTACGATCGTCGAGTTCTCTCTGGCCTGTTACGAAGCCGCCGATCGTTAAAAAAAGAAAAAGGAAAGAAGAAAAAACATGAAATAAGAAGACTTGGGGGGGTAAACCCGTCGCTGCTGCTGTCGGCGGGCTCATAACTTGACATGTATGGCTCTCTACTCTCTCTCTTTCGGCCCGTCTCGCGTGTGTAACAGATGTCGCGGCTCGGCGCGTTATGATGACAGTTTGACATGGCTCCCCCGCCGAGTCCCTTCACAAGAGAGAGAGAGAAGGAGAGACTTGATATGCTATTGACGTTCAGTCCAGCAGCAGCACACGACATGTCCGCCATCTCTATATAATACTGAGCCAGTTTTTCTTTTTTATTTTTCTTCTTCGTGTCAATGTCAGACGTCGGCATGATAACACGACAGCCAACAACAAACGAAGAGGAAAATCAAATAGAAAACATTGGAGAGATGATTAGCCAATATCTTGGCCGGATTACATTACTCTTCATTTGCATGAATTGGGCATTTCCGGTTGGTGCAGTTTTACAACACCCCCGAAATAAAAAGGGTTAGTTAAACAATCGACCAGGTGACGCGACTCATTTGAATAAGAGCATCTCTCGTTTCTGTATAGTAGGTGGAGCTGATGTAGCGCTGCAGCTGTGTTGACCTGTTGTTTGTCATCGAACGACGGAATAATAATGGCTAGGAGCTATAGCTGGAACGCTCGTGTCAATATTGACGCGCCGGTGTAGGAGTGTAGGAAACTCGCTCTTGTCTAAAGATATCTTGAACAGCAGTTTGAGATGAATGTAGGGCAGGAGCTGCTGCTGCTCCGTCAGCTGTCAAAGTTCCCTCTTTTTTCTTTCTTCTCCTCTTGCTCAGACAATCATATCCTCGTCGCCCCACAAAAAGCCTCGACGATGGAGGAGGAGATAGATGTGTATGTACAAGGGGATCGGTTTGTTGTCGTTGCTTTTCCTTTTTTTTCTTCTTCTCCGCGCTTGGAGCTGTTCCTTCTATCTCGGATGACAGCGATCCCCCCCACTGTCTCCGCCGCTGCTGGCAGTGATTGACGAGTGCCATCCAAAGAGGCACCTGGCGACACTGATTCAATACTAGAGGAGAGGAGCGCGCCGTCACGATGGCAACAACGGAAAAGAGATTCGGTCGCGTCCTTTCAAAGTTCCTTTCTTTTACCTTACGACCTGGAAATCAAATAAGAGACACGTTCGTTTCGATTGTTTTGACGGCCGACAACAAAGTACTCTGCCGCCCGTCTCTCAAATGAACAGATGTATCCGCAGATGGATACATAATATATATTTTTAGACGCCCATAAAGACGATGAGGAGCGTCTTCGTCAGCCGCAATGGATTGCCCATACGGCGATGATGCCGTTCCGGGTCAATTACGCGCCTTGTTTTCAGTCCATCCATCCAGGAGTCCGGTCGGAGAAAAAGAAGAGTGATGGACACAATGAGAAAATGGTGTGGCGCTCAGAGTCTGAGCAGAGAAGAGAAACAACCTTATCTTTTTAATGAGCTGAAACAGAGTGGATTGCGTCGTGGTTGTAAACATGTCCGGCCTCCTTTTGCGCTTGCTGGCTTTCAACGCGCCCCTTCTCTCCGTTATATAAATTAGCCCCTTTTTGCCGCTCGCTCGTCTCCGAAGACTTTTCCCGGCCGGATGGAGCTTGCTGGGCTTTAGCGCTAGCCACCTTTGCTCCGACAGCGTCGTAAATCCGTCCGTCCGTCCACAATCTCGGCTGCATGCTTTGGCTTTCGCTGTGAGAATCAAATCGAATATAAAAAGAAGAAAAAGGCGTGGGAGTTGAAAAACAACAGCAACAAAAAACGGAATTTTTACAGAGGCGACATAGCAATTGACGACGCGGCCATGTGTGGAACGGCGGCCAGTCGGATTATATAGAGGAATATTCTCTTTCCTTTCAGCTCTATATTTATAGTGGGCGTTTGGCGTCCCCTTGTATATATCATCCGCTCTATACGGAAGAGCTGATAGAGAACGACTATAGAGCCCAGTATACGTAGTAGTAGTAGTCTATAACGGTGAATTATTCATCCCATATTTTCCACAGAGAGAGAGAGCTAGAAGCGCTCCTGTTGGTTATTCCGACCGGATTTCACCCTTTGGCTCTCAGCTGGTGCTCTGCTGGCACTTCAGACATGGCCGGATTGATTGAAATCACGGGTGTCTTAAACTGTTTTGGTCCTGGGGGGCGTTGACAAGATGCGACGAGCCGTATCACTTGTATTTATTTCCCCACAGCAGCAGCAGCAGCAGAAGCAGCCTGATTCACAGAGTCTCTTCTAGGCAAAGAGCCCAAAAAAAGAAGAAGAAAAAAAGACCCCATCGGGCCCATTTCCATCTCTTTGGTCGTCGTCGTCGTCGTGGCTATGGCTTGCTTCTAAGTTTATGAGCTCGTAACTGTCAGCGCGCACGCCAGCAATGCCGCTCGTCCGTCCTCGTAGTGCGAAAGGGAAGAGAGAGACTCAACCTTCTTCTTCTTCTTCTTCTTCCTTTTTGGCGACGACGACCAAGAGACCGTGAAGAGTTATTTGATGTGTATGTGTGTGCGCGCACCGTGTCCCCAAACGGGCGCACACACAGCCAGCGGCGACAGATGGAGCGCCCATTGGAGAAGGCCAGGCCAGTAGCTACTGCCGGCCAAGGGAAGAGACTTGGTCGTCGTCGTCGTAGAGAAGAAGAAGAAGGAAATTTACAACCACCGCATCCATTTAACCAGGCTATTTCCATGCCGCGCGTCGCTCGCCCTCTACTTAAGCCCCAGCAGCAGCAGACTGCGCCAGAGAGACCCGAGTTATGACCCCCTTATCCTCCTCGCCTCACTTTATAGCCTCGTCGTCGTCGTCGTCGTCGCAGCACGCGTGAGTGATATAACTCTTCTGCAGCCACCAAGAGCTCGTCGCTCCATCCATCAAGATGGCGCGATGATAGCACCCAGTCAAACACACATTTTTATATATTTTTTTTTCATGGTCTCAGAGCGCGCGCCAGAGAGAGAGAGTGAGCTATTATGCGATTTCGCCGCGCTAGACATGTTGAAGGACGTGTTGTTGTAGACTAGCGTAGGCCTTTCGTGTTAGGCTATACAATGGAGCTAGGCGCAAGTTTCCGGTGGTGTTCTCTCTCCCCCTTCGCTTTTGAGAAGAACTTTTGGCACTCGAGAAAAAAGAAAAAAAGGTGTTGACAGATCCGACGGGCCGTCAAACACATAAAGAAAATGTTGGGAGATCTATAAAAAGAGGCTACAATAACGGCCCCGACAACTCGACGATTACTTCGCCTTCCCCCTCGACGACGACGACACAAAGAGGCGGTGCCCGCGATATCGTCGCCCCCTGCTGGCCGGAGGAAATATGATGGAAAATAATCATAACAATAAAAAGAGTAGAAGAAGCGGAGAAGAAGAGAAGAGAGGGTCATTAGCCGAGGCGGCGGTGTGTTTGTGTCGCCTCCAGAGACTACAGGAAACCAATCAACGAGCCCGCCTCCTCCTTCTCCACATATATCCGTAATTAAATGCGGAAAATGGTGGCGGACGAGAACAAAAACTTTTAAGCTTTAATCTCTCTCTCTCGGTGGATTAGATTGAAATCTCTCTCTCTCTCTGGCACAGCACCGCTTTGCGGAGACTATTGTTGGAGGGACGTGTCAAAGAAGCGGATTTCTTTCACTTTGGAGTGCTGTGTTGTTTTTTTTTTATTTCGCGAGCCTTGTTGCTAGGCGACGCCAAAAGGGCAGCACCTAAAGTTCACCGAGCTTGTATTTATTTTTGGGGAAAAAAGAAAAACCGAGTGCTTCGTTGTTGCCTTTTTCTCTCTCCTTTTTCTTTTATATACCAACTGTAAATCGTTTCTCTTTGGTCTCTCCAATAGTCCGGCCAAAAGTCTTAAGAGGGTTCGGCGGCGGCTTGGTGCTGGAAGGGGCTCGCGCGCCGCCCTGTCAAGAGTGAATAACCAGGCGAGAAATAGCCAGCTATAAATTCGTAGGAAAAAAAAAGGGAAAGAAGAGGAGGCAAAAGGGGCGCTCTATAGTATATACACCACCGTATATATATATATATACGCGGCAGTGGATAGCCGGCTCGGCACTTTATGGTTTTTACGATCTCCGACATCAAATCCTCCTCCTCTAGCAACAGAATGCTCTAGAGAGAGAGAACATTGGCATCAGGAGGAGAAAAAAAAAAGATTTTGAAAGTCTACGTCGACGATGCTATTTGTTATTGTTTTCATTAATTTCCCTCTTGTGGCGAAAGATGAATCGTCTTTATTACGAAGCCGCTGGATGAATTATGAATGTAATGATTATATCTGTTGGACGGTGGTGCTGCCCGATTGTTTTATGGACGCCCCATCTGTCTTGACTGTGGCACGAGCGCTTCATCGCGCGTCCGCTGCTGTGATATAAAACATCAGAAGAAGAAGAAGAAGAAGAGATTCATTGAAATCGGCCAATACACCTCCCGTCGGGTTCTTCCTCCTACCCCGCTGCGACGTGTTTTGGGCCGCCAAAAGTCAGCGCCGCCGCCGCCTTTGGCTCATTGACGTCACCCGGCGCTTGTGGCTGCGACACAATGGAAAAGGCCGTTCATCATTTTCTTAGCTGATGGCGACGCACGGCCAGTTCTACCTTATAAGAACTGCTTTGCTTGCTGCTCCTGGATCGATGATCAATTAGCCGCACGGAGAAAATGGCCGTCGTCGTCGCGGTGCTGATGAGTCTCCACGTCGGTGAACCGTTGCGGCGCATCAAAGAAAACTGCGGCATTGACCGATGATCTGGGCCGCTTCAATGCCGCGCTCGTTGTCCTCGTCGTCTCTTGAGACAACAGCAATTCAAGCGACCGCCGCCGCCGCCGTCTCCACCGCCACCGACCGGCCAAGAAGAAGCTTTTGATCTCTCTCGAGCGAGTGCAAGCGCAGGCCGTCCGTGACAGAAGCCTCTTTTCTCCCAGTCACGCTGAACTGAAGCCTGTCATGACTCTTCAACATTCTCTCCTTCTGAGCTGCTGACTATAAAAGACAATCTTCTTTGCCACGTCATCCCCGAGAGTACAACAAAAAGGAAAAAAAGAGAACGGAGCAGGGCGCCATTGTTATACCGCCGCGTCAAAAGACACCGAGACGAGGACCACCACCACGTGACAAGGCCGCCCACAAAGACCGTGAATCAAAAGCAGCAGCAGCACAATCTGCGCGGCCATCATCATCTCTCCCCTATAGAAAAAGTTCTCTTCTTCTCTTTGAAAAGCGCGCGATGAAAACTACATTTTTCGACAAGTCGGCGCCCCGTGAAAGAATCTATCATCATCGACACGCCGCCGCCGCCGCAAACCGCGCCAAACAAAAAGCGAATCAAAGAATAAACGAATCGACGAGAGTCAAAACCCCGGGCAGGCGCCCTTTTCATCATCGCCCAGGAGGAGCAGTTCATACAATCTAAAGAAAACACGGCTCATTGTGCCCGACATCAAAAGAATGACGGAATGATGCGCGGAAGGAAGAAAAAGAAGAAAAAAGTCCGTTGCCGATATTATACGGTTGATATAAAGACCGGCCCCCTCCCCTCATCTGATGATCCAGGCTGTCGCCCTCACTCAAGACGACACAAAAGAGAAGAAGCTGCTGCTATCTTTCTCTCTGTACTATAGCGATGCTCGTTTTCACCGCCGCATACAGTCTAAAAGAAGAAGAGAAGAAAAAGCTAAGCAGAATGGAGAAGAAGAATCAAGACGTCTCGACTGAATAGGCTCAATCAGCCCTCTAACCAACACCCGACCGAATCTCCGCGCCGTTGGGCTCCTTCCGGCGGAGAATCTGTCACGATTCATCATCGCATCAGAGCTACGCCAGAGCCAACAGCAACAGCAGCAGCAGCAGAGAGTATATCACAAGCTGCCGCCGCCAAGACAATCCAATGACGTTCCTCCATCTTATATCCAAAAGAAAAAATTCCCTTTTAAATATTTTATTCCGAGTAGGCGGAGGATCCGATCGATCAAATCCGGAACGGGAATTCTCGTCTCCCTCAACCGACACGACGTAACACAACCTGTGGGTATTATTTATATATCCTTGGCAAACGAGCGAATGTTGACCGAATCTAAAAACCTTGGCATGCTCGACGTTGACAGCCAACGAGTCGGCCAGTGAAATATTCGCACATTATAGCAGCTCGGCCAAAGAAGGAGAAATCAGGAGAGGAACGGGTTTATAACCGGGGGCGACAATTCGAGACGAATAGGTCCGTCCGTCAAAACTCTGCGCTAGTGCAGGGTTGCCTCTCTCTAGTGCGTCGTAAATCAAAAACGGAGAAAAAAGAGGAGAAGCCGACGATTTTGTTTTCTCTCTCTTTCTGGCGATGGTTCCGCCATTTTTGTTTTATTAGAGATACGACCATATGTCTCATAAATCTTGGAATTGTTGGCCGTCCGCCCCTCAACAAGTCGTTATCAGTCGCCGTCATCTTTTTGATGTCGCCGACATTGAGCGAAAACTGGAGCGGCGGCAAACGGAAATAACCGAGGCGCGAGCCAACTCGTCGTTTTTCTTTGTAGTTTTTTATGGAACTCTGAGCGCGGAGGGAAGAAGAAAGAGGAAAATGCCGCTCTCTCTCTCTCTCTCTTGCGATGGCACCCTGCCGCCACATATAAAATTTTATAAACACACACAGACAGTATACAGAGAAAGAGAGATAGAGCCAAACACTTGGCCGTCGTCGTCGGTCGTCGCTGCCGCCACCGCACTCTGTCATAATCGTAAAAATAAAAAGAAACGGAAAAGAGCGCTAGAGAAAGGGATATCTAATTCGCAGCTCCGACTACTATTAAGACGTGGATTGGTGTCTAAGTGTGCGCGCCGCCGCCGCCGTATTTATAGACGGGACCTATATCTATTATATTAACGAGTGTATCCAATTAAAAATATATACATAGAGAGACGCCTCTTTTTTTCCGGTGGCGATCGTCGTCGTTTTTCTTTTTACGAGATCGTAAAAAACTACTTTTTTCTTCTTCTTTAAAACAAAAAACAGAACAATTCACGGAAGAACAGAAGCGCTGGACGGACCGGCGGCGGCGGATTATTCTTCGGTCGCACCGTTGGTGTTGCTGGGGTTGAAAGGAGCGTGTCGAATGTCTTTCGGGTCCGTCACAGCCTCCTCTTGAGCTCTATTCATCTGTCAGAAGATGTGAAAAGAGCCCGACGTCCCCTCTTTCTTCTCTTTTTCTTTTATTATTTTCAATGGATCGGTGGCGAAGCCGGAGATCGGAAACGGCAGCCGCTGAATATAGCCGCAAGGACGTCGTTCGTCGCTGCTGCTGCTGGTGCGGTCGGCCGGTCTGAGGGAATTCCTCTCGGTCACGCAGCTGGGATAAGGAGGGAGGGACGAGCCCTGCTGCACCACAGGAAACCATACATCATTGTGCAACAATAGCAGCCTTTCACAGCTCTCTCTCAGCTCAGCTCAGACTGACGTCAAGTCCGCGCGACTCCTTCGGCTCTCCAAGGCCGGGGCGGCGCCGAGTGATGGAGAGCAAAACCAGAGAGAGATTTATATTCTAGATACTAGATGGATATTCTTCTTTCTCCGGTCGTCAGACCAACAAAAACACGCCGCCAAGTTTTCTCATCCGTCAATGGACTCGAGACAACAAAACCGTTTTTTTCTTTCGGGGGCCTTTCAACACCGAGAGACATCTAGCGGATTTTTATTGACGCGCCCAATCGATCGAGACGGAATTTCCTCTTTTATTTTCTTTGATTTTCAGAATCTCGATGGTTCATCGACAGTTGTCCAGGATGCCATCAAAACAAGAGTCGCTCCTGACTAGCGCATTATTATGCGGACGGGCCGAAGAAGAAGAGATAACAAAGTGGCTCGTCCGTCCGCCCCATCCATATTCTTCTTTCTCTTTCGAGCCAACAGGTAGTAGAGAGCGTCGTCGTCTAGTGGGTAGTCGCCCCGCTTTATAGACAAGACAGACAGGCAGACAGGCAGACAAAAGATGGATCCCATCAAGAGAAGAGTTCCCTCTTGCCTTTTTATGGGGCGGCTGCTGTGCTGATGGCTGGACGTTGCTGCTGTTGCTGCAACTGTCAGTCGACATGCCGACGATGAATGATACACTCTGGCCGATTGATGTGCAACGCTACTGTATTACTAATGAACGATCCCCCTGTGCTGCCAGTCCGCGGCTGCGATTTGTTACGTCCCTTCTTCTTTTCTTTTCTTTTTTTACGGACGGAGCATCGAGGTTTGCCCATTTCAGGTCCGTCTCTCACTGCTTAATTTATCGCCGGGTCTACTAGCACTAGCTAGCTACTGCTAGCAACCCGAAATGCCAGTGGCAGACACTCGGCGACAAAAACAACAAGAGCAGGAGGAAAGAGGCAGCAAAGAACAAAAAGGGCCAGAGGACAGAAAAAGGAGAGAGAGATCGAAAGAGACGAAGGAGACAAGACAGCCGAAAGTCAAGTAGACAGATATGCAGGAGCACGACGAAGAGGACGACGAGCGACGGACCGTCGACGAAATGGCATCAGTGTTGCTGAGAAAGCGACGATCCATCTTGAAAAAGCCAGAAGAGAGAAGAGAGTCGGCGGCGGCGGCGGTGGCGGCGGGTAGAAACAAGATGGAGCGAAAAGGCCGCCCAAGCAGCCCAGCAGCAGCAGCTACCCACCCATCTATACTCTTGACAAGTATTAATGAGTCCGTCTCTCTCTCTCTGGGAGCAGCCCGTCGACTCTCAAAAGGGGAAGAAAGAAAGAAAAAAAGAAAAAGAAATAGATACAACAACAACAACAGTACAAGAAGGCGGCAGCATCTCTTGGCAGCCCTTATTATCGGGCACTTGAATATTCAAATGAGGTTGAAACAAGAAAAGGACAAAGCCGTATCTTCATCAAAACTCCAAAAGAGAATGGAACGAGGAGAAAAAAAAAAGAGTTTGTTCTACTCCGGTTGTTGTCGGTTGTATTGTTCGGCTTTTTGGCCATTTGAAAGGCCAAAACAGCTATCGACGGGGTCGAGGAGGGGAGGCAGAAAAGCGGGGAAGCTGGGCACACATCAGAGAGACCATCCGTCTTGTTGAGCGATGAGCCCTGCCTCGGCGAAACGCCAGTCGGCATTTTGTTGTTGCGTTTGTTGCTGCTGAGCTGAGCTGAGCTGAGAGAGGTGGGCAGCAAGCAGATAAGAAGGAAGAAGCTCTATCAATGCCTCACTGTCTTTTCCTTCCTCTTTATAGCCGGCGTGTGTCCATCCATGCGTTGGCTCCTCCAAAAGAGAGAGAGAAAGAGAGACGTGCCACAGCATCGGGCCGTCTCAAAGTCGACACGCCCTGCAAAATGGCCGAATGAAATCGGACACGCAGCAAGGGGTCTCTCTCGACGACGTCGCACGTCGCCCATCGTTCATGTAGAATGGATCGGGGCCGACAGGACCAATGCAACCGTGATGACAAGTCCGGCTGAGCTAGGCAAAGAAATAAGCGTCGTCGGTCGCAACAGCAGTATTTTCATGCATAATCAACAAACAGGGAGGTCGTCGACCAAACATGTCGACAACAACTATTTCCAAACGGACTCTCCAGTCGTGTCTTGTTTGCGCCCAAAAAAGAGAGAAAGAAAACTACCTGCTGCTGTCTGGCTCATTATTCCGTTCATGATCGATTCGAAAAAAACCCTCTCACCTTTTTTCCGCGACCTTTGAAGAAAAATCCGCAAACAAATCTACTCCATCATGGTCGACGGCATTGTAGCTCGATTCTTTTATTTTTGCTTTTCCAGATCATTTTTCATTTTTCGGGTGAAAAGAAAAACCGGATTTCCATCCCTTTTTCTACGATTATAGAAATAGATAAATCATTTGGTAGCAGCAGCGTAGGTCGACGAAATAATCACCAGAAAAATGGTGGATGTTCCAGTCGCGGCTATGGAATATAGAGGGGGGTTCTGTTACTCTGTTGCCCTGCTGGAGGTTTTGTCGCTGTCAATTAGCCGCTTCAACGGAGAGGTGAAGAACAGCTTGACAGGTAACAGACAGAGCCTGCCACTAGAATATCTTTCGAGGTTTTTTTCTTTTTCCTTATCCCTCTAAGCTTCATTCTTCCGTGAAATACCTGTCGCGCTAAAACAGCAGCAGGAGCGAAGGCCCAGTCTTCTTCTGTACTGTAAGTATTGGGCCAGCAACAGGGGAGTCGCCGACGCGCCCTTGATGTCGTCACGCCGCGATAAAAAGCCAATTTCCCGTATAGCGTTTCTCGTTGGCGACGCCAAAAAGAGAACTCCGGCTTGGAAGCAAAGCGAAGCAAAGAAGGATTTTGATGCAAATCAAGTCTGTCAATGGCAGCAGAGTCTCTGTCTAGAAGAGAGAGAGAGAGAAAAGACCTTGGGGGGGAATAGATTGGCCAACGAAACGACCTGCTGCCAACAAGAGCCTCTTTGCTGATTCCTTCTGACAGTTTGATATCAAAGCATTCACCGTCTGCCGCTGCTGTCCGCCCTGACGCCACCACCAACGGAAACTCTCTAACGTCACCAATAAAAAAAAAGACAAGGCGAAAAAAAGAAAGAACTGGCTGTCTGTCGTGTTATTAGAAAGGGAGCAACGTTGTCGTCCCGATCGACCTGGCGCGCTGCGACGTTAAAGTCAGTTGATTCCTGTCTCGTCGTCGTCGTCGTCCTTTTCCCTTCTCTCTTCAAAAACGTCAAGATGGCCATCGCGCCCGTCACTCACGAATCTACCCAAAAAGAAAGAAGCCGTGTAGACAAGTCCGGCCGCGCGCATCTGTTTTACCTGTCACTCAAATCAAACTGCTGCTGTGTATATAATACCGGGAAAGATGTAGTACTCGTGTGTGTCTTTTGGACGGCGACTCGGCGCACGTGACCAGCCATTCAAACGTCGAGAAGAAGAAAGTTTCTTCTTCTTCTCTTTTCCTCGTCGTCATCGCCCGCAGTCTACCGCCGACAGCTCAATGTCATCCGCCAAGACAAACAGACAATACCAGTTATATACTACTAGCCTTCACTCTGGACGTCATGCGCCGTGTCTTTTTATCTAAATAAATAGAGTTTCAACCTAGTACTAGGTACAAGTGCCATAATGAAGGGGAACGAAAGAGTTGCAGCGGCGCTAGACGTTGCTTTTTCACAGCTGGAAACATCCTCGAATTTTTCCGTCAGAGAAAAAAAAAAAGACGCACGGAATCAAAATGCGCAGTTCCTCAATGTTTGATGCGACCTGGTGGCGATAGATGCCGCCGACCCCATTGTTGTTATTGTTTCGGACCTCCCGAATATACGTACAAAGTTTCTGTTTGCTTTGCTGTTGCTCAGTTGCTGCCGTTGATAATGATTTCACCTCTGGACGTCGTCTTTTTTTGTTCACTTCCTTAATAGATATAAAGCGTGATAAATGACGCGAACGAGCCGGAACGGCGACTTGCACGCGGCAGCTATACAGCAGCTCGACGGTACGGCTGGCGTTTGGGCTCCGCTGTTTTATGCGTTTCCGTGCGCTGCTGCACATCATTCAACCCGACGCCCGAGTGAAAACAACCAGACTTTGATGGCTTTTATATCTTTTTATATATATAGTCTACTCACAGAGAGAAAGAGAGGGAATGCAGCTAACATAAACACCAACGGTAGCCAACCCATAGGTGTTGGGTGCTGACTGCTGCTCCTGCTGCTGCTGCTGCCAGTCTATCACTAATCAACTATTTAACGATTGGCTCCGGCCGTTTTTTTTTCTCTTTTCTTCTACCTCGTATTTTCCTTTTATATATATATATATATACAAAGGAATTTACGCAGAGACTGACACATTCGGCCAAGGAAACAATCTCCTATAAAAGAGAGGAGAACAGCTGGGTGTTGATGACGCCAAAGCCCCTAGCTACCTCGATTCACGATGGCTCCGTCGTTACATAACTCTTTTCCTCTCGGCCACCAAACCGATCCCAGACACGCTCGACGATCCTATAGCAGAGACTCTACGTACATATATATACATATAATAGCATTCAAGTGGAAAGGGAATTCGGGCCGGAGCGACGGAACGCAAATTGGATAGATGCGCGATGCATCAAAGTCCCGATAGAACGCCGCCGAATTTCTTGGATATATCTGATGGACGGGTCGTCGACTACGACTCTACTCCATCTATTGTTCCAGCAGTGTTGGTTCCGACCAACTGTCTGTTATGTATGCTGGCCTGGCGCGCATAGAGACATCTTTCATCTCTAATCGGTTGTTTGCGTGCTCTTCCCTGATGGGACCCTTCGCCATGTCATGAACGGCAGCAGAGAAGCAGCAGATCTCTGATCCGGCAAACCGGTTAGAATCAATCACCGTCGTACACAAGACCTCTACTCCGCCTCTTTCAGCTCAAATCAACAGGTTTACAAGCGTTCTACACACAGCAGAGTCTTTTTCGTTCCTTTTTTTCACTTTGGCAGCTGAAATCATACGGTCGCTAGATTCAATCGCCGATGCGCATCCATCATCCACACCGCCGAGTAACTCAGGTGTATATCCAGTGCAGACGTCCTCTAGACAGCTAGCGCGCCCACATGAAACAACGTGACCTAATCAAAGTTCGGCCGTTCTATATCGCTCAGTGCAGACGACAGGGACGATCAGGACATTGTGGATCCATTTGAGCTTTGAACTACCGGCTGATAATGAGAACCGTATAAAGAGGGGCAAAATCGATACAATGCCATCACTGTTTCATGTCCGCTCGTCTCAGGACGAAGACAAAAGATTTGAGACAAAAATGACGAGTCGGATCGCCAACGATCCAATGGCCGTCACATGGACGGAGAAATACAACAAGACGCTGGAGCGAGCCTGGTCGAAACTGCCCAATTTCCTCGGCTCATTTATCGCCACGGTCGCCGTTTTCCTCCTCGGATCATCCATTCGATGTATATAACAATCTAATTATTCTAATTTATGGAATTAATCTCAATGAAATTGTGTATAATTGACAGCTGATTGGCTGTTGATCCTGGTCCACTTTATCAAATATATGCGCCATGGGCAGGACCAAGGCAACAGCACCGAAGAGCACCAGGAAACGGATCAGATTCTCGGCGATTTCTCGCTCAAGGATTACAAATTGGAAGGATTGCCGTATTTCATCCTGCCGGCGATGGCCGTTTCCTACGTCATTTACTTGGGCGTCGGCGGCTTCCTCCATTGGTTCTACTACGTCCGACAACGCGATCGCCCCGAAGACTGGAAATGCCAGCCCAACAAGTGGCTCTCGCCCGAACTGGAAAGGCACGAGATCATCCTCGGAGCCACGTCGCTCCTTATTGGATCCATCATCTCCGGCACGTTGTCTTGCTACATCATGAATGGTGGATGGACCAGGATTTATTACGACTACTCCGAATACGGCTACATCTGGGGCGTCCTTCAGTACCCGGCCATTTTCATCTGGCAGGTAACAAAATCGACACTTTTTCGCGTCTCGTCATTATTTGATAAGTTCGCCGTCATGTTTTGGTACAGGATTACTTGACCTATTGGCACCACCGCATGTACCACACGCCATTCCTCTACAAGAACTTCCACAAATTGCACCACACGTACAAACAGCCGACGGCTTTCTCCGTCACGGCCATCCATCCCGTCGAGTTTGTCCATATGCAATGCGTCCTCATCTCGCCCATGTTCCTGGTGCCGACTCACTGGGGTAGGCTATCATCATCACTAATGCATCGATTCCATCGGTTTAGCCCGGCGACAGCGGGGCGGCAGAAAATGCTTTGAATTATTGGACGGCTCTTGTCGTCAGCTGATGTTTTCTTAATTTTCTCATTTTTTTTTGTCTTGTTGTTATACCTCTATACCCCGCAGTCACCATGACCGTTCTGTTGTCCTACATTTACTACCACGGCATCATCGACCATTCGGGGATCAATTTCAAGGCTTACTGGTGGCAGCCGTGGCAACCGGCCTGCATCTTTCACGACAACCATCACCAGTACTTTCACGTCAATTTCGGATTCAATATCGAATATTGGGATAAGGTATATCTGAGACGCTGTTATTGTGTCAAATAACAAAGAAAAATGGCTGATCTTTTTATTGATGTTACGTTCCCAAAAGTTGCACGGAACCTACCGGAAGAAGGACCGACTCTATCGCGAGGACATTTACTACGGCCAAGGTAAAAAACTGGAGGACGCCACAGAGGGCGAGCTGGACGACGACATCGCCGAGCGCCAGTCGGAGAATCCGTTGGCTTTCATCAGCAACCAGCACGAATTCGCCGTGAACAAGGAGGACATTAAGAAGAAGAAGAACAAGAAGAAGAATTGAATGACAAATGAAATTCTCAAATAATTAAAAATACAACTTGCATCTATTATTAGTTATTAATCGCGCAATAAATACCACATCGATTGTCTGTCTCTTGTTTCCTTCTCCCGTTCGCCTGCCAGTAGACATTTGTCATCGACTGCAAAATGGTGGAAATGGGCAGCAGCGGGCATCTGTATGGACAGCAATCCAATCGAGTCAGACAAGCGTTCACCTGTCTTGTTTGAACAAACTGACGGGTTCCAAATCGCAGTGATGGCCGTGTGCGGATGAGAGATTAGTAGCGTCTGGAGGAGATAACCGAAAGGCCAAAGGAGGGCGAAACAAGAATAACTGTAGAGAGAATACATAGAAACAAAAGGGGAGAATGAAACGAAACAAAAAAAAACCCAAAAAGATATTTGAACGACGAGTGACTCGGCTGGGTCTCGCGATCACGCGATCCGGTTCACTCGAGTGTTGCGACTGATTGATTATCTCGAAAACGAGGGGAGCGCGCGCAGAGAAAAGAGAGCGAGCGTGATATGCAACTGTTAACACTCCAACAGAGTTTTCCAAGAGCAAGATTCATCGTGCGGAAGATGTCGACTTGTGTGAAAGCCCCACCCATTCCGACATGTCGTAATACAAGAATGATTATTCAGCTTCTTTTTCCAATCGAGATCAAACAACGCAACCGGAATTTGTGTCGAATATCCAGCTGTCTTTGGAAGCGAAATTTTTTTGTAAGACGGTCAGAAGACGACAGGCAGCGCCATCGCTTGTCGTCAACATCAACTGACGACGAGAATGGAATATATCTGAAAAAAGCTCTTTTCGCACTACGGATATAAAAAGTTCCATCACGTTGAAAGCGTGCTGATCCCATCTCCCACCTACTACTGCGGCATCGAGGAGTTGGTGCACTCCACCCAAGCCTGGCTTTTTTATATGGCGAACAACAATGGGTGAAATAGTGTATAGACTACGAGAGAGGAGGTTGTAAGCGCTCTAAGCCGCGCGCGGAGGTTTTTGACGCGCTGCGGAGAAACGGGATATCACGTCGTTGCATAATGTATTAAGTATTCGTCAGCTTATCTCAACCTTCGAATCGGGATTCGAAGCTGACAGCTATTTCTTCATGCATCAACGCACGAGAGATCTTTTCAAGTTGCTGTGAGATTTTTATGAACCAGCAGCGGAAAAAGAGGTCCAACTTTTAGATAAAAACTCGGGCGTTCCACATCTAATCCCCGCATCTGTTTTCTTCAATCTAGGAATTATTCTAGCTATAAATAATGCAGCTTTGCTCCTGCTCAATCTGGACTTGTGCCCACATCAAAACGAAACAGAGAAAAGAAAACTACGGATCCCATTATTTACACCTGGCGGCGTCGAGCAAAGTTTCATGCTACAGACACACACTGACAACCTGTCAAGGCTCCAAAATCAAGTGTCGAGAAAGCAAGCATTCACTCTATCAATTTCCCGACGTGATTCCATCGTGATTTGAGAGCTGCAACGTGACTACCCATCCGCAAACGGTTGAGGTAGGGAAAAAAACTGATTATATCGCGCTCTTCGGTAACCTTGTTATCTATGTTGTTACTACAGCTTCTGTCACACACTGCCCTATCTCCTTATTTGGGTGCATTTTCGGCTGCCGATTCTTTCCTACATCAACGGACCTTCGCCGTGACACACCTGTTGATCGCATCTCCCTGCACGCCATAGAAATCCGTTCCATAATGGCTGTCCCAACTGTCAAACTCAACAATGGATCTCAAATTCCAGTCATTGGTCTTGGGACGTGGAAAGTAAAACAGCAATTCCAAACATTATTTGAATCATGCAATTCTCATTCAGCTTTTCATTCTCTAGTCGAAACCTGGTGAAGTGAAGCAGGCTGTCATTGATGCCATTGAGGCTGGATACCGCCACATTGATTGTGCCTTTGCTTATGGAAACGAGGCAGAAGTTGGAGCTGCCATCAAAGCCAAAATAGATGATGGGACCATAACCAGAAATGATTTGTTTGTCACAAGCAAAGTAATTAATGAGAACTTGCTTTCCTATATGGAGGCCACAATTGAATTTTTACTTTTAATAGGTGTGGAACACATACCACAGTTTTGCCAAGGTAGAAGAGGCTGTACGTCTCAGTCTAAAGAACTTGGATCTCAGCTATCTAGATCTCTGTCTGATTCACTGGCCAATGGGATACCAGGTTAATTCTTTGTTTGATTACCAGAAATCATCCATTCATTCAACATCAATTTGATTCTTACAGGAAAATACTGAAACATTCCCCAAGGACGCCGACGGAAAGTTCATTTATTCTGATGTCGATTACTTGGAGACCTGGAAAGCGTTAGAACATTGCGCCAACCTAGACCTCACAAAATCGATAGGTGTATCAAATTTCAACAGTCAGCAACTGAAAAGAATTTTAGATAACGCCACAATTAAACCGGTGGTTAATCAGGTAAGAAATGAGAGAATCAGCTTGTTCCAAGAATTTTTAGCATACTTACTTGATTGAATCCTTTAGGTCGAATGTCATCCGTACTTGAACAACTCGAAACTCATTAAGTTTTGCAAAGAACACGATGTTGTCGTTACAGCTTACAGCCCCCTTGGATCACCTGACCGTACGTACTACATTGAATTAATCAACCCCCAACGCAGCTAAATTAACTTCACACGCTTAAACGATTAGGTCCTTGGGCCAAGCCAGATGAGCCCTTAATTTTTGAGGATCCCAAATTGAAGGAACTTACCACAAAATATAACCGATCCCCAGTTCAAATTATTCTCCGCTTCCAGGTAGGCTACGGGTCTCTTCAATTTTGCAAAACTCCTTTTTTTCTTAATTGTTCGCTATTCATTATAGACACAACGTGGCGTGGTTGCCATCCCCAAATCTGTCACAAAAGAACGCATCATTCACAACTTGAACTGCACAGATTTCGACCTGTCTGACGAAGACGTCAAGTACATTGAGACCTTTGATTGTAACGGAAGAGTTTGTGCCCTTGATTGGGTTAAAGATCACCCGTATTATCCGTTTAGCCTTGAATTTTAAATCGATTTTATATCTATGGTTGTTGCACTTTCCAAAAATTATATAGCCATGTTATAGAATGGTAAGGGTTTTCAATTTTTGCTCCAAAAATAAAGTGGGGATTTTAACAATGAGAACAATAGTTTTTTTTTGTTTATTTCAGTATTGAATGTTGACCCATGGGAATACGTAAATAAAATAGAGTGGCACTATTATCTCGGGGCACTGGGCAATCCAAAAATATCACAAAAGCAAACAGAAGGGAATTCTTAAACAAAATTTGCTAGATACGGCTTCATGAAGATCAGGTTGAATAACTTTGCCATTAACTTAAAGAACAATTCAATGTATTATTATATCCATAAACAAGAAGATTCTTAATTTGTTCTTGTTATTCTCACTTTTCGTTCATAATAGGCGCGCACAATAAGTCATCTATCGATGAGGGTGTCAACGAGTTTGGGAAATTTTAAAATTTTGCTTTCGTTGGTCGTTGACGTTCGTTTCCTTGCTTCGGACACATCGAAGACATCGAATGTCGTTTTGTACCAACTTGTCAGCTGCACTTTACACTTCCGGACGAAAAATCCAAACGCAAATTAAAAACAACCTTCCGCTTAACCGTTTCGTCGTGATACACGGTTCCCAACGAAATGGGGCGAATATTACAATAACTTAATGGATATTTCCTTTATCCCACCACTTTGAATTCTCATTTTAACTAGTATGAAGCTCTCACTTCATTCAAAATAGAACCACAAATAATATCCAACGACAATCCCAATTAGAAGGCCGCCGAAAATCAGACCAAAAACCAAGAACTTTGTCCTGCCACAACAAGCAACAATATTTATGCATTATTGTGGAAAAACAGCCTCCTCCGGACTCCCTTGTCAATTTGGCCATATCCGGAATAACAGGCCGCTGCACACGAACCCGCCCAAACACCTTATAGAAACAACCGCTAAATATTAACCTATGGCGAACACTGTCAGTCGCTAACACATGCAGCACGTAATATTGTTTTTCATGTATACAGACATTTTTATTACCTGATTAGGTGAATCCATGCAACCGAACAGGAATGCAAAAGTGCATGGCGCTAGCCCAAATGTAGCAATAAACGCAACCGCCAACGCCGCACTGACAGTTTTCAAAATTTTGGCGGTTAAAGCGTCTTCGGACGCATCGTCTTGTTTGATCGTCGTTTCTGGTGATCCGGAATTGGTTGTTGAGATATTCTGAACTAATGAAGATGTCGTAACAGCAAGCAACGTTACTACAATCAAACAATTCAAACACCAACAATAACGTGCCATTTTAACCCTACATTTCAAATAAAATGAATTACAATTAAAAATAATAAAGAACAAAGAAAAACTACTCGCAAAGTGAATTTGGGATGAGATCAGTGAGTATATCGAAACTGTTCCAAAACTGCCTGCCTTTCCAGCGCCAAACAGGGTTTCCAATCTGTTATTGTTCACTTATTACTGCTTTTGTTTAAAAGATTTAAATTCTTGTGAGTTATATACATACGTGCCACACTTTTTAAATCAATGTGTATTGATATTATGGTTAGGCTATGCACTAACTCCTTCAAGACATTTGACGTTCCGCTGCATTTTCTCCCATTAAAGGTTGATAGCGTCATCAGTTGTCAAGCTCAAGCCAGCATTCATTGGCAGCACAGAATCGTATCGAATTTCTGAAATAGCTCACATGACGCAAAATTCCATCGTGAGTTTTTAGTAAACTTATTTGTTAATATATGTCCTACATGGCTACATCCATGTGTATTGTAGTTGTCGCAAAGACCAAAGGAACAAAAATAAAACTGGAGGTGAAAAGGAAAAGTTCGATATTTTCTTTAAGAAAATATTCAAACCGAACTATAATTGAGAGATTGAAGAGGAAAACCGAGACTGTTTATTAGCATGGCGGATCCGCGGTCTTCCCTACCATTTTATATTATCCGAGATTTTATGAGATTTTATACTGAAAGTGCAAACCAATGCCTAGTTCAGACGTGGAGGAACAAATGAGTCAGAACAGTTGGCGGAGGACTAGCACATCGTCAACTTTTTTCAAATGAGTAATGTTAATGATTTTATCGAAAAACTTAAATAAGAAAATCAAATAAACTTTCGATTCAGTAATCGAAAATATCATTTATTTTAAAGGCTTCAGTCCGAAACCAAATAAATATCAAAGGTAATTTCAAATAAAAAACTAATTTCAAAATCAGAATTGAATCTATTTTATAGGCTACATCGAAAATTTGTTTAATAATTTAACAAGATATGTAGGCCTACCCTATCGAACAATGTGGAAAACCTTAAAACGTTTGGACCTCCCTTTATTACTTTTCACACAGAAGTAGCAAAGATTCCATGATTTGACATGATTGCATAACGACGATAAAGATTTTGCAGATTTTGCATTAGGCTACCTAAATTTCGCAAACATGGAAATTAATTATCCAACTCCATTCCAAAAAGTACAATAGTCTGGACAATAGTAACTCAATATTGTACTATATTGTACAAATTTGCCTAGAGGCTACAGTTTACTTAGTTTATCTCTGTGTTTGCATTTATGTTTGACAGGTCGTCCATGACAACTAGAATTCCTTAGAAATGGCATTGAATTATTATTAAATGGGAAAATGTAGGCTTATTTTCAGCCAGGTAGGGCACTGGATGTAAAAAGACTGCGTTTCATATAAAAGCTTCTTCTATCCTCTCATGCTATCACTGTTTCATTGAACCAGTCATCATACACCCAGATCGGAAGGCCGGAGTAGAGCCAGAGTCTGCAAGATAAAGTATCGGTAGCACAATTTTCGACATTTTTAAGGTCTTTCAAGCTGTTCAAATATTCTTTCTCTATAGGCCTATTACCTAAAGAAGTGCAGGTTTTTATTTACACAGAATGTGCTATTGTTCCAACCGGTCATATAGAAGCAGCTAAAACAGGCTTTAAAAGTATTTTAGGTCTTAAGTGATTTCAGCAAATATTTGGTGTGGATTGTGAGGACTATTGAGTAAAGACGTACGTATTTTTCGTTTAGGCCTACTATTTAAATGACAGTTTGATACAAATTTCTAATAAACGAAGCATTAGATAATACTATTATTTATTACCCCAAACGGTTTTTAAAAATGCCGACCCGAAAATGCCGACCTTAACCCAATACATTACCAATATTTCGAAACTTGAATCAGCTATAGGAGACAATCATCACTTAATCAACTGAGCTATTATTCCTATGGCAACTATAGAACATAAATAATTAAAAGACCTGACGAGAAACTTGAGAGATTCAATCAATCCAAACTGTGGAATCTTTACAAAATTATCTGATTTCTTATGGTTATTAAAAAAACACATTTCTACTGAACGTCTATATCATTTTAGAAAAGCCCAGTAGTTCATATAAAATTATCAAGACTTTAACTGCAACAAGAATTGTTACCGTAATAGTCCGTCAGAGTAAATAGTAGGCAAAACCATGAAGATGAAAAACATTGCTCCCAAGACAGTCAATAGTATGAATTGACTTACAAGATTTTACTGTCGAGTATGAGCTTTGGACTATAAGATAAGTAAAGTAATGACTTGTTTCTCAGTAACAATTTGCAGAGGACGCAGTAGTGTACTATAGTAAACTAAATAGAGTAAGCAGCATTACAATAGTTCGTCTATAGAGAACGCAGTAGTTTTCAATAGAAAACTCAATAAGGCATACAACGTTCATTAGTTTCTCTATAGTAAACACAGTAGCAATCTATATACATTACAGTATACTCAATATGATATACTACTGAAATCTAGTGTATCAAATATTAAACTCTGTTGTATCTCATCTTAGATCTTTATCTGGGCAACTTGGTACAGGCGTCCGTCCTGTTTGACCCCAGGCCAGGCAAAAAATTACAAAAAACTATAAATTTGTCAATTATCCCTGAGAGATTTATATTACATATGAAAAATTTTAGGAAATTTTTAAAAACGTTGCTTATCACGTACTTATACCACAATCCAAATTTGGTAACCGTAACTTCAAAAATGAGCAAAATTTCTTATAAAGGAAAAAACTACAATTTAAGATAAGAACACTGCGTGTGAAGGGGACGGAGCTTAATTTCCCTATGCATTCTGCAATCCAACATTACCCCGCGGTTAAGTCCAAAGTTGCCCCAGACCCCCATCCGCCACTAAAATGTGAATTACAACCAATCTCTGTTACATAAAATTAAATTTTTTACGCAGAATCATAAAGAATTGAATTCTCTACAAAATAGTGTGTCTAAAAATAATTTAATTTAGATTAATCGGGCAAAACTGGTAAATTAGCGGGAAAAAAATTTGCGATATTTTCACGCGTTTTTTATTATCCTTAATATCTCTGTAATTTGAAGTCAGAAGTTAATGGAACTTTACAGAATGTAGCATCATACTGCTAAGAATAACATATTGTAAAACTAGATTTTTAAATGTATATTTACTATTTTAATTGGCACTGTCCAACTTGGAACGGTGTCCAACATGGGTCCGGTCCCCCCTATTAAGTCCAATATTCTACCAAAAATGATCGATAATGCTCGCTGGCTGGGCTGTAACAGATGAGAATCCATGTGGCAGATGATGTCTGTCTACATCTGGTTAGTGTCTGGTTTGTGTCAACAGACATAAAATGGTGCAAAATGACATAAAAAACTGACGTCAATTTCCACCAGTTGATGTCTATTGACACAAAACAGACTTAATGTGGACAGACTTAATTTGCTACATGGAAACCAAAAACGAATGAGCAAATGTTTAGTTTTTAAATTTCACTATTTCATGAACGCGACATTGTATTCATTCTACAAAACACAAGGGTATATACAAAGGGAAGAGGGGTGGCAAAGTCTTGGTTTTGGATGTGAATGTTTAGTAAGCTACATGTTAAAATTGGACTTATTTTATTACTTTTTCAGATGCTTTCGTTCAAGATTATACGTACGACTTTGATACTTACTCTTGTAATAAGAACTTCTCCAACAAGAGAAAATAAGCTAAGTAATTCACTGACTAATCAACGCCTCCGAGTACTATGGGTATAGACTGTCTTTTAAATATAGGAATTAATCACATGATGAATTGCAAATGGAAGACAGCATTTTTGATTCCAATTGTTATTTTTAATTTACCTATGGTCACATGATGGAACGAACAAGTCCCGCTTTGGAGGCGAATACAACGAATCTTACGTTGGGCCGAAGAAAGGAGGGTTAATGATGGAGTACTTGTCGGCCCGGTTCAAGTTTTCGTAATAATAAATGAAAGTTAGAAATAGGTGAAATTATGAACTATATTTTTTATTTTATATTTAATCATTTAGGTACACTTACCTAAAAGTTCAGGAAATTTACTTTTACCCAGTCGGCCAGTCGAAAAAAGGGTTGGTTGACTACTTAGTCGATAATGTAAAAATGTAGACGATTCAAATTTGGATCAATCGAATTGATTTTGTTTCATATACGATCTATCATATTATTTTACAACCAGGAATGCGACATTCTAGCTCACGACATCTTTTTCACACCAGAAAGTTACAAACTAATAGAAGCAACGCTACCATGGTATTACTCAACAATTCATTTTGTAGTTCCGGTTCCAGACCATTCGGTGAATATATATGCGATTGTCAAACCATTTGATTGGCTGGTATACTTAAATGGTACCTGGTGTTGTAACCTGCATAGTAAATTGAAAATTATTATCTGAATTTAGGTATGGCTGTTTTTGATAATGTCGACTGTGATGGTCATGATTATTTTGGAATTTCTATCCCTAAGTACTAAGCGACTTACAAAGCTGAGAAAACCACAATATAATTTGAATGACCGGATTTCAAAACGACGAAATACTTGGAACGTCTATCACTACGTTCTTGGAACGATGTTTTCACAAGGTGGATTATGTGATTACATGAATGAAAATCATGCAAAAAACGTTTCATTTCATGTCATTTATCTCCCAAACACGATCATGAAAACACAGACTCATGTTTTGGGCAGCTTAATAATTGTTTTCCAAAAATGAAACCGCGTTTGGGAGTTACAACGAGAATCGAAACGTTTTTCGGCTATAAGACAACATTGTGGACGAGCGGCTGTTCAACAATTGAAAACGATGAATCTTTTGCCATGTAGACCCTTTACAAAAAATAATGAAAAAATTCAATCCTGTAGATATAGACAGTTTCTTAAAAATCGAATTGGGATCCTTTTACTAAAAAGTTCGCCAAAAGTAGAAAACAATGTTTCTCCAAGTTTCTCGTGAGTTTACCCAAGAAACCTTTGGTTCCAGAGTTACTATCTTGTCAACCCCCCACAATATTAGCCTTTTAGGAACTAATTTTCTTTATTCACGATTTTGTAGGAGGTCGTTGCAAGCCAACAAATCTTTTTACTAGAATACTTGCCGGGGTATGGTGCCTCGCAACTTTCGTCATTGTGCAAGCATACGCATCAATACTCTTTACTTACATCGTTACTCCTACTACGGACCCATTGCTAGTTAATTCGGTGTACGATATAGTCAACAAACCGGAAATCAATATGGTTGTTGACGCTGGACGAAGTCTGGATAATGCCATAAAGGTAATCTATCTAAACTCTCTAAACGCAACAAAAAAGTTGTTCATTACCTACTAGACTGTCGAATATGGATATAGGGCTACTATAAGCATAAACTAAGACGCTTATCCCTGAAGAATTCTTATATTTCAGGCTAGGCTCTACCGTTTCCCAACCGAGTTCTAAAACTTTATGTGAAAACGCCTCCGGTGGTTCTTACAGTAGCCACGCAAATTATTCGAACACGGGATGCATTCCCATTGCCTCCCGTGTTAATTTTTTTGTTTTATTTCTCGTTCCAGCGGGACGAGAAATCATTCTAAAATCTTTTTCTTTATGTCATTAGATTGGCCCTGATGAGATCTTTCAAGGGGAAATTTTTAATTTTTTCTATTGAAAAAATTCGCAGAGTAGACGAGATTTGTTAATTATTCGAACACGGGTTTTATTCCTATCGTCTGAGTATAAATTTTTGAAAAAGCTGCGCCAGCTGCTCTCCCATGTAGAAAATGAAGTCTCCCCACATCTGATTAGTGTCATAAGACATCAAATGGTGCAAAATGACGTCAATTTGAGGTTGACACTAACCAGACCCTAATAAGATGTTGGCAAACTTCATTTGCTACACGTGGCTTCTTTGTTCGATTTCCTTATTTCTTTTTTTTTTTAATCTGTTGAATCTTCTTCTTTATGAAGAAGAATTTTCATTTGATTTCGATGAAAGATAAAGAAACTAGGGCTAACGAAATGAGTCACGCTTCGAAACAAGCCGTTTTTTTCGACCAAGGTCACGGCTTCCCATGTGAAAAGCCTACCCGGCCGTTTTTTCCAAAGTCGACTCAGTTCGTTAGCCCTTGTTCTCGGAACCTTTTATCAAAATATAATGAAAATTTTTCTTCATAAAGAAAAAGCCTCAAGTTTGAAATACTAGTTAGTTTGAAATAGTCTGGCCCTTATTCCCTTGTTTACTATTTAGAAATATTAGTCGACGTCTCACCCACAGACCTTATTACTAATGTTTTAATCAGTTTTGCGTAGCGACCATATCGCTTTTATGGTCCTTGGTAAATCGAAAGTTGTTAAGAAGCGCTCACTCACTTGAGTTTTCATCAAATTTTTATAGAAAATTGGTTTGCAAATTCGTTTAGGAAACGAAAATAATGTTTTATATTCATGGGGAGGCTAGGCTTAAATCCTAGGCAAAAATATTCTGATAGACGATAAGGTGTTGAACTAGGGTTTTAGACTCTTTGGATTTTAAACTAGTAAACAATTGCCCCATTATTACTACCGTAGAGAACCATTGAAGGAAATCAATAACCGTGAAGTAAAAATTTTATTCGTAAATATATAAGTATCCTAGTAATGGGAATTTCTAGGATACGCAGAGAGACAATTTCACGTAGTTCCAAGCGGGAATTAATGCTTTTCGCCAGATGTATTAAAGGTTCTATCAACCTCCACTAGATATCACAACGGTTCATGGGATTTCTCTAATGCACATCTCATATGTGGCCCAGCTTGCGGTATTCTCCATACAAACAATCATTTTTCCATCCCACGCAGAATCACTGTTTTAGTGGGTAAACCTTCAAATTCTCCTGAAGGAATAATTGGAGAATGAGAATTTTTGTGGCATAATTTGTTACAATTTCATAGTTCATTGAAATACTTCGCCAATGAAAAATTTTATTGCTCATAAGCCTAGGGTAAGTGAAGAATAAAAGACCTTTTCTTCCTTTCCAATACCTTGCCCAAAAGAATACAAAAATTAAATTATATTGTTTAAACTCTTCAAGTACAATTATTGATGTTTATTAAATACGAATTAACACCCCAATCCCTATCCTGAAAGTTAATCACGCAGTGGAATTATTAGTATTCTCCAAAACGTCAATTACAAGTTAGTAGGTCATTAGAAATTTAGATTGAATCATTACTTATTAGCCCCACAGCCTTGGTCAGCTAAAGTATATTGGCTGACACGCCATATCATAAGGCAGGACGCTAATTCAGATCATGCACATTGATTCTCTTTCGTTACCATGTTTTAGAACACAAAAGACAAGACTGGTGTTTTTAAGCAGCTGCGGGATAAAGTAGAAGCTTTTCCGAAATCACGATGCTACAATGGGGCAGAATGTGTAGAATTAGTAAAGAAAGGTCCGAATGTGGCTCTTGCAATAGTAATAAAGTTCAAATGTAATATTTTGAAAACATTCGATAACTATTCAACGTATTTTACAGTCATACCCGTACGCGTTGGATTACATGATATCCGATTTCAAATCTACTGGAAAATGTAACTTGCAATTAGCAAAAAAGGACTTCTGGTCCCTACGAGTCAGTTGGGGCTTACAAAAAAAAAGTTCTATCACGGAATTTATTAACAAAGGGTTTGTCTAGCTTGTGGATACTTAGTAATTAAATATAAAAACTTTAAGTTTACGTTTAAAGAATTTTAGAGATGTTCGAGAACGGATTAATGGATCATTGGGAAACCTGGTTCCGTTCAACACCCAGTCAATGCCTGAGAAATATCAAGCTGAAGAAACGGTTAAATGAAAAAAGAACTGGAAGCATATCGCTAACAAACTTCATAAGTGCTTTTACAATACTGCTCGTTGGTTACTTTTTAGCAATATTGACTTTCGTGGGAGAGTATGCAGCATTTTTTTTGTTTCGTGGGGCAAAGCCAAATAATTTTACAATAACAAAATAAAGACAAAAAATATTTTAGCAAGAAGCCGTTATGTGCCTCAATCTAATGACTCGCTGAACACTGAGAGTGCAGCATGAAGGGTTGAAGACATTTTATCACACCAGATCTAAAAGAATTTTGACACCAGATTTCCCCACACAGTTCTCCCTTCTTAAGATCACCCACACACAATATCCCAATTTAAATCATTTCTATATTTACGCGGGCAGGCATTTCTCAAATTATAACAAAATATTGACTTCTTGAAAGATAGGAATCGAAGTTCTATTGTCGTACGAAGTTCGTAATGACAGGGCTGCAAGTCACCTTTTGTCTTGAATCTATGTTTTGTAATGACTGAAATTACACGGACAGTTAATGTTGGAAGCACTTTGTATTGAATTAAAACTTACCTCATGATCGGATACACCAGGCAGTGATCTCAACACTGTCTGCTTTCGCAGTACCTTAAAAGGAACTTCATGAGATCTATATTACGGTGATCTCATTACTGTCCGCTTTCATGAAACAGTACAGTAACTTTAAAGGGTATGTATTCTCATTCTGTATCGTTATATTCCTCACATTTCCTTCGGTCCTAGACATTGGATACATTAGCGAACAACCCAGTAATGATTCGTGAATGTATAATTCGGAAATGCTTCCAACTGGATAATCTGACGAACGGAGGACGCTAAAAAGTCGTACAAAGTCTCAAAATGATCCTATTGACTCCCTTTTCAATTGTATTGTAACAGACCTTTCGATTAAAAAGTTATGCTCATAAGAGGACTACGGTTTTTACTTAAACTGATAGAGAGCTTCCAATTGGATAATCTGACGAACGGAGGGCGCTAGAAGATCGTACAAAGTCTCAAAATGATCCTATTGCCTCCTTATTTAATTGTATTGTAATAAACCTTGGTGGTATTTCCGATTAAAAAATTTATGGCCATTAGGAAAACTGTGATAGTCTATTTTTGAAAAACTACACAATTTCTCTTTTTTTACCCCGCAAAAGGCACCTCGTATTAAAATGATGACAATTTTCGTAATCTTCGGGACATTTTCCATCAAAATCTTGTATTTCTGGGCAAATTTCAAAAATCGACAAAATTCGCAAAAATGTCTATAGTATGGAAAAAAGTGCAATTTTTGTCAAAAAATGAAATCCTGTAAATGAAACAGCACGACTAAGTACAGTTTTTAATGCAAATTCTCGTGCTGCATTCGCATTTCCGCTCTCTAATACCGTTTCCTCTGTATTTGAGAAAAAACTGGTTAAGAGAGCTCAACCCTTACAAAAAACATATGATGTGAGCTCATATGAGATGTGAGTAATCAGTTCCAATGTCTCATTTCGCATATGAGAATCATATGCGAATCATATGCGATATGCGACATTGGAACTGAGAACTCACATCTCATATGAGATCATATTATATGATTTTCGTAAGGGAAAATGATAGAAAGCTTTCCAACTGGATACTTTGACGAACGGAGGACGCTAAAAGGTCGTATAAAGTCTCAAAATTATCCTATTGACTCCCTCTTTAATTGATTGTAATAAACCTTGGTTGTATTTTCGATTAAAAAAGTTATGCTCATAAGAGAACTACGGTATTTTACTTAAACTGATACGGGCTTCCAACTGGATACTCTGACGAACGGAGGACGCTAACTCTCTAAAAAATAGTGTCTGGTAAATGGAGCTCGCGCGCTTTGACCCTTTGTTTCATTAGACACAAGTGTATACTCTCAAACAAAGGACCAAAAGCGCGCGAGCTCCATTCACCAGACACTATTTTTTAAAGAGAAAAGGTCGTACAAAATCTCAAAATGATCCTATTGACTCCCCCTTTAATTATATTGTAACAGACCTTGGTGGTATTTCCGATTAAAAAAGTTAAGGCCATTAGAAGAACTGTGATAGCCTATTTTTGAAAAACTACACAATTTCTCGTTATTCACCCCGTAAAAGGCATTTCAGGATAGTACATTGACTTAATTTGACCCTCACGTAGCTAAATGAACTTCGCACGCTTAAATGATTAGGTCTTTGGGCCAAGCCAGATGAGCCCTTAATTTTTCAGGATCCCAAATTGAAGGAACTTGCCACAAAATATAACCGATCCCCAGTTCAAATTATTCTCCGCTTCCAGGTAGGCTACGGGTCTCTTCAATTTTGCAAAACGAGCCCTTTTTTCCTAATTATTCCTATTCATTATAGACACAACGTGGCGTGGTTGCCATCCCCAAATCTGTCACAAAAGAACGCATCATTCACAACTTGAACTGCACAGATTTCGACCTGTCTGACGAAGACGTCAAGTACGTTGAGACCTTTGATTGCAACGGGAGAGTTTGTGCCCTTGATTGGGTTAAAGATCACACGTATTATCCGTTTAGCCTTGAATTTTAAATCGATTATATATCTACGGTTGTTGCTTTTTCAAAAATTATAAATAACCATGTTATAGAATGGTAAGGGTTTTCAAGTTCTTGCTCAAAAAATAAAGTGGGGATTTTAACGATGAAGACAATTTAGTATTTTTTGTTTATTTCAGTATTGAATGTTGACCCATGTGACTCAGTAAAGCCGTAAAAATATAGAGTGTCACTGTTATCTCGGGGCACTGGGCAATCCAAAAATATTACAAAAGCAAACAGAATGTCAGAATTACAGAAAAAGGGAACTTAAACAAAATTTGACAGATATGGCTTCATGAAGATCAGGTTGAATAACTTTGTCAATAAGTTAAAGAACAATTCCTAATTATTATTGTCTATAAAGAAGAGGATTTTTCCTTCTTTTCAACTTTTTTCTTTCACTTTTCGTATCAGGCGCGTGCAATACGCCATCTGTCGACGAGGGTGTCAACGAGTTCGGGAAATTTCAAAAGTTTGCTTTCGTTAGTCGTTGCCAGTCGTTGCCTTGCTTTAGACATGCGGATTCGACTTTTTTAAATACAAACGATACTTTAAAAAAATGTAAGATATCGAACGTCGTTTTGTACCACTTTGATCAGCTGCACTTGACACTTCTGGAAGACAAATCCAATCGCATATGAAAAACAACTTCCCGCGCCTAACCGTTTCGTTGTGATAGGCAGGATAGGCTAAACGGTTCCCAACGAAATGGCGAATATTGCGATAACTTAATGGATATGTCTTTTATCCCACCACTTTTTTAACCAGCATGAAGCTCTCACCTCATTCAAAATAGAACCACAAATAATATCCAACGATAATTCCAATTGGAAGGCCGAAAATCAGACCAAAAACCAAGAACTTTGTCCTCCCACTACAAGCAACAATATTATGCATTATGGTAGAAAAAAAGTTTCCTTCCTTGTCAATTTGGCCATATCCGGAATAACAGGCCGCTGCGCACGAACCTGCCCGAACACCTTATAGAAACAACCAGTAAATATTAACCTATATAGCGAAGACTGTCAATCACTAACACATACAGCAGGCAATAATGTTTTTCATGTACAGACATTTTTATTACCTGATTTGGTGAATCCAATGCAACCGAACAGGAATGCAAAAGTGCATGGCGCTAACCCAAATGTAGCAATAAATGCAACCGCCAATGCCGCACTGACCGTTTTCAAAATTTTGGCGGTTATATCGTCTTCAGAAGCATGGTCTTGTTTAATCGTCGTTTCTGGTGGTTCGGAAGTGGTTGTTGAGACATTCTGAGCTAATGAGGATGCCGTAACAGCAAGCAACATTACTTCAATCAAACACCAACAACGTGACATTTTAACCCTATATTTTAGATAAAATGATTTACAATTAAAAATACGTTTAATAAAGAACAAAGAAAAACTACTTGCAAAGAGAATTGGGATGAGATCAGTGAGTGCATCGAAACTGTTCCAAAACTGCCTGCCTTTCCAGCGCCAAAACAGGCCGGGAGATTTATATACTAATTAATAAAAATTTTTAAATTATTACCAAGTATACAAGTTCTATGTGTGTTGGCACTTGGTAAATACAAGTAGTCTCTGATCCACATTACGCAAAACTAATCCTATTATTGTTGATCCCAGCAAGAAACGTGATTGCCTTTAATTTTTCCTGAATTTTAGATGTTTAGATTCATCGTTTTTATTTAACAAAACAATTATGAGTAAGGTTAGGGGAATCTTAAGTTAGTTAGTAAGGAATAGGAAACTTCTCGTGTTATGGCACGACACTTAATGAAATAATCAGTTAATAGTTAAATAACAAACCTTAACATCAAAATGAATTATGTGTTTTGTTTTGTGACTGGCGTGATGTTTTAAATCGACTGAACTCCATTAGTATAAGGAACACAATAAATCCGCCTCAGTGTGGTCGCATTATCAGGATAAGATAAGAATGTAAAACTTAAGGAAAAGAATTTTTTGGGTTTCATCACCCGATATGTAAGCCACGTCCATAGTTTGGTTGGCCTCGTTTCATGTTTTAAAATATAAATAAACATTGCAATACTACAGAACCCGAATGCAGAGTTAACGAATTTACGCGAACATCATCAGCACAGGAATTTCGGATTGTATGTCAACATTACGTTTCACCCTAAGGGTGTTGACCATGTCTATTTCTCAGCCCTTCACAGACTTTACATGCGCCCCTGGCCACCCCCCATACATCAGACCTTTTCTAGCTCTTACACAGTCTGGTCGTGTCTTTTGAATGGCTCGTGCGCCAAGTGAACGGTCTGTGGACTCGCGTGTCTTAAATTATATTTTAGATAGTCGTCAGGCAGTGCTTGATGCTGAGACTGAAGAAGGAGAAGCTCTTTCACCTCAACCCTCCGAACAAGGTGGTCGAACCAGGTATAGCAGGTACGAATATCTAAGAGGGCCAAGACGAATGGAATCGACGAATGTACCACGCGGTGAGGAGCAAGCTCCACCAGCTTCTGTCGAAACGGAGACCCAACCTCCGACGGGTCCGACGGGGAGAAACGATACCGATGGCCCACGTCGCTCGCAACGGCTACGCGTGCGTTCGAGATCACGATCTCGTTCTAGATCACCACTAAGAAGACGCAGATCCCCAGCAAAGGAGAGGCTTGGTAGCTCCCCCGCGCCGACGGGAAAGGGTCGGTTGTCTTGTCACCTTCCCAAAGATTCGAAGCGTCTCATTGCCAAAGATATTTCAATGGAGCTCAGCGGTCTGATGACGAAGGGCGTTCCATCAGATGATTCTAAAGCGATTCAAGAGGAATTTGGGGTCGAGTTTGACCAAAGTTCGTTCTCTATTAATCCGCCTCGCTTAGACGACTGGATGGCCCGTCAACTTAAGGAGAAAGCCGCGCGCAAGACGGTTGAAGCCTCGGAAAAAGTCTGGCTCTCCGCCCAATTTAAGGTAATGGATATTGCTCCACCACTGTTGCATCTTTTATCGGATTTTGGAGAAGACGACCCTCATAATCCTGTTCAGCGTGCTGTTGTTGCGGCTCTCATGCAATGGGCAAGAGCCTTTAACTTTATCTCACGTAGACGACGGCAGAACGTGTTAAACTGTACGGCCCCACGTCTAGAATATTTGTTAGACTCTCCCGAGTCGTTCTCCTCTCAAGAAACGATAAAGGATCTTTTTGGCAAGTCCTTTTTGGCCGAGATGGAAGAACAAAGGAAACTGGACCGTACGTTCCAACAACTTGAAGAGACCACTACTCAAGGGCCATCTTCAAGTTCAGCCCAACGTGGCAGAGGCGGTGGAAATAATTCACGCGGGAGAGGACGCGGCCGCGGTGGTAATAAAGATCGCGGCTACGCTCCAAACAACGATTCAAACTATACTCCAATCGCTCAGAGGTATGAGATAATTCACTCTCCCTTATCCATTTGTGATTCACACGTTGGTGCTAGGACTAAGTTTTTTGCCTCGAATTGGAAATCTATCACTTCTGACACTTGGGTCCTTAACGCAGTGTCGGATGGTGTTAAAATTGATTTTGTCGACCTTCCCTTCCAATCTTCTCTCCCTTCATCTATTGCCATGACGACTGAGATGCAGTCTGTCTGCGACTTAGAAGTAGCCAATCTGTTGTCCAAGAAGGCTATTATAGAAATTGACGATGACTCAAGTGGATTTATCAGTTCTCTTTTCGTTATCGCTAAGAAATCAGGCGGCTACCGCCCAATTGTCAATTTGAAACCTCTTAATTCATTTGTTCGTTATGAGCATTTCAAAATGGAAGGCTTGGAGACGGTAAAATCGTTGGTTAGGAAGGGGGACTGGTTAGTAAAATTGGACCTCAAGGACGCGTACTTAACTATTCCAATTTTTCCAGCACACCAGAAATACTTGCGTTTCAAATGGGGTGGGCGTATCTTTCAGTTTACGTGTCTACCCTTCGGCCTTTGTTCCGCTCCAAGGACTTTTACAAAAATTCTCAAATCGGTTGTAACGTTTTTCAGATTGAGGGGGTTGAGGATGGTAATCTATTTAGATGACATCCTGATATTGAATCAAGATAAAGACGGAATTTTGGCGGACCTCCGTTTGGTCGTAGAGACTCTTCAGGCTCTTGGTTTTCTTGTCAGCTGGGATAAATCTGTCACGGACCCCTCTCAATGCCTAGACTATCTAGGTATTGTTCTTAATTCAATCAATTTAACTCTTTCCCTGCCTACAAAAAGGTTAGAAGAAATTAAATCGCTCTGTATTAAAGCCTTAAGTCAATCCCAGTTATCTCTCCGCGATTTGGCCCGAATCCTAGGTCAGTTTGCTTGGGCCACTCCATCTATTCCCTTTGCTCAGGCTCATTTCAGGAGTCTACAATCCTTTTTTATTAAAAAAGCCAAGTCCTTCAACCAAGACCTGTCAGTCAAGTGCATTTTGGATCAAAAGGCCCGTGAGGATCTTAATTGGTGGCTTTCCTCGCTTGATAGCGTCAATGGCAAACCCATTTCACCCCGTACCCCCGACATTATAATATATTCGGATGCCTCTTTAAAAGGGTGGGGGGCTTATTCAAGCGGGCGGAAAGCTAGAGGACCTTGGACGTCCGAACAAAAGCACCTCCATATTAATGAGCTCGAGCTTCTAGCTGCCTTTAACGCACTACGCAGTTTTTCCCCTCATTCCACGAACGCGGCTATAAGAATTTTTCTCGATAACAACACGGCTGTTTGTTATATTAACAAGTGTGGCGGTACTAGATCCAGAAACCTTACAGATACAGCTAAATTAATCGCTAACTGGTGCGAGCTGCGTAATAATTTTGTTGAAGCGGTCTACCTCCCTGGAAAATTGAATGTTTTGGCGGATGAGCAATCAAGAGTTGGCACCGACGCCAGCGATTGGAAACTCTGTTCCTCTGTTTTTAATAGGATCAATTTGATTTGGCCGGTAAAAATTGACTTATTTGCGTCAGCATGGAATGCTCAACTGAGCGCCTTTGTTTCTTGGTCTCCTCAGCCTGGAGCTTCGGCGGTAGACGCCTTTTCTATTTCCTGGTATAACCGGTCAGCGTATCTCTTTCCCCCCTTTTCAATGATAGCTCGTTGTCTGGCGAAGATTTTGCGGGAAGAATCAGATATCGTCCTCATCACCCCGATTTGGCCAGGACAAGCCTGGTATCCGCTACTTCTTGAACTTTCTGTCGCAGTACCGAGAGTACTGCCACCCATTCATTATCTTCTGACGTCTCCATTAGGAGAACCGCATCCTCTCGGCAAATCTCTCATGTTGGCCGCGTGGAAGCTCTCCGGCGATCTTTCAGCCGGAGAGGAATTCCGCAACAAGTGGTCGAATTATTATTGGCCGGCAATCGTCCCACCACAACATCTTCCTACGAGTCCGCCTGGAACTCTTGGGTTAGCTGGTGTGTGGAGAGAGACGCGGATCCCTTGTCGAATGCTTTAACTCCAGTGCTCGAGTACTTAACATCGCTTCATCTGGAGGGTAAGTCGTATAGTACAATAAACATTCATCGCTCAATGTTATCCACTACTTTGGATGTAATAAATGGCACTCCCGTCGGCCAAGATCCTTTAGTTATTAAGCTTCTTAAGGGTATCTATAATCAAAACCCCCCGCAGCCTAGATATTTGAGCATGTGGGACCCGGAGATCGTTCTGAACCACATGAGGAAAGTGGAAGACGAATCCTTGGATATTTCCAACTTGAGCCGTAAGCTAGTTACTTTACTTGCTCTTTCTACTCTTTTAAGAACTGCAGAACTGGCTTCCATAAAAAGAGATTCATTATTAATCACAGAGAAATCTGCCTCCTTTTCTTTATCTAGGCCAAGAAAATCTCAATTTAATGGTCCTTTGAAGACCTTCAACATTTCAGCCTTCCCTGACAAGCGAGTCTGCCCGGTCGCCTGTTTAGGCTATTATGTTTTTTGCACCGATTTTTTGAGATCCGAACAGAATCGTAATTCTCTGCTAATCGGCACTATTGCGCCGCATTTGCCGGTATCTAGCAACACCGTCGGTCGATGGATCAAATCCTTTTTGGGCGAGGCTGGTATTGATACATCTGTATTTAGCGCCCACTCAACAAGAGGAGCCGCAGCATCGAAAGCGGCTGAATCAGCTCAGTCAATTACCTCAATCCTGAGAGCTGGCGACTGGTCGAATGAGTCCACTTTCGCCCGCTTCTATAGACGTACATTAGTTTCACCCGACACGTCAGCCCTTTGAAGAACGGGGCAGAGTGTCTAATTTCATGTAGCTTTAAAATCACCCTTAGGGTGAAACGTAATGTTGACATACAATTGGTGGTTACCTGAGGGATCGCGAAGCGATCCCGAAGGGTAACCGGAATTGTATGGAGAAATAATGAAGTGAACCCTAAGGGTCCATATTATCCCGCCCTCATCCACCCAAATTATTTCTGTTACTTGTTGTTCATTCTGTTATCCTTTTCTGTTCTTTCAGAGGTAACCGCAGAGGTAAAGGTCGTGGATTCCAGAAGTAATGCCCCGAGTTGGTCTTCAGAAGGCACCCCTCTCTCGAGCAAGAAGCCGTTTATTGGCGCCCTACTCTTTTTTGATTTCTTGTCGTTTATTAGAGAACAGTTGTTTATGTTTCAGTTCTGTTATCAACTGTGGTATTTACGCTTTGTGCGTTTTACTACGACCATCTGTTATTGTGAAAAGCTCTGATGTATGGGGGGTGGCCAGGGGCGCATGTAAAGTCTGTGAAGGGCTGAGAAATAGACATGGTCAACACCCTTAGGGTTCACTTCATTATTTCTCCATACAATTCCGGTTACCCTTCGGGATCGCTTCGCGATCCCTCAGGTAACCACCAATTATCTCACTATTTTATAATTCTTATTTTAATTCTTAGTACTGAATGAGAAAAGTGATAATAGTGCCAAATCTGTTCACTATTTACTTACTGCTGGTCTAAAAGATTTAAAATCTTATAAATACATACGTACCAAACTTCTAAAATCAATGTGTATTGATTATGATTATGGACTAACTCCTTCAAGACATTTGACGTTCTGCTGCATTTTTCCCCATTAAAGGTTGATAGCGTCAGTTGTCAAGCCAGCACAGAATCGAATCGAATTTCTGAAACAGCTCGCATGACGAAAAATTTCATCGTGAGTTTTTTAGTAAACTGATTTGTTAATATATGTCCTACAGTATTTTAGTCGTCGCAAAGGAACAAAAAAAAGGAACTGATAGAATGTGTTTATAGTTTTATCATCACCCGTTTTAAAAGTAATTTTAAATATAAATCTATAAGTCGGTTGACTCTATATTGTTATGAGCGAGGATTTGATGCGAGTTGAAATGTCCTTTCATGACCTCGGGCTACCCTTTTCCCCTTTCCCTGAAAGACTTGTCCGGACTTAAACTACGAATTGACGTTGACGAGACGATGATCAGGCGATGATCGAAGCGGAGAGTTGCAAAAGAGACTAAGTCGGTGCTTGGCACTCGCGATGGTCGGACGACTCATCCTGTAGACTTTGAATTTTCAGTCTGCTTCTGAGCCTAGGAGTCGCGTTAGCTAAACTAATTGAACCTTTTTCCCTGGTTAGGAGTAGATTTTCCCTTGGTTTTGAGTAGTTCGAGCCTCTCCGTTCTTAACAATATAGGCCTATAGCTTGAGCTATCTATTTCAAATGGATTGCAGTCTAAACAACCAATAATCTATCCAATCGTTTATTCGATATAAACCGCCAGCTTCGTATACTTTTTCTGAATGTTCAAGTATAAGATTCCCATTGCATACACTGTTAATCTTCGTTCCGATTTTTTCGGGGCTTATACCCCTTAGATCTGAGTAAACTAGAAACGGGGTTAATACTCTGTAAGATTTGGGGTCCCCAAATCTTATAGCAATAAGTATATAGCATAAGCAAAAAGTATATAGCATTATTAATGGTCCCACGCATAACTATATGAGTGCACTAATAATGTTAATTTTAAATTATGGTTTCGTATGATAAAAAAGCGCCAGCATTTCATCCAAACAAGTATATAGGTACATATTTTGGGAGTCGTGGCGTTATTTGACGTTACTGTGTCTGCCTTACATTGAATTCTTAAAAACGCTTTAAAAGCAAGAGATGCTCTCGGAGATGCTGCTTGATTACTTTAAACAACTTAGTTAAAGTAACCACACCTTCGGATTTTGGTGCTAGGCCTATAGCAAGTTTTCACTGTGCGCCATTCGCGCAACGTTTTCGCGTTGTATGCAGAATGGTGTCACGTGACTGAGTCCGCTGGTTACATGTAACCTTATGGGGACTCGATTGTTTTTTTACTTTTTAAACCTTTAAATTAAAATTTTTTCGTGAAATTTTTTTAGGGCTCATCTGTGACAATGAGCCGGATATTTTAAAATCAAAAAATTAGAAAATACATTTTTTCTAATTTATTAATATTTAAAAAAATATCGGAATGGAGCCCTGAAAAAATTTCACGAAAAAATTTTAATTTGAAGGTTCAAAAAGTCAAAAAACAATCGAGTCTCCATAAGGCTACATGTAACCAGCGGACTCAGTCACGTGACACCATTCCGCATACAACGCGAAAACGTTGCGCGAATGGCGCACAGTGAAAACTTGCTATAAATATATTAGAACTGTGGAATATCTCTGTGGACAATAGCTATACGTAGCCTACATCTGAAACTCATTGTCTATACTTTGCGATGAACAATGGATATTATACGCAAAAGTACGCAATACCACAGCTTACTGTTTGTTTCATTCACTAAATATTTAAAAAGATGAAAGTAATTATTAGGCTACATGTTAAATGCAGATGCAAACGTATTATTCGGTAATTATATTTTTAAAGCTTGGGTAGTGAATGTAAGATATTGATACTAAAGTCAGGGTACGAACAAGCATTAAACTAATATCTGCATGTGATTTTTGTTTACATCAAATATGTCCATGCATTGATACCTGCAATTATACCAGCGACAATACCAATAGGAAGGCCAAACATCAAACCGACGATAAAGTATTTGCCTATGCGACCGCTGGCTTTCGAAAATGCGCTTCTCTTTAGAAACTGATCACGAGTTGTCGAATATCTGAGCGCAGTATATGATTTCCCGCGAGAACCTATATAGTAGTTATAAATATGGAACACGTGAATAAATATCTTATCGAGAAATCATGCATACCAGACGTATTATTGGATCGACAGCAGCAGAAAACTCCACAACAAGCCATTATAGATGGCACTACGGCAAAACTGACAGTGCACGTGACTACCAAAACCAAACTAATTGTTTTTAAAACTTTCCCAATCTCATCACCAATTGGATGCTCCGATGAAACATCGTTAATCTCATCTTTTACTCTTGTATCGAGTTGTGATAAAACTATAACTGCCATAGATTTATAAACAAGAGAATGGGCTGCCTTGTTTAAAAAGTCGTTCACTGTGTGGCTAGGCCCATCAGCAGATGTTTTTTCATCAGGATTCGTTTCCACAGACGACGAAGATACGAGCGAAAAAAGGACGATTAACACGGTTAATTGTGCCAAATAGAAAAAGGGACGCATCATTTGAAAATTCTGCTGTCTGTAAGTAAAAATACCTATTTTGTAACTCTATTATTCAATCATTCGATGGCAGTAAGATATGTATACAAAACTTAACGGTTACCTTTAAGCAAACGTTCACGCTCTTTTCTGCCTCTCCACAGAGGGAGAAGGACGCTGATTATTTGAAAAAGTGGTGTTGAAACGCGAAAGTTTTATCTTTCGCTAAAGGGGTTCATGTGATAACGAGCTTAATACCGACTTCTCTTTCTCGTCTTTGCCGTTGAATGTTACCGCAGCAAGGCGCACGCTCATCTCGTTTTTATCTTATCAACTATTTGATTTAAAAAAATGTATTACACTTTTTGAAGTATCAGTGCCTTGACTTTACTTAATTTAAGGCTGACTATTAAACCTATGTATTAACTGTAATATTATGTTCCATCATCAATTTCTTGTCTATCAACGATCCGAAAGAGTTCAATACTGGACACGAGATTACAAAAGGTCATACTTTGTCTCAATTAGCATCTCTTGATCTCCTTTACGTGTTCCATAACATCTTGTTGGTATTTGGCCTATGGGGAAAGATAGAGCGATAAGAGTAAACAGTATATTCCACCAACAATTTATTGTCTGTCAGATTCCAAAAAAACTCAATGCTGAACACGAGATGTCATAAGGACGTACTTGGTCCCAATTTGAAGCTATGGGTTTCTTTTATGTGCTCCCAAAATATCGTTGTGATGTTAAGCCCGTGGGGCAAGCAGCAAGGATTGCAATATGCAGCATGTTCCATTCACTTTTGAATAAAGTTCTGAGCAAACGACAAAAGATAGCGCAAATCGGAAGAGAGCACAATAATCTCCATGAAAAACTGTACTTTATAGACCTGGTTCTAAGGATTTTCATTTCCTGACGAAAATCTCACTTTTTTCCATACTATAGACTTCCTATTTTTGCCAATTTCGCTGATTTTTGAGCTTTCACTATAAATACAACAGTTTGGAAGCAAATGTTGTGTAGATTACGAAAATAGTCATCAATTTGAGGGGAAAGCGATCCTAGGGGATGATAAGACAAGAAATTGTGTAAATTCATTCGTAAACAATCAACTCCTTCAACTTCCAACTGAGTTTTACAGTGAACGCGAGATTAGAAATGTACGTACTTGGTCCCAATTTGAAGCTTTACGTTTCTTTTATATGCTCCCAAAATATCGTGGTGATGTTAAGCCCGTGGGGCACGCAGCAAGGATTGCAATATGTTTGATATTTTATCGTCACTGTTCTTCAACTTCCGACTGGGTTTTACAGTAAACGCGAAATTAGAAATGGACGTACTTGGTCCCAATTTGAAGCCATGTGTTTCTTTTATGTGCTCCCAAAATATCGTGGTGATGTTAAGCCCGTGGGGCACGCAGCAAGGATTGCAATATGTTTGATATTTCATCGACACCGTTCTTCAACTTCCGACTGGGTTTTACAGTAAACGCGAGATTAAAAATGGACGTACTTGGTTCCAATTTGAAGCTTTACGTTTCTTTTATATGCTCCCAAAATATCGTGGTGATGTTAAGCCCGTGGGGCACGCAGCAAGGATTGCAATATGTTTGATATTTTATCGTCACTGTTCTTCAACTTCCGACTGGGTTTTACAGTAAACGCGAAATTAGAAATGGACGTACTTGGTCCCAATTTGAAGCTTTACGTTTCTTTTATATGCTCCCAAAATATCGTGGTGATGTTAAGCCCGTGGGGCACGCAGCAAGGATTGCAATATGTTTGATATTTCATCGACACCGTTCTTCAACTTCCGACTGGGTTTTACAGTAAACGCGAGATTAGAAATGGACGTACTTGGTCCCAATTTGAAGCCATGTGTTTCTTTTATGTGCTCCCAAAATATCGTGGTGATGTTAAGCCCGTGGGGCACGCAGCAAGGATTGCAATATGTTTGATATTTCATCGACACCGTTCTTCAACTTCCGACTGGGTTTTACAGTAAACGCGAGATTAAAAATGGACGTACTTGGTTCCAATTTGAAGCTTTACGTTTTTTTTATATGCTCCCAAAATATCGTGGTGATGTTAAGCCCGTGGGGCACGCAGCAAGGATTGCAATATGTTTGATATTTTATCGTCACTGTTCTTCAACTTCCGACTGGGTTTTACAGTAAACGCGAAATTAGAAATGGACGTACTTGGTCCCAATTTGAAGCTATGTGTTTCTTTTATGTGCTCCCAAAATATCGTGGTGATGTTAAGCCCGTGGGGCACGCAGCAAGGATTGCAATATGTTTGATATTTCATCGACACCGTTCTTCAACTTCCGACTGGGTTTTACAGTAAACGCGAGATTAGAAATGGACGTACTTGGTCCCAATTTGAAGCTTTACGTTTCTTTTATATGCTCCCAAAATATCGTGGTGATGTTAAGCCCGTGGGGCACGCAGCAAGGATTGCAATATGTTTGATATTTTATCGTCACTGTTCTTCAACTTCCGACTGGGTTTTACAGTAAACGCGAAATTAGAAATGGACGTACTTGGTCCCAATTTGAAGCTATGTGTTTCTTTTATGTGCTCCCAAAATATCGTGGTGATGTTAAGCCCGTGGGGCACGCAGCAAGGATTGCAATATGTTTGATAGTTCATCGACACCGTTCTTCAACTTCCGACTGGGTTTTACAGTAAACGCGAGATTAGAAATGGACGTACTTGGTCCCGAATGGAAGCTATGGGTTTCTTTTATGTGCTCCCAAATATCGTGGTGATGTTAAGCCCGTGGGGCACGCAGCAAGGATTGCAATATGTTTGATATTTCATCGACACAGTTTTTCAACTTCCGACTGGGTTTTACAGTAAACGCGAGATTAGAAATGGACGTACTTGGTCCCAATTAGAAGCTATGGGTTTCTTTTATGTGCTCCCAAAATATCGTGGTGATGTTAAGCCCGTGGGGCACGCAGCAAGGTTTGCAATATGTTTGATATTTCATCGACACAGTTTTTCAACTTCCGACTGGGTTTTACAGTGAACGCGAGATTAGAAATGTACCCACTTGGTCCCAATTTGAAGCTTTACGTTCCTTTTATGTGCTCCCAAAATATCGTGGTGATGAACGTACTTGGACCCAATTTGAAGCTATGGGTTTCTTTTATGTGCTCCCAAAATATCGTGGTGATGTTAAGCCCGTGGGGCACGCAGCAAGCATTGCAATATGTTTGATATTTCATCGACACCGTTCTTCAACTTCCGACTGGGTTTTACAGTAAACGCGAGATTAGAAATGGACGTACTTGGTCCCAATTTGAAGCTTTACGTTTCTTTTATATGCTCCCAAAATATCGTGGTGATGTTAAGCCCGTGGGGCACGCAGCAAGGATTGCAATATGTTTGATATTTCATCGACGCCGTTCTTCAACTTCCGACTGGGTTTTACAGTAAACGCGAGATTAGAAATGGACGTTCTTGGTCCCAATTTGAAGCTTTACGTTTCTTTTATGTGCTCCCAAAATATCGTGGTGATGTTAAGCCCGTGGGGCACGCAGCAAGGATTGCAATATGCAGCATGTTCCATTCACTTTTGAATAAAGTTCTGAGCAAACGACAAAAGATAGCGCAAATCGGAAGAAAGCACAATAATCTCCATGAAAAACTGTACTTTATAGACCTGGTTCTAAGGATTTTCATTTCCTGACGAAAATCTCACTTTTTTCCATACTATAGACTTCCTATTTTTGCCAATTTCGCTGATTTTTGAGCTTTCACTATAAATACATCAGTTTGGTAGCAAATGTTGTGTAGATTACGAAAATAGTCATCAATTTGAGGGGAAAGCGATACTAGGGGATGATAAGACAAGAAATTGTGTAAATTCATTCGTAAACAATCAACTCCTTCAACTTCCAACTGAGTTTTACAGTGAACGCGAGATTAGAAATGTACGTACTTGGTCCCAATTTGAAGCTTTACGTTTCTTTTATGTGCTCCCAAAATATCGTGGTGATGTTAAGCCCGTGGGGCACGCAGTAAGGATTGCAATAGGTTTGATATTTTATCGTCACTGTTCTTCAACTTCCGACTGGGTTTTACAGTAAACGCGAGATTAGAAATGGACGTTCTTGGTCCCAATTTGAAGCTATGGGTTTCTTTTATGTGCTCCCAAAATATCGTGGTGATGTTAAGCCCGTGGGGCACGCAGCAAGGATTGCAATATATTTCATCGACACCGTTCTTCAACTTCCGACTGGTTTTACAGTAAACGCGAAATTAGAAATGGACGTACTTGGTCCCAATTTGAAGCTATGGGTTTCTTTTATGTGCTCCCAAAATATCGTGGTGATGTTAAGCCCGTGGGGCACGCAGCAAGGATTGCAATATATTTCATCGACGCCGTTCTTCAACTTCCGACTGGGTTTTACAGTAAACGCGAAATTAGAAATGTACGTACTTGTTCCAAATTTGAAGCAATGTGTTTCTTTTATGTGCTCCCAAATTATCGTGGTGATGTTAAGCCCGTGGGGCACGCAGCAAGGATTGCAATATGTTTGATATTTCATCGACACCGTTCTTTAACTTCCGACTAGGTTTTACAGTAAACGCGAAATTAGAAATGGACGTACTTGGTCCCAATTTGAAGCTATGGGTTTCTTTTATGTGCTCCCAAAATATCGTGGTGATGTTAAGCCCGTGGGGCACGCAGCAAGGATTGCAATATGTTTGATATTTCATCGACACAGTTTTTCAACTTCCGACTGGGTTTTACAGTAAACGCGAGATTAGAAATGGACGTACTTGGTCCCAATTAGAAGCTATGGGTTTCTTTTATGTGCTCCCAAAATATCGTGGTGATGTTAAGCCCGTGGGGCACGCAGCAAGGTTTGCAATATGTTTGATATTTCATCGACACAGTTTTTCAACTTCCGACTGGGTTTTACAGTGAACGCGAGATTAGAAATGTACCCACTTGGTCCCAATTTGAAGCTTTACGTTCCTTTTATGTGCTCCCAAAATATCGTGGTGATGAACGTACTTGGACCCAATTTGAAGCTATGGGTTTCTTTTATGTGCTCCCAAATTATCGTGGTGATGTTAAGCCCGTGGGGCACGCAGCAAGGATTGCAATATGTTTGATATTTCATCGACACAGTTTTTCAACTTCCGACTGGGTTTTACAGTAAACGCGAGATTAGAAATGGACGTACTTGGTCCCAATTAGAAGCTATGGGTTTCTTTTATGTGCTCCCAAAATATCGTGGTGATGTTAAGCCCGTGGGGCACGCAGCAAGGTTTGCAATATGTTTGATATTTCATCGACACAGTTTTTCAACTTCCGACTGGGTTTTACAGTGAACGCGAGATTAGAAATGTACCCACTTGGTCCCAATTTGAAGCTTTACGTTCCTTTTATGTGCTCCCAAAATATCGTGGTGATGAACGTACTTGGACCCAATTTGAAGCTATGGGTTTCTTTTATGTGCTCCCAAAATATCGTGGTGATGTTAAGCCCGTGGGGCACGCAGCAAGCATTGCAATATGTTTGATATTTCATCGACACCGTTCTTCAACTTCCGACTGGGTTTTACAGTAAACGCGAGATTAGAAATGGACGTACTTGGTCCCAATTTGAAGCTTTACGTTTCTTTTATATGCTCCCAAAATATCGTGGTGATGTTAAGCCCGTGGGGCACGCAGCAAGGATTGCAATATGTTTGATATTTCATCGACGCCGTTCTTCAACTTCCGACTGGGTTTTACAGTAAACGCGAGATTAGAAATGGACGTTCTTGGTCCCAATTTGAAGCTTTACGTTTCTTTTATGTGCTCCCAAAATATCGTGGTGATGTTAAGCCCGTGGGGCACGCAGCAAGGATTGCAGTATGCAGCATGTTCCATTCACTTTTGAATAAAGTTCTGAGCAAACGACAAAAGATAGCGCAAATCGGAAGAAAGCACAATAATCTCCATGAAAAACTGTACTTTATAGACCTGGTTCTAAGGATTTTCATTTCCTGACGAAAATCTCACTTTTTTCCATACTATAGACTTCCTATTTTTGCCAATTTCGCTGATTTTTGAGCTTTCACTATAAATACATCAGTTTGGTAGCAAATGTTGTGTAGATTACGAAAATAGTCATCAATTTGAGGGGAAAGCGATACTAGGGGATGATAAGACAAGAAATTGTGTAAATTCATTCGTAAACAATCAACTCCTTCAACTTCCAACTGAGTTTTACAGTGAACGCGAGATTAGAAATGTACGTACTTGGTCCCAATTTGAAGCTTTACGTTTCTTTTATGTGCTCCCAAAATATCGTGGTGATGTTAAGCCCGTGGGGCACGCAGTAAGGATTGCAATAGGTTTGATATTTTATCGTCACTGTTCTTCAACTTCCGACTGGGTTTTACAGTAAACGCGAGATTAGAAATGGACGTTCTTGGTCCCAATTTGAAGCTATGGGTTTCTTTTATGTGCTCCCAAAATATCGTGGTGATGTTAAGCCCGTGGGGCACGCAGCAAGGATTGCAATATATTTCATCGACACCGTTCTTCAACTTCCGACTGGTTTTACAGTAAACGCGAAATTAGAAATGGACGTACTTGGTCCCAATTTGAAGCTATGGGTTTCTTTTATGTGCTCCCAAAATATCGTGGTGATGTTAAGCCCGTGGGGCACGCAGCAAGGATTGCAATATATTTCATCGACGCCGTTCTTCAACTTCCGACTGGGTTTTACAGTAAACGCGAAATTAGAAATGTACGTACTTGTTCCAAATTTGAAGCAATGTGTTTCTTTTATGTGCTCCCAAATTATCGTGGTGATGTTAAGCCCGTGGGGCACGCAGCAAGGATTGCAATATGTTTGATATTTCATCGACACCGTTCTTTAACTTCCGACTAGGTTTTACAGTAAACGCGAAATTAGAAATGGACGTACTTGGTCCCAATTTGAAGCTATGGGTTTCTTTTATGTGCTCCCAAAATATCGTGGTGATGTTAAGCCCGTGGGGCACGCAGCAAGGATTGCAATATGTTTGATATTTCATCGACACAGTTTTTCAACTTCCGACTGGGTTTTACAGTAAACGCGAGATTAGAAATGGACGTACTTGGTCCCAATTAGAAGCTATGGGTTTCTTTTATGTGCTCCCAAAATATCGTGGTGATGTTAAGCCCGTGGGGCACGCAGCAAGGTTTGCAATATGTTTGATATTTCATCGACACAGTTTTTCAACTTCCGACTGGGTTTTACAGTGAACGCGAGATTAGAAATGTACCCACTTGGTCCCAATTTGAAGCTTTACGTTCCTTTTATGTGCTCCCAAAATATCGTGGTGATGAACGTACTTGGACCCAATTTGAAGCTATGGGTTTCTTTTATGTGCTCCCAAAATATCGTGGTGATGTTAAGCCCGTGGGGCACGCAGCAAGCATTGCAATATGTTTGATATTTCATCGACACCGTTCTTCAACTTCCGACTGGGTTTTACAGTAAACGCGAGATTAGAAATGGACGTACTTGGTCCCAATTTGAAGCTTTACGTTTCTTTTATATGCTCCCAAAATATCGTGGTGATGTTAAGCCCGTGGGGCACGCAGCAAGGATTGCAATATGTTTGATATTTCATCGACGCCGTTCTTCAACTTCCGACTGGGTTTTACAGTAAACGCGAGATTAGAAATGGACGTTCTTGGACCCAATTTGAAGCTTTACGTTTCTTTTATGTGCTCCCAAAATATCGTGGTGATGTTAAGCCCGTGGGGCACGCAGCAAGGATTGCAATATGCAGCATGTTCCATTCACTTTTGAATAAAGTTCTGAGCAAACGACAAAAGATAGCGCAAATCGGAAGAAAGCACAATAATCTCCATGAAAAACTGTACTTTATAGACCTGGTTCTAAGGATTTTCATTTCCTGACGAAAATCTCACTTTTTTCCATACTATAGACTTCCTATTTTTGCCAATTTCGCTGATTTTTGAGCTTTCACTATAAATACATCAGTTTGGTAGCAAATGTTGTGTAGATTACGAAAATAGTCATCAATTTGAGGGGAAAGCGATACTAGGGGATGATAAGACAAGAAATTGTGTAAATTCATTCGTAAACAATCAACTCCTTCAACTTCCAACTGAGTTTTACAGTGAACGCGAGATTAGAAATGTACGTACTTGGTCCCAATTTGAAGCTTTACGTTTCTTTTATGTGCTCCCAAAATATCGTGGTGATGTTAAGCCCGTGGGGCACGCAGTAAGGATTGCAATAGGTTTGATATTTTATCGTCACTGTTCTTCAACTTCCGACTGGGTTTTACAGTAAACGCGAGATTAGAAATGGACGTTCTTGGTCCCAATTTGAAGCTATGGGTTTCTTTTATGTGCTCCCAAAATATCGTGGTGATGTTAAGCCCGTGGGGCACGCAGCAAGGATTGCAATATATTTCATCGACACCGTTCTTCAACTTCCGACTGGTTTTACAGTAAACGCGAAATTAGAAATGGACGTACTTGGTCCCAATTTGAAGCTATGGGTTTCTTTTATGTGCTCCCAAAATATCGTGGTGATGTTAAGCCCGTGGGGCACGCAGCAAGGATTGCAATATATTTCATCGACGCCGTTCTTCAACTTCCGACTGGGTTTTACAGTAAACGCGAAATTAGAAATGTACGTACTTGTTCCAAATTTGAAGCAATGTGTTTCTTTTATGTGCTCCCAAATTATCGTGGTGATGTTAAGCCCGTGGGGCACGCAGCAAGGATTGCAATATGTTTGATATTTCATCGACACCGTTCTTTAACTTCCGACTAGGTTTTACAGTAAACGCGAAATTAGAAATGGACGTACTTGGTCCCAATTTGAAGCTATGGGTTTCTTTTATGTGCTCCCAAAATATCGTGGTGATGTTAAGCCCGTGGGGCACGCAGCAAGGATTGCAATATGTTTGATATTTCATCGACACAGTTTTTCAACTTCCGACTGGGTTTTACAGTAAACGCGAGATTAGAAATGGACGTACTTGGTCCCAATTAGAAGCTATGGGTTTCTTTTATGTGCTCCCAAAATATCGTGGTGATGTTAAGCCCGTGGGGCACGCAGCAAGGTTTGCAATATGTTTGATATTTCATCGACACAGTTTTTCAACTTCCGACTGGGTTTTACAGTGAACGCGAGATTAGAAATGTACCCACTTGGTCCCAATTTGAAGCTTTACGTTCCTTTTATGTGCTCCCAAAATATCGTGGTGATGAACGTACTTGGACCCAATTTGAAGCTATGGGTTTCTTTTATGTGCTCCCAAATTATCGTGGTGATGTTAAGCCCGTGGGGCACGCAGCAAGGATTGCAATATGTTTGATATTTCATCGACACAGTTTTTCAACTTCCGACTGGGTTTTACAGTAAACGCGAGATTAGAAATGGACGTACTTGGTCCCAATTAGAAGCTATGGGTTTCTTTTATGTGCTCCCAAAATATCGTGGTGATGTTAAGCCCGTGGGGCACGCAGCAAGGATTGCAATATATTTCATCGACACCGTTCTTCAACTTCCGACTGGGTTTTACAGTAAACGCGAAATTAGAAATGTACGTACTTGTTCCAAATTTGAAGCAATGTGTTTCTTTTATGTGCTCCCAAATTATCGTGGTGATGTTAAGCCCGTGGGGCACGCAGCAAGGATTGCAATATGTTTGATATTTCATCGACACCGTTCTTTAACTTCCGACTAGGTTTTACAGTAAACGCGAAATTAGAAATGGACGTACTTGGTCCCAATTTGAAGCTATGGGTTTCTTTTATGTGCTCCCAAAATATCGTGGTGATGTTAAGCCCGTGGGGCACGCAGCAAGGATTGCAATATGTTTGATATTTCATCGACACAGTTTTTCAACTTCCGACTGGGTTTTACAGTAAACGCGAGATTAGAAATGGACGTACTTGGTCCCAATTAGAAGCTATGGGTTTCTTTTATGTGCTCCCAAAATATCGTGGTGATGTTAAGCCCGTGGGGCACGCAGCAAGGTTTGCAATATGTTTGATATTTCATCGACACAGTTTTTCAACTTCCGACTGGGTTTTACAGTGAACGCGAGATTAGAAATGTACCCACTTGGTCCCAATTTGAAGCTTTACGTTCCTTTTATGTGCTCCCAAAATATCGTGGTGATGAACGTACTTGGACCCAATTTGAAGCTATGGGTTTCTTTTATGTGCTCCCAAATTATCGTGGTGATGTTAAGCCCGTGGGGCACGCAGCAAGGATTGCAATATGTTTGATATTTCATCGACACAGTTTTTCAACTTCCGACTGGGTTTTACAGTAAACGCGAGATTAGAAATGGACGTACTTGGTCCCAATTAGAAGCTATGGGTTTCTTTTATGTGCTCCCAAAATATCGTGGTGATGTTAAGCCCGTGGGGCACGCAGCAAGGATTGCAATATATTTCATCGACACCGTTCTTCAACTTCCGACTGGTTTTACAGTAAACGCGAAATTAGAAATGGACGTACTTGGTCCCAATTTGAAGCTATGGGTTTCTTTTATGTGCTCCCAAAATATCGTGGTGATGTTAAGCCCGTGGGGCACGCAGCAAGGATTGCAATATATTTCATCGACGCCGTTCTTCAACTTCCGACTGGGTTTTACAGTAAACGCGAAATTAGAAATGTACGTACTTGTTCCAAATTTGAAGCAATGTGTTTCTTTTATGTGCTCCCAAATTATCGTGGTGATGTTAAGCCCGTGGGGCACGCAGCAAGGATTGCAATATGTTTGATATTTCATCGACACCGTTCTTTAACTTCCGACTAGGTTTTACAGTAAACGCGAAATTAGAAATGGACGTACTTGGTCCCAATTTGAAGCTATGGGTTTCTTTTATGTGCTCCCAAAATATCGTGGTGATGTTAAGCCCGTGGGGCACGCAGCAAGGATTGCAATATGTTTGATATTTCATCGACACAGTTTTTCAACTTCCGACTGGGTTTTACAGTAAACGCGAGATTAGAAATGGACGTACTTGGTCCCAATTAGAAGCTATGGGTTTCTTTTATGTGCTCCCAAAATATCGTGGTGATGTTAAGCCCGTGGGGCACGCAGCAAGGTTTGCAATATGTTTGATATTTCATCGACACAGTTTTTCAACTTCCGACTGGGTTTTACAGTGAACGCGAGATTAGAAATGTACCCACTTGGTCCCAATTTGAAGCTTTACGTTCCTTTTATGTGCTCCCAAAATATCGTGGTGATGAACGTACTTGGACCCAATTTGAAGCTATGGGTTTCTTTTATGTGCTCCCAAAATATCGTGGTGATGTTAAGCCCGTGGGGCACGCAGCAAGCATTGCAATATGTTTGATATTTCATCGACACCGTTCTTCAACTTCCGACTGGGTTTTACAGTAAACGCGAGATTAGAAATGGACGTACTTGGTCCCAATTTGAAGCTTTACGTTTCTTTTATATGCTCCCAAAATATCGTGGTGATGTTAAGCCCGTGGGGCACGCAGCAAGGATTGCAATATGTTTGATATTTCATCGACGCCGTTCTTCAACTTCCGACTGGGTTTTACAGTAAACGCGAGATTAGAAATGGACGTTCTTGGACCCAATTTGAAGCTTTACGTTTCTTTTATGTGCTCCCAAAATATCGTGGTGATGTTAAGCCCGTGGGGCACGCAGCAAGGATTGCAATATGCAGCATGTTCCATTCACTTTTGAATAAAGTTCTGAGCAAACGACAAAAGATAGCGCAAATCGGAAGAAAGCACAATAATCTCCATGAAAAACTGTACTTTATAGACCTGGTTCTAAGGATTTTCATTTCCTGACGAAAATCTCACTTTTTTCCATACTATAGACTTCCTATTTTTGCCAATTTCGCTGATTTTTGAGCTTTCACTATAAATACATCAGTTTGGTAGCAAATGTTGTGTAGATTACGAAAATAGTCATCAATTTGAGGGGAAAGCGATACTAGGGGATGATAAGACAAGAAATTGTGTAAATTCATTCGTAAACAATCAACTCCTTCAACTTCCAACTGAGTTTTACAGTGAACGCGAGATTAGAAATGTACGTACTTGGTCCCAATTTGAAGCTTTACGTTTCTTTAATGTGCTCCCAAAATATCGTGGTGATGTTAAGCCCGTGGGGCACGCAGCAAGGATTGCAATATGTTTGATATTTCATCGACACCGTTCTTTAACTTCCGACTAGGTTTTACAGTAAACGCGAAATTAGAAATGGACGTTCTTGGTCCCAATTTGAAGCTATGGGTTTCTTTTATGTGCTCCCAAAATATCGTGGTGATGTTAAGCCCGTGGGGCACGCAGCAAGGATTGCAATATATTTCATCGACACCGTTCTTCAACTTCCGACTGGTTTTACAGTAAACGCGAAATTAGAAATGGACGTACTTGGTCCCAATTTGAAGCTATGGGTTTCTTTTATGTGCTCCCAAAATATCGTGGTGATGTTAAGCCCGTGGGGCACGCAGCAAGGATTGCAATATATTTCATCGACGCCGTTCTTCAACTTCCGACTGGGTTTTACAGTAAACGCGAAATTAGAAATGTACGTACTTGTTCCAAATTTGAAGCAATGTGTTTCTTTTATGTGCTCCCAAATTATCGTGGTGATGTTAAGCCCGTGGGGCACGCAGCAAGGATTGCAATATGTTTGATATTTCATCGACACCGTTCTTTAACTTCCGACTAGGTTTTACAGTAAACGCGAAATTAGAAATGGACGTACTTGGTCCCAATTTGAAGCTATGTGTTTCTTTTATGTGCTCCCAAAATATCGTGGTGATGTTAAGCCCGTGGGGCACGCAGCAAGGATTGCAATATGTTTGATATTTCATCGACGCCATTCTTCAACTTCCGACTGGGTTTTACAGTAAACGCGAAATTAGAAATGGACGTATTTGGCCCCAATTTGAAGCTATGTGTTTCTTTTATGTGCTCCCAAAATATCGTGGTGATGTTAAGCCCGTGGGGCACGCAGCAAGGATTGCAATATGTTTGATATTTCATCGACAATTTGAAGCTATGGGTTTCTTTTATGTGCTCCCAAAATATCGCTGTGATATTAAGCCCGGGGGGCACGCAGCAAGGATTGCAATATGTTTGATATTTCATCGACACCGTTCTTCAACTTCCGACTGGGTTTTACAGTAAACGCGAGATTAGAAATTGACGTACTTGGTCCCAATTTGAAGCTATGGGTTTCTTTTATGTGCTCCCAAAATATCGCTGTGATATTAAGCCCGTGGGGCACGCAGCAAGGATTGCAATATGTTTGATATTTCATCGACGCCGTTCTTCAACTTCCGACTGGGTTTTACAGTAAACGCGAGATTAGAAATTAGCGTACTTGGTCCCAATTTAAAGCTATGGGTTTCTTTTATGTGCTCCCAAAATATCGTGGCGATGTTAAGCCCGTGGGACACGCAGCAAGGATTGCAATATGCGGCATGTTCCATTCACTTTTGAATAAAGTTCTGAGCAAACGACAATAGATAGCGCAAATCGGAAGAAAGCAAAATAATCTCCATGAAAAACTGTACTTTATAGACCTGGTTCTAAGGATTTTCATTTCCTGACGAAAATCTCAATTTTTTCCATACTATAGACTTCCTAATTTTGCCAATTTCGCTGATTTTTGAGCTTTCACTATAAATACTAAAGTTTGGTAGCAAATGTTGTGTATATTACGAAAATAGTCATCAATTTGAGGGGAAAGCGATCCTAGGGGATGATAAGACAAGAAATTGTGTAAATTCATTCGTAAACAATCAACTCCTTCAACTTCCAACTGAGTTTTACAGTGAACGCGAGATTAGAAATGTACGTACTTGGTCCCAATTTGAAGCTTTACGTTTCTTTTATGTGCTCCCAAAATATCGTGGTGATGTTAAGCCCGTGGGGCACGCAGTAAGGATTGCAATAGGTTTGATATTTTATCGTCACTGTTCTTCAACTTCCGACTGGGTTTTACAGTAAACGCGAGATTAGAAATGGACGTTCTTGGTCCCAATTTGAAGCTATGGGTTTCTTTTATGTGCTCCCAAAATATCGTGGTGATGTTAAGCCCGTGGGGCACGCAGCAAGGATTGCAATATATTTCATCGACACCGTTCTTCAACTTCCGACTGGTTTTACAGTAAACGCGAAATTAGAAATGGACGTACTTGGTCCCAATTTGAAGCTATGGGTTTCTTTTATGTGCTCCCAAAATATCGTGGTGATGTTAAGCCCGTGGGGCACGCAGCAAGGATTGCAATATATTTCATCGACGCCGTTCTTCAACTTCCGACTGGGTTTTACAGTAAACGCGAAATTAGAAATGTACGTACTTGTTCCAAATTTGAAGCAATGTGTTTCTTTTATGTGCTCCCAAATTATCGTGGTGATGTTAAGCCCGTGGGGCACGCAGCAAGGATTGCAATATGTTTGATATTTCATCGACACCGTTCTTTAACTTCCGACTAGGTTTTACAGTAAACGCGAAATTAGAAATGGACGTACTTGGTCCCAATTTGAAGCTATGGGTTTCTTTTATGTGCTCCCAAAATATCGTGGTGATGTTAAGCCCGTGGGGCACGCAGCAAGGATTGCAATATGTTTGATATTTCATCGACACAGTTTTTCAACTTCCGACTGGGTTTTACAGTAAACGCGAGATTAGAAATGGACGTACTTGGTCCCAATTAGAAGCTATGGGTTTCTTTTATGTGCTCCCAAAATATCGTGGTGATGTTAAGCCCGTGGGGCACGCAGCAAGGTTTGCAATATGTTTGATATTTCATCGACACAGTTTTTCAACTTCCGACTGGGTTTTACAGTGAACGCGAGATTAGAAATGTACCCACTTGGTCCCAATTTGAAGCTTTACGTTCCTTTTATGTGCTCCCAAAATATCGTGGTGATGAACGTACTTGGACCCAATTTGAAGCTATGGGTTTCTTTTATGTGCTCCCAAATTATCGTGGTGATGTTAAGCCCGTGGGGCACGCAGCAAGGATTGCAATATGTTTGATATTTCATCGACACAGTTTTTCAACTTCCGACTGGGTTTTACAGTAAACGCGAGATTAGAAATGGACGTACTTGGTCCCAATTAGAAGCTATGGGTTTCTTTTATGTGCTCCCAAAATATCGTGGTGATGTTAAGCCCGTGGGGCACGCAGCAAGGTTTGCAATATGTTTGATATTTCATCGACACAGTTTTTCAACTTCCGACTGGGTTTTACAGTGAACGCGAGATTAGAAATGTACCCACTTGGTCCCAATTTGAAGCTTTACGTTCCTTTTATGTGCTCCCAAAATATCGTGGTGATGAACGTACTTGGACCCAATTTGAAGCTATGGGTTTCTTTTATGTGCTCCCAAAATATCGTGGTGATGTTAAGCCCGTGGGGCACGCAGCAAGCATTGCAATATGTTTGATATTTCATCGACACCGTTCTTCAACTTCCGACTGGGTTTTACAGTAAACGCGAGATTAGAAATGGACGTACTTGGTCCCAATTTGAAGCTTTACGTTTCTTTTATATGCTCCCAAAATATCGTGGTGATGTTAAGCCCGTGGGGCACGCAGCAAGGATTGCAATATGTTTGATATTTCATCGACGCCGTTCTTCAACTTCCGACTGGGTTTTACAGTAAACGCGAGATTAGAAATGGACGTTCTTGGTCCCAATTTGAAGCTTTACGTTTCTTTTATGTGCTCCCAAAATATCGTGGTGATGTTAAGCCCGTGGGGCACGCAGCAAGGATTGCAATATGTTTGATATTTCATCGACACAGTTTTTCAACTTCCGACTGGGTTTTACAGTAAACGCGAGATTAGAAATGGACGTACTTGGTCCCAATTAGAAGCTATGGGTTTCTTTTATGTGCTCCCAAAATATCGTGGTGATGTTAAGCCCGTGGGGCACGCAGCAAGGTTTGCAATATGTTTGATATTTCATCGACACAGTTTTTCAACTTCCGACTGGGTTTTACAGTGAACGCGAGATTAGAAATGTACCCACTTGGTCCCAATTTGAAGCTTTACGTTCCTTTTATGTGCTCCCAAAATATCGTGGTGATGAACGTACTTGGACCCAATTTGAAGCTATGGGTTTCTTTTATGTGCTCCCAAAATATCGTGGTGATGTTAAGCCCGTGGGGCACGCAGCAAGCATTGCAATATGTTTGATATTTCATCGACACCGTTCTTCAACTTCCGACTGGGTTTTACAGTAAACGCGAGATTAGAAATGGACGTACTTGGTCCCAATTTGAAGCTTTACGTTTCTTTTATATGCTCCCAAAATATCGTGGTGATGTTAAGCCCGTGGGGCACGCAGCAAGGATTGCAATATGTTTGATATTTCATCGACGCCGTTCTTCAACTTCCGACTGGGTTTTACAGTAAACGCGAGATTAGAAATGGACGTTCTTGGACCCAATTTGAAGCTTTACGTTTCTTTTATGTGCTCCCAAAATATCGTGGTGATGTTAAGCCCGTGGGGCACGCAGCAAGGATTGCAATATGCAGCATGTTCCATTCACTTTTGAATAAAGTTCTGAGCAAACGACAAAAGATAGCGCAAATCGGAAGAAAGCACAATAATCTCCATGAAAAACTGTACTTTATAGACCTGGTTCTAAGGATTTTCATTTCCTGACGAAAATCTCACTTTTTTCCATACTATAGACTTCCTATTTTTGCCAATTTCGCTGATTTTTGAGCTTTCACTATAAATACATCAGTTTGGTAGCAAATGTTGTGTAGATTACGAAAATAGTCATCAATTTGAGGGGAAAGCGATACTAGGGGATGATAAGACAAGAAATTGTGTAAATTCATTCGTAAACAATCAACTCCTTCAACTTCCAACTGAGTTTTACAGTGAACGCGAGATTAGAAATGTACGTACTTGGTCCCAATTTGAAGCTTTACGTTTCTTTAATGTGCTCCCAAAATATCGTGGTGATGTTAAGCCCGTGGGGCACGCAGCAAGGATTGCAATATGTTTGATATTTCATCGACACCGTTCTTCAACTTCCGACTGGGTTTTACAGTAAACGCGAGATTAGAAATGGACGTTCTTGGTCCCAATTTGAAGCTATGGGTTTCTTTTATGTGCTCCCAAAATATCGTGGTGATGTTAAGCCCGTGGGGCACGCAGCAAGGATTGCAATATATTTCATCGACACCGTTCTTCAACTTCCGACTGGTTTTACAGTAAACGCGAAATTAGAAATGGACGTACTTGGTCCCAATTTGAAGCTATGGGTTTCTTTTATGTGCTCCCAAAATATCGTGGTGATGTTAAGCCCGTGGGGCACGCAGCAAGGATTGCAATATATTTCATCGACGCCGTTCTTCAACTTCCGACTGGGTTTTACAGTAAACGCGAAATTAGAAATGTACGTACTTGTTCCAAATTTGAAGCAATGTGTTTCTTTTATGTGCTCCCAAATTATCGTGGTGATGTTAAGCCCGTGGGGCACGCAGCAAGGATTGCAATATGTTTGATATTTCATCGACACCGTTCTTTAACTTCCGACTAGGTTTTACAGTAAACGCGAAATTAGAAATGGACGTACTTGGTCCCAATTTGAAGCTATGTGTTTCTTTTATGTGCTCCCAAAATATCGTGGTGATGTTAAGCCCGTGGGGCACGCAGCAAGGATTGCAATATGTTTGATATTTCATCGACGCCATTCTTCAACTTCCGACTGGGTTTTACAGTAAACGCGAAATTAGAAATGGACGTATTTGGCCCCAATTTGAAGCTATGTGTTTCTTTTATGTGCTCCCAAAATATCGTGGTGATGTTAAGCCCGTGGGGCACGCAGCAAGGATTGCAATATGTTTGATATTTCATCGACAATTTGAAGCTATGGGTTTCTTTTATGTGCTCCCAAAATATCGCTGTGATATTAAGCCCGGGGGGCACGCAGCAAGGATTGCAATATGTTTGATATTTCATCGACACCGTTCTTCAACTTCCGACTGGGTTTTACAGTAAACGCGAGATTAGAAATTGACGTACTTGGTCCCAATTTGAAGCTATGGGTTTCTTTTATGTGCTCCCAAAATATCGCTGTGATATTAAGCCCGTGGGGCACGCAGCAAGGATTGCAATATGTTTGATATTTCATCGACGCCGTTCTTCAACTTCCGACTGGGTTTTACAGTAAACGCGAGATTAGAAATTAGCGTACTTGGTCCCAATTTAAAGCTATGGGTTTCTTTTATGTGCTCCCAAAATATCGTGGCGATGTTAAGCCCGTGGGACACGCAGCAAGGATTGCAATATGCGGCATGTTCCATTCACTTTTGAATAAAGTTCTGAGCAAACGACAATAGATAGCGCAAATCGGAAGAAAGCAAAATAATCTCCATGAAAAACTGTACTTTATAGACCTGGTTCTAAGGATTTTCATTTCCTGACGAAAATCTCAATTTTTTCCATACTATAGACTTCCTAATTTTGCCAATTTCGCTGATTTTTGAGCTTTCACTATAAATACTAAAGTTTGGTAGCAAATGTTGTGTATATTACGAAAATAGTCATCAATTTGAGGGGAAAGCGATCCTAGGGGATGATAAGACAAGAAATTGTGTAAATTCATTCGTAAATAATCAACTCCTTCAACTTCCAACTGAGTTTTACAGTGAACGCGAGATTAGAAATGTACGTACTTGGTCCCAATATGAAGCCTTACGTTTCTTTTATGTGCTCCCAAAATATCGTGGTGATGTTAAGCCCGTGGGGCACGCAGCAAGGATTGCAATATGTTTGATATTTCATCGACACCGTTCTTTAACTTCCGACTAGGTTTTACAGTAAACGCGAAATTAGAAATGGACGTACTTGGTCCCAATTTGAAGCTATGTGTTTCTTTTATGTGCTCCCAAAATATCGTGGTGATGTTAAGCCCGTGGGGCACGCAGCAAGGATTGCAATATGTTTGATATTTCATCGACGCCATTCTTCAACTTCCGACTGGGTTTTACAGTAAACGCGAAATTAGAAATGGACGTATTTGGCCCCAATTTGAAGCTATGTGTTTCTTTTATGTGCTCCCAAAATATCGTGGTGATGTTAAGCCCGTGGGGCACGCAGCAAGGATTGCAATATGTTTGATATTTCATCGACAATTTGAAGCTATGGGTTTCTTTTATGTGCTCCCAAAATATCGCTGTGATATTAAGCCCGGGGGCACGCAGCAAGGATTGCAATATGTTTGATATTTCATCGACACCGTTCTTCAACTTCCGACTGGGTTTTACAGTAAACGCGAGATTAGAAATTGACGTACTTGGTCCCAATTTGAAGCTATGGGTTTCTTTTATGTGCTCCCAAAATATCGCTGTGATATTAAGCCCGTGGGGCACGCAGCAAGGATTGCAATATGTTTGATATTTCATCGACGCCGTTCTTCAACTTCCGACTGGGTTTTACAGTAAACGCGAGATTAGAAATTAGCGTACTTGGTCCCAATTTAAAGCTATGGGTTTCTTTTATGTGCTCCCAAAATATCGTGGCGATGTTAAGCCCGTGGGACACGCAGCAAGGATTGCAATATGCGGCATGTTCCATTCACTTTTGAATAAAGTTCTGAGCAAACGACAATAGATAGCGCAAATCGGAAGAAAGCAAAATAATCTCCATGAAAAACTGTACTTTATAGACCTGGTTCTAAGGATTTTCATTTCCTGACGAAAATCTCAATTTTTTCCATACTATAGACTTCCTAATTTTGCCAATTTCGCTGATTTTTGAGCTTTCACTATAAATACTAAAGTTTGGTAGCAAATGTTGTGCATATTACGAAAATAGTCATCAATTTGAGGGGAAAGCGATCCTAGGGGATGATAAGACAAGAAATTGTGTAAATTCATTCGTAAACAATCAACTCCTTCAACTTCCAACTGAGTTTTACAGTGAACGCGAGATTAGAAATGTACGTACTTGGTCCCAATATGAAGCCTTACGTTTCTTTTATGTGCTCCCAAAATATCGTGGTGATGTTAAGCCCGTGGGGCACGCAGCAAGGATTGCAATATGTTTGATATTTCATCGACGCCGTTCTTCAACTTCCGACTGGGTTTTACAGTAAACGCGAGATTAGAAATTAGCGTACTTGGTCCCAATTTAAAGCTATGGGTTTCTTTTATGTGCTCCCAAAATATCGTGGCGATGTTAAGCCCGTGGGACACGCAGCAAGGATTGCAATATGCGGCATGTTCCATTCACTTTTGAATAAAGTTCTGAGCAAACGACAATAGATAGCGCAAATCGGAAGAAAGCAAAATAATCTCCATGAAAAACTGTACTTTATAGACCTGGTTCTAAGGATTTTCATTTCCTGACGAAAATCTCAATTTTTTCCATACTATAGACTTCCTAATTTTGCCAATTTCGCTGATTTTTGAGCTTTCACTATAAATACTAAAGTTTGGTAGCAAATGTTGTGCATATTACGAAAATAGTCATCAATTTGAGGGGAAAGCGATCCTAGGGGATGATAAGACAAGAAATTGTGTAAATTCATTCGTAAACAATCAACTCCTTCAACTTCCAACTGAGTTTTACAGTGAACGCGAGATTAGAAATGTACGTACTTGGTCCCAATATGAAGCCTTACGTTTCTTTTATGTGCTCCCAAAATATCGTGGTGATGTTAAGCCCGTGGGGCACGCAGCAAGGATTGCAATATGTTTGATATTTCATCGACACCGTTCTTCAACTTCCGACTGGGTTTTACAGTAAACGCGAAATTAGAAATGGACGTACTTGGTCCCAATTTGAAGCTATGTGTTTCTTTTATGTGCTCCCAAAATATCGTGGTGATGTTAAGCCCGTGGGGCACGCAGCAAGGATTGCAATATGTTTGATATTTCATCGACACCGTTCTTCAACTTCCGACTGGGTTTTACAGTAAACGCGAGATTAGAAATGGACGTACTTGGTCCCAATTTGAAGCTATGGGTTTCTTCTATGTGCTCTCAAAATATCGTGGTGATGTTAAGCCCGTGGGGCACGCAGTAAGGATTGCAATAGGTTTGATATTTTATCGTCACTGTTCTTCAACTTCCGACTGGGTTTTACAGTAAACGCGAGATTAGAAATGGACGTACTTGGTCCCAATTTGAAGCTATGGGTTTCTTTTATGTGCTCCCAAAATATCGTGGTGATGTTAAGCCCGTGGGGCACGCAGCAAGGATTGCAATATGTTTGATATTTCATCGACACCGTTCTTCAACTTCCGACTGGGTTTTACAGTAAACGCGAGATTAGAAATGGACGTACCTGGTCCCAATTTGAAGCTATGGGTTTCGTTTATGTGCTCCCAAAATATCCTGGCGGTGTTAAGCCCGTGCGGCACGCAGCAAAGATTGCAATATGCAGCATGTTCCATTCACTTTTGAATAAAGTTCTGAGCAAACGACAAAAGATAGCGCAAATCGGAAGAAAGCACAATAATCTCCATGAAAAACTGTACTTTATAGACGTGGTTCTAAGGATTTTCATTTCCTGACGAAAATCTCACTTTTTTCCATACTATAGACTTCCTATTTTTGCCAATTTCGCTGATTTTTGAGCTTTCACTATAAATACAACAGTTTGGTAGCAAATGTTGTGTAGATTACGAAAATAGTCATCAATTTGAGAGGAAAGCGATCCTAGGGGATGATAAGACAAGAAATTGTGTAAATTCACTCGTAAACAATCAACTCCTTCAACTTCCAACTGAGTTTTACAGTGAACGCGAGATTATAAATGTACGTACTTTGTCCCAATTTGAAGCTTTACGTTTCTTTTATGTGCTCCCAAAATATCGTGGTGATGTTAAGCCCGTGGGGCACGCAGCAAGGATTGCAATATGTTTGATATTTTATCGTCACTGTTCTTCAACTTCCGACTGGGTTTTACAGTAAACGCGAGATTAGAAATGGACGTACTTAATCCCAATTTCAAGCTATGGGTTTCTTTTATGTGCTCCCAAAATATCGTGGTGATGTTAAGCCCGTGGGGCACGCAGCAAGGATTGCAATATGTTTGATATTTCATCGACACCGTTCTTCAACTTCCGACTGGGTTTTACAGTAAACGCGAGATTAGAAATGGACGTACCTGGTCCCAATTTGAAGCTATGGGTTTCGTTTATGTGCTCCCAAAATATCCTGGCGATGTTAAGCCCGTGCGGCACGCAGCAAAGATTGCAATATGCAGCATGTTCCATTCACTTTTGAATAAAGTTCTGAGCAAACGACAAAAGATAGCGCAAATCGGAAGAAAGCACAATAATCTCCATGAAAAACTGTACTTTATAGACCTGGTTCTAAGGATTTTCATTTCCTGACGAAAATCTCACTTTTTTCCATACTATAGACTTCCTATTTTTGCCAATTTCGCTGATTTTTGAGCTTTCACTATAAATACAACAGTTTGGTAGCAAATGTTGTGTAGATTACGAAAATAGTCATCAATTTGAGAGGAAAGCGATCCTAGGGGATGATAAGACAAGAAATTGTGTAAATTCACTCGTAAACAATCAACTCCTTCAACTTCCAACTGAGTTTTACAGTGAACGCGAGATTATAAATGTACGTACTTTGTCCCAATTTGAAGCTTTACGTTTCTTTTATGTGCTCCCAAAATATCGTGGTGATGTTAAGCCCGTGGGGCACGCAGCAAGGATTGCAATATGTTTGATATTTTATCGTCACTGTTCTTCAACTTCCGACTGGGTTTTACAGTAAACGCGAGATTAGAAATGGACGTACTTAATCCCAATTTGAAGCTATGGGTTTCTTTTATGTGCTCCCAAAATATCGTGGTGATGTTAAGCCCGTGGGGCACGCAGCAAGGATTGCAATATGTTTGATATTTCATCGACACCGTTCTTCAACTTCCGACTGGGTTTTACAGTAAACGCGAGATTAGAAATGGACGTACCTGGTCCCAATTTGAAGCTATGGGTTTCGTTTATGTGCTCCCAAAATATCCTGGCGATGTTAAGCCCGTGCGGCACGCAGCAAGGATTGCAATATGCAGCATGTTCCATTCACTTTTGAATAAAGTTCTGAGAAAACGACAAAAGATAGCGCAAATCGGAAGAAAGCACAATAATCTCCATGAAAAACTGTACTTTATAGACGTGGTTCTAAGGATTTTCATTTCCTGACGAAAATCTCACTTTTTTCCATACTATAGACTTCCTATTTTTGCCAATTTTGCTGATTTTTGAGCTTTCACTATAAATACAACAGTTTGGTAGCAAATGTTGTGTAGATTACGAAAATAGTCATCAATTTGAGAGGAAAGCGATCCTAGGGGATGATAAGACAAGAAATTGTGTAAATTCACTCGTAAACAATCAACTCCTTCAACTTCCAACTGAGTTTTACAGTGAACGCGAGATTATAAATGTACGTACTTTGTCCCAATTTGAAGCTTTACGTTTCTTTTATGTGCTCCCAAAATATCGTGGTGATGTTAAGCCCGTGGGGCACGCAGCAAGGATTGCAATATGTTTGATATTTTATCGTCACTGTTCTTCAACTTCCGACTGGGTTTTACAGTAAACGCGAGATTAGAAATGGACGTACTTAACCCCAATTTGAAGCTATGGGTTTCTTTTATGTGCTCCCAAAATATCGTGGTGATGTTAAGCCCGTGGGGCACGCAGCAAGGATTGCAATATGTTTGATATTTCATCGACACCGTTCTTCTACTTCCGACTGGGTTTTACAGTAAACGCGAGATTAGAAATGGACGTACTTGGTCCCAATTTGAAGCTATGGGTTTCTTTTATGTGCTCCCAAAATATCGTGGTGATGTTAAGTCCGTGGGGCACGCAGCAAGGATTGCAATATGTTTGATATTTCATCGACACCGTTCTTTAACTTCCGACTGGGTTTTACAGTAAACGCGAGATTAGAAATGGACATACCTGGTCCCAATTTGAAGCTATGGGTTTCGTTTATGTGCTCCCAAAATATCCTGGCGATGTTAAGCCCGTGCGGCACGCAGCAAGGATTGCAATATGCAGCATGTTCCATTCACTTTTGAATAAAGTTCTGAGCAAACGACAAAAGATAGCGCAAATCGGAAGAAAGCACAATAATCTCCATGAAAAACTGTACTTTATAGACGTGGTTCTAAGGATTTTCATTTCCTGACGAAAATCTCACTTTTTCCATACTATAGACTTCCTATTTTTGCCAATTTCGCTGATTTTTGAGCTTTCACTATAAATACAACAGTTTGGTAGCAAATGTTGTGTAGATTACGAAAATAGTCATCAATTTGAGAGGAAAGCGATCCTAGGGGATGATAAGACAAGAAATTGTGTAAATTCACTCGTAAACAATCAACTCCTTCAACTTCCAACTGAGTTTTACAGTGAACGCGAGATTATAAATGTACGTACTTTGTCCCAATTTGAAGCTTTACGTTTCTTTTATGTGCTCCCAAAATATCGTGGTGATGTTAAGCCCGTGGGGCACGCAGCAAGGATTGCAATATGTTTGATATTTTATCGTCACTGTTCTTCAACTTCCGACTGGGTTTTACAGTAAACGCGAGATTAGAAATGGACGTACTTAATCCCAATTTGAAGCTATGGGTTTCTTTTATGTGCTCCCAAAATATCGTGGTGATGTTAAGCCCGTGGGGCACGCAGCAAGGATTGCAATATGTTTGATATTTCATCGACACCGTTCTTTAACTTCCGACTGGGTTTTACAGTAAACGCGAGATTAGAAATGGACGTACTTGGTCCCAATTTGAAGCTATGGGTTTCGTTTATGTGCTCCCAAAATATCGTGGCGATGTTAAGCCCGTGGGGCACGCAGCAAGGATTGCAATATGCAGCATGTTCCATTCACTTTTGAATAAAGTTCTGAGCAAACGACAAAAGATAGCGCAAATCGGAAGAAAGCACAATAATCTCCATGAAAAACTGTACTTTATAGACCTGGTTCTAAGGATTTTCATTTCCTGACGAAAATCTCACTTTTTTCCATACTATAGACTTCCTATTTTTGCCAATTTCGCTGATTTTTGAGCTTTCACTATAAATACAACAGTTTGGTAGCAAATGTTGTGTAGATTACGAAAATAGTCATCAATTTGAGAGGAAAGCGATCCTAGGGGATGATAAGACAAGAAATTGTGTAAATTCATTCGTAAACAATCAACTCCTTCAACTTCCGACTGAGTTTTACAGTGAACGCGAGATTAGAAATGGACATACTTGGTCCCACGTTGCAAAATATCGTGGTGATGTTAAGCCCGTGGGGCACGCAGCAAGGATTGCAATATGTTTGATATTTTATCGTCACTGTTCTTCAACTACCGACTGGGTTTTACAGTAAACGCGAGATTAGAAATGGACGTACTTGATCCCAATTTGAAGCTATGGGTTTCTTTTATGTTCTCCCAAAATATCGTGGTGATGTTAAGCCCGTGGGGCACGCAGCAAGGATTGCAATATGTTTGATATTTCATCGACACCGTTCTTCAACTTCCGACTGGGTTTTACAGTAAACGCGAGATTAGAAATGGACATACTTGGTCCCACGTTGCAAAATATCGTGGTGATGTTAAGCCCGTGGGGCACGCAGCAAGGATTGCAATATGTTTGATATTTCATCGACACCGTTCTTCAACTTCCGACTGGGTTTTACAGTAAACGCGAGATTAGAAATGGACATACTTGGTCCCAATTTGAAGCTATGTGTTTCTTTTATGTGCTCCCAAAATATCGTGGTGATGTTAAGCCCGTGGGGCACGCAGCAAGGATTGCAATATGTTTGATATTTCATCGACACCGTTCTTCAACTTCCGACTGGGTTTTACAGTAAACGCGAGATTAGAAATGGACATACTTGGTCCCAATTTGAAGCTATGTGTTTCTTTTATGTGCTCCCAAAATATCGTGGTGATGTTAAGCCCGTGGGGCACGCAGCAAGGATTGCAATATGTTTGATATTTCATCGACACCGTTCTTCAACTTCCGACTGGGTTTTACAGTAAACGCGAGATTAGAAATGGACATACTTGGTCCCAATTTGAAGCTATGTGTTTCTTTTATGTGCTCCCAAAATATCGTGGTGATGTTAAGCCCGTGGGGCACGCAGCAAGGATTGCAATATGTTTGATATTTCATCGACACCGTTCTTCAACTTCCGACTGGGTTTTACAGTAAACGCGAGATTAGAAATGGACATACTTGGTCCCAATTTGAAGCTATGTGTTTCTTTTATGTGCTCCCAAAATATCGTGGTGATGTTAAGCCCGTGGGGCACGCAGCAAGGATTGCAATATGTTTGATATTTCATCGACACCGTTCTTCAACTTCCGACTGGGTTTTACAGTAAACGCGAGATTAGAAATGGACGTACTTGGTCCCAATTTGAAGCTATGGGTTTCGTTTATGTGCTCCCAAAATATCCTGGCGATGTTAAGCCCGTGGGGCACGCAGCAAGGATTGCAATATGCAGCATGTTCCATTCACTTTTGAATAAAGTTCTAAGCGAACGACAAAAGATAGCGCAAATCGGAAGAAAGCACAATAATCTCCATGAAAAACTGTACTTTATAGACCTGGTTCTAAGGATTTTCATTTCCTGACGAAAATCTCACTTTTTTCCATACTATAGACTTCCTATTTTTGCCAATTTCGCTGATTTTTGAGCTTTCACTATAAATACAACAGTTTGGTAGCAAATGTTGTGTAGATTACGAAAATAGTCATCAATTTGAGAGGAAAGCGATCCTAGGGGATGATAAGACAAGAAATTGTGTAAATTACTCGTAAACAATCAACTCCTTCAACTTCCAACTGAGTTTTACAGTAAACACGAGATGAGAAATGGACATACTTGGTCCCAATTTGAAGCTATGTGTTTCTTTTATGTGCTCCTAAAATATCGTGGTGATGTTAAGCCCGTGGGGCACGCAGCAAGGATTGCAATATGTTTGATATTTCATCGACACCGTTCTTCAACTTCCGACTGGGTTTTACAGTAAACGCGAGATTAGAAATGGACGTACTTGGTCCCAATTTGAAGCTATGGATTTCGTTTATGTGCTCCCAAAATATCCTGGTGATGTTAAGCCCGTGGGGCACGCAGCAAGGATTGCAATATGCAACATGTTCCATTCACTTTTGAATAAAGTTCTGAGCGAACGACAAAAGATAGCGCAAATCGGAAGAAAGCACAATAATCTCCATGAAAAACTGTACTTTATAGACCTGGTTCTAAGGATTTTCATTTCCTGACGAAAATCTCACTTTTTTCCATACTATAGACTTCCTATTTTTGCCAATTTCGCTGATTTTTGAGCTTTCACTATAAATACAACAGTTTGGTAGCAAATGTTGTGTAGATTACGAAAATAGTCATCAATTTGAGAGGAAAGCGATCCTAGGGGATGATAAGACAAGAAATTGTGTAAATTACTCGTAAACAATCAACTCCTTCAACTTCCAACTGAGTTTTACAGTAAACACGAGATGAGAAATGGATATACTTGGTCCCAATTTGAAGCTATGTGTTTCTTTTATGTGCTCCTAAAATATCGTGGTGATGTTAAGCCCGTGGGGCACGCAGCAAGGATTGCAATATGTTTGATATTTCATCGACACCGTTCTTCAACTTCCGACTGGGTTTTACAGTAAACGCGAGATTAGAAATGGACATACTTGGTCCCAATTTGAAGCTATGTGTTTCTTTTATGTGCTCCCAAAATATCGTGGTGATGTTAAGCCCGTGGGGCACGCAGCAAGGATTGCAATATGTTTGATATTTCATCGACACCGTTCTTCAACTTCCGACTGGGTTTTACAGTAAACGCGAGATTAGAAATGGACATACTTGGTCCCAATTTGAAGCTATGTGTTTCTTTTATGTGCTCCCAAAATATCGTGGTGATGTTAAGCCCGTGGGGCACGCAGCAAGGATTGCAATATGTTTGATATTTCATCGACACCGTTCTTCAACTTCCGACTGGGTTTTACAGTAAACGCGAGATTAGAAATGGACATACTTGGTCCCAATTTGAAGCTATGTGTTTCTTTTATGTGCTCCCAAAATATCGTGGTGATGTTAAGCCCGTGGGGCACGCAGCAAGGATTGCAATATGTTTGATATTTCATCGACACCGTTCTTCAACTTCCGACTGGGTTTTACAGTAAACGCGAGATTAGAAATGGACGTACTTGGTCCCAATTCGAAGCTATGGGTTTCGTTTATGTGCTCCCAAAATATCCTGGTGATGTTAAGCCCGTGGGGCACGCAGCAAGGATTGCAATATGCAGCATGTTCCATTCACTTTTGAATAAAGTTCTGAGCGAACGACAAAAGATAGCGCAAATCGGAAGAAAGCACAATAATCTCCATGAAAAACTGTACTTTATAGACCTGGTTCTAAGGATTTTCATTTCCTGACGAAAATCTCACTTTTTTCCATACTATAGACTTCCTATTTTTGCCAATTTCGCTGATTTTTGAGCTTTCACTATAAATACAACAGTTTGGTAGCAAATGTTGTGTAGATTACGAAAATAGTCATCAATTTGAGAGGAAAGCGATCCTAGGGGATGATAAGACAAGAAATTGTGTAAATTACTCGTAAACAATCAACTCCTTCAACTTCCAACTGAGTTTTACAGTAAACACGAGATGAGAAATGGACGTACTTGGTCCCAATTTGAAGCTATGAGTTTCTTTTATGTGCTCCCAAAATATCGTGGTGATGTTAAGCCCGTGGGGCACGCAGCAAGGATTGCAATATGTTTGATATTTCATCGACACCGTTCTTCAACTTCCGACTGGGTTTTACAGTAAACGCGAGATTAGAAATGGACATACTTGGTCCCAATTTTAAGCTATGTGTTTCTTTTATGTGCTCCCAAAATATCGTGGTGATGTTAAGCCCGTGGGGCACGCAGCAAGGATTGCAATATGTTTGATATTTCATCGACACCGTTCTTCAACTTCCGACTGGGTTTTACAGTAAACGCGAGATTAGAAATGGACATACTTGGTCCCAATTTGAAGCTATGTGTTTCTTTTATGTGCTCCCAAAATATCGTGGTGATGTTAAGCCCGTGGGGCACGCAGCAAGGATTGCAATATGTTTGATATTTCATCGACACCGTTCTTCAACTTCCGACTGGGTTTTACAGTAAACGCGAGATTAGAAATGGACATACTTGGTCCCAATTCGAAGCTATGGGTTTCGTTTATGTGCTCCCAAAATATCCTGGTGATGTTAAGCCCGTGGGGCACGCAGCAAGGATTGCAATATGTTTGATATTTCATCGACACCGTTCTTCAACTTCCGACTGGGTTTTACAGTAAACGCGAGATTAGAAATGGACATACTTGGTCCCAATTTGAAGCTATGTGTTTCTTTTATGTGCTCCCAAAATATCGTGGTGATGTTAAGCCCGTGGGGCACGCAGCAAGGATTGCAATATGTTTGATATTTCATCGACACCGTTCTTCAACTTCCGACTGGGTTTTAGCGTAAACGCGAAATTAGAAATGGACATACTTGGTCCCAATTTGAAGCTATGTGTTTCTTTTATGTGCTCACAAAATATCGTGGTGATGTTAAGCCCGTGGGGCACGCAGCAAGGATTGCAATATGTTTGATATTTCATCGACACCGTTCTTCAACTTCCGACTGGGTTTTACAGTAAACGCGAGATTAGAAATGGACATACTTGGTCCCAATTTGAAGCTATGTGTTTCTTTTATGTGCTCCCAAAATATCGTGGTGATGTTAAGCCCGTGGGGCACGCAGCAAGGATTGCAATATGTTTGATATTTCATCGACACCGTTCTTCAACTTCCGACTGGGTTTTACAGTAAACGCGAGATTAGAAATGGACATACTTGGTCCCAATTTGAAGCTATGTGTTTCTTTTATGTGCTCCCAAAATATCGTGGTGATGTTAAGCCCGTGGGGCACGCAGCAAGGATTGCAATATGTTTGATATTTCATCGACACCGTTCTTCAACTTCCGACTGGGTTTTACAGTAAACGCGAGATTAGAAATGGACGTACTTGGTCCCAATTCGAAGCTATGGGTTTCGTTTATGTGCTCCCAAAATATCCTGGTGATGTTAAGCCCGTGGGGCACGCAGCAAGGATTGCAATATGCAGCATGTTCCATTCACTTTTGAATAAAGTTCTGAGCGAACGACAAAAGATAGCGCAAATCGGAAGAAAGCACAATAATCTCCATGAAAAACTGTACTTTATAGACCTGGTTCTAAGGATTTTCATTTCCTGACGAAAATCTCACTTTTTTCCATACTATAGACTTCCTATTTTTGCCAATTTCGCTGATTTTTGAGCTTTCACTATAAATACAACAGTTTGGTAGCAAATGTTGTGTAGATTACGAAAATAGTCATCAATTTGAGAGGAAAGCGATCCTAGGGGATGATAAGACAAGAAATTGTGTAAATTACTCGTAAACAATCAACTCCTTCAACTTCCAACTGAGTTTTACAGTAAACACGAGATGAGAAATGGACGTACTTGGTCCCAATTTGAAGCTATGAGTTTCTTTTATGTGCTCCCAAAATATCGTGGCGATGTTAAGCCCGTGGGGCACGCAGCAAGGATTGCAATATGTTTGATATTTCATCGACACCGTTCTTCAACTTCCGACTGGGTTTTACAGTAAACGCGAGATTAGAAATGGACATACTTGGTCCCAATTTGAAGCTATGTGTTTCTTTTATGTGCTCCCAAAATATCGTGGTGATGTTAAGCCCGTGGGGCACGCAGCAAGGATTGCAATATGTTTGATATTTCATCGACACCGTTCTTCAACTTCCGACTGGGTTTTACAGTAAACGCGAGATTAGAAATGGACATACTTGGTCCCAATTTGAAGCTATGTGTTTCTTTTATGTGCTCCCAAAATATCGTGGTGATGTTAAGCCCGTGGGGCACGCAGCAAGGATTGCAATATGTTTGATATTTCATCGACACCGTTCTTCAACTTCCGACTGGGTTTTACAGTAAACGCGAGATTAGAAATGGACATACTTGGTCCCAATTTGAAGCTATGTGTTTCTTTTATGTGCTCCCAAAATATCGTGGTGATGTTAAGCCCGTGGGGCACGCAGCAAGGATTGCAATATGTTTGATATTTCATCGACACCGTTCTTCAACTTCCGACTGGGTTTTACAGTAAACGCGAGATTAGAAATGGACGTACTTGGTCCCAATTCGAAGCTATGGGTTTCGTTTATGTGCTCCCAAAATATCCTGGTGATGTTAAGCCCGTGGGGCACGCAGCAAGGATTGCAATATGCAGCATGTTCCATTCACTTTTGAATAAAGTTCTGAGCGAACGACAAAAGATAGCGCAAATCGGAAGAAAGCACAATAATCTCCATGAAAAACTGTACTTTATAGACCTGGTTCTAAGGATTTTCATTTCCTGACGAAAATCTCACTTTTTTCCATACTATAGACTTCCTATTTTTGCCAATTTCGCTGATTTTTGAGCTTTCACTATAAATACAACAGTTTGGTAGCAAATGTTGTGTAGATTACGAAAATAGTCATCAATTTGAGAGGAAAGCGATCCTAGGGGATGATAAGACAAGAAATTGTGTAAATTACTCGTAAACAATCAACTCCTTCAACTTCCAACTGAGTTTTACAGTAAACACGAGATGAGAAATGGACGTACTTGGTCCCAATTTGAAGCTATGAGTTTCTTTTATGTGCTCCCAAAATATCGTGGCGATGTTAAGCCCGTGGGGCACGCAGCAAGGATTGCAATATGTTTGATATTTCATCGACACCGTTCTTCAACTTCCGACTGGGTTTTACAGTAAACGCGAGATTAGAAATGGACATACTTGGTCCCAATTTGAAGCTATGTGTTTCTTTTATGTGCTCCCAAAATATCGTGGTGATGTTAAGCCCGTGGGGCACGCAGCAAGGATTGCAATATGTTTGATATTTCATCGACACCGTTCTTCAACTTCCGACTGGGTTTTACAGTAAACGCGAGATTAGAAATGGACATACTTGGTCCCAATTTGAAGCTATGTGTTTCTTTTATGTGCTCCCAAAATATCGTGGTGATGTTAAGCCCGTGGGGCACGCAGCAAGGATTGCAATATGTTTGATATTTCATCGACACCGTTCTTCAACTTCCGACTGGGTTTTACAGTAAACGCGAGATTAGAAATGGACATACTTGGTCCCAATTTGAAGCTATGTGTTTCTTTTATGTGCTCCCAAAATATCGTGGTGATGTTAAGCCCGTGGGGCACGCAGCAAGGATTGCAATATGTTTGATATTTCATCGACACCGTTCTTCAACTTCCGACTGGGTTTTACAGTAAACGCGAGATTAGAAATGGACATACTTGGTCCCAATTTGAAGCTATGTGTTTCTTTTATGTGCTCCCAAAATATCGTGGTGATGTTAAGCCCGTGGGGCACGCAGCAAGGATTGCAATATGCAGCATGTTCCATTCACTTTTGAATAAAGTTCTGAGCGAACGACAAAAGATAGCGCAAATCGGAAGAAAGCACAATAATCTCCATGAAAAACTGTACTTTATAGACCTGGTTCTAAGGATTTTCATTTCCTGACGAAAATCTCACTTTTTTCCATACTATAGACTTCCTATTTTTGCCAATTTCGCTGATTTTTGAGCTTTCACTATAAATACAACAGTTTGGTAGCAAATGTTGTGTAGATTACGAAAATAGTCATCAATTTGAGAGGAAAGCGATCCTAGGGGATGATAAGACAAGAAATTGTGTAAATTACTCGTAAACAATCAACTCCTTCAACTTCCAACTGAGTTTTACAGTAAACACGAGATGAGAAATGGACGTACTTGGTCCCAATTTGAAGCTATGAGTTTCTTTTATGTGCTCCCAAAATATCGTGGCGATGTTAAGCCCGTGGGGCACGCAGCAAGGATTGCAATATGTTTGATATTTCATCGACACCGTTCTTCAACTTCCGACTGGGTTTTACAGTAAACGCGAGATTAGAAATGGACATACTTGGTCCCAATTTGAAGCTATGTGTTTCTTTTATGTGCTCCTAAAATATCGTGGTGATGTTAAGCCCGTGGGGCACGCAGCAAGGATTGCAATATGTTTGATATTTCATCGACACCGTTCTTCAACTTCCGACTGGGTTTTACAGTAAACGCGAGATTAGAAATGGACATACTTGGTCCCAATTTGAAGCTATGTGTTTCTTTTATGTGCTCCCAAAATATCGTGGTGATGTTAAGCCCGTGGGGCACGCAGCAAGGATTGCAATATGTTTGATATTTCATCGACACCGTTCTTCAACTTCCGACTGGGTTTTACAGTAAACGCGAGATTAGAAATGGACATACTTGGTCCCAATTTGAGGCTATGTGTTTCTTTTATGTGCTCCCAAAATATCGTGGTGATGTTAAGCCCGTGGGGCACGCAGCAAGGATTGCAATATGTTTGATATTTAATCGACACCGTTCTTCAACTTCCGACTGGGTTTTACAGTAAACGCGAGATTAGAAATGGACGTACTTGGTCCCAATTCGAAGCTATGGGTTTCGTTTATGTGCTCCCAAAATATCCTGGCGATGTTAAGCCCGTGGGGCACGCAGCAAGGATTGCAATATGCAGCATGTTCCATTCACTTTTGAATAAAGTTCTGAGCAAACGACAAAAGATAGCGCAAATCGGAAGAAAGCACAATAATCTCCATGAAAAACTGTACTTTATAGACCTGGTTCTAAGGATTTTCATTTCCTGACGAAAATCTCACTTTTTTCCATACTATAGACTTCCTATTTTTGCCAATTTCGCTGATTTTTGAGCTTTCACTATAAATACAACAGTTTGGTAGCAAATGTTGTGTAGATTACGAAAATAGTCATCAATTTGAGAGGAAAGCGATCCTAGGGGATGATAAGACAAGAAATTGTGTAAATTCACTCGTAAACAATCAACTCCTTCAACTTCCAACTGAGTTTTGAAGTGAACGCGAGATTATAAATGTACGTACTTGGTCCCAATTTGAAGCTTTACGTTTCTTTTATGTGCTCCCAAAATATCGTGGTGATGTTAAGCCCGTGGGGCACGCAGCAAGGATTGCAATATGTTTGATATTTCATCGACACCGTTCTTCAACTTCCGACTGGGTTTTACAGTAAACGCGAGATTAGAAATGGACATACTTGGTCCCAATTTGAAGCTATGTGTTTCTTTTATGTGCTCCCAAAATATCGTGGTGATGTTAAGCCCGTGGGGCACGCAGCAAGGATTGCAATATGTTTGATATTTCATCGACACCGTTCTTCAACTTCCGACTGGGTTTTACAGTAAACGCGAGATTAGAAATGGACGTACTTGGTCCCAATTTGAAGCTATGGGTTTCGTTTATGTGCTCCCAAAATATCCTGGCGATGTTAAGCCCGTGGGGCACGCAGCAAGGATTGCAATATGCAGCATGTTCCATTCACTTTTGAATAAAGTTCTGAGCGAACGACAAAAGATAGCGCAAATCGGAAGAAAGCACAATAATCTCCATGAAAAACTGTACTTTATAGACCTGGTTCTAAGGATTTTCATTTCCTGACGAAAATCTCACTTTTTTCCATACTATAGACTTCCTATTTTTGCCAATTTCGCTGATTTTTGAGCTTTCACTATAAATACAACAGTTTGGTAGCAAATGTTGTGTAGATTACGAAAATAGTCATCAATTTGAGAGGAAAGCGATCCTAGGGGATGATAAGACAAGAAATTGTGTAAATTACTCGTAAACAATCAACTCCTTCAACTTCCAACTGAGTTTTACAGTAAACACGAGATGAGAAATGGACGTACTTGGTCCCAATTTGAAGCTATGAGTTTCTTTTATGTGCTCCCAAAATATCGTGGCGATGTTAAGCCCGTGGGGCACGCAGCAAGGATTGCAATATGTAGCATGTTCCATTCACTTTTGAATAAAGTTCTGAGCAAACGACAAAAGATAGCGCAAATCGGAAGAAAGCACAATAATCTCCATGAAAAACTGTACTTTATAGACCTGGTTCTAAGGATTTTCATTTCCTGACGAAAATCTCACTTTTTTCCATACTATAGACTTCCTATTTTTGCCAATTTCGCTGATTTTTGAGCTTTCACTATAAATACAACAGTTTGGTAGCAAATGTTGTGTAGATTACGAAAATAGTCATCAATTTGAGAGGAAAGCGATCCTAGGGGATGATAAGACAAGAAATTGTGTAAATTACTCGTAAACAATCAACTCCTTCAACTTCCAACTGAGTTTTACAGTAAACACGAGATGAGAAATGGACGTACTTGGTCCCAATTTGAAGCTATGAGTTTCTTTTATGTGCTCCCAAAATATCGTGGCGATGTTAAGCCCGTGGGGCACGCAGCAAGGATTGCAATATGTAGCATGTTCCATTCACTTTTGAATAAAGTTCTGAGCAAACGACAAAAGATAGCGCAAATCGGAAGAAAGCACAATAATCTCCATGAAAAACTGTACTTTATAGACCTGGTTCTAAGGATTTTCATTTCCTGACGAAAATCTCACTTTTTTCCATACTATAGACTTCCTATTTTTGCCAATTTCGCTGATTTTTGAGCTTTCACTATAAATACAACAGTTTGGTAGCAAATGTTGTGTAGATTACGAAAATAGTCATCAATTTGAGAGGAAAGCGATCCTAGGGGATGATAAGACAAGAAATTGTGTAAATTACTCGTAAACAATCAACTCCTTCAACTTCCAACTGAGTTTTACAGTGAACGCGAGATTATAAATGTACGTACTTGGTCCCAATTTGAAGCTTTACGTTTCTTTTATGTGCTCCCAAAATATCGTGGTGATGTTAAGCCCGTGGGGCACGCAGCAAGGATTGCAATATGTTTGATATTTTATCGTCACTGTTCTTCAACTTCCGACTGGGTTTTACAGTAAACGCGAGATTAGAAATGGACATACTTGGTCCCAATTTGAAGCTATGTGTTTCTTTTATGTGCTCCCAAAATATCGTGGTGATGTTAAGCCCGTGGGGCACGCAGCAAGGATTGCAATATGTTTGATATTTCATCGACACCGTTCTTCAACTTCCGACTGGGTTTTACAGTAAACGCGAGATTAGAAATGGACATACTTGGTCCCAATTTTAAGCTATGTGTTTCTTTTATGTGCTCCCAAAATATCGTGGCGATGTTAAGCCCGTGGGGCACGCAGCAAGGATTGCAATATGTTTGATATTTCATCGACACCGTTCTTCAACTTCCGACTGGGTTTTACAGTAAACGCGAGATTAGAAATGGACATACTTGGTCCCAATTTGAAGCTATGTGTTTTTTTTATGTGCTCCCAAAATATCGTGGTGATGTTAAGCCCGTGGGGCACGCAGCAAGGATTGCAATATGTTTGATATTTCATCGACACCGTTCTTCAACTTCCGACTGGGTTTTACAGTAAACGCGAGATTAGAAATGGACATACTTGGTCCCAATTTGAAGCTATGTGTTTCTTTTATGTGCTCCCAAAATATCGTGGTGATGTTAAGCCCGTGGGGCACGCAGCAAGGATTGCAATATGTTTGATATTTCATCGACACCGTTCTTCAACTTCCGACTGGGTTTTACAGTAAACGCGAGATTAGAAATGGACATACTTGGTCCCAATTTGAAGCTATGTGTTTCTTTTATGTGCTCCCAAAATATCGTGGTGATGTTAAGCCCGTGGGGCACGCAGCAAGGATTGCAATATGCAGCATGTTCCATTCACTTTTGAATAAAGTTCTGAGCGAACGACAAAAGATAGCGCAAATCGGAAGAAAGCACAATAATCTCCATGAAAAACTGTACTTTATAGACCTGGTTCTAAGGATTTTCATTTCCTGACGAAAATCTCACTTTTTTCCATACTATAGACTTCCTATTTTTGCCAATTTCGCTGATTTTTGAGCTTTCACTATAAATACAACAGTTTGGTAGCAAATGTTGTGTAGATTACGAAAATAGTCATCAATTTGAGAGGAAAGCGATCCTAGGGGATGATAAGACAAGAAATTGTGTAAATTACTCGTAAACAATCAACTCCTTCAACTTCCAACTGAGTTTTACAGTAAACACGAGATGAGAAATGGACGTACTTGGTCCCAATTTGAAGCTATGAGTTTCTTTTATGTGCTCCCAAAATATCGTGGCGATGTTAAGCCCGTGGGGCACGCAGCAAGGATTGCAATATGTTTGATATTTCATCGACACCGTTCTTCAACTTCCGACTGGGTTTTACAGTAAACGCGAGATTAGAAATGGACATACTTGGTCCCAATTTGAAGCTATGTGTTTCTTTTATGTGCTCCTAAAATATCGTGGTGATGTTAAGCCCGTGGGGCACGCAGCAAGGATTGCAATATGTTTGATATTTCATCGACACCGTTCTTCAACTTCCGACTGGGTTTTACAGTAAACGCGAGATTAGAAATGGACATACTTGGTCCCAATTTGAAGCTATGTGTTTCTTTTATGTGCTCCCAAAATATCGTGGTGATGTTAAGCCCGTGGGGCACGCAGCAAGGATTGCAATATGTTTGATATTTCATCGACACCGTTCTTCAACTTCCGACTGGGTTTTACAGTAAACGCGAGATTAGAAATGGACATACTTGGTCCCAATTTGAAGCTATGTGTTTCTTTTATGTGCTCCCAAAATATCGTGGTGATGTTAAGCCCGTGGGGCACGCAGCAAGGATTGCAATATGTTTGATATTTCATCGACACCGTTCTTCAACTTCCGACTGGGTTTTACAGTAAACGCGAGATTAGAAATGGACATACTTGGTCCCAATTTGAAGCTATGTGTTTCTTTTATGTGCTCCCAAAATATCGTGGTGATGTTAAGCCCGTGGGGCACGCAGCAAGGATTGCAATATGCAGCATGTTCCATTCACTTTTGAATAAAGTTCTGAGCGAACGACAAAAGATAGCGCAAATCGGAAGAAAGCACAATAATCTCCATGAAAAACTGTACTTTATAGACCTGGTTCTAAGGATTTTCATTTCCTGACGAAAATCTCACTTTTTTCCATACTATAGACTTCCTATTTTTGCCAATTTCGCTGATTTTTGAGCTTTCACTATAAATACAACAGTTTGGTAGCAAATGTTGTGTAGATTACGAAAATAGTCATCAATTTGAGAGGAAAGCGATCCTAGGGGATGATAAGACAAGAAATTGTGTAAATTACTCGTAAACAATCAACTCCTTCAACTTCCAACTGAGTTTTACAGTAAACACGAGATGAGAAATGGACGTACTTGGTCCCAATTTGAAGCTATGAGTTTCTTTTATGTGCTCCCAAAATATCGTGGCGATGTTAAGCCCGTGGGGCACGCAGCAAGGATTGCAATATGTTTGATATTTCATCGACACCGTTCTTCAACTTCCGACTGGGTTTTACAGTAAACGCGAGATTAGAAATGGACATACTTGGTCCCAATTTGAAGCTATGTGTTTCTTTTATGTGCTCCTAAAATATCGTGGTGATGTTAAGCCCGTGGGGCACGCAGCAAGGATTGCAATATGTTTGATATTTCATCGACACCGTTCTTCAACTTCCGACTGGGTTTTACAGTAAACGCGAGATTAGAAATGGACATACTTGGTCCCAATTTGAAGCTATGTGTTTCTTTTATGTGCTCCCAAAATATCGTGGTGATGTTAAGCCCGTGGGGCACGCAGCAAGGATTGCAATATGCAGCATGTTCCATTCACTTTTGAATAAAGTTCTGAGCGAACGACAAAAGATAGCGCAAATCGGAAGAAAGCACAATAATCTCCATGAAAAACTGTACTTTATAGACCTGGTTCTAAGGATTTTCATTTCCTGACGAAAATCTCACTTTTTTCCATACTATAGACTTCCTATTTTTGCCAATTTCGCTGATTTTTGAGCTTTCACTATAAATACAACAGTTTGGTAGCAAATGTTGTGTAGATTACGAAAATAGTCATCAATTTGAGAGGAAAGCGATCCTAGGGGATGATAAGACAAGAAATTGTGTAAATTACTCGTAAACAATCAACTCCTTCAACTTCCAACTGAGTTTTACAGTAAACACGAGATGAGAAATGGACGTACTTGGTCCCAATTTGAAGCTATGAGTTTCTTTTATGTGCTCCCAAAATATCGTGGCGATGTTAAGCCCGTGGGGCACGCAGCAAGGATTGCAATATGTTTGATATTTCATCGACACCGTTCTTCAACTTCCGACTGGGTTTTACAGTAAACGCGAGATTAGAAATGGACATACTTGGTCCCAATTTGAAGCTATGTGTTTCTTTTATGTGCTCCTAAAATATCGTGGTGATGTTAAGCCCGTGGGGCACGCAGCAAGGATTGCAATATGTTTGATATTTCATCGACACCGTTCTTCAACTTCCGACTGGGTTTTACAGTAAACGCGAGATTAGAAATGGACATACTTGGTCCCAATTTGAAGCTATGTGTTTCTTTTATGTGCTCCCAAAATATCGTGGTGATGTTAAGCCCGTGGGGCACGCAGCAAGGATTGCAATATGTTTGATATTTCATCGACACCGTTCTTCAACTTCCGACTGGGTTTTACAGTAAACGCGAGATTAGAAATGGACATACTTGGTCCCAATTTGAGGCTATGTGTTTCTTTTATGTGCTCCCAAAATATCGTGGTGATGTTAAGCCCGTGGGGCACGCAGCAAGGATTGCAATATGTTTGATATTTAATCGACACCGTTCTTCAACTTCCGACTGGGTTTTACAGTAAACGCGAGATTAGAAATGGACGTACTTGGTCCCAATTCGAAGCTATGGGTTTCGTTTATGTGCTCCCAAAATATCCTGGCGATGTTAAGCCCGTGGGGCACGCAGCAAGGATTGCAATATGCAGCATGTTCCATTCACTTTTGAATAAAGTTCTGAGCAAACGACAAAAGATAGCGCAAATCGGAAGAAAGCACAATAATCTCCATGAAAAACTGTACTTTATAGACCTGGTTCTAAGGATTTTCATTTCCTGACGAAAATCTCACTTTTTTCCATACTATAGACTTCCTATTTTTGCCAATTTCGCTGATTTTTGAGCTTTCACTATAAATACAACAGTTTGGTAGCAAATGTTGTGTAGATTACGAAAATAGTCATCAATTTGAGAGGAAAGCGATCCTAGGGGATGATAAGACAAGAAATTGTGTAAATTCACTCGTAAACAATCAACTCCTTCAACTTCCAACTGAGTTTTGAAGTGAACGCGAGATTATAAATGTACGTACTTGGTCCCAATTTGAAGCTTTACGTTTCTTTTATGTGCTCCCAAAATATCGTGGTGATGTTAAGCCCGTGGGGCACGCAGCAAGGATTGCAATATGTTTGATATTTCATCGACACCGTTCTTCAACTTCCGACTGGGTTTTACAGTAAACGCGAGATTAGAAATGGACATACTTGGTCCCAATTTGAAGCTATGTGTTTCTTTTATGTGCTCCCAAAATATCGTGGTGATGTTAAGCCCGTGGGGCACGCAGCAAGGATTGCAATATGTTTGATATTTCATCGACACCGTTCTTCAACTTCCGACTGGGTTTTACAGTAAACGCGAGATTAGAAATGGACGTACTTGGTCCCAATTTGAAGCTATGGGTTTCGTTTATGTGCTCCCAAAATATCCTGGCGATGTTAAGCCCGTGGGGCACGCAGCAAGGATTGCAATATGCAGCATGTTCCATTCACTTTTGAATAAAGTTCTGAGCGAACGACAAAAGATAGCGCAAATCGGAAGAAAGCACAATAATCTCCATGAAAAACTGTACTTTATAGACCTGGTTCTAAGGATTTTCATTTCCTGACGAAAATCTCACTTTTTTCCATACTATAGACTTCCTATTTTTGCCAATTTCGCTGATTTTTGAGCTTTCACTATAAATACAACAGTTTGGTAGCAAATGTTGTGTAGATTACGAAAATAGTCATCAATTTGAGAGGAAAGCGATCCTAGGGGATGATAAGACAAGAAATTGTGTAAATTACTCGTAAACAATCAACTCCTTCAACTTCCAACTGAGTTTTACAGTAAACACGAGATGAGAAATGGACGTACTTGGTCCCAATTTGAAGCTATGAGTTTCTTTTATGTGCTCCCAAAATATCGTGGCGATGTTAAGCCCGTGGGGCACGCAGCAAGGATTGCAATATGTAGCATGTTCCATTCACTTTTGAATAAAGTTCTGAGCAAACGACAAAAGATAGCGCAAATCGGAAGAAAGCACAATAATCTCCATGAAAAACTGTACTTTATAGACCTGGTTCTAAGGATTTTCATTTCCTGACGAAAATCTCACTTTTTTCCATACTATAGACTTCCTATTTTTGCCAATTTCGCTGATTTTTGAGCTTTCACTATAAATACAACAGTTTGGTAGCAAATGTTGTGTAGATTACGAAAATAGTCATCAATTTGAGAGGAAAGCGATCCTAGGGGATGATAAGACAAGAAATTGTGTAAATTACTCGTAAACAATCAACTCCTTCAACTTCCAACTGAGTTTTACAGTAAACACGAGATGAGAAATGGACGTACTTGGTCCCAATTTGAAGCTATGAGTTTCTTTTATGTGCTCCCAAAATATCGTGGCGATGTTAAGCCCGTGGGGCACGCAGCAAGGATTGCAATATGTAGCATGTTCCATTCACTTTTGAATAAAGTTCTGAGCAAACGACAAAAGATAGCGCAAATCGGAAGAAAGCACAATAATCTCCATGAAAAACTGTACTTTATAGACCTGGTTCTAAGGATTTTCATTTCCTGACGAAAATCTCACTTTTTTCCATACTATAGACTTCCTATTTTTGCCAATTTCGCTGATTTTTGAGCTTTCACTATAAATACAACAGTTTGGTAGCAAATGTTGTGTAGATTACGAAAATAGTCATCAATTTGAGAGGAAAGCGATCCTAGGGGATGATAAGACAAGAAATTGTGTAAATTACTCGTAAACAATCAACTCCTTCAACTTCCAACTGAGTTTTACAGTGAACGCGAGATTATAAATGTACGTACTTGGTCCCAATTTGAAGCTTTACGTTTCTTTTATGTGCTCCCAAAATATCGTGGTGATGTTAAGCCCGTGGGGCACGCAGCAAGGATTGCAATATGTTTGATATTTTATCGTCACTGTTCTTCAACTTCCGACTGGGTTTTACAGTAAACGCGAGATTAGAAATGGACATACTTGGTCCCAATTTGAAGCTATGTGTTTCTTTTATGTGCTCCCAAAATATCGTGGTGATGTTAAGCCCGTGGGGCACGCAGCAAGGATTGCAATATGTTTGATATTTCATCGACACCGTTCTTCAACTTCCGACTGGGTTTTACAGTAAACGCGAGATTAGAAATGGACATACTTGGTCCCAATTTTAAGCTATGTGTTTCTTTTATGTGCTCCCAAAATATCGTGGCGATGTTAAGCCCGTGGGGCACGCAGCAAGGATTGCAATATGTTTGATATTTCATCGACACCGTTCTTCAACTTCCGACTGGGTTTTACAGTAAACGCGAGATTAGAAATGGACATACTTGGTCCCAATTTGAAGCTATGTGTTTTTTTTATGTGCTCCCAAAATATCGTGGTGATGTTAAGCCCGTGGGGCACGCAGCAAGGATTGCAATATGTTTGATATTTCATCGACACCGTTCTTCAACTTCCGACTGGGTTTTACAGTAAACGCGAGATTAGAAATGGACATACTTGGTCCCAATTTTAAGCTATGTGTTTCTTTTATGTGCTCCCAAAATATCGTGGCGATGTTAAGCCCGTGGGGCACGCAGCAAGGATTGCAATATGTTTGATATTTCATCGACACCGTTCTTCAACTTCCGACTGGGTTTTACAGTAAACGCGAGATTAGAAATGGACATACTTGGTCCCAATTTGAAGCTATGTGTTTCTTTTATGTGCTCCCAAAATATCGTGGTGATGTTAAGCCCGTGGGGCACGCAGCAAGGATTGCAATATGTTTGATATTTCATCGACACCGTTCTTCAACTTCCGACTGGGTTTTACAGTAAACGCGAGATTAGAAATGGACATACTTGGTCCCAATTTTAAGCTATGTGTTTCTTTTATGTGCTCCCAAAATATCGTGGCGATGTTAAGCCCGTGGGGCACGCAGCAAGGATTGCAATATGTTTGATATTTCATCGACACCGTTCTTCAACTTCCGACTGGGTTTTACAGTAAACGCGAGATTAGAAATGGACATACTTGGTCCCAATTTGAAGCTATGTGTTTCTTTTATGTGCTCCCAAAATATCGTGGTGATGTTAAGCCCGTGGGGCACGCAGCAAGGATTGCAATATGTTTGATATTTCATCGACACCGTTCTTCAACTTCCGACTGGGTTTTACAGTAAACGCGAGATTAGAAATGGACGTACTTGGTCCCAATTTGAAGCTATGGGTTTCGTTTATGTGCTCCCAAAATATCCTGGCGATGTTAAGCCCGTGGGGCACGCAGCAAGGATTGCAATATGCAGCATGTTCCATTCACTTTTGAATAAAGTTCTGATCGAACGACAATAGATAGCGCAAATCGGAAGAAAGCACAATAATCTCCATGAAAAACTGTACTTTATAGACCTGGTTCTAAGGATTTTCATTTCCTGACGAAAATCTCACTTTTTTCCATACTATAGACTTCCTATTTTTGCCAATTTCGCTGATTTTTGAGCTTTCACTATAAATACAACAGTTTGGTAGCAAATGTTGTGTAGATTACGAAAATAGTCATCAATTTGAGAGGAAAGCGATCCTAGGGGATGATAAGACAAGAAATTGTGTAAATTACTCGTAAACAATCAACTCCTTCAACTGCCAACTGAGTTTTACAGTAAACACGAGATGAGAAATGGACGTACTTGCCCAGCCAGCAAGAATAAAGGCCCTTTATTGGGAAAATGTTGGACCAAGGAAAATTTCTTGGTAAATTATTGGTCCAACAGAGGACCAAGAAGTAAAGTTTACTGGGTGGTCCCAATTTGAAGCTATGAGTTTCTTTTATGTGCTCCCAAAATATCGTGGCGATGTTAAGCCCGTGGGGCACGCAGCAAGGATTGCAATATGTAGCATGTTCCATTCACTTTTGAATAAAGTTCTGAGCAAACGACAAAAGATAGCGCAAATCGGAAGAAAGCACAATAATCTCCATGAAAAACTGTACTTTATAGACCTGGTTCTAAGGATTTTCATTTCCTGACGAAAATCTCACTTTTTTCCATACTATAGACTTCCTATTTTTGCCAATTTCGCTGATTTTTGAGCTTTCACTATAAATACAACATTTTGGTAGCAAATGTTGTGTAGATTACGAAAATAGTCATCAATTTGAGGGGAAAGCGATCCTAGGGGATGATAAGACAAGAAATTGTGTAAATTCATTCGTAAACAATCAACTCCTTCAACTTCCAACTGAGTTTTACAGTGAACGCGAGATTATAAATGTACGTACTTGGTCCCAATTTGAAGCTTTACGTTTCTTTTATGTGCTCCCAAAATATCGTGGCGATGTTAAGCCCGTGGGGCACGCAGCAAGGATTGAAATATGTTTGATATTTCATCGACACCGTTCTTCAACTTCCGACTGGGTTTTACAGTAAACGCGAGATTAGAAATGGACATACTTGGTCCCAATTTGAAGCTATGTGTTTCTTTTATGTGCTCCCAAAATATCGTGGTGATGTTAAGCCCGTGGGGCACGCAGCAAGGATTGCAATATGTTTGATATTTCATCGACACCGTTCTTCAACTTCCGACTGGGTTTTACAGTAAACGCGAGATTAGAAATGGACATACTTGGTCCCAATTTGAAGCTATGTGTTTCTTTTATGTGCTCCCAAAATATCGTGGTGATGTTAAGCCCGTGGGGCACGCAGCAAGGATTGCAATATGTTTGATATTTCATCGACACCGTTCTTCAACTTCCGACTGGGTTTTACAGTAAACGCGAGATTAGAAATGGACATACTTGGCCCCAATTTGAAGCTATGTGTTTCTTTTATGTGCTCCCAAAATATCGTGGTGATGTTAAGCCCGTGGGGCACGCAGCAAGGATTGCAATATGTTTGATATTTCATCGACACCGTTCTTCAACTTCCGACTGGGTTTTACAGTAAACGCGAGATTAGAAATGGACGTACTTGGTCCCAATTCGAAGCTATGGGTTTCGTTTATGTGCTCCCAAAATATCCTGGCGATGTTAAGCCCGTGGGGCACGCAGCAAGGATTGCAATATGTAGCATGTTCCATTCACTTTTGAATAAAGTTCTGAGCAAACGACAAAAGATAGCGCAAATCGGAAGAAAGCACAATAATCTCCATGAAAAACTGTACTTTATAGACCTGGTTCTAAGGATTTTCATTTCCTGACGAAAATCTCAATTTTTTCCATACTATAGACTTCCTATTTTTGCCAATTTCGCTGATTTTTGAGCTTTCACTATAAATACAACATTTTGGTAGCAAATGTTGTGTAGATTACGAAAATAGTCATCAATTTGAGGGGAAAGCGATCCTAGGGGATGATAAGACAAGAAATTGTGTAAATTCATTCGTAAACAATCAACTCCTTCAACTTCCAACTGAGTTTTACAGTGAACGCGAGATTATAAATGTACGTACTTGGTCCCAATTTGAAGCTTTACGTTTCTTTTATGTGCTCCCAAAATATCGTGGTGATGTTAAGCCCGTGGGGCACGCAGCAAGGATTGAAATATGTTTGATATTTCATCGACACCGTTCTTCAACTTCCGACTGGGTTTTACAGTAAACGCGAGATTAGAAATGGACATACTTGGTCCCAATTTGAAGCTATGTGTTTCTTTTATGTGCTCCCAAAATATCGTGGTGATGTTAAGCCCGTGGGGCACGCAGCAAGGATTGCAATATGTTTGATATTTCATCGACACCGTTCTTCAACTTCCGACTGGGTTTTACAGTAAACGCGAGATTAGAAATGGACATACTTGGTCCCAATTTGAAGCTATGTGTTTCTTTTATGTGCTCCCAAAATATCGTGGTGATGTTAAGCCCGTGGGGCACGCAGCAAGGATTGCAATATGTTTGATATTTCATCGACACCGTTCTTCAACTTCCGACTGGGTTTTACAGTAAACGCGAGATTAGAAATGGACATACTTGGCCCCAATTTGAAGCTATGTGTTTCTTTTATGTGCTCCCAAAATATCGTGGTGATGTTAAGCCCGTGGGGCACGCAGCAAGGATTGCAATATGTTTGATATTTCATCGACACCGTTCTTCAACTTCCGACTGGGTTTTACAGTAAACGCGAGATTAGAAATGGACGTACTTGGTCCCAATTCGAAGCTATGGGTTTCGTTTATGTGCTCCCAAAATATCCTGGCGATGTTAAGCCCGTGGGGCACGCAGCAAGGATTGCAATATGTAGCATGTTCCATTCACTTTTGAATAAAGTTCTGAGCAAACGACAAAAGATAGCGCAAATCGGAAGAAAGCACAATAATCTCCATGAAAAACTGTACTTTATAGACCTGGTTCTAAGGATTTTCATTTCCTGACGAAAATCTCAATTTTTTCCATACTATAGACTTCCTATTTTTGCCAATTTCGCTGATTTTTGAGCTTTCACTATAAATACAACATTTTGGTAGCAAATGTTGTGTAGATTACGAAAATAGTCATCAATTTGAGGGGAAAGCGATCCTAGGGGATGATAAGACAAGAAATTGTGTAAATTCATTCGTAAACAATCAACTCCTTCAACTTCCAACTGAGTTTTACAGTGAACGCGAGATTATAAATGTACGTACTTGGTCCCAATTTGAAGCTTTACGTTTCTTTTATGTGCTCCCAAAATATCGTGGTGATGTTAAGCCCGTGGGGCACGCAGCAAGGATTGCAATATGTTTGATATTTTATCGTCACTGTTCTTCAACTTCCGACTGGGTTTTACAGTAAACGCGAGATTAGAAATGGACATACTTGGTCCCAATTTTAAGCTATGTGTTTCTTTTATGTGCTCCCAAAATATCGTGGCGATGTTAAGCCCGTGGGGCACGCAGCAAGGATTGCAATATGTTTGATATTTCATCGACACCGTTCTTCAACTTCCGACTGGGTTTTACAGTAAACGCGAGATTAGAAATGGACATACTTGGTCCCAATTTGAAGCTATGTGTTTCTTTTATATGCTCCCAAAATATCGTGGTGATGTTAAGCCCGTGGGGCACGCAGCAAGGATTGCAATATGTTTGATATTTTATCGTCACTGTTCTTCAACTTCCGACTGGGTTTTACAGTAAACGCGAGATTAGAAATGGACATACTTGGTCCAAATTTGAAGCTATGTGTTTCTTTTATGTGCTCCCAAAATATCGTGGTGATGTTAAGCCCGTGGGGCACGCAGCAAGGATTGCAATATGTTTGATATTTCATCGACACCGTTCTTCAACTTCCGACTGGGTTTTACAGTAAACGCGAGATTAGAAATGGACATACTTGGTCCCAATTTTAAGCTATGTGTTTCTTTTATGTGCTCCCAAAATATCGTGGCGATGTTAAGCCCGTGGGGCACGCAGCAAGGATTGCAATATGTTTGATATTTTATCGTCACTGTTCTTCAACTTCCGACTGGGTTTTACAGTAAACGCGAGATTAGAAATGGACATACTTGGTCCCAATTTTAAGCTATGTGTTTCTTTTATGTGCTCCCAAAATATCGTGGCGATGTTAAGCCCGTGGGGCACGCAGCAAGGATTGCAATATGTTTGATATTTCATCGACACCGTTCTTCAACTTCCGACTGGGTTTTACAGTAAACGCGAGATTAGAAATGGACATACTTGGTCCCAATTTGAAGCTATGTGTTTCTTTTATATGCTCCCAAAATATCGTGGTGATGTTAAGCCCGTGGGGCACGCAGCAAGGATTGCAATATGTTTGATATTTTATCGTCACTGTTCTTCAACTTCCGACTGGGTTTTACAGTAAACGCGAGATTAGAAATGGACATACTTGGTCCAAATTTGAAGCTATGTGTTTCTTTTATGTGCTCCCAAAATATCGTGGTGATGTTAAGCCCGTGGGGCACGCAGCAAGGATTGCAATATGTTTGATATTTCATCGACACCGTTCTTCAACTTCCGACTGGGTTTTACAGTAAACGCGAGATTAGAAATGGACATACTTGGTCCCAATTTTAAGCTATGTGTTTCTTTTATGTGCTCCCAAAATATCGTGGCGATGTTAAGCCCGTGGGGCACGCAGCAAGGATTGCAATATGTTTGATATTTCATCGACACCGTTCTTCAACTTCCGACTGGGTTTTACAGTAAACGCGAGATTAGAAATGGACGTACTTGGTCCCAATTTGAAGCTATGGGTTTCGTTTATGTGCTCCCAAAATATCCTGGCGATGTTAAGCCCGTGGGGCACGCAGCAAGGATTGCAATATGTAGCATGTTCCATTCACTTTTGAATAAAGTTCTGAGCAAACGACAAAAGATAGCGCAAATCGGAAGAAAGCACAATAATCTCCATGAAAAACTGTACTTTATAGACCTGGTTCTAAGGATTTTCATTTCCTGACGAAAATCTCACTTTTTTCCATACTATAGACTTCCTATTTTTGCCAATTTCGCTGATTTTTGAGCTTTCACTATAAATACAACATTTTGGTAGCAAATGTTGTGTAGATTACGAAAATAGTCATCAATTTGAGGGGAAAGCGATCCTAGGGGATGATAAGACAAGAAATTGTGTAAATTCATTCGTAAACAATCAACTCCTTCAACTTCCAACTGAGTTTTACAGTGAACGCGAGATTAGAAATGGACATACTTGGTCCCAATTTTAAGCTATGTGTTTCTTTTATGTGCTCCCAAAATATCGTGGCGATGTTAAGCCCGTGGGGCACGCAGCAAGGATTGCAATATGTTTGATATTTTATCGTCACTGTTCTTCAACTTCCGACTGGGTTTTACAGTAAACGCGAGATTAGAAATGGACATACTTGGTCCCAATTTGAAGCTATGTGTTTCTTTTATATGCTCCCAAAATATCGTGGTGATGTTAAGCCCGTGGGGCACGCAGCAAGGATTGCAATATGTTTGATATTTTATCGTCACTGTTCTTCAACTTCCGACTGGGTTTTACAGTAAACGCGAGATTAGAAATGGACATACTTGGTCCAAATTTGAAGCTATGTGTTTCTTTTATGTGCTCCCAAAATATCGTGGTGATGTTAAGCCCGTGGGGCACGCAGCAAGGATTGCAATATGTTTGATATTTCATCGACACCGTTCTTCAACTTCCGACTGGGTTTTACAGTAAACGCGAGATTAGAAATGGACATACTTGGTCCCAATTTTAAGCTATGTGTTTCTTTTATGTGCTCCCAAAATATCGTGGCGATGTTAAGCCCGTGGGGCACGCAGCAAGGATTGCAATATGTTTGATATTTCATCGACACCGTTCTTCAACTTCCGACTGGGTTTTACAGTAAACGCGAGATTAGAAATGGACGTACTTGGTCCCAATTTGAAGCTATGGGTTTCGTTTATGTGCTCCCAAAATATCCTGGCGATGTTAAGCCCGTGGGGCACGCAGCAAGGATTGCAATATGTAGCATGTTCCATTCACTTTTGAATAAAGTTCTGAGCAAACGACAAAAGATAGCGCAAATCGGAAGAAAGCACAATAATCTCCATGAAAAACTGTACTTTATAGACCTGGTTCTAAGGATTTTCATTTCCTGACGAAAATCTCACTTTTTTCCATACTATAGACTTCCTATTTTTGCCAATTTCGCTGATTTTTGAGCTTTCACTATAAATACAACATTTTGGTAGCAAATGTTGTGTAGATTACGAAAATAGTCATCAATTTGAGGGGAAAGCGATCCTAGGGGATGATAAGACAAGAAATTGTGTAAATTCATTCGTAAACAATCAACTCCTTCAACTTCCAACTGAGTTTTACAGTGAACGCGAGATTATAAATGTACGTACTTGGTCCCAATTTGAAGCTTTACGTTTCTTTTATGTGCTCCCAAAATATCGTGGTGATGTTAAGCCCGTGGGGCACGCAGCAAGGATTGCAATATGTTTGATATTTTATCGTCACTGTTCTTCAACTTCCGACTGGGTTTTACAGTAAACGCGAGATTAGAAATGGACATACTTGGTCCCAATTTGAAGCTATGTGTTTCTTTTATGTGCTCCCAAAATATCGTGGTGATGTTAAGCCCGTGGGGCACGCAGCAAGGATTGCAATATGTTTGATATTTCATCGACACCGTTCTTCAACTTCCGACTGGGTTTTACAGTAAACGCGAGATTAGAAATGGACATACTTGGTCCCAATTTTAAGCTATGTGTTTCTTTTATGTGCTCCCAAAATATCGTGGCGATGTTAAGCCCGTGGGGCACGCAGCAAGGATTGAAATATGTTTGATATTTCATCGACACCGTTCTTCAACTTCCGACTGGGTTTTACAGTAAACGCGAGATTAGAAATGGACATACTTGGTCCCAATTTGAAGCTATGTGTTTCTTTTATGTGCTCCCAAAATATCGTGGTGATGTTAAGCCCGTGGGGCACGCAGCAAGGATTGCAATATGTTTGATATTTCATCGACACCGTTCTTCAACTTCCGACTGGGTTTTACAGTAAACGCGAGATTAGAAATGGACATACTTGGTCCCAATTTTAAGCTATGTGTTTCTTTTATGTGCTCCCAAAATATCGTGGCGATGTTAAGCCCGTGGGGCACGCAGCAAGGATTGCAATATGTTTGATATTTTATCGTCACTGTTCTTCAACTTCCGACTGGGTTTTACAGTAAACGCGAGATTAGAAATGGACATACTTGGTCCCAATTTGAAGCTATGTGTTTCTTTTATGTGCTCCCAAAATATCGTGGTGATGTTAAGCCCGTGGGGCACGCAGCAAGGATTGCAATATGTTTGATATTTCATCGACACCGTTCTTCAACTTCCGACTGGGTTTTACAGTAAACGCGAGATTAGAAATGGACATACTTGGTCCCAATTTTAAGCTATGTGTTTCTTTTATGTGCTCCCAAAATATCGTGGCGATGTTAAGCCCGTGGGGCACGCAGCAAGGATTGAAATATGTTTGATATTTCATCGACACCGTTCTTCAACTTCCGACTGGGTTTTACAGTAAACGCGAGATTAGAAATGGACATACTTGGTCCCAATTTGAAGCTATGTGTTTCTTTTATGTGCTCCCAAAATATCGTGGTGATGTTAAGCCCGTGGGGCACGCAGCAAGGATTGCAATATGTTTGATATTTCATCGACACCGTTCTTCAACTTCCGACTGGGTTTTACAGTAAACGCGAGATTAGAAATGGACATACTTGGTCCCAATTTTAAGCTATGTGTTTCTTTTATGTGCTCCCAAAATATCGTGGCGATGTTAAGCCCGTGGGGCACGCAGCAAGATTGCAATATGTTTGATATTTCATCGACACCGTTCTTCAACTTCCGACTGGGTTTTACAGTAAACGCGAGATTAGAAATGGACATACTTGGTCCCAATTTGAAGCTATGTGTTTCTTTTATGTGCTCCCAAAATATCGTGGTGATGTTAAGCCCGTGGGGCACGCAGCAAGGATTGCAATATGTTTGATATTTCATCGACACCGTTCTTCAACTTCCGACTGGGTTTTACAGTAAACGCGAGATTAGAAATGGACGTACTTGGTCCCAATTTGAAGCTATGGGTTTCGTTTATGTGCTCCCAAAATATCCTGGCGATGTTAAGCCCGTGGGGCACGCAGCAAGGATTGCAATATGTAGCATGTTCCATTCACTTTTGAATAAAGTTCTGAGCAAACGACAAAAGATAGCGCAAATCGGAAGAAAGCACAATAATCTCCATGAAAAACTGTACTTTATAGACCTGGTTCTAAGGATTTTCATTTCCTGACGAAAATCTCACTTTTTTCCATACTATAGACTTCCTATTTTTGCCAATTTCGCTGATTTTTGAGCTTTCACTATAAATACAACAGTTTGGTAGCAAATGTTGTGTAGATTACGAAAATAGTCATCAATTTGAGAGGAAAGCGATCCTAGGGGATGATAAGACAAGAAATTGTGTAAATTACTCGTAAACAATCAACTCCTTCAACTTCCAACTGAGTTTTACAGTAAACACGAGATGAGAAATGGACGTACTTGGTCCCAATTTGAAGCTATGGGTTTCGTTTATGTGCTCCCAAAATATCCTGGCGATGTTAAGCCCGTGGGGCACGCAGCAAGGATTGCAATATGTAGCATGTTCCATTCACTTTTGAATAAAGTTCTGAGCAAACGACAAAAGATAGCGCAAATCGGAAGAAAGCACAATAATCTCCATGAAAAACTGTACTTTATAGACCTGGTTCTAAGGATTTTCATTTCCTGACGAAAATCTCACTTTTTCCATACTATAGACTTCCTATTTTTGCCAATTTCGCTGATTTTTGAGCTTTCACTATAAATACAACAGTTTGGTAGCAAATGTTGTGTAGATTACGAAAATAGTCATCAATTTGAGGGGAAAGCGATCCTAGGGAATGATAAGACAAGAAATTGTGTAAATTCATTCGTAAACAATCAACTCCTTCAACTTCCAACTGAGTTTTACAGTGAACGCGAGATTAGAAATGGACGTACTTGGTCCCAATTTGAAGCTATGGGTTTCTTTTATGTGCTCCCAAAATATCGTGGTGATGTTAAGCCCGTGGGGCACGCAGCAAGGATTGCAATATGTTTGATATTTCATCGACACCGTTCTTCAACTTCCGACTGGGTTTTACAGTAAACGCGAGATTAGAAATGAACGTAACGTATGACTTCCTATTTTTGCCAATTTCGCTGATTTTTGAGCTTTTACTATAAATACAACAGTTTGGTAGAAAATGTTGTGTAGATTACGAAAATCGTCATCAATTTGAGGGGAAAGCGATCCTAGGGGATGATAAGACAAGAAATTGTGTAAATTACTCGTAAACAATCAACTCCTTCAACTTCCAACTGAGTTTTACAGTAAACACGAGATGAGAAATGGACGTACTTGGTCCCAATTTGAAGCTATGGGTTTCGTTTATGTGCTCCCAAAATATCCTGGCGATGTTAAGCCCGTGGGGCACGCAGCAAGGATTGCAATATGTTTGATATTTCATCGACACCGTTCTTCAACTTCCGACTGGGTTTTACAGTAAACGCGAGATTAGAAATGAACGTACTTGGTCCCAATTTGAAGCTATGGGTTTCTTTTATGTGCTCCCAAAATATCGGTGCGATTCGTGGGGCACGCAGCAAGGATTGCAATATGCAGCATGTTCCATTCACTTTTGAATAAAGTTCTGAGCAAACGACAAAAGATAGCGCAAATCGGAAGAAAGCACAATAATCTCCATGAAAAACTGTACTTTATAGACCTGGTTCTAAGGATTTTCATTTCCTGACGAAAATCTCACTTTTTTCCATACTATAGACTTCCAATTTTTGCCAATTTCGCTGATTTTTGAGCTTTTACTATAAATACAACAGTTTGGTAGAAAATGTTGTGTAGATTACGAAAATCGTCATCAATTTGAGGGGAAAGCGATCCTAGGGGATGATAAGACAAGAAATTGTGTAAATTCATTCGTAAACAATCAACTCCTTCAACTTCCGACTGAGTTTTACAGTGAACGCGAGATTAGAATTGTACGTACTTGGTCCCAAATTGAAGCTTTACTTTTGCCTCTGGAGTGGTGGCCCAGCAAATTTTCCCTGTGCTGGTGGCCCAGCAAACCCTCTCTGTGGTGGTTGCCCAGACAACTCTCCCTGTGGAGGTGTACTGGTGGCCCAGACAGCTCTCCCTTTGGTGGTGGCCCAGCACAGCAGCGACTGCTTACTTAAATGTAAATAGGCTACTTAAAAAAGGCCAGGGGTACTTTAACGTTTTTTGTTACTTAAAATCTTTTCATACTTAAAAATCTTTCCATACTTCACATTTTCAGTAGGTTACACAACCTACTTAACTTTACCAGCAAAATAATTAAAAAATAGAAATGACACTATGCTAAAAATGTGTAATATATCATGCCTAAGCTTTTGTGTTATCCCTAATGTCGATTTCATGAAAAAATGCAACAAATTTTGATAAAAAATAAAAACGATATTTTGGGATTTATACCGTGACCCATCAAATACCAGTCTAAGTCTCTAACCATTACACCACAGAACACTTATAATTTATTAAGTTTTGACTTTGAAAATATGAATTAGCTCCTTTGGACTTAGAAGAAAATCAGAACCATTATTAAGATAAGAATTGTGTGGTTAACTGTTTGAATACCACAGATTTAGGGATTTTATCGAAAATTTTTTTTTCAAAATTGTACAACAATTTGGACTTGACACATATTTTGACTTGAGACATATTTCGCGAAAATTGAATCTCTAAATGCAAGTTTTAAACTCATTGAATGCCGGATTACACAATACGGAATATTCGTAGTTTGGGCTATTTAGATGCATATGTGTCCTACTATCGTGTTTTATATAATGCATTTCATATAAACGAAATAATACAGAGCCCTAGAAAAGTAAGTATGGAACCTATGTTTAAGTATCGAAAACTAGATTTCAGTATCCAGTGAAACATTTTAAGTGCGAATTTAAAAAAACAAGTAGGAAAATGTTCCTACTTAAATTGTCAGTAGTTTTAAGCTACTGAAATACCCTTAATTAAGTAGGCAACCGCTGCTGTGAGGGATTTGGCCATTGGGAGGGGTAAAGTCAGTACCAACTCCTTCTTCGTCATCCGCGGCTTCTTGGGCCAATTTCAACAACTCCAGTTGGTACTTTTGAAACGCACCCGACAGGTTACCTTCGATGCTGCGGCGCAAAGTGTATGGGCAAAGCCTTGCCATGAAAACTGTAAAAAAAAAGTTAACATAGTCAAGATATCCGAACGAAACAAAATGTAAGCCAATCAAGAGGAAAATATTTGAAATATCACACCATCAACGGCAAAGCTCGTTACAAAAAATATGGTTTATTTTATCATTTTAAATTAATCGTTTAAATTAACCGCGAGTTGAAATGTGTCCTTCAAATTCTGTTCCTAGATGGCGACGCAGAAATTAAGAGAAAACAGCAATCCAACTTGGCAACGTCCGAAGAACTTTTTTTCAAAATATTCGAAACAAGTCGTTTCTGTTCTGTGGACTGTGGTCTTCGTTAACATTATCTTCACGAGAAATTAACGAGAAACAATATATAATACTTTTAAAAAGTGATAGAGTGATAGGTATTGTTTATAGATAGGTGGGTAAAATAACCATACCTGCGTATAAAAAGGTTAACTTATTCTATCTGAGAAACATTGATCTTGTTCTAGAAGAATCAACCTTACTGGACAAAATGGAACCCATTCATGTGGAAACGTTATCCGAGACCTTTCCTGGTCGTATGAGTTCTGCAGAAATTATTAACGACTTGAAAAAATGTTTCAATCCTGAAAGTGAAAGTGTTAAAGGCCCAGAACTACAACAAATCATAGTTTACCATGCTGAGCAAAGAATTGAACCTACTGGATGGCAAGCATTATGGATATGTGATTCAAAGACAAGTTCTTTGTTGAAAGCTAAACTAAAGAGTCCTCAATTAGTGGAGGTTTATTAAATAACCATTTGCATAACATCTCCATCCTTCAACTGTAAATGTTTTACAGGTGATTCATGTGGATTATCAGTCTTTAGAAGCATTTGTGGAAATAGTTGATGGAAAAGAGACAACCGGAAGTGAAACTGTCTTGCTGACAGAATTGCATCCCCTGAAACATCAAGAAAATGATGCAGTTCTCATTGAGGCAACCAACAATGCTATTCAAAGGATTCGGTTTTTTTACAATCACTTGCTGCTACCTTGGGATTCAGATATTCAAGAGAATTGGTTTGAGGTTCATCTTCCTGTCAGAGTTAACATGTATGTAAAAAATGTCTTTAATCTTACAAGTTCTTGAAATTAATGTTGGGTTCTCAATTACTTAGGTTCTGTGAGCTGAGATCAGGTTTGCCAAAAAACCAGGAAATGGCAGTTCGGTACCATTATCTTCTTTCAGAAGCCTATGAAGTTGAAAAGAAACTTCAGGCAATGGCAGAAAAGGTTCAGTTTTCTGAGGATGAAATGGAGGAAGAAGTCGTTGGGAGTATTACCGAATTGAACGCTAAACTTGAGCAGATACAACAAGATGTTGAAATCATTTTAAATCCATCCACCAGGTTAGTTTAAATTTTGTTATGAATAATGGGAAAAACAACTACAAAATTGTTCCTACATTAGAATGCTTCTTTTTGGCTCGAAAACTACTCGAATGAAAAGTAACGAACATCCGGAAGTGTTGCTTGTTGGGCAGGATCAAACTTGTCATAGCCTTCACCAAACCCTGAATCACCTCGAATCAGAATTCAGTCCACAGTTGATCGTTAGGTGGGTGAAACTTTAAAATTCTTCTAAACAGAATAATATTATTTTCATTTACGTTAGGTGTTATCCGTCTTTGCAAACTGCGTTGGATGACTGCCGTGTCAACGATATTATTGTCATTTCAAAAGGGATTCACTCACTATTGAACATTAATTCGTTACGTCATGGTGGCACCTTATTTGGTAATACAACTTCAAACTTGCTTCACCCATCCGTATTACATTTTTAAATGTTTCCTCAGGAATTGGCGCGAAGGAGGATATTGTAGTCCATCTAGGCTGCAACTCTGAAGTAGGGCTCAACTTTGACGATGGAAACGTAACCTTGAAAAACTGCACTTTCTTAGTTAACAATAAGCAATCGGGAATTGCTGTCAAGGTAAATAAAGCCAACACAAGTTCACCTTACCAACCGATTAACGTTATTGTTGCTGCGGTAGGGTCACGTAACTCTGGAGAATTGTGCAATGCGAGGTGCGGTTGTTGGGGAGGAACCAAAAGACGACGAAGAAAATGTGGGTTCCTGGAAGGGCTTTTATGTAGCTCCACACGGCAAACTGACTCTTAAACAATGTAGCGTAATCAACTTTGATGTGGGTTTGCGTGTCCGAGTTTCGGGACAAGTCATCGCTTCTGCCTCAGAAATCACCGGGTGCAATATCGGAATACTAGTAAGATTATTGTTTGCTGACGTTTAATAAGTGTTTGTCTACTCCAACGAAACTCTATCCACGAATGCAGGCAGAAGAGGATACATCGAACCAGTTGATCAACTGTGATCTCAACAACTGCAAAGAATACGCCGTTTGTGTTGAAATGGATTCAGATTCAATCGGAGAAACCATGCTCGGCGGGGTTGAATTGCTAGAAATGTAGGTTTAGGAACTACAGTCGCGTTCAAGGCTATTAACGAAAATCATGCCTTTTCTATTACAGGGTCCCAGAAACATTCCAGATCAACGATGTACGTTTAAGTGATAACGCGACAAACGTCAAGCTCGAATATTGATGCAATAAGTTTTATTATCATCGCCCTCAACGTTTTACTCACGAAATTTTTCCGGTTGTTAAGTTCGGCATTACAAAAGATAAATACATTTAAATTGAAAACTCAGACAAAAATACTATCTTGCCATTTCCGGTAATGTTCGATCGGTATTTTGAAACAGCCCGGCTGTCCTCGAGCCATTCCAAGAATTTTGCCTTGTTTTCGTAAAAACTCTTTACGGATGGTGTCGAGGGCAGAGTCGAGAGGAGCTGCTGTTTCTTCTATCATGGCTGGTTCGTCGTCCTCGGAGACTTCCGCGTTTGATAACAAGGATATGACCGTATGTAAGGGATTCGTCGAGAATGTTTGCTCTGTGCGTTTGGCGTTTTCAGTTACTTGGGCGAAAACGCAATCGTCCGAGAGAACAGACTTTAAATGATGTATAAACCACTGCAGTTTTCTTTCGCATTGGGCGCGAATTTGAATTTGGACTTGATTTGGACTGTTCTCTAGGACCAACACAAAGATATGTCCACAAAACCCAAGACTGTAGAAGCACTGCATGGGTGTTAAATGCTGCATCTCCATCTGTTTAGCCGCTTTCTTAAAGCTGCGGAATGCGGATGAGACCGTTGTGGATAAACACAATGTCTCTTCTTTTGCTAGTAACGATACCAGTCCGAGAATATTCCTCCGAAGCGCCATCACGTCTGTTATTAAAAAAAAGGTTCATTCAAGGTTTTAAAAGCCAATAGGCGATCAAGTTATCTACCATGATTCGATGGGTCAAATTTAATGGTTTGATTGCAAACATCATTAAACTTTAGACGGACACAACCCAAATTTAACTGAAAGGGTTTGACTGGAGCCGATAATTTACACGTCAGAAACAGACTGCCGATTTCTTCTTCAGTATTAACGAACCTCGGGATGGACTTCGTAACTTGAGAACAACATTTCAAATATTATAATCTTTGGAAAAAAAGTCTTTTAAAAAACGAACAATATTACCAATGACTACGAGGCCGCAGTTGGGTTCCAGTTTTCCGTTGAATGTTATCGAAGTGGCCAAAAGCGCAGAAAATCCGTTACTGGGGAAACTTGACAAGACTTTGGAATCGGTGCGATAATAAAAAATTTTATAGTTCGCGTTCTCTTTATTGGACATGAAGAAGCACTGGATATCACAGAGTGTCCTAAAGTAGAACGTTGTTTATAGTAATTGAATACGATAGGTTCTAGGGTTCAAATTACGTGTCATTTTTATTGGTGAAAGCAGCTCCTACAATCCAAGAACCTGAAAGATGGTCCATGAAATGCCACAATCCGCATACTTCCACTATACTAGGCGATTCGCTATCTTGAAACATTTCGGGGGTAGAATTTTCCGTGTTTTCTCCTTTGTTCCACTTTGACGTGTAAGTTGGCTGTAAGAAAAAATGTTGGCTTTTATGGTCACAATAACCATTCAATGACGAGACGAGAATACCTACAGCTTGCTTTCTAGTGGCTTTACACATCACAGTGTCATTCAGAGCTGTCAAGGATCGGTTAACAATTGATTGTCTCAATGAAATTTGCTTTTCCATTAGAAGGAGATTTCCATGTACACTTCTCAACTGAGTTTCTAAGGCTTGCACTACATTTTTCAGAGCTGATTCATCTCCAGGCAAGGAAAGTGGTTGATCTTGGGATACTATTTCAGCCCAGCCAGACTCTTGTGAAACAACAATTTTTTCCCCGAGGTCATCTTGAAAATAGACAACCACTTGAGGATATCCCAGTAAATGTTTGTCTTTGATTTCAACTTTTTTTGCATTTGGCCAAGCTTTAACCACCTAGAAAAAAATTTTGTAATAAATATGGGTTCAGTCAAAATATAATTTGATAGGCTTCATACTGATAACATCTGTAGGTCAATCACAACAGCACCTTTGGTAAATGAAAGGGCAACAAGAAACTCCTTGGTGATTCCTGGTTCAAAGCAGTGGTAAAGTAGTATTTGACAACAGTCTCGGAACGGAAGTTGGCAGGTTTTCAAAAGCCTTCGTTCAGAGAAGATCATGAGGTTTCCTTGCGTTGTAGCCGTAGCCACACACATGCACCTAGCCAAACCCCCATCTGTACACTTTACAAAACTAAGCATTGAGGGAAAATGTTTTACTCATTGTAATAGTTACCAAGACTCAATCTTGTTCTCAAGGCCGCGGTGACGTCTGAAAAACAAGCATCGGGAATATCTGGTTGATACGGAGCGAGATGGATTCGGAAATTTCCCGGCATGGCTCTCTAATGTTTATGACAGGCAGACAGCGTTGCCGTGTTTACAATCCGTCCGATAGAATTCGATATCGTCTGCAAAATGAGGACAAACCCGAGTGATGTCAGATGCAAAAGATAGATAGATAGGCAGGGGTTAAGAGAGAAGAGTCTCGGCGATTCGAATGGACCCCAACATAGCAAGCAGCCCATGTTATCGATTGCCGGTCCCTGAACGTTGATAACACGTATACTACAACATCCTCTTTCTTCATGTTCCATGCGCAGTGTATTCACTTCGTTTGCGCTTGTGCGCCAGTGTGCATCTGTTGTTGAACTAGGGAATAGGTTTGCAGTGTTTAGTAAAATTATGGAATTACCTCATATTCACGATGGCAAGAAGCATGTACCCATCCCGACTGGTAATCTTGGGATATATTAAATGCATACCTGTCTTTTTTTTCTGACTGAGCTTTGGATTCCTGATTATTAAAGGGAGGTATGTTGTTGGCTGCACCGATTTGATGGTTGGACCAGACATTGAGAGTGGTTGTTTCCTGCGTGTGTACTTCCCCAGCCAAATAAAAGATGTTCACGTAAGTAGAGCTGAACATGCCAGCCATCCAACCTGCAAATGCCTTATTGCCTCATCTTCTTGTTTGCAAACTCAAAGGAACACTCTTCACGGTGGGCAAGATGGCTTCCCCATTACAAATACATAGAAGGTTACACACTAGTTCTAGGATTCATCCCTTTCTTTGGGAAGAAGCTCATTTCCTGGGCCTTTGGTATCCCAATGACAAATGGCAGTGAAAAAATCCAAACGTGTTTTACTAATTGCTGTGTATTGCACATGAATCAGGAAATGCCTATATCCCAGTAGTGATGGATGCTGAGCCATCAAATGATCAAAAGTTTCCCGTCGTTGTATTTTCCCACGGTCTTACCGCGTGCAGGACTGCCTACTCGACGTTTTGCTCAGAAATTTCGTCTCATGGTTTCGTAGTAGCAGCAATCGAACATAGGTATGTTTCATGTGCATTAACGACGATTGTTGGCGGCCTGCAATAAGGGCTCACATCACTTTTAACCCTAATAACATATTGGTGTACCCAGAGACGGATCTGCCTGTATGAGTTACACTCTCGAAAAGGAAGATAACAAAGAGGATTTAGTTGAGAAATGGATCCCTTACAAGCCGATGCAATTCGAAAAAGAGGACATGCCTCTGCGTCAAGAGCAATTGCTTCACCGAATTCGCGAATGCCAGCTGACGCTTGATTTCCTTTTGAAGTTGAACGAGGGAGCCGACGTGGAGCATCTTCTCCACTCTACAATGGATCTGGGCAAATTCAAGGTCTCTCTAATAGAACTAACAATCGATCCGCTGGCTCTCGCTTTGCTGATGATGAAAATCCCTTTTTCGGAAATTACAGGGTTTGATGGATCTGAGTACACCGATGATTGCCGGGCATTCATTCGGTTCCGCCACTCTTTTACGCACATTAGCCGTCGATAAACGCTTCAAGTAGGTAGAAATGAGTTTAGTAGCCGTAGTTTGTGGCAGTGGGTCCGTGTTATCACGTCGAAATTGGCTGTGTTGTTGATGATTGCGCAGGGCGGGATTGGCAATGGACGCCTGGATGTGGCCGCTCAAAGACCAGCCGGAATTGGCTCAAGAAATCGAACAACCGCTTTTGTTTATCAACATGGAAGCCTTTCAGACTGAGCCCAATTTGAAAACCATGAAGCGTTTCACTAGCGACGACGCGGATCACATCACGGAGCGACGCGTCGTCACTTTAAAGTAACGTATCGATTGGTTTGCCCAGTCCGTCTCTCTCTCTCTCTATCGTCACCGTTTTTTTTTTGTTCTTTTTTTGTCTCGACCCGATCAGAGGGAGCGTCCACAAGAACCAGGTTGACCTGCCATTCTTACTGCCGCTGTATCTGCGCCGCTTGACGGGATCTCACTCGACCATCGATCCGCTTTTGGCCATGGAATTGAACAATCGCATCACGCTGCTTTACCTGCGCAAGCATTTGGGTAAGGTTTTCTTTTTTTTTGTCCGTCCGTCGTTTGACTTTTCGCTCACGTGTCTGGATTCTTTTTTTTGACAGGCCATCCGGCGGACGTTGAGCATTCAAAGTTGGTGGAAAAGCACGCCGATTGGTTCTACGAAGGAATACCCTAGTCACATATCAAAGCCGGCGCTGTAATAAGGGGATTTGCTCCGGCAGGAAACAACGACGACAACATCTTTCTTTTTATTTGAGGGTATAAGATGAAGTGTTTCTCTCGCTCGCTATATACTACCGTGTAATGATGAAATGGATAACAAATTTAATGTCGCGTCTTTTGTGACTCTTACGATCCTATTCGTCTTTTTTTTCTCTTCTCCGAGGGCTTACGCGCTCCTGAATCACGCGATATTTTGCGGAACAAAGACGGTTGGACCGAAAGTTTCTTTTCTGCTGCTCTTAAAGAATGCTGTTGCGTAACCCTTGCAAAGAAAAGAAGGCAAAAAGTAGACTAGAGAGAGAGAGACAAAAACATAGAGAGAGAAGAGCTACTATATACTCTGAAAGGGTGGATCCGCCCCGGTACTACTACATAAGTTGTGAATCCCTCTGTAATCAGCTGCGACGCAAAGAGCTAGTCGTCGGTAATGGTTTTTTTCTTTCTTGTCGACATTACTTTTGCCAAAGGTCGTTACAGATGTTCTCCCATATCCTAACGATGGCAGCCCAAACGGGATTGGGATCCGTCGCTAATCATAATGTACCCTGATTTCGCTAAGGAACTGTTAAGAAGAATAGTCGGAACAGTCTGGCTCCCTAAAGAGAGAGAGAGAGAGAGAGGGAGATTGATTCGCTCCGAGAAAGAAGGGATCTCTCTCATTTTCGACGACGACGACAATGAACACACAGAGGCAAGAAAGAGAATTCTCTCTATCTCTTCTCTCTTGCCATTTTAGACTAACGGTCCCGCTCGCTCGCTATGGATCCGGGTGTAGCAGCCGATCTATTGTTCACGGTAGCCCCTCCGGCTACGCGAATTGGAACAAAAGCGTTCTCGACGGCCTCCTCTTCCTATTTCAACTCGAATAATTATATTTCGTTAGCGTCGCTGGCCCACGGGAAATAGTTTTCTATAGAGAAAAAGAAGAAGAAGAAGAATCTTTAACAAGGCTTACGAGGGATGTTGGCAAACTGCGACGACGACGACGACGACTGACTCTCTATACCATTATTTTAAGAGTGCGCCCGTTTTGACTGTCGATCGGAAATCAATATTGATTGACTTCATCGAGTCAAGAAGCGTTTTCGTTGATAAATTGTTTTTATTATTATTTTTCGTTCTTTTGTAGCGGGCCGGCGGGCAACGGAGGCGATGAACAGCAAGATGTTGTGGGGGTGTTTTTTTTGCTCGAATTAACCGGACTATTGCTTCATGAAGGCTCGTTAGTCTCAAGTAGAGAAAATCGATGTTAAACGTGCGAGATTTACAGAATGGGGGAGCCGGCGAAACACAAAAGAGCGGCGCGGGTGATTTCCCATTCATTGTATCCTGGAAAACGGGCCGGCGCCAGATTGGGTAGAGGCGTCCCTTCCAATTGAAACCAACTAACGTGCGCGATGATGATGATGGAGCCGAGACTAGAGATTCGGACTTTTGCGAAAGAGATTGTCTCGACGTTACTACTAGTAGACAAGATCGATAAACGGCGGCTGGCGGAAAATGTCCAACGTAGCAACTCTCGGGACGACGAAATCGGAACTAGGGGCCGTTGGGGGCTTCCAGCAGTCTCTCTCTCTCTCTCTCGGAATACTTTTTAGGCGGAAGCAGCGTCCTAACAACACGGTATTGAACGGTGACGTCCGCGCGACCAGCCCCCATCCGGCCATGATGAGTAACGGATACGACTCCATCAAAGTCGAGCAGCAGTTGGGTGAGACTCGAGAGTAGTGTATTTCGTCGCGTCCATCACATCTCCATTCAACTCGGATCGCTAACAGGGAAATATCGTCTGCGAAGGCCTTCAAACTTTTTCCAGAAATAATAAATCGTCTTTTCAAAAAAGAGAAGAAAAAGAGGCGCTGGCAAACTATTGGGACTTTTTTTTCTTCCCCTTTTTCTTATTCTATTACATTGTTAGTGTTGATATAGCCGTTTATTAGCATCCTTTTTCTCACTCTCTGCCGCTTCTCACGTGCCGTCGTTTGGGTTCCAGGAGAAAAAGGCTATAAACATCTAACAAGGTCGAGCTAACTGCTGGGCTGTGCGGATGCGTGCTCTATCTCCTCTCGCCTTCGGCCTACCGTTCGGGGTCCGGATATTTGATGGTGATGAATTCTTCCCTCTTTTTTTTTTGCGCCTCCCCCGCTCGTTCGCTGCTGCTGCTGCGCTATCTGCGCTTTACCAGCCGGTCCGGCACCCCAGCAGCGATGGCGGGATCCCCGACGACTCGAATCGCTTTGATGTCTCTACAACTCGTCGTCGTACGCTACGAAACTTTCTCGGACAACACAAGGAAGGAAGAATCTGCGCGTTGTTGTTTTCACGACTCGCTCACAGCGGAAATGCATATCAAACGCGCTGAGGGTTACCGGCGGTCTCCGCTAAAGACGACGGGTTCGTCCTCCTCCGATCTCTCCGTCAAAGAGACGGAATGGAAAAAAAAGGAAAAAGAAGAACGGAGCAGCATCGGGGATGACAAAAGGAGATTCATCATAGAGACGACGAAGCTGTGCTGCTGCTAGTACTTTGCTGGACAAACCTGATTGTATTTGGCCGGGCAGCCAGCAGATGAGGCCGAGGGCTGGCCGAGGGTCGGCAGATAATTGGTTCTCTGGCTGATCGGCCATCGCCGCCAATCGCTCGGATTGATCCCTCATTGTTGATGTCAACAAGGAAGAGCAGAGCAAGCATTGGACCGAGTTTTGCGAAATTCCTCGCGGCATGGACCCCGGAAATAAGAAGAACTTGTTCTTCTTCCTGGCCCGCGCGTTTCTCCTTTTTCATGCCTAGAGCGGCATTCCCATAGTTTCACGAGCTGCATTCGCTGCCGATCGGGAGCCAATCGCAAGTTGTTGGATCTAATAATCAAGAAACATTGAAGAAGACGAAGACGTGTTGGAATCATGCGTCTGCTCGCGGGCCAAAAAATATTGAAACACGCGAAACATCTTTGATCTCTTCCAAACGCCTATTGGCTGACAACGCCTACAATCTTCTCTTTGTAATAATAAAACGCTAGAAAAAAAAGAGAGAGATAGGAAAACTAAAAAAGATGATCTTGAGCGGTGATTGGAGAAAATTGGTCGTTTTTTCCCTCTTTACAACGGAGGGGCTCCAATTTGGCCATGATCTTTCAATAGGCGCCAAAGGTGGATTTTGATAAGAAAAAGAAATGTAGTCTTGGGGGGGAGGGGGGAGGCAAAGAGAGAGAGATGGTCTGCGCACGCGGGAATCGTATTAGAAGAAGAGGGGCGAGAAAGAGCTCTCTCTAGATGTTGTAGTAGTCTATAGGGGAGGCAGCACGTTCTGTTCCGAGTCGGCCTCGGAATAGCGCGTGTTGCGTCCATCAGTCCGTCTCCAGCTTCCAAGTCGACCAGATTTGTCGCGACGGAGCCAAAAGACAAATAATAAACAACACGTTCAACGTCTAGGGTAGTCTAGTAGGACACTTGTGTTGATGGATTTATGTGCTCGGCGTATTGAGCGGTAAGTCAAACTTATTTGATTCTTACTATTTTTCTTATTGAAAAATGAGTAGCGTGGGGGGGGGGGCAGAATGAATGATTCGGCAATAAAGACGTCGAGACTACTAATTAGCGCGGCTGCTGCGCTTTTGTCCCTAGTCGATACGTTTTAATTTCCAGGAAATGATGGGTTTGAAAAACTTGGCCCAGTGCTCTTTCTCTTTTGTCGACTTCTTTTGTGTTGTAAGAAGAAGAAGACGCCGCCGACAACTGAGCCGTCTCTAATTCTCAATCACGGAAAAGCTTTGAAGAAAAACATGGTCGACTTTGTTCTCCGTCTGGTTGCGTGAACGCAAAATCTCCTGCTGCTCCTGGCTCTGCCGCTGCCGCCACCACAAATGATCGAGACGCCCTTCATATATTAGTTTGGCATTAATAACAAGCAATGACGCTGCTGGTAGCTGCTAGCTTCTCCTGATGCGACGTACAGAAATAGACCCCAATTACAAGATGGAACTATGGTCGTCGTCGTCGTCGATGGTTTGTTTGAACGAGCGCGGGGCGCAAAACACAGCAGATCGTTATTGCTAGATAATGGATTAAAATTGGTGGCGGTGGCGGTGGCGTTGGTTGGTTCCTCCAAAACTATAGAATCACAAGATGATGATGTGCTATTATTATGGTTTCAGGTTGGTAGCAATAGCACTAGCAGCAGCAGCCGGTCGTTTGTTCTCCTCCTCTGCAGCATCCGCCATCAAATCGATCGGCTCCTCTTCCTCTGTCCGTTTGTGCCACCATGAATTCATCTTGGATCAACGAATCACTTGGACGACTAGCAGCAGGTCGGTTTGGTCTTCATCATTTCGCTCCCTAGCTTCATCAAAGTGACGTAGAATTCAGATGGCAATTTCCATCCGGCGCCCGATGAACGACTCCGGCTCCGCCCGCGCGTTCTCTGTGACGTCGTCTCAGCAGAGACGATGACGTCTTCTATTTGGTAGATGAAGGAAAATTCAATTGAAATGACGACCCGATCGATTGATTCAATCAGAAAGGCAGCAGCAGCAGAATGCCATCGTCGATTGAGTGACATTTTTATTATTATTTCTCCCCCGATGATGAAATGCCGTCGCCATCCATTGCGGTCGCTATAAGATACGGCCCTGATTATTATTATGGAGACGGACGTCTACCAATATTTTTTCTGTAGATATAGCCTACTAGTACTACGTAGATATTTGGATATATGATGACCACTCCGTCTACTGGATGGCCGTTCTCTTATTCTTTGCTATTGACCTATCGATTGACTCGTCGTTGAAACGCGCGCGCAATTGAAGGTCTTCCCGGGTCAGAGGAAATTGAATTTTTTTTTGCTTGCGGGGGAACTGAATAGACAGCTTCCCAATTCATTATTGATAGAAGAAAGAATAGGTAACGATTTATCGGATCCAGCAGTATAAAGTTTATTCTAGAGAACCAATCACTTTCTCCGTTCCAATAACGTTTTTGCCCCGCGGCGCGGCGCATCTACTAGTATATATAGTGCCCCGTTTTTGTTTGTCTGCTTCTCTCTACGTATGTCTATTTATCTATGATAATCGATGCGGCTAGATATTGTCAACCTATCCGCAATCATCGTGTTGGTGGAAATGTCAAAAGTTGGCCGCCGCCCCTCTTCAACGCAAAAAACCCGACCGTCTGCGTTGTATTAATATCAACATGAATTTCGCCTTATCGGATATGTTATCTGTCGAGCACCTCTCAGCGAAAAGGCCTTTTGAGAGCTCTCTTCCATGTTCTATTATTGATATAGTGCGCGCTCAAATGACAGATGATACCCACAATATACTATTAATTCCTTTCTTTTTTGATCCGTCCGTTCGCAGGTGAAAACGTAGATGTTGGTAACACAAGTTGGACAGGAGAGGATGACACGGCCGTTATTGGCGGCGACTTGGCGGCTCGCGTGACTATGGGTATCGGTCTCTACATGCTGGCCATGGTGACGTGCGTGGGCAACGGCATGGTCATCCACGCCATCCGTACCGAGAAACGACTTAGAAAAGTAAGTTGTCGTCGTCGTCAATGAAAAGTTTCAACGACTACATTCTGGGTACTACCAGGTAATGCAGTACGTAAATTAGTCTATTTCCGGATTTGGTTCAAGACGACATTTTGCATTGCCGCATAATCCGCGGCCCGCGACTAAACTACTTTCATATCTATATCGAGAATTTGGTGGAAAGCTGCAGGGGCGTCGCCGGGCTTTTCGTCTTTTGTAATAGCTTTGAGAGACTGTCGTCTATATAGCCTTCGCCATTTGCGTTCGTGCTGGCTTAATTACACAGCAGCACAGCCCGAGATTCCCGGGACGCATAAGCAGCTGTTGCCACCCAAAAGCAGACTTTCTACTAGAGATATTAAGCCACTGTGCCGTTGAACCACCACTTTGTCTTGGCCAAGCCAAGTTTTTTTTCTTTTTATACAATTTTTTTTCTTGGGGATCAATAAAAACAACAACAGCCAAAACTGGCGAGTCGTCCAGTGAAAATGTTTTGACGGTCGTACGACTCCAACGAGCCTACAAAAGACAATCGTCCGTTTGACTCGAGACATCAAACGATATATAGTAACCGATTTCTTCCAGATGACAATCTTCTTTCTTTTCTCTCTCTTTTTCCTTCGCGAAACAAACCAAAAACCCCCTCAAAAAGGTATCCAACTTGTTCATCATGAGTTTGGCCGTTGCTGATTTGGTTGTCGGAGTGTTCGTCATGCCCATCAGTGCCATCTACGTCCTAACAGGTAATCGAATTACAATCTTCTTTTTCATATTGATTCGTTTCCGGCAATCTTGTCAACGTTGGGAACAGATCAAAGGCATACGGCTTTTGCCGAGCGCACTAAGATACGTGGGCCTGCGGATTCTGGAAATTCCTTGTTGTTGTTGTTGTTTTTCTCCTTTCTAGAGCCGGACGACATGCTGGATTGGGCTTAGTTCTATCTATAAGCGACGATAGTTATACATAGATACTGTAGTATTATCACTTGACGGAAGATGATACGGTCGTCTAGTCATTCACAAAACACGAAAAGATGATCCGCTTTAGAAAGGCCCCCTAGTCTCTATTTGCTCCAATGAATTTTCCACCATTACCCACATCGTCCGGCAACATCGCGCTGACTATAAATACTTTATATCTTTTCTATTCCTTTATTGTTGCCGAAATACTTGAAACGACAAACAAATTTCCGTCTGCTGCCGCCACTATATGGTTGCCGTGGTGCTGGTGCGACTGAATAGATCGCTGGTACTTGGGCGTTTGGATGTGCGACGCTTGGCTGTCGATCGACTACTGCGCCAGTACGGCCTCCATTTTCAACCTGTGCGTCCTCTCTTTGGATCGCTACTGGTCCATTACGTCGCCGCTCAAGTACCTGAGGAGGCGCACCAAGAAAAGGGCTTTCTTCATGATCGCCGCCGCTTGGGCACTTAGCGTCCTCTGGATTCTGCCCGTCACCGGATGGTCCACCATGGCCAACACCAACAGTACCAGGACCAACGACCTCGACTCTTGCGACACGGAATTCGCCGACAACATTACCTTTAAAGTGAGTCTAAACTACTACTGCTCTATATTATTATCGTTAATTGATTGACGATCGCCTTACGGCCATTATCCTGTGACGGATTTTGAAAAAAACGGGCCGCTCCGTGAAATTACCTCCCGGCCCGTCCAAAGTTTTCGACAACGTCAAAACTTGGGGAGTCCTTAAATCACGGACGAACGCTCGCGATCAAACGGACAGGCTCCTTTGACATCTTTCTCGTGCGCGCGCGCCTGTGACGGAATCGCATCATCAAGTCTCGTCCCCAATTAAAAGTACCAAGAGAGCTACTAATAGACGGAGGAGCAACTGGGGAGAAAGAAAACAAGTGCCGACGACAAATGATGTTGATGACAGAGTCAATAAAGAACGCTGATAGCCTTTGGTCCGCGACTATGTCAAATTCCTCCCAAAAGTAGAAAATGACGGCCGAGTTGTAAATATAATGCGGATAGAGGCGCTAAAGATCTCAAATTTGCTGCTGCGAGAGAATAGGACGAGGCCATATAAGTTGGCAACTGCTTTTGACAGCAATCAAGAGTGTGATGGTCGGAGGAGGGAACGCCTTTGCTTTTCCCCCCGATCACGTTCCGTAAATCTCCAAGACGCCACGATGGATTGTCTTCGCGGGGGACGCGCCGCGACGTTCACGGTTCGACAAACGTCAAGTGGATTCAATCGATGAGTTAAGGGCTGCGTTGGGCGCGGTCTGTCCGTACGTACCACCAAGTCTAGATTGAATGATGATGGTCTACGTACCCGTCCCGGGCCTCAGCAGGGGGTGCCCATGCCACCAAGGGTCTGTGTAGGAAGCCATCAACGGCATTAGGGCCGGCAGCTCTATATATACCACCATCAGACTCTACGTTTATTATTATTATTATATATATATCTTGTAACTAGTATGTTTGACAGTTTTTTGCACTCGACGATAGCACAGCTCGCCGCAATGGCTCGCATGGATGAACATCCAACCACTTGACTTCCAATTCACCACCCTCGACTCATCCGCCGTGTGAAATACACTCGAGCACGAGGAGATTAGTGCACACTTTTCGCTCCAGCTGTTGCTCGACACACACTATCGTTCAATCAGGCCGCCTCTCTCTCTCTCTCTCGCCCTTTCGCATCAATGCTCTGCTGCGTATGGGCCATTATATAAGGCCACGATTGGTCTTCATCCTGTCTCATCATTGTACGCCACTTTTCTCTCACGAGTCCATTCGTGTCCACGTCGGCTTTTACGGCTGCGCGTCAAAGAGGTCGTTTCCTACCTATTGCTCCAAGCACTTGCTGCTCTTGTTGTAACAGCAGCAAAATGGCCTGTTTGACAGATCTGGGCTGAAAAAAAGAGATGGGTTGATCAACTTTATCCTGCGTATTTTAGAATCTGTTTATTTTGCTCACATATATACAATATGAGAGTGGGTCTATAAAGAGGATGGATTCCGAGTTGGCAATGAGCCCAAGTCATATCCAGCTTTAGACGTCCTAAAGTTTCTTCTCTCTAGAACTGACACTGCTTCTCCAAGGAAACTGCATCAGCTTGGATATCTGGACTCTTTGGACCTACTTTTAGATACAGAACATGACACAAGCTCCTAGAGTTTTTTTCCCCCTTAAATTTTTCTCATCTCTTCAAGAATTCTATCCCACAAGATTTTTTATACAAGATACCTTCTTCTGCAGCAGTCGTGTTTCATTCTCAGCAGAGCAGCAGCATCACTTGATACTGTAGGCAGCAGGAAACCAAACAATATGAAATAGGAACATTCTCCCATTTCACAATGCCCTATGATTTGTCGAGATTTGGCCTATGTTATTCCCGAAAACCTCAATAGCTACACTGAAGGACGAGACGACGACGACGTTGCCTGGAAAATGAGAAGGGTCTCATATATAGTGACGACGACGCGACGCGCGCCCGAAACGTGTTGTTGACATTTCATTACCGGCGTTGCATTGTCAACTTGTCTCCATCAACAGCCCCGCTTTTTTTTTTCTTCTTCTTCTTGCCTTTCACTCCTTCAACAGTCTTTAGTATTTAACTGACGTTTTGATTAACAAACAGACACGAAATAGATAGACGAAGCTAATTGAGAACCTAAACCTCATCAAAGTTGAAGTGCACTGCGCCGAAATTTCTCTTGGTCGTAGATCGATCTTTGAAAAAAATAAAAAGAGAGAGCTGACATTCTAGCTAAAAAGATAAAGATTACTCTCGGCGAACGCGTATGAGGCGGATATTTCGACCGGAAAGTCGCAAGCTCAGCATCCTGTATACATCTGAAAAAAAATAGGAAAAAGAAAAATAGGCCAGTAGCGATGGACACGGGTTAGCTTTCAGGGCACTTTCAATTTTCTTTTTTTATTTCCGGCCCGGGGGGTTATATATTCTTTTGCCCATCACGCAGTTTCCTTTTTTCTTCTACCTTCTGGCCGTAGGCGGCGGCATACTTTCATGGCTGTAAGGTATACGGAGCGAATAGAGCCGACACTGTCCAAACACGAAGGCAGTCGACGATGACGCCCGTGATGGATCACTCGCTGCTGATCTCGCTCTGCTCTCGAAACCATCCAATAAACGTGACCAGCGTGAAAAAAGCCGGCGGTCAACAGCGTGACCCTATAGTCGAGAGCCATTCCAACCGACTATATATTTCTAAGTTTATAAACATAACGGAAATTTCACGCCAAAATGTTGTGTGTTTCTCAACTCAATTGAAACAGGTGACGGCGGCGGTGGCCAATTTCTACGTTCCGACGTTATCGATGCTCTACATCTACGGCCGCATCTTCCGCACGATCCGGTTGCGGAGCCGTAACGATCTCGGCGAAGTGACGACGACGCGAAGGCCTCAACAAGCTCCGGCCATTGTCTCGGAAAACGGCGATTCGACCAGCGTCCAGAATCTGGAAATCGACGACGGATTAGAGACGGCCAACAAGGCAGCGACGGCCAACAACAAAAAAGACAAGGCTTTGGAACGAGGATCTTCGTCGATAGGCCGATGGAAACATGGGACATTCAAATGGTGTAAAAGTGCTCCGGGAGCGCTGCAAACGGCCGGCTCGACCCAGCGGAGGAATCGAAGCGACCGTTCCATCCTCGATTTCTACGAGAGTTTGACATTACTGGAACTGCACGGAGCCAATGGCGGAGTGGACGGCGCCAAACAGAGTACGACCCATTACATCAACGTCCGAGTTAAAGTGGAATACGTCGGCGACCACCACCAACCGCAAAGCAACGATCGTCATGGAAGTGAAAAAGTGACGAGACATCCGACGGTTCGCGGCCCGTTGAAATCCAGCAGTTCGACATTAGGCGGTGGTGGCACTCCGTCGGTGCTCATCTCGCAAAAGGAAAGAAAGGCTGCCCGGCAGCTGGGCGTCATCATGTGCGCTTTCATCGTGTGCTGGCTGCCTTATTTCATCGTCTTCCTCGTAGTGGCCGTCTGTCCCGACTGCATTGTCGACACTCTCTTCAAAATCACATTGTGGCTGGGCTACATCAATTCCACCCTCAACCCGGTCCTTTATCCACTTTGTAATGCAAATTTCCGTCGTGCGTTCGCCAAAATGTTGAATTGCCGGACTTCGTCTTGCCAACATCGCCAAACGTATCCAATATCCGCCGTCGCGCCCGTTTTGACAACGCAACAATCGCGTTTCTAAAAGGAGGACGATCCGTCCGTCTACTGGCATCACCACGACTGCACCAGGAGAAGAAGAGAAGAAAATAAATGTATTACTATTATTATTAGGAATGCGCTAGCAAAAGGACATTCTCCGGAGAGATATCAGGCTGGACGTAGTAGAGGAGCTGCGTTTCCAGTGGCCAAGTAGAAAGGAATGCCACTCGTCCTCGATCGATGATTTGTTTGCACTGGCGGCCAATCGTTTCCCTCCGTTCCACATTTAGACCCAAGGCTGCGTACCGACCGGGTGCGGTGGCTTCCTCTTGAACCGGATCGCTGTGATGCTCTTTGGAGGGTCGAGCACCGCAGACGGCCCAACTGGTCATTGCTCTCATGATGGCGAAATCCGTCGGGCTGAGATCTACTTGCTTCTCAGAGAGAGAAAGAGACAAAATAGCCAAGAGGAAAATGTCAAGTGCAGGCAACTGGACCAACGACAAACCATATATTGGTTTTCATTACCTTGAAGAAGGCTTTGCCGACATAGTGGCGCCAGGTGCACTGGTGGTGACAACAAAGAGCGATGCAAACACCCCGGACCAATCCAACCGGATCGTTGGCTTTGAAAAGGCAATTTAACGCCAAATCTGTCAAAGTGGGGAAAATGGACGATCTGTAATTAAATGACAAGAATTCATTATGGTCCAAGTCCAGCTAACCTGTCGCCGCACCGCACAAATGCTTGCCCGTACCGACGAGGCGCTTGCTATTGCGGACAAGCGGAACTCGACCCAGTTCCACGTCGGCAATGTCGGCTCGGATCCGATGGATGGACGCGTGGCTCTCTCCGTCGACCTTGTAACGGTTGTCGTGCTTGTGCCTCGGCGAAGACTTGTCGATCATCAGTAAAGCATCAGATTCGAGGTTGACGGCCTGGCCCAGCGCGTAACTCAATTGTCCTGCACGTACGAGAAAAGCAAATGGTTGAGCTTTTATTACTGCACGTTCTAAGACTGCGTGTTGAACACGTCGTTACTACCTCTGCCAGAACCGAATTCCACATAAGTGCTAGATTCTCCAGAAGTAAGAACCCCAACTTGGGTCATATTATACAGGATCGAAGAGTTCTGGTAGACGTGACGCCAACTCCCGCGGCTCTCCGTCAACGACGCCAGCGTTGACTCCAGCACTTGGTGACGCCCAATCGAATTTGGCAGTTCTCCAACAAACTCTGAAAGCATGAATGATCTCAGTTGAGAGTAACAGGTGTTTTTTTTATGAATCCCGCGCTTTGTTTTTCTCGTCACGAAGCTCACCAGAATGGATCTTGGTTATCCTCTCTATAATGGCTAGCAGTTGATCGTCTGGCAGTGTCCCAAGGTTGATTTTGATTTCTTCCTGTTCCTCACTGTTCTCAATCACATTGACATTCTCCTTGATGTATTCCGGCAAAGGTTGTGGTTTTGAATTGCACCGTTCCAGGTGTTTCTTCAGTTGTGATAAAAAACATGAACTGGAAAATGTGAACTGTTTGTTGTTATTTGTGACGATACTTTGTTGACTCAAGACTAGCAACTATTATATTTGTAAATGTGACCCTTGCATAACGTTTGTAAAGCGCTACCAGAGAGATACATGAAAGATGAATCATCTATGTACATAACAAGTCATCAAATGTCCACTTTCATTACTGTTTGGGGTCGTATGGGCAGGCAACTCGTTCGTATGCAGTCTTTGATTTGGCGCCGTCGGCGTCGACTTCGTTAGCAGTTTCCAGGGCCGCATGTTCTCCGCAGAATTTCCGTCCAACTTTGACCGACATCCGACAGGATCTTTTCTTCGTTTGAAGGAAATAAGCGCACGTCCTCTCGTTATTGGAGGCCATAGCCCGATTCGCATTCAGCAGAATGTCCGTCAAACACTCAAACTCGGTTTTTTGTTTGGTCCGCTACACACGTGGACTCGACAATATTAGCAGACGAAAATTCCGACAATGATGTCAAATCGGAAGAATTCGACTCGCATCCAATAATCGTCAAATAATTTGTTTTCTTCTTCTTCTTCTTCCCGAAGCGGCAATAAATTGCGTTCCTCCGCGGTCCTTCTCCGTAGGAATGGGGAAATGTTTAACGGCGGGTAGATTTATAACACAGCCAGCCAGTATTTAATAGTCGTTCAGTCGCGCCAATCCGCCAAACAAACAAAGAAAAGAGAAGAATAATTGGTCTCATACCTTCCAGATGGTTGGCTCGTTGGCCAATATTAATAACTTGCGTCGGGGATATGTTGGCATTTCTCTGCTTTCTCGAGGAGAGTATTGGAATAGAAAAGACGTGACATACGCCCCACGATTCATCAGACATTATTGAGAAAAAATCATGTAGCAATGGCAGACGACTAATCGTTTTATGCAAAAAAATCTGTTACGTCTGACTAATCCGCGACGTAATACAACCGAACGACGCAAATCAACAACAAGAAAATGGATAACCGTAAAACTCTTGGGAAAGTCAAATGCTTATTTCGCTGTAAAAAGCTATTTTCCCCCATAATTTTTCTATTTATTCAGTGATCTTGTAAAACAGTAGCGAGTCAATAGAAGAACCGACATTTTTAGCAGAAAACCTTTTAAAATGCTTTCAGCGTGGATTGGCTCTCGTCAGCCCATGAAATGTTGAAATTTGATGAGGATTAGTTTGTTGGTTATTCGTTTGGTGCGTGAAACGTGTGCATGTCGCGGGAAATTTACCATCACAGAGTCTCTAGAAGTCTACAAGCAAATGTATCCGAGTCGAGGCTGTCGTCTCGAGTGTTGTGTGCATGTTAGTATCGATCGATCTTTTTCCTTTCGCGCCCGGCTCTCTCTCGTCGGTCTTTTTTTCTCTTTCGTCAGCAGCCACAAAAGGGGAGCGAATTGTTCCGTATACTGATCAGTCGTGGATACAAAGACGACTCGGCCGAGTTCACTCCCCGAGGCTTTTTTCTTCTTGAGAATGGCGGGAACGGTAGTCACGGTTGACGAACGTGAATTGATGGGACTCTTGTATATATGCGGTTTTTGTTTTGTTTTGTTTTGTTTTCTTCTATTCTCTGGGAGCCGAACGCATATTCCACTCGCCCGAGTCGTTCGATATAAGACGCGGACGAATGCGAAGGCGTGTAACTGATACAAAATCAATCAGAGAGAGAAGAGAAGAGCGGCGGCAAAAAGGTTTTCGTCCGATCGGAATCAGATTTGCCTGCTGCAGTAGAGGAAGAAAAGGGAATCAAAACGACACTGTCGCTAGTATTACTATTATCATTTGAAGGGCAGTGCCCATGGAAGCGCCGCCTTATGGAAGCCACCACTGGCGGCGATGGTAATCCTTTTACGTGGAGCATATTCATAGAATAAGGTAAAGAACCATCGTTGATAACAAGATTAGTTAGAAATGCCGGCGGCTTGCGAATGAGGAAGTGTGGGCGACAGAACGGACATCAGTAGCCCGGCACGCCAGCTGGCCGCTCGGACAACAAGAGAATCTACTGCTGCTGGTCGTCGTCGACCGGACCACAATCATGGGTAAGTCAATCATCATTCTATAAGAGTGCCAGGAGAAAAAAATGTTGAATCTAAAAGTGCTGAATCAACACGTGTCTATTAGCGCCAATGAAGGAGTCGATATCGCGAGAGGATCTCATCTCCCGAGAACTGATCTCGCGGGAATCGCAGCAGAGCCTGGTAATATCAATCAATGGAGCATTGACGAGGCTAATTATTCATCTAATCGACTCTCAATCATCAACAGATTAGTCTCAAAGAGGATCCGCAATTTGTGATGGGCCCGCCCGTGGAATCGATCCTGAAAAACGAAGAGAAACGCTACTTGCTGTTGGTGGAACGCGGCGATTTCAACGGTGTCCGCAGGTTAGTTTTTTTAAATCGGCAATAGTTTAAGTCCAATCCCAGTAAAAATAAGGAATAAATATAGAGACACGCCTGGTTGATCTGATCCCTTCTCAGGAAAGTTGGCCTCTGTTGTTGTTTTTTCAAAGCTCTCGAAACTCTTCTTTCAGTTTCCCGCAGCTTAGCTTAAAGGGCGCTAGAACAGAAGAAGAAGAGAGTTATTTACTGCATAAAGACAAAATAAGAGGCAGCGAGGTGAACTCTTTTGTAAAAAAGGATCTAAAAAATCGAATGGGCAAAAAGGGAAATAGATCCTAGTGGCCTCCTTTTCGCTTAGTCATTCTTTTTATAGTCGAAGGACGTATAGAGTAAGAGTTCATATAGCGTATAGGAAGATCCGGCGGCAGAAGCAGAGGGATTCCCTCAGAGTCAACTTCCCTTTAGTCCCGCGTTCAGCTTCTTTCCTTCTGTTGAACACGACAGCAACCCAGGATCTCTGAGAAAACGTGACGCCAAAAGAGAGGCACGGCTCTCCGATCCACGATGAGGATCAACTACTGCCGCGCGCTAGTTTTCAACTTTTCTGGGAAAAAATGAGACGGAAGATTAAAAAGTTTTATCAACGTCTAGACAGTTTTTCTTAATGAGAGAATCTCTTATTTAGTTTATTGGAAGATTACAAGAATCGCCCTAATGATTTGAATATCAATTGCACCGATCCGCTTGGACGAACATCGCTCGTCATCGCTATCGAGAACGAAAGTTTCGAGCTGATTGAAGTCCTGCTCGATGCTGGCATCAACGTGTCGGTAAGAGGTCGCCTAGCGATGTTTTTTGGAGTGACTTCAGTTGCTAGACTTTGATTATTTTTTCTGGGTCATTTTATGATCGCTTAGGATGGGCTGCTTCATGCCATCAGCGAAGACTACGTCGAAGCCGTCGAATTGCTTCTCGAATGGGAAGAAAGGAATCATAAAGAAGGCACCCCCTACGTATGTTTGCCCAGAGAACTATATGGATAAATCTCTAGTACTATATTTCCTCCTTTCTTTCCAATATACAGAGCTGGGAAACTCTGGATAGCGAGAATGCCACTTTTACGCCCGATATAACCCCGCTAATCCTGGCTGCTCATCGAAACAACTACGAGATCTTGAAGTTGCTCTTGGATCGTGGCGCCGCATTGCCTATGCCTCACGACGTTCGGTATATAATGAAGATTACAACTATAGTCTGAGAGAAAGAAAAAAAAGTGACTTTTGTAATCAACAAGTTTTGGGTCGCCAATAACAGATGCGGTTGCGACGAGTGCGTCGCTTCCAGCAAAGCAGACTCTCTACGGCATTCGCGATCGAGGATTAACGCTTATCGAGCATTAGCTTCGCCATCTCTCATCGCCTTGTCCAGCAAAGATCCCGTCCTGACGGCTTTTGAATTGAGTCACGAACTGAACAGGATGGCCATCATCGAGTCGGAATTCACCGTCGATTACAACGTAAGTTAAAACAGACGTTTTTGGCCAAATACTATTTTAATTGTAATTTTTGGAGAATAGCAATTGAAGGCACAATGCCAGAAATTCGCAACGTCTTTGTTGGACCACGTTCGCAGTTCCTACGAATTGGAAACGCTACTCAACTACTCGCACGACTCGGAAGATGTATGGGAGCCCGGGGACCGTCAAACACTCGACCGACTGGAATTGTCTATCAAATACATCCAGAAAGATGTAAGTGCATACACTGGCTGATGCTGCTATGATCTTGTGGAAAGCGCCCGCAGCAATGCGCACAACGCGTTTGATGACTGTTTGTTTTGGTTCCGCCATTAGTTCGTGGCCCACCCCAACGTCCAGCAACTATTGGGAGCCATTTGGTATCAAGGTTTGCCCGGCTTCAGGCGCCGCTCTCCCATCGGACAAATGGTCGAGACTCTGAAAATCGCCATGAAATTCCCGATTTACTCTATGCTCTACATGATCGCACCCAACACGGAAAAAGGCAAATTCATCAAGAAACCATTCGTCAAATTCATCTGTCATTCGGCTTCCTACTTGTTCTTTCTCTGTAATTTCATTTTTACCCAGCATTATGCAACATGAATTTGATTGAATTACTGGATATTGTCTAGCTCTACTCGGACTGGCTTCTCAACGCGTTGAATACGTTCTTATCGAATGGTTCGGAACGGACTGGATGCAAGAAATATTGGCTGACTGGAAACGTCGCGAACGAGGCGCTATACCTGGGCCTATAGAATGTGCCATCATTTTATACATATTCGGTCCGTCTATTCATAGCTGTAAATCATTTTGACGATTTCTAAAAAAACGATTGTTTTTCAGGTCACATATGGAGTGAGGCGCATTCGTTATGGTCCGACGGTCTCATTGAATATGTCACGGACTTATGGAATTTGATCGATTTCACCTCCAACAGCTTTTTCCTGGCGTGGCTCTTCCTGCGAGCCGTAGCTTGGTACATTGTACAGGTACGATGAAGAAACCTTAGCAAAGAGCCCTGCTGACGGGGGTTTGTAGACTATGGTTGTCGTTCACCTACAAAATGAAATATACCAATATATTATGGTAGAAAATTTGTTGTATATGGATAATCTCATTATTACGCGGCTACAGAGAGAACTGTGGAGCGGCCAAAATCCATATTATCCAAGAGAGGAATGGAGTCCATTCGACCCGATGTTGATTAGCGAGGGAATGTTTGGCGCCGCCATGATTTTCAGGTGCCCAATCTACCCTTTGCGTCCATTAATTGAAAATAATGTGTTTATTTCGCTCTCTTAATTGACAGTTACCTGAAAACGGTTCACGTATTCTCCATTTCGCCGCATCTGGGTCCCCTGCAAATCTCCTTGGGCCGAATGATTATCGACATTATCAAATTCTTCTTCATCTACATGCTGGTGCTCGTCGCCTTTGGCTGCGGTTTGAACCAGCTCATGTGGTACTACGCCGATCTCGAGAGACAAAAGTGCTACTGCCTGCCCAACGGAGGACCGGACTGGGAAAATCAAGAAGAGGCCTGTTTCTTCTGGCGCCGATTTGCCAAGTATTTTGATTAAATTTTAAATTATATCCTGGCGGTTCTAATAGGTACCGTATAAATTTAAATTGTTAGCCTGTTCGAGACATCGCAATCACTCTTTTGGGCTAGTTTCGGTTTGGTCGATTTACAATCGTTCGAATTGACTGGTATCAAGAGCTTCACTCGTTTCTGGGGTTTGCTCATGTTCGGCTCTTATTCCATGATCAACATTATCGTGTTGCTCAACATGTTGATCGCCATGATGTCCAATTCTTATGCCGCAATTGCCGTAAGTCTTCCGTCGTCGTCTTATTGTTACATAATACGACTCTGACATTTAAAAATCTCTATAGGAGAAAAGCGACACGGAATGGAAATTTGCTCGTTCGAAACTCTGGCTCAGCTATTTCGACGACGGCGCCACAGTTCCGCCGCCTTTCAATATTATTCCGACTCCGAAATCAATGTGCAAATCGATCTGCAAACCCAAAGACACCGAAGCCACCAAGGTACTATTCAATATTCATCACAAAACAAAACCATTTGAATAATACGATGCAAAAGAATTCACCCAAATTGTTTATGCATCGAAAAATGTAGCAAAAATCTCGACAAAAGGCCGACCTAAGACACATGGAAGTGATGCGGCTTCTGGTTCGCCGTTACGGTACCCTGAACTTTCAAGTTTATAATTAGAATTTCATGACTAATAATTTGATTGAAATAAAGTGACGGCCGAGCAGAAGAAGAGTGAAGAAATGGGTGTAACAGAGGACGACGTCAATGAAATCAAACAAGACATTTCGTCCTTCCGTTTCGAGCTCATCGATATCCTGCGTACCAACGGAATGAAATGCGGTGCGGCCGGCAGCAGAGACGCCAATGCGGGTACATTTATAACGGCTTATCGCACGAAAAACGTCAACTCCTTTCTTAATGAATCCCTCCTCTTTATTGGCAGCTGGAAAGAAGGGCAGACTACGCGAACGTCGTTTGAAGAAGGGCTTCCAGATTGGCATGGTCGAAGATTTGATCAGCTCCGTAATTGCCAACGCTGACAAGGGCCCTGTGGACGTCTTTGGCAAAATAGCCAGGGTTATCGCTTCTCGCAGCAGCTCTAAGGTGAAGAAGCGCAACGATTGGAACGCCGTGGCCGCCAGCAAAGCTTCTATTAAACGAAACCCAATCGGATCGAAAGACGCCAGCACTCGGCGTTGGTCGCAGCAATCTCTTCGGCGATCTGTCGTCGAGTCGGAGAGAGCGGCTCTTCTTTCCATGGATCCCAATCGCCTTATTGAATACAATCCGCGCCTTAAAGAATATTCACCCGCTACCCGAGTGGCCTACGCCAAGTTCAAGTCCAAGACTCTGGGCGTCATTAACGAAAATACCAAGGAAGATGCGGCCAGCAGGAAGAAATCCAACGTCTCTCTGAAAAATCTAGTCGCTGCCGGATCTGATCCTGACATGAGGAAGAAGATTGCCGCCGGTGGATCGTCCAAGGCCACTACCAGTTCCGCATCGATTCAACAAGAGAAAACCACTAAATCCAGCTCGGTTGCCATTGTTCACCCGGAGGAGACATCTTCATCGACGAAAATCATTACTACTCCGCCAACTCCTTCTCCTACACCGGCTACACCATCACCATCACCTAAACCCCCTACTCCGCCACCATCTGCTGCGCCCAAACCTACTCAGTCTCCTCAACCACCAGCTACATCTAGCGCTGCGACACCAACTCCGGCTATGGCTAAGCCTCTGACTCCTACTCCGGCAGCTACACCTGTAGCTAGGGCACCTACTCCAGTACCAACACCAGCTCCCGCTCCAGCACCGACTCCAGTGAAACCTCCTACTCCAGCTCCTACACCAGCACCGACTCCAGCAGCTAAACCTCCAACTCCGGTTCCAGCTCCGATTCCGACCGTTTCCGCAACTGTAGCGACACCTTCCACAACACCAAAACCTGCTGCTACTACATCAACTGCCGCCCGATCTTCAACTCCAACGACACTTCAACCGACGGAAAGACCTCCTTCTCGGGCACCTTCTCCTAGACCTTCGTCTCGCCCTTCAACCATGAAGGATGGATGGTTTTAAACTGTCGTTGGCAGTCGAAGAGCAAATGTAGAATTGTCTGGCACATTATATTATTAATAAAGTAAATTTTGGGCTTGATTGTTGAAATGCTCCAGCTGGATCCATCCTGTAGTTATCCTTAACGACATCTTTATTGCCCGCAATACACTCTAAATATACACGTAATGACAAGCTCCGATTTATAATTACATAAAGACGTATGCGATAATAAGGGGGAGTCGTTCAACGTTAAGCAAGGAGATCTCAAAGTTGTTGTCATCGTGACAAATAACCCACTCGGAGACAAAAAAAAATTCAAGCGTAAGAAAGACCATATAACAGAACAATATTCTGGCCGGCAAAGCTAGAAACGACATTCAACAGTGAGCAGAAAATTTTTGTGTGTGCGCGTTTTTTGGGGGGCGTGAGTTCCTGTTAATCAGGTCGGTGAATTTGAAGTCGTGGCACAAATTCAACCAGCAGAACCTAAACAAAAAATTGGTCAACAAATGAAATGATGATGATAGTAAACAGATAAGGGCACAAGACTCTTACATATTCAACCATTGCCGAGCTGTCACATCTTTGTTTGGATAACCTCCAGTGTAGTCCCAATTTGCTGTACAAGTGATTATTTTCCCAGTCAAGAAGCTTTTCAAGGGCATGTCTTGTCTAAAAAGTGACACAAAAATGAAGAAATTTCTTGATTAAATGTGTTTGAAACAGTCTTACCCTTTTACTGAGGCAAACTACTGGCCAAAGCGAGCAGCCAAGAGTGCAACAACAGCATATGCATCCACAAAAGAGCCATTTCACATTCACTGGAAGAGTTTTTTTAAGGACTGAATTTATTCTCTGAAGTGTTTCACTGAATTCTTCAGGGGCAACTTTGCCTGTTAGGGCGGAGGGAAATTCTGTGTCAAACCGATTACTGAGTCCAAACCTACAAACACAGAATAGAAAAAAAGGTTAGCAAAAACCAGAAATAAAAATATCTGAAAAAAAAAATTCGTCTCACTACTGTAACAAAAAAAAAACACTTACACAGTTACGTTTCCAGCACCACGTATAGCAACCGGATCTCTTACAGGTTCTCTATGATGAGTAAGCAAATCGACCCATTCTCCATTGTCTGAATGAATTCCATGAAAACCGTCTTCATGAAGAGTCGATATCGCATTCAGGTCTTCTGTATTAGCCATTTTCTTTAATATCTTTAAGTAAATGCATTCAGAAAATATCCAAACTCCAATAATCGTCACAAAAAAAGGCAAACATCCCTGAAACAGCTGATTTCACCTTTTGATAACTCTTCAAAGTAACCTTTTCACGGAGTTAGAGATACTCAAAGTAGGTAGTTCCGCAAGGTGGCGTTGATGATTGGCGCGCTAGTACGCTCCCTTCTGTTTCCTTCCGTGATAAAGCAGATGAAAAGATTGAAAACGACAGAGCCGAAACTCCCGCTGTCCCGCAAACCGCAATCAGTTGATTGACATAAAAGTTTAGCCAATTAGTTGAACATGCCTCACTTGAAAATTAGCACTAATGTCTCGAAGAGTTCCATCCCCAGCAATTTTCTGAAAGAGACCTCTTCACTTATTGCAAAAATGCTGGGCAAGCCTGAAAGCGTGAGTAGTTACTTCGAGACCGTTCATTCGGGAATGTTTGATGAAGTTTTTCTTAAATTTCTTTACAGTATTGTGTCGTGACAGTTGTTCCCGACCAAATGATGATGTGGGGAGGAGAAGAAGGTCCATGTGCAATTGCCCATCTCATGAGTATTGGAAAACTTGGACTACAGGAAAACAAAAATTACTCTAAACTGCTGGGTGACCACATTGAGAAGCATTTAGGTGTAGCTCCTAATCACATGTACATTGAATATCAAGATATCAAAACAGCTGACCTCGGATATGACAGGACAACCTTCCATGATATTCTTGGTTAAATGCTGCTGGTCAAATGTTTTTGTTAAGGAGATACTAAGTTGTTCTGGTACTTCCTAAATTGAACTGATTTCCAGTATCTCTGTCTAATCTAATTACCTTTTTGCCTTCATGTTAATACAAATTTGCGTGTTATAAAGATTAGATTCTTTTTTGCATTTGTTTCTATCCTTTCCAATAAATTGAGAACTGGATTTTTACGCATAATTATTTTTCCTGAAAAAGCAAAAGAAAAAAAAGAAAAATGTCAAAAAACCTAAGGATCGTATTTTTAAAAATCGGCAACCCCGCCTGACTCGTCTGTCAAATCAAGAAAATCCAAAAATCAAATTGTTAATGTTGACAACAAAATTTGCTAATTGTTGACTTTTACATTACTGGACGGTTTGGATATTGTATGTAATTCTCGATTTGAATGAGAGGAAGTGAAAAAGACTCACTCTACATTCACCTCAACTTTTAATTTGGGTACCATATACATCTGTTGACCTTTCTCCCTTTTTCATAACACATCCAAGTTCAAGTTGTCAATAACATGTCGGATCAAGATGCTGATAACTTCAGTGAAAACCAAGAAGACAGCCCACCTAAAGTAGGTGCTGCTGTTGGTGGAGCAGCACCAAAGAAGAAATCCAGAAGAGGCAGAGAGAAGGTGTCATGGGTATGGGAATATTTTATAAAAGAAGATCATATTGCTGTTTGCCAATTCTGCCAAGCTGGTTTCACTTTCTCCAGCACAACTACTTTAAGCTATCATCTAAATCATGTTCATAAAAATCTTGTCAACGATAAAACAATTTTAACACCTAAACAACAGATGCTGCAACAGAGCCAACAGATCAGGTATCAAGAGTCAATTTTTCTAAATTTTCTCAATCGATCATTTGAATGGCATTTTTTAAAAATTTTTTATTTAAATGACAGCATAACACAATCAAAGAACACAAATGTCTCAAAAAGTTCACTTCCTAGTATTTTTTCAGAAGAGACCACTGTGCTGATTTCCAAAGTGCTGGGTCAATCTTCAGATAATGTAGGTTTGGCCTATTCTTTTTCTGTCTCTTATCTGATACTCATGAGTTATTTCATCTTAGGTGCGTGCTGGAAAAGCAAATCAAAATGAAAATAAAAACAAGAAACTTTCTAAAGACCATGCCGAGTCGCCAAACAGAAAGGCAAAAAGACGTAGAGAGAAGGTTTCTTGGGTTTGGCAGTATTTCGTCAAAGATGGGAAAACTGCTATTTGTCAATTCTGCGATTCTTCTTTTTCTACAGCCAGCACCACAACCCTTGGCTACCACCTGAATAACGTCCATAAAGATCTCGTGAATGATGGAACATCTTTTGTAACTGTAGAATTAAATGATGATGATGAAAGTGAAGCAACACAACACATTAGTATGGAAGTCACTACGTAGGTCTCGAAAGAACATCATAGTTGATTCATTAAATTTACTATTTTTTTTTTACTATTTTCATTCTTTCAATGCCGACTTGATCAAACAGTATGCCGCACCTGAAAATCACGACGAATATTTCGGAAAGGTCGATTCCAAATGCTTTTTTAAAAGATTCCTCCGCGCTAATGTCCAGCATGCTTGGCCAACCCGAAAGTGTGAGTATTGGTCCTTTATTGGTAATTTCTTCGTACATGACTGATAATTTCCCATTTCTTTAGCAATGTGTTGTGACGGTTATTCCAGACCGAATGATGCTCTGGGGAGGAAAAGAAGGACCATGTGCTATCATTTCTTTAAACAGCATAGGCGAATTTAATGAGGACCAGAGCAAGGATTACTCAAAATTATTAGTTGACCACATGAAGAAGCACTTGGGTGTAGCTGCTAACCGTATGTGCATTCGATATAAAAACAGCTAACAGTTCCTTTATTTACAAAACTTGGATTTATGCTACCAGTGTACGTTACTAATTGAGTGAAACGTAGCCAACAGATGGAGAAAACTCAAATTGTCGTATTGAATTCAAATTTATATATACAGTTAAACTGCAACTGAGACGCTATAGGATTTGACATCCATGCAGTGATTTAACTGTATGGTTTTAAAATTGGCGCATGTTGGACAATCGCAAAATTTGGCCGTACTTCCACAATAGCCGGCCGGTGAACAACAAAACATTCCAGCGTCATCTGGATTACAGATAGGGAAAAGTCCATTATCAACTTCAGAGCCGTTTGTTTGCCGCACCGAGGTTCACCTGGTTTTGGAAAACAAAAATATTTGAAACACGAGTTGCGGAACAAAAAGTCATAATATACAAAAGTTAATTTACCAGGTTTAATTGTCTCGAGAATCAAGCGTGTGCCAACGGACAGCTCCGGCAGGTTTGATTGGTTCTTTTACAATTTTTTGAGGATCTTTGGCTTAGTTGTCACAAGTTGGACAGTCACATGAGACTTCATCTCCACCGCAGTACGTAGCCCCATTGGCCGCAACAACTGTATCCCGGATCATCAGGATCACAAGTCGGATTTGTACAAAGGAGCCATTTTCCCGCACTTTCCTCGGGTTGATTGTCTATCGGAATCCACCACCGTCGCTCGTTGCTCAAAGAATTGCACCAGTATTCTTTGACATTTGACGCGGATGAACAGAGACCTCCGCCGTTGACGGTTTTCAGTAGTGAATCAGAGTTAGTGTTGCAGACGTAATATTTGAACGCATAATCGGCGTTCATTTTGCCAGAAAATCCTTTGGGAGAAGACAAGTAGAGAGGGACTGGTGGTCCGGTTTAGGCATCCCATTTGGAGTCCCATGCGCCACAGTAGGCGTATGTCATCACGTTGATCCAATCTACGATGTCGTGTGAAGCGATTGTCAACAGATAGCTCTGGCTTCTTCCCTTTCTAGTTTGGAATTCACTTAAACTGCTCCGGATGTTCTTCAAGAAATTGACGTAGTTGGCTTTGTCAGCTGTTGTGCCTTCATGGGCTGGCACCTCCTTTGACGGGATATTTCCAATCAATGTCGATGCTGTCAAAGTCGTACTTGTCGAGAATGTCGAGCATGGAGCGGATGAAGGCCCCCTGGAGGAATTCTGACCCTGCCGTTGCGGAATAGTATTGCGAATTCTCCCAACCGCCGACAGCAAAAAGAGTCTTCAGTCGTCCTCCCGTCATTTTATTCTTGACGTTCTTCAGCAACTGGTTGATCCGATAGAGAGCTTTTTCCGCGTCCTGTTGCACATTGTCAGAATTGAGCGGGTCGGGTGATCCGACGACGAGACTTCCATCGGCGCGCATTTCAATAAAGGCGAAGATGATATGCATCAGATAACTGGCTTGTACTGTGATGGCTTTCGTTCCCCAGGAGGAGACGTAACCAACCAATTTCTTGTCGCACGATAAAGGCGCCGCTTCAAAGCCGCCAATTTCATCGGGCTCGTCAATTGACAATTTGGTGCTTACAATCACAGTAAGTGGAAGAGAAACGGAAGAGCGGAAGAGCTATGACCATAAACTCTGGGAATGTTTGAAAGAAAATTTGTCATTCCTTTTGAATTGACGATTTGATGGACGACATAGCGTTCTGTAATAGCCAATCTGACGTTCTCTGAGCCGACTGCAAGTTTAAATTCTGATCGTAAACATCCGAGGCACTGGCCGGGTATTTATCTCTAAAAGACGGGTTCTTGTTCGACGTTGAAAAAACAGCAGCGATATTGGCTCAAACCTTGCATAGTAAGAATGGCGCGGAGTCCCAAATTAACCAAAGCAACTACGTGTTGATGGCTTTCTCCAGATTCAATGCATGGCACTGTAAAACCGACAAAGCAATCAAGGTACGTTAGTTGAGGAAATAATCATTAAAAAGCCACTCATTTGTATATTTACGTCGGTAGAGGCTTTAAGTGCCAGCATAATGTCACCGCCTAACGCGCTGCTTCCTTCCAACCCTTTTTGGAAACTGTTGATACTCATTTCAAGACCTTTGGCTTGTTCCAAAAAAGCTTCCTTGAGGTCGTTGTATTTAGGTTGGTCAAGGTAACGATCAAGCAAATCAAGGCGATCCGTGATCACTGTTTCGTCCTGGTAAAAACGGGTACGGATTCCTTCACTTTCGATGGTTGACGTGACTGTTTTAATATCGTCCAATATGTTGCTAACTTGCGACATCATTGTTTTGAAACCTTTTTGTATTTCCGAAACAGCTTCGGGATCCGTAACTAATTGTAGAGGTAGTTGCAGTACTTCCCTTCAATGTAGGATTTCATCATCTAAAAATAGTAAATTAGATTAGTTCATTATTAATTCGTCAATAATTTCTTACTTTAATGCTGAAAACAAATGATTTTATAATTATAATTGAAGCTCCTCTGACCTCAAGTCACCTTTCTTTGTCTGATTCAAAGCCAAATTAAATGTGAAAATGCTGAGCGTATTTGACCAGTGAAAGGAAGAAATATTAAATGGCAAAATTTAGAAATAAAATTTTATTCTCCAGGAATCATATTAATATGATGACTTATTCAATGAGAAGAAAATTAGAAATACATGTTTGAAGGAATTTTTCAGTTACTGGGTCAAAGAATGCACAGCAATTAAATATATATTATTATCAATAGACATCATCTTGTTATTAAATGAGAACATTATTGCATTAGACTACAATGTAATTATCTTGGACTGGCATTCGATTTTTCTATTATTCACGAGGGAATAATAACTGGTCAGCAGTCGCCGAATAGAATGTCGCTGGTCTATTCTGCGAACTGTAGCTGCTGGACGGATAATACGACGGAGTATTGGGGATCTCCTGGATAGAGCCCTGGATGGACGGACGGTAGCCCTGCTGTGGATAACTCGAAGGTGGCCGATAGTTGGAACTCGAAGAAGAAGAACTTGGAGGTCTGTAGTAGCTAGTTTGCGGCTGGTAACCACCTGTGACGACCGGTTTGTAAGGTTGATCATACGATCCCTGCGCGTTGACAATCACCGCGTCGTAACCGCTGTCCTGATTTCCAGGTTTGTACCCTGAACTACTCGGTTTGTAAGACGAGCCATCAATAATTGTGATTTGGGGCGGTATATACGAAGGTGAGCCAATGGCCGGTGGCTTGTAAGAAGGTGAGCCAAGGACGGGCGCGACGGAACCGAAAGGATCGGGAATAAGCCCAGACGGCTGGTAAGGATTCTGCTGAGAGGCTACGACCGGTGACGTACTGGGGTTATAAGACCCAGATGAAGGATTGTAACCACCATTATTGTAAATGTTGGACGGATAAGAGCCGGTTGATGGGTAAGAACCAGCAGAAGATGGATAAGATCCAGCGGATGGATAAGAGCCGCCTTGTGAAGGGTAAGAACCGATTGACGGGTAATTGCCGTAAGACGGATTGAAGGAATTGCTCGGCTGATAAGAAGCCACTGCTGGATTCGACGGGTAATAAGGTGCTTGAGCTCCATAAATTCCATTTGGTGAATAAGTTCCAAACGTGTTGTCTGGATAACTTCCCATTCCAAAAGTTGGCTGTTGATAAACAGCGGACAGTCCCGGATAGGGCTCCAAAGGTGTCAAGGCCGCTTGGGGATATCCGCCGAACGCCGGGTAAGGTTGTAAGGGATCAAACGGCACTGGGTACATTCCGAGTCCTCCATAAGGCGGTGGAAAAGGCGGCGCGAAACCAAATCCCAATTGCCGGGTCGTTGCATTTTTCGATGACGAGGATTCTACGAAAAACAATAGGTATATAATTTCTGTTGAATATTATGGGCTAAATTTAGACCTATTGCGTCGCCAAGGTACGGCACGTTTACGTGAGAACTATAATTTATGCACAATGGGCCAATTTTTTAACATAATGAAATTCACGGGTCATATAGGGAGAACGGCGCTGTCTGTTGGGACCACCAGCATCAATAAGGACGAGCTTTGGTTTTAACAAAGCACCCGCGTCATATTCCGTTATGCAATCCGTCCTTCACCTCAATACGACACAGACAACAATCAACAATCCCAGCGCTCGCGCTCTTAGCGGACTGAAACAGTTGAAAACACGCAAACTGTCACTTTTGCTGCAGAAACCACTGCCAAACTACCAACTTTCAACGAACGCAAAAGGTGAATTGTTTTCTATTCAATAGAAGAGATCCGTACCTTCATCACGCTTGGAGCGGGTGATCGACGAATCGGCTGTGAAGGCGACCGCAAAAAGGCAAAATGTCAGCACCTTTGTCGAAAGAAAATAAGCGAATAAATAGTTTGTACAACGATCGAGTCGCAGATAAGTAGTGATGGAAAGAATCTTGAAACTCTTACATTGAAAAAGTAGCCCATGATGTTCAAGTGTTGGGGACCGGTCGAAAGCTGACGCTCGTCTGATGGCAACTTCAGCCGGGACAAAGTGAAGACTCGTCGTTGTACGCGTCTAGAGAAAGTTTCACCCCGCAATGAATCAACTGCATTCAAGGTTGTTGTGTCTCATAATAACTCTTTGACTAGTTGACTGGGATTTCCCATCGTATAAATGCTTTTAGCCTCGTTTCCCGAGAGTGTGCGTGCTTCCTGTGATGTCACTGCTGTGCGGTGCTGATGCAGAACAAATGGCGCCCTTTCCCGTTATAGAAGATGTCGCACTCTCGGGGCGTCGGGTTGAGGCGTATTTTCAGCACGTGCAGCTATAGCGATATGACACCTGACAGCAGTTTTGTATGTAGCCTTGACATTCATCCGTAGCCTACGCCTTTTGTGGCTAGATACCTCCAAGTGAAAAGAGAAATCGTCAGAGACAAGTTGTGGCATCCTGCCCAGGGTCGATTACCCGTCCGAGTTGCTGCATCCCCATGATGACGACGAAAATGCATAGAAATCACCCAACAAGATTAGAGGTTTCGAACTTGGCAATTAACCTCATTGAGCGCGAAGCAACAAATTCTCTTTCGCTAGGCACTGATTTTCTGATGGTATATCGCGGGTAGTTGAAGTTGCGCCGTGTACCAACTTTCGCTAGTTTTGGGAGTTTGACGACATTTGGCAATCATAGTCTGAAGTTGTTAGTTACGCTAGGACTACTTTCATTTTCAAACTCGTCGGTTCGTCACAAACTTCTGAGTACGGTATTTTCCAGCGTTGCTTCTCATAAAACCGAGTTGGAAACGTCGGAAACAATCAGCAGTCGTATTTGTCGCAAGATATCATGCAGAGAAAGTCTATGGAGCGCAAAAAAACCCGAATGTCTTGGTGCTTCATTAAACCACAAGATCTAATACTAGATGTCCTCGTATTGACAACCCTTTAATCCGAGGACGTCTTGCCAAATGTATCTTATCATTTCGGTTGCCTATATCTAGACGACGTAACTTGAAAATGTTGTTGTTGTACCATCGTAAATGCCCTATATTACCAATCACTTTGTCGATCAAGATGAAACGCCCAATGTCAGAGAGGAACATGAAAAAAAATCCCCGCTAATGGCCTTTTTGATAGTTACCCTTTCATCGCTGCCTCCATTTATCCCCTTTTTTCATTCCATTACCGGTCTTCAGAGTAGAGGCATATGTATACTACCGTAACCCGCTTTTTTGTTTCATCAATAGTAAAATGCGCCTTTTTGGTCGAACCCAAGCAACTGTGATGTTAGACCATATTAGAATCCGGTCGATCCGAAATCAATGGCGCTCGCTTGCACAACTCCCCAGCCGCGTTACTGTGCTGGACGTGGTGACATTGACCGATGAAGCTCTTATCCATAGCACTTTCCATTCAAAGATTTTTTTTTTTATATGGTGCGGCTGGCCTTCTTGTCTTAGGCACTGTCGAAATGTAATAAGCGAAATGTACTTGTTTTTTACCACGAAGGACGGATTATATAAGTTATGTCTCTATACGATATTTGACATTTCTTCTTTTGTAGTAAAGAAGACAAATGCTGCTGCTGCATTCCTGACTGAAGACCTATATATTGTTTCGCCCCGGAAATCTATTGCATTGCGCATTTTCGTATAGAATCGCCAACAATAATCGATAGAAAGGATATCGCATTTTTTCCTTGATATAGAAATTTAGCACGCAGGGCGCGCTCTTTGGCCTTTTTGGAAATGGAAAATATTTGAAACACACAATAAAGAACGGCCATATAGCGTTGAGAACATTTCCGTATCATTAGGGCCAGTAGTCTATTTCTGACGGGCATCTAGGTGCCATGCGCCGCCGCGGCCGAAGCGCTCAACGAGTTCTCGTGTTGTCTAGTAACGTCGTCCGTAGATAACTGCGTGTGCTATCGTTTTGACCTCTTTATTGAGCGACGTCGATGTGCCGGCTGGGCTTCCAAAAGTTGCAATGCAAATGTTGACGTGGATTTTAACTATCAAACCAGTTTTCCGGTCGAAGGAAGTCAATCATGTCATCTGCCGAATTGTGGGACGAATCGTAAGCACATCCGTCAACATCCATCATCGCTAGCTGCTTCGTCATCAGGTAAGAAACAGACAACTACACGATATAATTTATTGTTGCTTTTTTCCAAATGTCGTGGAGATAATTGCTACATAATTGCGCACGAACTCGTCTTAGTGAAAGTATACGTTGTAGCGTCTAGCGTTTGTAAATAAATTAAAGTGCACTGCGCACTGTTTGTCTACATCGTGTAGTACTAGGAAAGTGGCGACACCTACTGGTAGGGCTCGCCTACACGTAAGAGTTGGCGGACGTGATCGTTAAAAAACAAAAAAACTCTCGACTCATTGTTTACGACGGGACTCAAAAAAGAAAACGCTTAATTTTTTTAAATAGCGTAAAACAATTGAGAGAAGGAAAAAGATTGTCGACTATTGCGGTAATACAGGGAGGACGACGTACTTAATATCACCTTAAAAAGGTCGATGGTTTCCACGTGGCATATCCATTAGACGATAATTGTCCAGCTGTGTAATTCATGTCGTCCCGAGGAACAAAGGGTTCCGTTGTGTTTTTTCATTAGACAGCCAACCAATTTTCGTCGCCAATCTTGAAACGAGGGCCTTATATATATAACAGGATAAGCTACGCGCTGGACTGTTGTTATAGTTTCGCCTTCAGCGTCAAGCTGCTAGAGGATACATTAGCTTGAGTGGCTGCTACCTCTGCTGGCGGCATGGAGGGGGCCGCCCGCGCGCTTAATGGCAAGGCGCAATCACGATTAAATATAGACCCGTCAAACCTAACTTTTTTTTTTTCTAAATAGCTTTTGCTGGCTAAACGGCGACGCTTGGTCAAACGCGCCCACCTTGAGATTACAGTTAGACTGCTGCGACGCCGTACCTATTTTTAGAAATCCTCCACATATTGATGTATTGAGAGTCCCGCCTCGCCCGCCGGCTAGATCGTGCTACACATATATAAATTAATATTTAGGCCTATATATTTATATAAGGGATATATTGCACGATTCAGCTATATATTTTCTACAGCAGTATGTGGGAGCCATATCACATCGACACTGCAACTTGTAACGAGAATTGTTGGAGGTGAAAGGCGTTACTTTCATTTCGTCCTGTTTTTCTTTCTTATTTCTTTTCCTTGGCAATTCATCGTCAGCCGTTTTTATAACGAGTCATCTAGGTGCGTTCACTTGTTGTTGGCATCATCGTCAACCTTGACCGAACGAATTGTGCAGTGCTGTTAGAAGTCATGATCCATCTTCTTCTATAGCCGAAGCCAAATGAATAACACGACACTCAATTAGGACCGCGCACACTATACTATGCTATATTATAGAATGATTATACGAGCAATCAACCGACGTTAGTGTCCGATGGACTCTAGATGTCTCTGGTAACGCTCGTTGGCTGGAATAACAAGCCCGCGGGAGCGTCGGTTATGTTCTCGTATATCAGGAGATGGATGGAAAAATCAGCTATTTCGACCCTGAATTATTACCTCTTGGTTACAGCAGAGAGAGAGAGAGACTAGGGAGTGTAGGATTCGAGAAGTGCCAGAGTCTACTGTGCTGGCCTGACATTCGATAAAGAATCTGACGGTTGTGCCAGCCAGAAAAGGTTTATTTACAATTTGTGTCCTTTGGACGACGTCAGACGCACAGTTCAGACGGTTTTGTTTCTCTCTATCCCCATTGCTCTGATGCAGCCGGTGTGAAGATATTCTCGACTAGCGCTCAAATATAAAGAAGAAAAGAAGAAAAGAAGTCCCGATGACGGATGGATGCCGCTTTCTCACCGGACGTCTCAGCAGTTGGAAAGAAGAGATCGATTTTCTCTTGAATAGGATAGTACAATTTGCAAATCAATCAGGTTTTCTCCCTTTTTTTCTATTTTGGTTTTGCTTGTTTTGGGAAATTTTCAATTAAATTTTCGGTCGCAAAAGGCGACATTATCGGCTTCTAAATCCGTGAATCGAAAGGGGATTTGCCAAGCTTTTAAATTCAGTATTCAGGTCAGTATCGACAAGTCAGACGCCCCCAGATACGGTCCTATAAAAGACCTTTCATCTAAAGATTTTGAAATTTTTATATAAAGCCAATATGCTTGCGCTTTAGTGCTATTCAAATTCAGTTTACGGAGAGGGAGACTGACAGACAACAAGACGTCGTACTATTCCGTTTAAGGTCATTACCAAATGGGTTTCTGGACGAGTCCAACTAGTTCAAAGACGCGTTTGCCGTCCGAGATGCGTGACATAATCTGATAAGAGTGTGATGGATAGAGTTCCATAAACACGCGATAAGCCTCTTTTATATTTAAGGTTTTATTCTTATATTCTTGAACGCCTTGCAGCCTCAAATCCGCGTCCTTCTTCGTCCGTAACGTTCTAAACATTAAGTGGGACTCGGGAGTTAATCCGAGTCGTTCAGTCTCAGCTGCTACGCAACCCAGATGGTGTAATTTAGTTCGGCAAAGTGTGGTGAATCAGTCATCTGTAATGATTGACGTCACAATGTACGGGTGCGCTATGATTGACTGAGGCGGATCTATAAATATGGATGAGGCGAGTTTGGCTGTCCCTAACACGTATTTTATTTAAATCGCTATCGAATTCTCAGAAAAAGAACAGTAAATCTCATTTCAGGCGATTTTGTTGCAGCAATCTGTTCTATGATGTAAACCTAAAAGATGATTCAAGAAGAAAAACTATTATTGTTTTAGCCTGAAAAAAAAATGTTTACATCATATTAAAACGGCGAAAGTAGTCAAACTGCCTTTTCACGGTTTTCTGCATGATCCGTTGCGTTATTTCAAGGTAAAAATAACCGCGAACAATTGATCCGTCTACCGCCATTCGCGAAATTACTGTTGTATAACATTTAACAGTACCAGCAATCGTCAACTCACTGAATCGGAAGCTATTGAGAAAACAACAGAAGATTTCTAATCCTTTGACGCCTTTCAAGAGTTGACAACATTCAATCAACAACAGAGTTCGTCACTGTCGAAATTTAAGTTACGTAAATAAACCAGAAAAAAGGGGAAAACCAACTCAAAGACTTAGAGCTTTGAAAATCTATACCTGACATAACGGCGTTTCGAGAAGTAGGAAATGATAATCACATCGAAGCGCTAGTGCTTATTGGGTGCTCTAAATGCAGCGCAGTGGAGCGTGACAAAGTCGCTGTCACGATGTCACCAGACACCCCTGTGTCTTAGTTCTTTCCCCCTTCGGAAAAAAAGTCACATTTTAAAACAATGACGAGGAAAGTTGCAGTGCCCTACATCCTGGGAATTCCTGGGTCCCTCAGTTCGATTTTTCTTGGTTCCAACCGAAACTAATTTGTGGAACCTCCGACATCTTCGGGCGTGCCGATATTCCCCAGCTGCTAAATTTACATAAATTTCGGTGACAAATTTAATTTTTTTTTTAGGTTAGTTAGCTTGTGGGCGTCTCCGAACTCCGCCTCATAAATATTCACTCTTCATCTCGAATGAACAAGTTTTGTACTTGCGTACTCTACTAGCACAGTTTTCTTCTAGGCTATCCAAGTGAGAGAGAGACCAAGCCAAATCCATGGTACTACGTGTAGTTTTAATAGACACGGTGGCCCCATCTCGTTCAAGGACTGCGCGGTGTGGGCGCTCACTTGTTTTTTTTTGTTTTTTTTTGTTTCTTTTTCCCCCCAGAGCAGACGAAGCTCGACTCGAGAAAGGATAGCCGTTGACAGTGCCGAGGCCGCATGTTGTCAGTCGAGTTTCCTAACTTCCACTGGAAGGTCCTATCCGTTCTTTAGGTCCGACGCATTTCCAAGTCGGTCCTTGCCTGCGGAAAATGCTGTGAAACATAATTCCCCCTTATACAAGAATTTTTCATACGTTTTCTCTTATTCCAGTATCGTCTGGAAGAATGTACTGACGTGCTCTCGGGATAACTCTTCTGCACCACGCACTTAAGCAACAAGGCTTCTATCTAAAAGGAAGCTTTGTGTATCGTGAATTCTACGATAAAGTTTTACTCATTCGACGATGAGTATTTGCCGGACGCTGGTGTTGCTAGTGCTCTTGGTGGTGGCAAGCGAGCTGACCCCCAACGCCAAAGCATTGAGCGAAGCTGGCCCATCAACAATCCAGTACGTGGACACCCCAGTTGGATCTTCTTCTGGTGTTGTCAATTTGCCTCCTGCTGTCCATCATGCTGAAGATAGATCAGGTAATGATTCTCATCACATGACAAGTTTGATTAATGTGTAGGTGCCAAATGTTTATGTTTTGGAATTGGGTGTTGTCGTGCCAAAGAGGGGTAACCATCCAGGTGGCAATTTGCTTCTGTTTGGGATCTCATTGTTGTTAAGTGATTGATTTTGAAAAATCATCATGAAACAGCCACTCCCAATGTGAAGGCTGTAAACAAGGAAAAGCAAGCCATGACAATGAAAACTAATGACTAAGTGATTGTATCGTGCGATAAGCTCTGATCAACCGGAAAAACTCGACCGCGACTCGTGGCAACCGTACCTTGGTTTTTTTGTTGTTGTTGTTGGTCTTGAATTGCCTAATGGAGAACTTTGTATTCAGGTCTAGCTGAAGCTGTAGCATCCCCTTCGGTATCGACCGGTGATCACCTTGGGGAAGGTGCCGGTCACGGAGCTGGCGAGCATGGAGCCCCCGGTGAACACGGATCCGGTGGTCACGGAGGGGCTCATGAGGGCATCCACATCTTCACGGCCGAATTTGCTCGTGTCGAGATTCCTTTCATCATCTCGTTGTGGATATTCTGCGCAAGTTTAGCCAAAATCGGTAAGTTTCGTACAGAGAGAAACCCCGGAAAATAACAAAACAATCGGCTAATTAAGCACACAAGAAGAGAATCCGTGTGTGCGCGCGCGATCTGTCGCCCTCAATTTTCGTGATTACCGGACGCGGGAGTCGTTACACGATAAACCTTTCACCGTGTGTTGGTGCGCGGTGCACAGTGGCAGATGGTTGAATGACCTACAACTTTACCCGCTCTCGTTCGCTGCGTGACGTCATGACGTCAACGATGAAGGCATTGCGAAGCGAGAGAGTTCTCTTCTTTCTCTCTCTCTTTGTTTTTTCTTCTTTTTTTCTCGTGAAAAAAGTTGCTGATTCAGCAGCACGACTTCACAGCGGGCGGGGAACCTCAGAACAGGAGTTTCTTTTTCTCATTTTGATACTTTTTTCCTAACATTTTCGCCGTCGCAAAACCAACGGATCAATAAGAGAAATGACTCCACTTCGTCTGGCCAATACCATTAATTATTCTCACTCCAGACTAGTCTTTTTTTTCTTCTCTTTATCAACTTTGTTATTAAAGGGATGTGGTTTGTTATTATTAAAAATGTCTGCGGTGTTTGGGTCTGACGTTATCGGTAGCGCGCCAATATTTTCCTATTGGGAGCAGAGGATATAGCGGAATAGTTTCAAAAGTTAACGGAATCAATTTGTGGGTTTTCTTTCCCTCGCAGGTGGAAGCTGGGGAGGTAACGAGGCTAAGAGGTCAAGGGAATTGTGCAAGTGACAAAGTGAATGTTTCTCGGTGAATGAAAGAGGCGAGAGCTGCAGAGAAAGAATCGGTTGTGTAGTGGGAAGAGAAGGAGGAGGATTGTCGAAACTCACAAGAATAGATAGGTCTCGAGGCGTAATTCAGTTTTATGATAATCATTCGCCCAGTTCGTGTATGTTAGTCATGTCCCGTGAGAAAAAGGAAAGGAAGAAGAAGCGAAAATGGAATGAAAAGAGCGCGTTGCACCTGGTACGGAGGGAACTCGAGGTTTCAGGTTTTTCCCAAGTCATCTTCATTCACGCATACCGGCTCGATTTCGCAAAATGTAGCCACCGACATTCCCTTTTTTTCGTGACCTGCGACTCTTCTGTGATGAGGCCCCGTTTCTATCCACTCTGCGTGATGCAACACTTGACAACGATTCGACAGAGGACGAGCCATCTTTTTCTTGGGAGCCAAGAGAGAGAAAGCTAGTTGGCATGCGGATCGATGCGACAAGAGTCCCTCAGGATCTTGCACGTTCGAATGCGCTTTGTCCCCCCCACTGGGGTTTCCCCAATTTGGAGCTCTGACGCAAATGGAAAATAACGAAAAAACGGCCTACTGGCGACGCTGTAGTTCACGACCTTGCGAAATGGTCGTCGTCAGATCGATGAAATCTTGTACAGTCAACTTGTTCCGGATCGATCCGGTTTTTTCTTGTCGTTGGATTTCAACAGTATTTAATCAGTCTGTAGAAAACAAATGGGGGAAAGAAAGGGCCTTGGTGCAAACATGTGCTTTTACGGTGGACCGCAGAGACCGCACCTTTTGGCTATATTATGGCTGCTGTATTGCGTTCCGATTAAAAGTAAGCCAGCCGCAAATGGGACTAACTTTTAGTTGTGAGAGACGAGGGAGAGAAAAAGACTATAAAACTTATTCTTTATCTTGCGAGATGTTGCCAAAAAAAGAAATGGAAAAGGAGAGAGAAATTGTTATTGTCGTTTTTTAGGCGGATCGGCCAGCTGAGGCCTGTGCACAGCACCACAAAATTATTGAGAGTTTCAACGTTTTCTCTTTTTGTTCTTTTTCCTCGTTTCATATCTTGAGAGAGAGAGAACGGCATTAGGGAAATCCGGGGTTTGCATTCTTGATGCCCGTTGTCACTTTCCCGTCGCATTACATACTGTATAGTTCTTTCTTTTCTTTTTATCTTCTTCCCAAGGTCGATTTCGTGGAAAAAGACACTCCGGAATCGAATCCACGACGTCTTAAGGGGATCCGCCCAGATATTAGCATGTCCTCGTATGGTTTATATGGAAAACTTTGATTTCAACTTTTACGCAATGCTTCTTTTCCGGATTCCTTTTTATGAGCAAAAACCTCCAGCTTCTCCTTCGAATAGTTGACTCTGTATGCAACAGTCAGGGAAGAGTCGATAAATCTCGGATAAATGAGAGACCGGTTTATTGCAATCAGGTTTTACGACCTTGATTGCCCTTTCTCTTGGGCGCCGCGTAGCAAAAATACACGCGACCAAATGGACTTTCCCTTCTGGTATGCTATTCCGCATACAACTGCTATTATCGAGCACGTTTTCAGCCGCTATTTTTTTTGTGGCCGTCTTGTTAATTCCCAAGAGCGTTGCTCCAACTCGTTTCAATGCCTTTTTTTCATTCAATTCCACCTGCAGCTTGTTGCCCAAGACATTTCCTGGTTCATGCCACGTCAAAAACAACCAACATTATTTATGCTTTTTATTAAAATAAAAAATGTATTTTAAACTTAATATTTCGGTTTCGTTCCAACAGGTTTCCATATGGCACCGAAATTGTCATCCATCTTCCCTGAATCATGTCTTCTCATCGTCGTCGGTATCGTCATCGGTTTACTGCTCTTCCACACGAACAGCGCCGGCGTCTCGCCGTTGACGCCGACGACCTTCTTTTTCTACATGTTGCCTCCCATCATCCTGGACGCGGGCTATTTCATGCCCAACCGACTCTTCTTTGATCATTTGGGGACGATCCTCCTTTTCGCTGTTATCGGTACCATCTGGAACACGGTCTCCATCGGTAATGAGAGCTCGGGGTTCTCTTTTTCTCTCTTTATAATTGCTCATGGATACGGTCACTTTCACCTCTGTTGTGTTTTCGCCCAGGTTTGGCTTTGTGGGGCTGCGGTTTGACCGGCCTCTACGGATTCGAATTACCCCTGCTGGACACGTTCCTCTTTTCGGCTCTCATCTCTGCCGTCGACCCGGTCGCCGTCTTGGCTGTCTTCGAGGAAATTCACGTCAATGAAGTTCTCTATATCGTCGTTTTTGGAGAGTCGTTGCTTAATGACGCCGTCACTGTTGTAAGTATCGCTTTCAACTCTTTTGTTCATCCTCGTTACGTCGACTCGCCGTTATTAGCGTTATTTCGGGAACGTGGAAAACTCAATAGTCTGGGAATCAGAGCGCGGAATTCAGAACAGACCCATATCGCATTTCAATGACGCAAAAAAAAAAACTTCTCCGCACCCACCGCAAACTACAAAATTGAGAGAACGCGAGTTTTATTGATTTTTATCTTGTTTTTGTTATCTCGGCCCTTTTTTTCAGGTGTTGTACAACATGTTTGACGCTTACGTCGGTATGGGCCAGGAAAATATCAAATACACGGATATTTTATCCGGTTTCGCCTCCTTCCTTGTGGTGGCCATCGGTGGCACCTTGATCGGCGTCATCTGGGGCTTCCTTACTGGTTTTGTCACGCGTTTCACCAATCACGTTCGTGTTATCGAGCCCATCTTCATCTTCGTCATGAGCTACTTGGCTTACTTGAACGCGGAAATCTTCCACATGTCCGGCATCCTCGCGTGAGTTTCTATTATATGATGCAATGTTTACTTTCTGACGTACCGCGTGACCTCGTTGCATCAAAGAGCCTGACTAACGCGACGCCGATTCATGGTGGTTTTAGGATCACGTTTTGCGGCATCACGATGAAGAACTACGTCGAAGGCAACATTTCGCCCAAATCGCACACGACCATCAAATACGCCATGAAAATGTTGAGCAGCAGCTCCGAGACGATCATCTTCATGTTCTTGGGCGTCAATACCGTCAACGATCAGCACGACTGGAACACGGCCTTCATCTTGCTCACAATCCTGTTTTGTTCATTCTTCCGTGCTCTCGGTAACCTCGAAAGAAAATGACCGTTTTTTTTGCGCGTGTGTTTCACTATTTTTTAATCGACTATTAAATTCGTGTAGGTGTTATCGTGCTAACGGAGTTGGCCAACCGTTTCCGCTTGCATAAGCTGAATCGCGTGGAGAAATTCGTCATGTCCTACGGTGGTTTGCGAGGTGCCGTCGCATTCGCTTTGGTTTTACTCGTCGACCCCAAGAAGGTCAAGAAGCAGCCGCTTTTCGTCACGGCCACCATCTCCGTTGTCTACTTCACGGTCTTCTTCCAGGTATACAAGACAGTCGGACATATGATCCTGGTGGCAAGAAATTTGGAAAATGTAATTCAACTATTTCTTTTTTTTGTCGTTGGACCTTGGTTGTTGACGCACTTGTAGGGCATCACCATCAAACCCTTGGTCAAATTTCTCAAAGTGAAACGAGCGAATAAGCGTGAAAAGACAATGAATGAACGTATCCATGAAAAGGTGACGAATTTCTCTTCCGTTTTCACTCTGTCAATGAAATGTAGGTTAAACAAAAAGTTTTCCTTTTTTCCGTAGTTGGTCGACTACACCATGGCCGGAATGGAAGACATTTTGGGTCATACCGGCAACTTGAAGATCCGCGACAAGTGAGTCGGACGGTGTCCCAATTTTATACGTACACCCACTCACCGTTTTGCTATGCTGTGCAGGTTTAAGCAGATCGACAATAAGTACATCCGGCCGTGCCTCATCCGTGAACACGCCGCCCACGAGCCCAAAATCCTGGAAACGTATTCGAAATTGACGATGCGCGATGCCATGGACTTTATGCGTCGCAACGGATCAAATTTGAATGGCGGAACCAATTCAGAGTCGATGGCCGTCCTCTTCCGCAATTATACGGCAAACAATTTGAACAACAGGTAATCATTTGGTCCAGCCTTTCATAGACGAGTGATAAGCTTAATCACCGTGTTTATTATTGTCCCCTTGTTGTAGCGCCAGCATTGCACAAATGGATCAAGGATGGAATTTAGATATTGGTGAATTGGCCTACAGCCCGTCGGCTCGTGATCTTTCAGACGCCAAAGTACATCACATGCTTTCGGAAGAGCTGTGGAAACCTTATCGAAGGGTATGTCTATTTTTCTTCTATAAAATGTCTCTCTTTTTTTCTTAATGTAGAAATAAGTGTTGGCCAACCAGGAATCACCTTGAATATTCATTTTTTTTTTTTGCATCGTCAGAGTTTCCGCCGTTTGAGCTACTCACGGCACGCCGTCAACGACCGTGACTTGTCTTCCTCACATCATCTCAATCATAATATGCATATGCATATCCGGCGGATGGTCAGCGAAACTGTGCGCAAACAGCATTCCAAACGCGTCAAACGCCACAGGGTAACAAAAAAGAAGACAAGAATCACCACTGCACATTGTTTTCTCAAGGTCTCAACCAATTGACGATTCATCATCATTTTCTCTCTTTTTGTAGGATCCGAATGCCACGGCCGGAAGTGGAGAAGGCGGCGGCGGTAGCAGTAGCAGCAGTTCCCGCAATGGCGGAAAGACGGTCTCTTTCGAAACGCTCAAAGAGAATGGCCTGCAGAAAAAGTTGCATGATGGTAATTTGGGTTGCCCATTATATCCCCCGAGTCCTGTTCCTGTCGAGCCGATGGATGACGTGTCCCGAGACGTATCACGTAGTCTTTTGGCTGAGGAATGATCTTTCCATGTCCCGTCCAGTAATAAGCATGTTTGCCTCAGATTATTTGCACGCCGTAATCAAAGAGGTGTCGGAGGCGGAGGAGAGGAACATGTCCAGCGACGACCTTGGCGCACAAGCGGCTGGCAGCTCGGAAGACCTGGAAGGAGAAGGCGTTGGCATCACTTTCACCGCTCGAAAGGCGTCCAGTAAGTTGTTTTATTCTCTCTTTTCTCGTCAAATTAAATCGGGAGGGTTTTGTTTACGAGGGGTTCGAGGGGTTATTAGCCTGATCGAGTCCGCATTTAAAAAGCGAAACGTGCCATAAAACAAGAAAACCGCAATAAACATAAATGAAAACCCACCAACCACGTGTAGACAAGTCCAAGGATCCGGTACTGTTCAGCTACGAGTCGGCCATGGCCGAACTGATAAGTAATCAACAAATGGCTTTGGCCGGTTTCCTGGCTGCCAGCGCCCTGGCTCACATGCCCCTCCAACCGGAACTCTCCCCGATCAAGTCACCCGACGTGCCTCCATCGGACAACTCCAATAAAAAGCGACTCGAGGTTGAACCTAAAGGCGCCATTAAGAAATCGCCAGCAACACCATCTCGCCAAATCCCCAACAAACGGAAACCGATCCTCGGCTACGCCGAAGCTGCCACCGGAATTCCACCCGAAGTGATGCAGCAGGTCCAAAAGCAGCAGCACCGATTGCGATTCCTCTTGGAAAGACAGAGGCAATCGCTGAAGCGCGTCATGTCAATCGGTAAAAGAAACAAACAAGAGACGGAGACATTTCGGAGAGAGGCTAATAACAACGGCGGAGCGAGGTGGCGGACGTGGTGCGAGATCGTTGAGGATATGATGATAATAATAATAATAATAACTTGTAACGGACTGAATATAACCGGTCGACGCGATATAAAAAATAACCCCAAACAACTTGTGACTGGCTCATCCAACGATTGCGTATTTTCTTTTTAACCACAAAATCAAACAGTTTTACGGATGCCGACGGATACAACGAGACTTTCGCCGTACGTAATGCGACGGGGATCCCGTTCGCCAACGGGTTACAGAGACAACTCCTCTTGGGGAGGTGAAGGTCAGGGCTCATCTGACGGTGTTGTTACGCACATTAATTACCTTCTTTCTTCTTCGTCTGTTCCTTCTTCTTCTGTTACTCTGTGACGCTCTTATCGAACTGAAATATTTTTGAACTTTTGATCGGGTTACTTTTACGGTGTCACGTTCTTCTTCTCTTTCCACCCCCTTTGTTTATTTCTACTGGCTTATTTGAAATGGCTTATCATCCGTTCTTTTATCCACTTTTGTTTTCCTGTTCTGGCTGGACTGATTGGCCTTGTGTTCCAAGTGATTCTCTATCTCTTTCGCGACTCTTCTCTTTCCTTTATCGGTGATGGTTTGCATGGTTATCGGGTTGACTCTTTTTTGTTATTTATAAATAACTTCTGGATCACTAATCAGGTGTTTGGTAAAACTCGTACTAATTTGAAATTACTTGGAATGAATAGGAGAAGCTCATCCGTCCACACCGACGGCTGTTGAAATGCAGTTGCCTTGGAAGAGAGACGATGCTGATGATATGTCTACGTTCGCCATTAAGCAGAGCGAATTCCCGCTCTGGGTAGACAACAAAGAGTACAACAACTACTACTCGCCGACAAATACTTTCTTGGGTATTAAGTTCATTTTTTATTTAATATTAAAAATCTCTCTATATTTATGTTGGTTGCGTTTGCAGGAGAGTTGGATAAGAAAAAGACCCATCACCCATCAGTGATAGATATATTCACAAAGGAACATAAGACGGATTCGTCGGAACACAGCGATGCCAATCTACCTTCATTCGATGTGACGGTAACCATCCCGGAAGAGGTCTCCAAGGAGGACGGGGACGATGACGGTGATGATGACAAAGAGAAAACTAAGGACAACGTTTGCCAAGCCTAAAAATTGAGAAGAGATCGTCGAAGAATCTCTTTGTTTATTTCTAACATTTTCTTCCATTCATTTAACGTTTTTTGACACAAAAGACTGGGAATGGATGGGGATCCTCTGAGATGAGAATCCCCTGATCTGACCCTCGATCTGCCTTGAATGAGTGCATTAGTTCTTATTAATGATTTTTGACGAGTCACACTTTTATGTTATCACATTGAAAGGGTGAAAGTGAGCGCCTATGTTTTAAAACGATGATAAGGCCGTTGGTTGTGACAGCAAGTACCGCCTGATTTCAAAAAGACACCACGAGCGTCGAAGAAAGCTGCCCGTAATTTTCTCATCAGCCGTTTGTCATGGAAATCTCAGTTTCTGTTCGTTTTCCCTCAATTGACAGAAGCCGCGATGTATTTCGCATCAAAAGAAGAAGAAAAAAAAACAGTTTCAGAAAATTACGCACACATTCCCCCCGCCCCTATACCCCCAATTTTATATTTTCGCCCCAATTCGTTCAATAGCCACGAACCGACTGATTCAAATGACTAATCTCATCCTTGTGCCCGATTTAGAAGTTCTGTAAAGTTGGCCTTCGTATTCGATTATTTTGTAGTTGATGAGGTGTGAAACGTTATGGGAAGCGTTTTTATCTGCACACAACAGCTTACATTTTGTACGAGTTTATCATTTCGTGTTTAAAAGGAAAAATGTCAAATGATTCCTTCGAATAAGCTGTCGTAGAGCAAGACGAGAAACACACTTTAAAAGACAGGCGCCAAGTGTCTCTAGTACTTATGCATATCTCTCGAGCCGGGATTTCGTATGCTTGTGTGTGTGTGTCTTGGGAAAGTCTTTTCGGTTGGTTGTGTGAATAAAAAAACATTTTCCCTCGACTCATTTTGTTTTTTTTATTCTCATTCGTCAATGTGAAATGTGTGAATGTCGAAGCTCGAAGTACTCACCCGTCTGTGACAGAAGGGTCTTCGATAATTCGATTCTTCCAGCTAGTCACGTCGTCTGCTCCTGACATTCAATTCAATTTTCACGTGTTTCTTGTTGTCCACATGTTCTGACCACTTGATAGACATAGTTTGTGATAAAAAAATAGTTTTTGACTGATACCAAAGTAAATATAGAAAGCTAGACTTCATAACTCAGTATGGAGGTCGATGGCATTGTAATTCAAGTTGAAAAAACTGAAGTGAATGAAAATTTATCGTCCGAAGCCCAGCCATCAAATGGCACTTCGGAAACCTTAGTGAAAACAGAACACCCTGGAATGGATCAAAACTCGTCAACTGAACCGGAATCTGTTGACAGATCTAACAAGGAAAACCTTACAAATGTAGACAATATGAATGTTGAAGAAAATCCATCGGTGGAACAAGAGTGTATAAATGATGGAATCAAAGTTGAGAAAGAGGTGTCTGGTGATGAAACCAAAGCAGAAGATAAACCCGATGAAAATGTAGCTGATAAAAATTTGGATCCATATGCTTACTTGTCAAGGCCTGAATTTTCTTCTGAAAACTTTAAAGTAGAGATCATGAATCTTCCAAAATTCTATGGTGCTGGGGTGAGTGATGATAAGATACCTCTCATTTTGGTAAGTTACTAATCTTATAGTATCTAACAGGAGTTGAAAAAGTTTCTGAAAAAACTAGACATTACAACCAATAAAATGAAAACAATGAAGACATTTGCTTTTGTCTCGTTTCGCAATGAGGCAGAGAGGGATGCAGCAATGGGAAAGCTCAAAGGGACCACTTTTAAAGGCAGAACTATTGATGTCAAGGTACATTTTATGGGACTATTTTTCATTTTTAACAGTATTGACATCCCCTTACCTTTTTGTAGTTGGCCAAACCAATGCAAGACCCACTCATTCGAAAAAGGAAAGCAAATGCAGAAAGTGAAGGTGAGAAAAAACCTAGAATATGTGAGCCAATTAATGATCAGGTCACCAAGAAAACTGTTCCCTACGCCGGTAAGCCATACGAAGAGCAGCTGAAACTCAAAAAAGAAGAAATGATGACTGTTCTGAAGAAACTGACCAAAGAAATCAAAAATGCAAACCTCAAAGCTTTGTATTTTCTCAAAAAGAAAATCGAAGCTCACCAAGGTTATATCTGTGATTTTGTCGAAGTGATCCCCTCACCCGTCACGGAGAAGTACAGAAACAAGTGCGAGTTTACTGCCGGTAATTTTGGTTTCAGATCTTCTATAAAAGCTGTTTATTAACGTTGTATCGTGCGATTGCAGGTGTCAATCCAGATACCGACGAACTGACACTAGGATTCCGAGTCAGCACTTATAAAGAGGGATCTATAGCTGTTGGCCCTATTTCACATTTGGCCTTTATTTCCGATGCGATGCAAGAAGTCGTTCGCGTGTTTGAAATGCACTTTAGAGCATCTGGTCGCAAAGCCTTCAATCCCGAAGATCATTCAGGTTTCTGGCGGCAAATTCTTGTCCGCTCCAATTTGGCGGGGGAAGTTTTAGTCATCGTTATGGTTCATCCACAAGATTTATCGACTGAAGAGATGGAGTCGGTTAAAAACGAGCTCAAGTCTGTAGCGGAAGCAAACAAGATTGCTTCACTCTATTTCCAAGCTTTAGGAAAGAAACAATCGGGAGAGGATCCGCCACTTCAACACATTACGGGCGCAACTAACTTAGTGGAAAAATTGTGCGGTCTCGAGTTTTCCATATCCCCTCTAGCGTTTTTTCAGGTTCTATATAGAGAAATAACTATCTCTGAAATAATTATCTCTAATTCTTACTGTTTTTCAACTCAAAATTAGGTGAACACATTAGCGGCTGAAGTTCTTTACAACAAAATTGGTGAAATTGCCGAAATCGACGCCAACACCAACATTCTTGACGTCTGCTGCGGTACTGGAACTATCGGTTTATCTTTGTCAAAGGTACATATTGTTCGCCAACTATGTGTGAATTCACGTTTAGCTTTTGTTTTGATTTCCCAGAACTGTCGACGCGTGTATGGGGTGGATATAGTAGAAAGTGCTGTGGAAGACGCTAGGCGAAACGCTGAGAGGAATGGTATCACGAACTGCGTATTCGTTGCCGGGAAAGCAGAAGAGGAGCTCGACAACCTGATTAAGCAAATCGATTCCGAAGAAGGTGCCAAAGATAGCAAGATAGTAGCAATTTTGGACCCTCCTAGAGCTGGATTACGTACGTGAAATATTTCTACATCATTTAGCCTTTTTTCACATTTATTTTTATCGCAGATCGGAAATGCTGCCAGTTGTTACGCAGTACGGAACGAATAGAACGAGTGATTTACATATCATGCAATGCTCAACAAGCTATGAAATCATTCGTTGATTTGTGCCGAGCCCCATCTAACGCCTATTCCGGAGTTCCGTTCATCCCCGTCAAAGCCATGGCCGTCGACCTCTTCCCAGATACGCCACACTGTGAGTTTATCTTGGTATTGGAACGTTTTCGACCCATTTGAAATATTCGTTGGAAGTGTGGAAACAGATACACATTCAACAAACTTAGACGACGATCCGTGCGTGTAATTATTATTTGAAATATTCGAATAGTAGGTTATAAAATACGATACATTGATAGACTAGATGGACGAAAATTCCGTCCATTTCTAATTAACACAGATTGAGTTCCTTTTTGTTAATACTATCACCATTTAGTTGAGTCATTAGAATTTGAAATAACGAGTAAATGGAATAAAGCTTATTCCATTTTGAGTGGTATCTTTACAGTGGCTGCGCCTAAACCAAGGCGACGCACTTGCATTGCCTGGGCGCAATGCCAGCGATTAGTCCGCGGATTGAATTTCTCGGCCGTATTGAGGAGGTGGATGCCGTCGCTACCGCCGATGACGTAGATCCTGCCGTTCCAAACAGTTGTTCCAAATGAACTACGCGCAACGCTCATTGGAGTCAGCAAAGTCCACTGATTGGTTAGCGGATCGTAGCGCTCCATCGAGCGTAACCAAGAGACTCCGTTGAAGCCTCCGATTGCGTAAAGATAGGAACCGACTGTAGCTACTCCGCAATACGCCCGCACTTCATGCATCGGTGCTACTGGGATCCAGCGCTGCAGAGCTGGATCGTAGCATTCGACTGATGAGAGAAAGTTCTCTTCTGTCTGCTGTCTTCCACCTAAATGAAAGGTGAAATTCATTATTCTAAACACTAGAAATCCTGTGGTTTTAACCTACCAAGTCCTCCAACCGCGTACAAAAGACAATTCAGTGATGTCACGCCATGGTGCACGCGATGGAAGTGCATCGGTGGAAGTATTTCCCACATGTTAAAACGCTCCTCGTACATCTATCAAGGTAAATGGCATTTGCAACGGCGGTTTCCAGTGAGCAAAAAAGAACTTTCTCCTACCCAGGCCCGCTTCTCGATGCCTTGGTCAGTTCGCCCTCCAGCGACACATAAAATTTGATTAGGAAGGGCTGCTCCACTCCCGTGAATGCCAACAGGTAAAGGAGCAAGAGAGATCCACTCGTTAGACTGGACGCTATAGAATTCGCAAGAGTCAGCAAGTTTCCCTCCACATATTCCTCCTATAATCGATGTCGTTAATAATAGTTGGCGCTAAATAATAATTGAATTCTACCAATAACGAATATGGTGTAGTCAGCGCTGCACACGGCAGCAAATATCCTTTGCGTCCGCATTGGTGGCATTACTTGAGTAGGCTCGGGGATGCCTGAAAGTGCTACGGCTGTGGGAATGGAGCATCGCCAACCATCGTAACCTAGTGTGTAGCACTCCATCGAGTTCAAAATAAAGCCACTAGATTCTCCGCCCAAAGCCATAATCACCTAAATAAAGATAATTAATCATTAAAATAACGTAGTCGTACACAAGAAGATCAGATATAAAAGCCAACTTCTTGTTCGTAAGAATGCCGAATTTTCTTCGAATGGGTGATGTGATGTGGCTGAGTTTTGGAACAAGGGCTGTCGCAGCGCTGTGAGAGTATTTTGTCAACAGCCATTTTGAAATCGCCCCCGAAGGTGATGGGTTCATTTAATTGTGTTTCAATCGGAAAGCCCGAATCTCGAAGACGTCTTGACAGAATTTCCGAGTTCACGAAAGAAAGCAGTTTTTCAGCGGGAACTTGCCATACGTCGATCTCGGATACAAGCGAGGAGAGATACTGAAGTCTCTCTCCAGGTTGATGTTCAACCCATTTGGTCACAGTCTGTCCAAATGATAGTTAGTTGATTCTCTTTATCACTTTATCACTAAAGCATTGGGATTTACCTCCAAAAGTTCTCCTTCGCCTGTTGTATTGAGTAGATGAGACTCTAAAATCCCCTTGAGCTCACTAAATGGTAATTGGAGGAATTCTTCTTCTTTTACGACGTGACGGAAGTGTTCTAGAGCGTAACGTTTGGCAGTTACCGCCAATTCCTGGCAGTTGCGTGATTTGGCACTTAAATAAATGCCGATGCAATTGGTCACGTTCATTTGTGAACGCAAATACTGACAGCAGAGATTCTGTAGGGAATTTATTTGTAGAAAGTCTGCTGCTACAAGGAAATCTCCTACATTGTGCTCAGTAATCTAACAAAGAATATAAATTCTGTTACATTTTTCTCATTGTATATAGTCCAAATAATCATACCTGAATTTCAGCTGTGTAAATGAAGTTCAAAATTTGCTCTAGAATGGCTGAATCAATATCATGGAGAGTTATTTTGCTCTGCTCACTTTCTAGGAATCTGAGGTTCCCAGAAAACATTGCACTAAAAGAAGTAAAGTTTGGTGAATCAAAAATTACAGTAGGATTGCTATCAATGAGTTTTATTACCGAAAGTAGGGTGAAACAGCTGCCAAGACAACTCTTTGAGCAGGGTGTTCATCCTTTCCCGTAATCAAAACAACATCACAGAGCAGATCAGAGGTACGCAAATAGTTTAGTCCATCCAATAAGACAGTTGGAAATACTGCATCTCTAAAATCCCAGGTATCGTTTTCTTGGCCCCCATTATCTTGGTCAGAGCCTATCAAAATGAAATTAGGTTTATAATGGAATTTTCCGGGTTATGTATTTATTTCGTAAATACTCGAGCCAAGTGAAGGGTTCGCTTGTTGAACACTTAGGGAACAAGCATTACAGTTTCTGATTCCCTGTTCATACCCATTACCATGGAGCATTGTACCTCACTTGTTTAGGCTACTTAAGCTTAGAAGCATGGAAGTGTCAATTCTTTAAACCAAAAAGTAAAGGATAGAAAATAAAGAGTTGAAACTATAATGCGTACGACGAACTACGTGAATTTAATTACGCAGCAAAGGAGGATATTTTGTTATTGTTTATTAACCATTTCCATTGTTGCCAGATTAAAAATCAACACACATTGCGAATCACGCACAAAGCAGTGCACAACAGCACAACCTCCACAAAGTGACAAAGTCACGGAGCTGGTCAGCGCAGAATCATTAAGATGTTTACGTATTTATGCAACAACTCTGGTATAAGACTATTTTCTTTGCGTTACTCTACGCGTGTGTGTGTGTTTTGAGCAAAGCCTACTATATCAAAAGATGAATTCAGAAATGGAATGAATTAATACGTTAAGAATTCTCAAGACCTCCGTAGAACGACATTTATTTTGTCAGATATAAGAATATGGGATATTAATACGGAGTTTTGCAGTACCGTATAGAATGCGGTGTGCCGTCGTTATTGTCTTGTTTTCGGAGGATAGTAGTGAAGAAAATGACGAGGGATATCATTTTTAGTTTTACTTTATTGTTAGCATTTCATAACCTTTTGCAGTAGTTTTTTTTTACAATAGTTTTCAGCACAATAGTTTTGAACACAGAAGCAAGAATCATTACAAAAGTGAACGGAAGATCTACAAAATAAGGTAACTCGTACTTTAAACGCTTAATTCAAAATTCATCATGTAAAATCACGATTGTAGGATCACAGCCGTCGGAAACTTCCCCCTAAGTCCTGCCCTTTGCTTCTTTTTTCCGCCCGTAGACCGAGGCGGAAGCTAGTTCCTCAAAGCGCAAATTTGCACAGCAGTTACTAGCTCACTTGTTATTAATACGGTTGATAAAACAGTACTAGCTCACCACAGCCCGTTCTCACCATCTACTACCCCTCCGCACTATGAGGCACGAAGAAGAACTTTGATCATCAGGCGCGTTTAAGGCTTTCACGGGGCCCATCACAGTTAGGGTAGGAGATAACCTAACGGTGAGAGTTCAAACCACTCGCTCAGATGTGCAAACTGGCGTATAGGTAGGACGAGAATTAGAATCAATTAATCATAGTTAGCCTGTGCAACAGTTTACACAAGTTTGCTAATAATAAACAAATGACTTTGTCTAGACGATTGTCTACAACTGAAAGCAGTCGAAACATAGGGGAAGAATAAATTGTGCGTCGTTGCATGAAAAACGAATAATTAACTATTTAACTCATCAATTAATCTTAAATGACCAAACGGACCCTCTGTAACAACTCTTCACTCTTCCCTTTACCTTCCAGTGGGCTAAGTAGTAGGGCGCTTAGGGTAGGCATATTAATGCAGAGTTAAGCGGCTTAGTTTACTCAGAACAAAGAAGGGACTGAATCAACACGCAAAATTGAAAATAAATAAACCAGCTGTGGAAATGACGTTGAGACCAATATTTTATAATCCTAATCGATTCAACTCAGCTACATCTATACCGGCTTTACGTGATACTAGAGAATAGATAGGGAAGCAAAATACAACAACCGGCTGACAATTTTGAACGCAGGCACTGAGAAGCACAGAGGGAAAGGAGAAAAGGTCAAATAGTAGAGTAAAGAAAGTAACAGACCAAGCCGTATTTCCGACCTATCAAAAGTGGTTGAAAATTGTTCCAATGAAAACGCCCGAAACTGCTCAGAGATAGAGCAGTTTCCAAAATCCGGCTCGGAGCTAGCTCGCTCTTTTTCAGATCTGGAGCAAAATTGACTCGCTCTATTTTTGCCATTGGAAAACGCCATAAGTCTCGCCTTATGATCATTAATTTTCGGTCGTTTACGGTACGACGAATCAGTCCATTCGCGCTATCTCCCCATGTAAACGTTGCGCGGAACAGTGACTGATCCGTCATTCCGTCACGTAGTATGAGTAAAGGAGGGCGCACGAGGGGCTACACACCGAGTGATGTCTGGGATTGCCTCAGGCAGTTGCCTATTTTGACCACTAGAGGCAGTGCAGTTCCTAATATAGGAAGTGATTATCCTCCAAATTCTTAACTGATTTTGACTTCGAAACGATTCTAAAGCCTAAATAACAGATCAACGTCATCGCTTTTACAGAATTCCTTATGTTTACAGTAAGGGAGACAATTCGCAAAATCTATACTAAGAACTGCCATGTGGGCTCTAGTAGGGCGCTTAAGACGAACTTGTCGAGTTTTGCTAAGCCCAGAGCCAGTAGTTTACCTCAGAACAAAGAAGCGATCAACACATCGGCTGAAAGTAAATAAACTACAGTTGTGCTTATGGACCGTTGCGCCCTCCTTTATAATACTACGTGATTCCGTCTCAGATCGGGTATCTAGATGACAAGCGCGTTAAAGAGTGATATCAGAGAATGAGATAGGAGGCAAAATCCAACAACCGGTGACAAATTTGAACAGCCGATGTCTGGGATCGCCTCAGGCAACTACAGGCTCTGGGAAAATAGTCAAAATAGTCGACAAAGTTCGTCTTTTCAAAATTAGAGGCATGGCATTATTTCAAATTGCAATTTTCAATATGGACATTTTCTTGGGGGTGTCAACTTTTTAAACATAAGTAATTCTGTAAAAGCGCGACCCATTGATCTGTTATGATCATTAAATTTTCGGTCAAAATCAGTTAAGAATTTGAATAATCAGTTCCATTTAGCTGCTATCTCCCCATGTAAACGTTGCGCGGAACAGTGACTGATCCGTCATTCCGTCCTGATCGGGTAGCCACTAGATGACAAGCGCGTTAAAGAGGTAATATAATGGGTATACGTTCAAATGTTTTATCACTGTTTTTTCACTAGTCTAGCTTCAAATCATTTTTCAAATTTGCTTTTCTTTCTATTGACAACTTATTTTTGACTTGTGTTGATAACGCAAATGTCCTCTCTTCATCTTGTAACGTCACGTGGTGTTTACCGTTAACTCGAAAATCTGGGTTTAGTGGAAAAGAAATTGTATGTGCATTAATATTTATTATGCTTGTATTTACTGGTTTAGCAAACATCCAAGCCTTCTTGATTCTGGTTTTCTGTAATAATGAAAATTGCATGCATTGTTGTATCGACAGAACTATCCATGTTGGCATGAATCCGTCTTCTGATACTACATTTGGTTTACAAGATAGTTAATTGATTGAGGGAGTTCTTATTTGTTTAACCATGTTTCCACTGCTGTTAGACATGATTTCTCTAAACTTGATTACAGACATTAATAATTATTTATATTACAGGTTGGCTTGGAGCTGCGACATTTGGTGTCATGTTTGTGGTTCCTGATTAGTGTTGTCATGCATGCTTTGAATCGGAGAGATTTATGGATTTCTGATTGCCTACACCTGCTACCTCTTCTGAGTTGATTCTGGTTTGTACTGAGTAATAGTTTTCTCATTAGGCCACTGTATCAACAACTTGATTAATGCGCGTGAACCATACAGACTTTTGAAATTTATGTTCCATACTGTAGCCATTTCACTGTTCAGCATTCCTTCAGTTAGCTTTGTTTGTATTGTAAATGCTAATTTGGCTCATTGAAAAGTCAGCTGCATGCATGCTTGCATGTTGAATTCGGTATGTTTAATAATTTTAGAATAGATTATAGAATAATCGTTCATGTGGTCTGGTCGATGTTGCCGATCTGGTTTTCTTGTTCGTTCAAAATTTAGACTTTTTTACATCCCGAAAGTTTTAGGGACTTTGAAAGTTTTCTACCAATTGCACTAGTTCATAGTTCTATTAGAAAGATCTTGACGTCTCATTTGTGTATTTCAGAAAACTTTAATTTATCGTCAACGAAAAGGATTCTGGTGACGGTTACAAGCTACTTACTGGTAAACTGCTAAATTAGGTAAAAGCTGCCTTGAATTTTACCGCTACCCCGCTATTAAGCCGATTTGGTAAGCCGATAATTCGTAACTCTATGGTACGGGTGGTAACAAAGAATAAATAAAGCCATTATGTGTACGGTCTTCAATCCATATTATTCTGAAAGAATCTTAGCCACATTCTTTGCAAATTGTAAACGTTCTTTTCCATTGTTTGACAAATGTTTTTAAAAATCTGTGCTGCAGTAGGTTATCGCGACAGAATGAGAGGCTTTTAAGGTTCTCAAGGACGTTAGACGAATGTCTAACGTCATTAGAATTGACGATCTGTAACTCTGTAAAAAAATCCGTTCAGAACATAAAAATGAAAATTTTTGCCTATTGTAATGAGTAAAAGCTTCTTGAAATTTTATTAATGAGAACTTTTCGATATTCTTAAGACAAGAGCATAAAATAGATGGATTAAATATTAAGTGACATGTTCATTTCGATGCAAAGGTGGTCATGGGCATGTCACATCAGAACCGAACATGTAATGGAAATGTGTCTATCATATCATGTATATAATGATAATAAGGATAAAATATGTAATCTGATATTTTAAACCGATAATTTTAAAAAATTAGTTAAATGATGTCATTTTCAATGAATTATCTCTGAAATTTCTTTTTTTTACAGAGAACTGAAATTGGAATCGAGTCGATGGGCGGGAGCACGACCTGTTTGATCACCGTCTAATGGTTCATAGCCCCACTGGGGACGGATCGGGGAGGTGGTGGGGAGTCTCCAACCCAATAGTTATTTACTTTTTTTTCATGCAATAAAAAACATGACATAACCACAGTGGAAAAAAATGTATTGATAATTGTGAGCAAAATAATAAAAACTTGAACCGGACGCGCTTTTTATTAATTTATTCAATCTTGTTATAATCTTTTTTCTATGATTCGTTACTTTATGTTAATTTTGTATTGTGTTTGAACGATCAGAATGGATAAATCTCTAGAAGAGATAATATCGTTTTTCATCATTTCGTTAGTTGCCACTAGTCGCTCGGTACGGACCGTACCGCCCAACGAGTGGCATGGCTAAGAGAAGCCGGAAAGAGAGAAGAGTGATGGTTGGGGCCAGTTATTCAGGGATGCGATTGAACCTAGTCGGGCGCTTGGCTGTATTCACCCTTTCGAGACAGAGCCCATCCCTACCACCTGCATTGCGGGTTTCAGGACCGGAATTGGAAGGATTAAAGGTTACAGGGGGAATCTACACTTGGCAGGAACACCTGAGTGTAGTGCAGGTTTGTAACTCCTGAAACAAAGAGAAGATGATGTTAGTTTACGAATAATTAAAACAAGTCGCAAGTTACAGCGCTTACCTAGTCATATCGTTGCCACAATGGTTCCTCAGTCACGTCTGCATCGCATTGGCATCAGCAATCACCTGGAAACAAATATATAAACTGTTAATGACGGAATGAAGTAGATGGAGCACATTTTCGGAAACCGGAAATAAACCGGAAGTGAGAAATACTGCTTCAATCTCAAAACAAAGTAGATATTCGGAATCAGCGCACTTTTTTGAGCAAGAATAATGTGTTATTATTGAAATCTGAGAGATTGACCAAATCGCAAATTTAAGAAGTCTATAGTTCAGGAAAATTCTCGTTTTTCGACATGTTCCAAAATTCGATTAAATCACGATAATCTGGCTCAAAATTTAACGAGGAATCCGATTCTGCCCTTCATTTTGCTGTATGACGTGTTTTTCTCACTTCCGGTCCACTTCCGGTTGTTTACTTTTCTTTTTTAATCATCTAATTAAGGATTAAATTGTACCTGGAGCATGTTGGAGTGGTCGGAGGTTGTCCAACTATGTGCAGTAGCTGCACATATGATGACACAAGTAGCTATGATAGCTCCACGGGGGTTCAGGTTTGCTATGCTTGAATCATTGGAAGAAAAGATGTTAGTCAATCTGAATACAATAGGACTAAAATGACTGATGGCATCTGGCAAAGTGGATCGCACTACTAAACAGAAATTTGAAATGTATTGCCAAAACAAGCTCCCATCACCACAAACAATCAATGCAATTACATCTTATATATCACAGCATCCCTATTTAAGAATAGTGAATAGGAGAGCTTAAATGAAGAATTTTCCTTGTAAACCAAATAGCCAGTAAACTACATCCTTAAAAGCATATTGGTAGAACAATACAAGGCCAACAAGTACAGTGCAGAGCCTAAAGTTCAGATGGAGGACACATTTAAGGAACAAAACTGGTCCAGTTTAACACAACAATGTAACAATGTATGTATTTCCGATAGCTATCAAGCCTACTTTTTGTTATTCACAGAGCAACTAAAAATAAACATCATTGTGTGACATGGCTTGTACCACACCACAACCCACACTAAATGAATCAATGTTGGAGTATGGGCTTACACACTAGTTTAATTTACACAGCTTTCTAGCTTAATGCAAGGCAAACCCAAGCTTTAAAGTGAGATCCATCATTCATCATACACAGTTGACTACCTGCCTGCCAGTTCACTACCTGACACAACTGACCCAAAGAGTCCAAGTCCACTCATTACCTAGGTTGGATATGAATATTCTTAAAACTCCTTGATAGTTACTAAATGACTACTAAAACCCTTACAAAATCAATTAAACCATCTAAATTTAAGAAAATGAATTCAAATAGTCACCATTGAAATCCAAATCTGATTCAAAATGACGATCGAACTTCGAACGTGATCGACCGTCACACAAGCTGGAGAGAATGAGAAACAAACAATGCGTTGTTGTGCGATTTATAAATTTGGTTACCTAATCATCGACAGTGGCAACAGAGGGCGGCGGACGCCGTGCTATGGAGCAATTTCTTGCAAACCAGTTAGGAACTGTGTGAAAAACTTAATGAAAAATACTTGGAATCAACTGCGGAAATCAAAATGAGTAGCGAACTTGAACTCTCGAACTTGTTTTTATTTGAACCCATTTCGACGCCACGTGCCGACATCTCTAGTCGTTGAATGAAACTTGTACATAAAACCAAAATCAGCCGCCAGGGCCAGGCAGTGTTTTTTTGGTTAATAAAACAGGAACATATTTTTTGTTAACACGCCAAGGCATTTCAAATGAAGTATGTAAATGTGAGGCAGATGGAGAAGAAATGTCAATTGACTCTACCGCCCGACCCGCGAGATTCCTGGACTGCGCATCATTACACCCATTCCATGACTTTGTTTCAAAATTCCTTGGCTTTAATTCAAAAGGAGTCATCGCAATACGTAGACCCTTTCACCTAAAGGGCAAAGTAACGTAGTCGGCGATATTGACGCTAAATGCGTAATTCGCTACGACGCAATTGGTTGTAGCCCCAAGTGCAATTGGATAGAAACTGCCGTTGGGACGACGAAAACAAACTTTGCCTTGAAGCTAAAACTCACCAGCGATGGCGCTGCGTGAATGATTCAATCAATTTCCGGTTTACGGTATATACGCGAACGAGAATATAACTTCTAATAGGATTAAAGCTTCATTAATTATAAGGAGATGGAAGTGCTGTATCCTATACTTCCTCGACTCGCTAAAAACTCTTGACGTCAAACACCAGAGCCGCTAGATGGCTTTCGACATTTGAACTTGTGAAATTGTAACGAGGATCAGCGAGGATGTGGAAGATTCGAAGAAATCCAGAAGGCCGGGACTAGAGAGTATACCCTTAATAAACCATTAAAATCAGCTACAACTTTTTTTTAGGGCGGAAGTTGCTCTCCAAACGTGGAGAGCCCAAACGTCTTTGACAGTTGCCTAAATATCTCAGAAGATTGAGAGTGAGCATCAATGCTTGGTTTAAATGATTTCCGGAAAAAATATATAGGTTCCTCGATTCTCTGGAAGAGAGCATTGAGGCCATATAAAGTAAGTTGGTACTACCGACTTGCCGCTTGACGACTCAAAGGAGGAAAAACACTCTCATAGCATGTTATATGTACAGTATATATATATGTTCTTTCTTCTCGGAGGTATGCAGCCGATAGAGTATATGGAGAAACTGAGCTTTCAATCGCGCCCCCGCTTTCCATCGTGCGCTTCTCCAAAAAGTCAAGTTTGAATTCCAAAGTTTCGACTCGCTAACGGAATCTCCTGGGTGCGGGAATGGATTTCATAGTCTCTCTCTCTCTCTGCGTAGTAGTTCCAATAACTGGCAACAGCTACTACTTGACGATGTAAGAAGGTTCGAATCGCTTCCGAAAGCATCTATCTATATCGTTGCTGCGCTCCCATCATTAGCCTGAAAATTTAACACGAATTGGAGACGGATGCTGGAGCCAAAGTATTGTATATACTCAACTCGTTGTTTAACTGCGTTACGCACTATTCCTCGCGCGGAGATTCCGTTCTGGTTTTTCCTATCGTCAATGACGACCAAACGAGAGATAGGGTGTTTCAGGAAGACGTGCTGGTCTCTTTTGTGTGCCCGTTTAAGCCAGCTAGACGTCTGCTCTCCTCCATCGGCTTTTCTTCTGGTGGCATTTGATTTTATTTCAGCAGCCGCCGGTTCTCCTCAATGTATTCCGGCCAGTACAATGCAAGTCCGCTTCGCGTGAAACGACAATGATTGGACGGACGGATGCCATCATTCGGCATCGAAGCCGAAGATCGGCTGATCAGCGCGATTCGAATCGGCCGATTAGCGTCCGAGTGCCTTATTGAACGCATTCGGGGTGCTGACGCTCAAGCAAAGGCTGACGAGTGAATTGTTAGGGCAGCGCAGACGTGTGGCACGGGGTCGCCGTTGTGCAACGTCGAGTTCCCCACCACACCGTGTCGACCAAAAGAGTTACGACATCAATTATAACTGATTCGTCAGCTAGATCCGACAAGGAAGAAGAACAAGTCGCAACTTTTCCCCCTTTTTTTGTACTTTTTTCCCGAATATATAGCGGAGCACCTTCATCAAATATGGAGGGATGCTCTGCTCTGCTGGATCTACGGTTTGTGCTGAAATCAAACAGTCACTTTGCTCTCTCTCTCTAGCTCTATCTCTATTTCCTTAACCTCCCCCAGCAACCCCCTGCGAGACGCACAGCACAGCTCTGTCCTGAATATTTGATCAGTCAATTAAGGCTGAAAACGTTTCCAGTTGGTTCGTCCACGGTGCACCCCTCTCTCTCTCTCTCTGTCTCCGAGTGTAATCTGACTCATTCATTATTCACCGTCTTACTCATTCATTATTGCATGTGGATTGCACGCGCCCGAGTCATCCCTCCCTTTTTCTGCGAAAACTCTCCAAAATTCATAAACACTCTCTCGTATATATTACATGGACTCGGAGCGCGGAAGATGCGCCTAGTCGAGAAATTTCGGGTTATATAGTCGTCGTCGTATAGTAGATGGCGACCCAACTCGAGCTACCACTGCGACGACGACGACGAACCCGCCCTTAGTTGATTGATGTTCGCCCCCCCAAGTGGAGTCCATCAGCGCGCCGAAGAACGCTACGAAAGACACGCACGGTCGGAAAGAGAGGGGGGGGGGGATATGTTAAATTGTTTGAGAAACCTGGCGAACTAGGGGCTACCACCCTTCCCACTCATTCTCCAGCAGTTGTGCTCGTCGTAGGAAGAGGATTGATTCGTAACACACAGCTTAGACATTGGTAGCAGCAGCTAGTGGAGAATAGAAGTAGTAGGAAATGTCAAGGGCCATTGATCGGATGGCGATCGACTAGTCTTTCTATTCTCAGGGACTTTATATTGCTTTTCTCTTCGTTTCTCTCTCTCTTAGTTTCCCATTTCCTTTCTTTTTCGTCTACCTACCTTGTTTAGAATGCGGCGTCGTGTGTGTGTTCTGCCATGTGTGTATATATAGCTTCGACCCGCTCGTTTTCTCTACTTCCTTCGCTACCGAATCGTATAATTGTCGACCCGACTTCCTCGTCACGCAAATCCCCTATATATATATATACACACACACAAAGTCAAGCTACTACTACCACCAGCTACACTATATATGTTTTACACACACACAAGAGGATGGGGAGGTTGGGTAGTAGCTAGGTAGAGTAGAGGAGGTGGAGTTCTTCGGGTTGGGATAAGAAAACTCGCTGGTGGCTGATTGAGCACCCAACAAGAAAGAGTTAGTCTAGTCGACGAGCAGCAAATCAATTGACATCCCACTCGATCCGTTCAGGCGTAACGTTGCCAGACGGCGATCAATCGCATTGAATACACACAAAAACCCAAACACAAAATGTGAAATGGAAAAAAAAGAGGGGAAACTGCTAAATCGCGCCTTTGCGACTTCCATACACACCTGGGCGATATCTATTGAATAACGAATACTCGAGGAAAATCGATCAAGAATGACAGAACAAGAAAATACAACTTCTTCATCTTCTTTTTTATTTTTTTTTTTGGTTCCCAGCGCACGCTTAAAATCATCATCTGTTCAACTTTTTGACTGTTTTCAACAATTGTTTTTTTTTAATGTTTTTCATTCGTACAACACATACAATACAGCGGCGGTCAGCGACAGCAGCGGCACCAGCAGCAGCAGCAGCAGAAGAACGTAGTAGTTTAATAGTAGTAGTAGTATAGTTATACACTGTTTAAAACACACTTTTTTCTTGTTTTGTTGCTGACAAAAAAAATTCCCTTTTTTTCTTCATTCCTTTCTTTTTTTTTCTTTTTTTCTTATTATATTCCGGAACACAAACATTTTGAGGGGCTTTGGGGGGGGGGGGAGTAGTTGACTTTCTTTTTTTCAAACACTTTTCTTTCTTATTTTTTTGTCTGTTGTCCTTATGCTGTTTGCACTGGGGGGGAGAGAGAGCTTACAAACGGTTTTGACATGGTTATACACAAACATACGGGACGTGCACACGCACACCTACACACACACACTCACCCACTGAACTAAAAAAAAAAAACTGTGAAATTCTTCGAAATGCGTGAATCGCGTTTTCCCCGCAAAACGAAATACAAAAAAATTACATCTTTTTTTAAATATAGTCTTCAATTTTGTCCTAAAAATGAGAAAAAAATGTTGACATTCAAGTTAGAACGTTGAAATCATTTGTTTGTTTGTTTTTTTACCAAAAGCCCCATCAGTTTACGTCATTGACTGCGCGTGTGTGTGTATGTGGGAGTGTGTGTGTTCATTAGAGTACCATGAACTGATAAATTAGCAGCAATTGAATGTTTTAACTTCATCAACTCAACCGTTCGAGACAAGAGACAATATAAAAGCGCGCCGTGCTCGTGTACTATCTAACTGGAATACCCTAGAAACTACAATAGTTTTTTTGTTTACGCCAACAGAACTTCAACAAGGACAGGGGGTAAGGGAGGGGGTTTTTTTCCACATCAAAAGAACAATTCACTTCGTTACTGTTCACGTGTACATGTGAGTGTGTGTCTATGTGTGACGTGTCTTCCTCCACCGAAAAACTATCTCGGGACTCAACGTAACAGCTCAGCTATTCGGTCAGGATTTTTTCATTTTTTCTGCTTCTTCAAAAATCCCGCCTCCAAATCTATCTCTCTCCATCCATCACAACAGCAAACAAAAGGGGAAAAAAGGAAAAACAAGAAATTTCGGAACTTAAAAAAATGACAAACGCCACACAAGAAGCTTCGGATGATGACGTCAACAGTGACATTGATCTCGCACACACGCACAGTTATCAATTCCACTTTCTCTTTAAAAAAGAGAGTTAGAGGGAGACGGTTATCGGGAAACAGGTTCGGATTCCGCGGAGCAAAAGGATCATTGAGAAACCCCCCGAAAAATATGCCGGGACCGGAATTTTGTCTTCTCTCGGCAAACACAATATTGACTCGAAAGACGGGAGAGTTTACAAAAGGATTTGTATCCCAGGAAACTATTGCAACAGGATTCAAGTATTGGAATAATAATATAACAACCCACAAGAATATCGAACGGGAAAGCCATCGTTCGTCTCAAAATGATGGCCAAACCTCTTCTCTCTTTTTGCCTTGTGTGTTTTTTTTATGAGGGGTTGCTTGATCTTTTATGTATTCGGGGTGGCGGGGAGGTTTCCTGTTGTTGTTTGTGTAAGTTTTATTTTATTCTGTTTTTCGGGGATGAGACACACGGAACTCACGTAACACACTCATACACAGAGCAACATGCACCCCCATGAAATGACGTTTTCCTCCTCTTCCCCTGAAAACGAGTCAAGAACGCAGAGCACAGCGACGCCACACACGCACGCGTAATATATATTACATATACATAACAATGTATATATATATATGTTCGGTATACATTACGCTCTATACGGGGATTGAATTCAAATGAAAACTGAAATGAATCAACAAAACACGGACAACGACATTCCAAATGAACAGAAAAAAAAAAATTAAATAAAAAAAATTAAATAATAAATAACTGATTTGCGAATTCATGTATTTGTCATCTTCACTTACGCCGGGGCAGATAATGATTTTCAAAAACTAGAAGAAAAAAAATCTTTGTCCCACAGTGTGTTTTTTTCGCGTCTTTTTAAAAAATGGCTGTTGTGTGTGTGTGTTGATTGGGGTGTGTGTGTGTTTGTGTGTGTGTGAATGTGTTATACTGTTAACCCACATTTATCCCCATTTCTCTCTCCATCTCCGTCAATAATTTTCTTCTGTAAACACCGACATCGTTTTTTTCCCACTGTAAAATGATCGACAATCGACATTAGATATAACAACCCTTTTGACACCAACCTTCCTCTTCATCTTCTTCTTCTTTTACGGGGGGGTTGGTTTATCTCAATCAAAAGCGCTGCACCCGCGACAGCTACAGCAGCAACAGCACCATACACCATACAGAAAAAATTGATTTTTTCTCTTTTTATGAGGTTTTCCTCTCCATCGCGCGCGTGTTGTTGGATTTCTTTGAGTGTGTGTGATTTTTTCTTTTCTAGATTTTTAAAAATTCTTTTTTTTTCGTTGCGCCCGGCTTCTGCTCTGCGACATAGTCCTCGTCCATCCAAACTGCACTCCTCTCCGAAACTTCCACAATATTCTTTTTTTTTGTATCCTCTTAGTTTTTTTTTGTTTCTTGCAATAATTAGCAAATTGAAATGTTTTCTCCATCATTTTCTTTTCAATAGCCACTTGATTCTCTCTTTCTTTCTTTCTTTTTTTAAATTTTTGCATGTGTTTTTGTTTGTTTTATGTCATCACCGCGCCCACACCGCACACTTGTGTTTTTTTCTCTCGTGTCCCGCCATCATCATCTCGTGTCTTCGCGGTCATGATCAAGTCATCATCATCACTGAGCCTAAATGAAATCGGAATCCTTTTTTAAGAGTGTTTTCCCGTCTGCCTCTGTGCGTCAGAGGGTGAGGGCGCTTTGGTGAACGGCCAGGGGCGGAAATACCTGGAATTGCTGAATGGGGTAGGAGGCCACCATACCGCCTTGTTGAGATACGGCGGCGGCAGCGGCTGCCGCGGCCGCCATCTGCTGGCCAGCTCCCGCCTGCGCTTGGACGCTCTGCCAGCCGCCCGGCAGCTGCATGCCCATACCGGGCTGGTAGCCGAACTGGCCGTAAGCCGCGTAGCCCTGCATTCCCTGCACAAACTGCGACTGCATTTGCGGCGGGTAGCCACCCGGGTACCAGTAGCTCATGCCTTGGTTGTAGCCGTACGGGTACTGGGTATTGGTTGGACCTAGTCCGCCCGTCATCAGCTGTCGACCAGACAATGTTCAAATTTTAGAGACAAGTTTTAAAATAAATAATTCGATTCCACTCGATTCAGACGAGAGCATCAAGACTCTCTCGAGACTAGCAGAAATAGAAGAAAACGGAACGATTTAGCCTTACCTGGGCATTGTTGGCGCTACCGGGCTCGCCCGGTTCCTTGCCCCAGGAGCATTTGACATTTTGCCCGTTCAAGTCTGTATTGTGGACCGAGACGATGGCTTGTGTGGCTGACTCTTTGGAGGCGAATCTAAAAAAATAAATAAATAAAATGAGAAGATGAGTTAAAAGAAAAATAAACGGCAGAGAGAAAAGGGCAGGACGCACCTGATAAAGGCGTATCCTTTATCTTTGAAGACGCGGATCTCCTGGATCTGGCCGTAAGGGCCGAAAATCTTTTGAAGGGACTCCTCGGTAGTGCCTTGGGCCAGGTTACCGCAATAGACGGTGCAGTTGGTGGACGACGACTGGCCAAAGACTTCGTCGTACGAGAGCGGCTTGGAGCCGGCTGTAATTGGCGATATCAAAACAAATGCCGCAAACCATCAGACAACACATCAGAGCCATAACTGAGACAACAACAACGAGCCGGGCCGGGCCGTACGATTACACACACAAAAAACGAGGAAAAAAGAGAAATAGAAAGAGAAGAAATGATATCGTCGTCCGATCAGAGTCATGTGGGGATACAAATCGTCATTGTTCAGCGACAACCGACGGCGGCGTTATTCGTTCCGACAATCGATCTTTCTTGGCCGGCGCTCTCGCAGCCCGCACAGACACACGACACAATCAAAGAACGGGCGGCTCCTTCTTCTCTCTGTCTGTTGTACGGACGGGATGGAACGGACCGAGACCCGACAGTAGTTGCCCGAGTGTGGAGAACCGGGGCCAAATCGGGCGGGTTGGGCGATGGATGGTGGGTGGTGGTGGGCCGACTGGCTCGAGGAGATGATGAACATGGAAAATATTCCGGCGTCAGCCCAGCAAAAGGGAAAGAGGGGGGGTTCGCTGTTGAAAAGAGACCGAGAGAGCAATGGGTGTATACAGAACGGTGGACACGGAGAGAAGAAGAAGAAGACGAGGGAGAGAAAAAAGGGAAAGCGATCACGCGATCCATCATGAACGGAGAAGTGGGCAGGGTCTGTCTCTCTCTCTCTTTCTCTGTCGCTCAGTGCTAGACTCGCTCGCAGTTCTCTCTTCCTTCAAAGACGGATCGCCCGGTATCTCTCTATCTATCTTATATCAAATTATATATAGAAATTGTATATATATATAAACATACAGAGCGCGCGCGTGTATATATATACGGACGGACGGACGGAACGTCCAACACGCCCCTTTTTTCTTCATTCCGACAGCTCCTCACGCTCGCACACAGAGACACACTTGAATGCAATCCATGTGTGTGTGTGGGGGGTCTGTGTCTGTACTACACTTTGCAGAGGCTAATATTTCAATCAATAATGCTGGAAGGAATCCGGATGGAGAGAGCGAGAGAGGGGAAGGCCCGTCGGGCAGCATCTGCGGAGCAAAAGTGAACCGAGAGAGAGGGGAGAGAGCCCGAAAGGGACCTACTATACGCTTTCCTCCTGCTGCTGCACCGAGAGATTGTTCCTAAAAGAGAGAGAGAGGGGGACGTCGGAGCGGAAGAGTTCCAGCAAAGGTTGGGGGTCCGATTCTTCTATTGTGCGTGTGTTATACTCTATATATTCCTTTATTTCCTCTCTATTTTTTTTCCGGTCCCTTGTATTCGTTACTTATTTCCTTGTTGTTGTTTTCCTATGGTCGGTTTCTTTTCTTGAAAGCTTTCAACCACGGTCCATCGAGACGCGTCCAGGAGAAACAGGGGGCGCAACAACAACAACAAAAGGAAAGAACGGGAGGGAAGAAAAAAAAACGGACGAAAGGGACAAGAAGGGCAGAGTGATATTGGCTCTAGAGTGTCTCTCTATCTCTAGAGACAAAACCCAGAAGAGAACAAAGAAAATAGATAGATCCGTCTCCTTCTATCCTATATATATATATATACACACTTTGAGTCGGTCCGGCCTCAATAGATATATATATATATTTATATAGGAAGAAGGAGAAGGAATAGAAATATCGACCCGTCTCGTGCAGTTTTTCAGAGGAAATGTTCGTACCATCTTTAGGAGCGGGCGGTTTACGGGTGGCCCAGTTGGTGCGGATGGCCCGCGTTCCTAGCCACTGTCCGTTCATTCCGGCGATGGCGTTCTCGGCGTCCTGCAAAAGCCAAAAAGAAAGAAATAAGATATGGGAAATGAAGACAAAGAGAGAAACCAAGTTGGCAGCTCGAAACAAAAAAAAACAAAAATTTGTGGTAGTAGCCAGCGCGATGGATCAGAGACATAAAAGTCCCGTGGAAAACCAACAAAAAAGCATAGAGAAGAAGAAGAAGAAGAGGGAAGAAAAAGACGCAACAACCGCGCTGCCAACACGCAGAGAGAGACACAATCCCCAACGGGAGAGACAGAACGAGGGAGAAAGTCAGCCGGAACGTGTACATCCCTTACGGAAGTGGCGGCGGCAGCGGCGATGGTGGTGGTGGAGGAGAGCGAAAAGGAGGAAAAAAGGGAGACGAAATAGAAATAGAAATAGAGTCAGAGAGAGAGAGAGCTATATAGTTTCTTTGCAATCAAGAGATGGTCCGTGGACCCTGGTGGATGTAGTAGAAGGGGCCGCCGTCGCGGTCGTAGCGGCAAAGTCAGTCAGAGAGAGATAGAAAGGAGGAGCTTAATAGAATCCCAATCTTGCATGTGCGCCGCTGATGGTAGTCGTCGGCGATGGTTTCCCAGAGAGTCCGTGCCCGAGAGAGAGAGAGAGACTCGGAAAGGAAAGAAAAAGGGAAAAAGGGAAGGGCCGCATCCGCCGCAGAGAGAAAAGAAATCCATCAGGATCTCAATTAGTTGGCCAGAGCTTTGGGGAATATACAGAGCAGCAGGACTAGCAACAACAGCAGCAGCAGCAACACAAGAAGAACAGAAGAGAGAAGACGACTGGAGAGAGTGCGTCTCTACACACAGCAGAGATGGATATATACGGAAGAGAGAGAGAGGATCGATAAAAGAGAAAAGAAAAGTAAGAAGAACGAGATAGAACCGAGAAAAAAACAGAAAAACAAAACAAAACGAAGAAAAAGGCGGGAGCCATTTGGAAGGCAGAAAAGAGAGATGGCCAGCCAGAATAAGGTCCTTGACACTGATCTCTCTCTTTTCTCTCTTTTCTTTTTTTCGTCTTCTTTCTTGTTACCATTTTCCCCATCCAACTCGCCTTTTCACTACGCGTATTGACATACAGACGGATAGAGGAGACAAGAGAGCACCACAGCGCATAGACTAAGAAGAATAGATGCACACAAAGATGCCAACAGATCCACCAGCACCAGAAGAATAGACAACAACAACAACAACAACAAAGTAACAACAACAACCAAAAAATCTTTACCGATTTCTTGACGAAAGAAACGAATCCATAACCCTTGGATTTGAGCGTCTGGGGGTCTCGCACCACGCGGCAGTCTCTGTTACAACAAGAAAAGAGAGAAAACACAACATTAGACGAGGCAAACAAGGCATTTATTAAGGATCGAAAGAGCAGAGGTCAACGAAAAGCCTCGCTGGCCTTTTTTGATTGATTTAAGAGAAAACCATGGCACTAGGAAAAGAGGCAATCAACTCGAGTCGACCCCAACGTCAATAATAAAAACGGGGGCAAATCCGGTCAAAGTGATTTGATCAATTCTGACCAGACCAGAAAGAAGAAATGAAATAAAATATCCCCAGTTTGGAATTGGACGACGACGAAGTCGTTCAAAATGAAATAAGGAAAGAGAGAAAGAGAGAGAGAGTCAGGGGGTCGTCGCATCGCTCCAAATCCAGAGCAATAGTGTGACACAGAGGGGCGTCGCACATCCCAGCAGATTGACGCCGTTATTGGGACACAGAGGATGGAGAGAGAAAAGAAAAAAAGAAAATAGAAAAACCGCCCAGTCAAGCCGGACGGACGGCTCTCGGATCGATTTCTTTTGCCCTTTAATCTATAATATATCTCTCTCTCGTGTTTACGATGACGACTATGATCATTTTCCAAAAGTATTCTATTTATTTCTCTCGGGTTTCCCTAGAAAGAAAAGGAGGAAGGAAGGACAGAAAACGCCTTTATTTGATTTCTCAAGGGCGACTAGGAGGCGTCGTTGTTGATGGTCCTGTTCTACTACTTTTTCCTCCACCGCCTCCGCCACCAAGGCCGCCTCCTTCTCCTCCTCCTCCTCCTTTTTCTGTGTGTCTGTGTTGTGATTTTCATTCTTTTTTCCTTGTACGATAGTAGTAGTAGTAGTCGGGGGCCCATCTTTTTATTGTGCGCTGTCGAGGCGTAGAGTAAGAATACAGGAAAAGGCGGCTAAGGACGACGACAGCGACGGCAGCACAAGGGGTTGAAGCGTCGTCGTCGTCGTCGCTCTCGTGAATTCGCATCGCTTATTCCTAATCTCGGAGCGGCAGCCAACTGGATGCGACTGGAGCTGTAGAGAGTGGGTGGAAAAGGGGGGAGGCCAAGAAGAGAGAGAGAGAGAGAATCAACCATTCCTATCCAATGTGGCGTGAAACGCAATGGCGATGAATTCCTCAGCTCTCGACGTCTCCGAATAAGAAGAAGGGGGGAACCAAGCCGGAGCAGAGAAAGAGAGAGAGAAAGGGGAGGAAAGAAAAAGAAAAAAAAAAGAATCAAAGGAAATAAAAGAGAAAGGGCGAACGATGGAGGAAATAGGAGAAATAGGCTAAAGAGTAGTCGTAGTAGTAGTAGGGTTGGTGGTGTCGTTATGACGCTAGACAACCGACTCGCAATCAGAAACGTGCCGGTCCCATCGGACAAAACTATTCCTCTTCTTTCCTCACACTCTCTGACTCCCTCTCTCTCTCTTTCTATATATAATATTCTCTGTTGAATAGTTTCCGATGATATCGACTTATTGGCGCTGCCGCGAAGAGAGTGGAGAGAGAGATGTCTACACATTTCCTTTTTTCCTGCTCCTCTCCAAGAGAAAACAAAAGAGAAATGGGGAAAAAAAGAAGAAGAAGAAGAAGTCGGTACGAGGCATTACACGCACAGACAGACACAGGGAGAGAGAGAGCGGGGTAAGGAGGCGAGGAGCGCGAGTTGGATGCGAGATTGATTTCAAAAGGAATTATTCATGACAACACGACTGGCAAAGGGACTAGAGGAGGAGGTACGCGGGGCTCGCAGCTCGGGTGATTAACGTTATTAAATCAATATGAACGTGGAGGGGCAAGAGGGCCAGAGCTGCTGCTGCTGTTGGCGGAGTAGCGGCGCCCATCATACTACTCTCGAATGCCAACGAGCAACTCGACTACGTCCTACACGCACACCTCGCGACTAGACGAAAGAAACGAGTGTAATCAATCCCACTCACAACTCTCTCAAGACTCGAACGCACAGTACTGCTGCCGGCCTGCCTGCCCATCAAGCATCGATAGTCTAGCTCTCTATTTCTCTCGCTGTTATTAGTAGAAGGGCGGCGGCGGAGGTCTACCAGTTTCTTTCTAACGAGGCGGTGGGGCCTAGTGTGAATTCGTAATCAAGCGGCAGGGTTATTCCTAAAGGGAAGACCGTTGCCGCCGGAGAAGGAGAAGAGAGAGCGGCTTGAAATGAAGAATTTGCATTACAAGAGACAACGAGAGGCAGCAGCTAGAAAAGCTCTTGGCCGACGATCTTTCGTCGAGGTGGCGCATACACAAGAGAGAGAGAGAGACGGAGACGACGACCCCCTAAAGGGTCCAAAATGCAAATGCCATCATCATCAAGAATGGTCTTTTAATGAGAAAACGCCGGGTCGGGGTCGCTGCCGCCGCCGCTGCTCCTCCATTTATACAAAACGGGTCGGGGTAGAATAGAAACGACGAGAAAGGGGAGAAGTGAAATTTCCCAAAAAGGGGGAAAAAAAACAGGAGCGACAGACAGGGGTCGGCGTAAAAGGCAGTGGAGTCGTCGGGTGCAAGACACGCAGAGAGAGAGAGAAGGAGAAGAAGAGTCTAGCCGACATATTAGAAATACCCAACGGGACTAGCGCGCACTCGTCTTCTTCTTTTTCTTTTGGCTCCTTCTACCGCTCGGTCGCTCACAAGGAATTCGACGTCTTTAACTATGATTACTATCTCTCTTCTTCTATTCCCGCCTTTGATCCCGCGACCGAGAGAAAGAAGAAAAAAAGATCAAGATAAGAAGAGATCCTTTTTCTCTCTCTTCTTTCCCTCCGCTTTCTTTCTTTTTTGCATTTCGATTTATTCGAGATATATACATGGATTTTTGTCTTCTCTTCTTCTCTCTCTCTCTCTCGCTTCCCCCTCTAGCCCCATTTTCTGTTTTTGTTGTCGAGTTCAAGCCGCGAAAGGGTCGTCAAGGGTTTGGATGCATTGTAGCGCGCGCGCCCGGGCTGTGGTGTTGGTGGAGGCCAGTCGCTTACAGCCGTGCGCGCTCGCTCGTACCCATAAATCAAACAAACAAATAAATAACGACGACGACGACGACGACGACGCTACAGTACACTACTAGAAGGCGCGCAAGGCTCCGGAAAAGATCAAGTAGGGTAGCGCGCGAGCAGTCACCGAAAAAGAGAGCCCCGTTTCTTCCCAACACAAAAGAAAGAAAGAAAAAAAGGCCTAGCGCAAAAAATGGAGGAATAAAATAAAAACCACCGACGCTGGCTGCCAGTGAGGAAGAAGAAGAAGAAAGAAAGAAAGAGAGAGACACGCCGGGTCCAGAGAAAAAAAGAGAGGGTCGAAGAAAATGGTGATAAATGAGTGGATGTGCCTGGATTCCCCGATGAAAAGAAAAGAAGAAGAAGAGGAAAAAGAGAGACGTTGCGCGCGTCAAGAAGCTGTAAGAGAAGGAGGGCGAAAAAAGAAAGGAAAGAGAAGAGAGCGATAGGTAAAAACGCTCACGAAGTCGACCGACGGGTCGAATACCAAACAGGTTTGGCGCGCTCGTCATTTCATATCATCCAGGAGAGCCCAGCAGTAGCCGAGGCATCGATGGAACCCCACCACCGAGGGATCCCAAAAGAAGGAAAAACAAAGAAATCATCGATTCGGCTCTTCTTTAGACATCAGACAATATATATAGATGTATTATATATATATATAATACAAAGATATAACGATAGAAGCAGCAGGGGCTTCAAGATTTGATTTGATCCGGGCATCCACATGACGTTCCGACCAGCTCGAAACAGAAAACAAACAAAAAATGAAAAGTCTGAGGGGGAAAGAAACAATGGAGGGGCCAAATTGAACTAACAAAAGAATGGAGAAACGCGCAGTGAAATTCGATTTGGTCATTTGACTAGACAGGGGCGCCTACACAAGGCGTCGTCGTTCAACATGGCGACTACACAGACAAGTTCACTTTTTCTTTTCTTTTCTTTCTCTCGTCTTTTTTTTTTTTCTCGAAGAGAGCAAGAACACCTAACTTGCCTCTTTACGCTCCCTTAGTTTCGCCCGACCCATTTTCCCCTATAATCTTCAGGAGAGAAGAAGAGTGAAAGTCTGCACGTCGTCTCCGTCCTAACTCGTTGTCGGCGGCGTCTTCCAAAATAGAATTTCAGAGCGAAAAGTTTGAGACGTCGGCGTCGTCGACTTTTTCTTTGCGCCCGTCCCTCCGCTGCCAACACACAGACAGACAGACAGACACAGAGACAGACACAGAAAAACCTCGTTGCGCGATCTATGCAATAGGCAAATTCGATTTGTCCGCTTTTCAAGACGTGGAATGTCGTCGCCACTGTCGATTGAATTGAAGCCCATTCCGGACCAGCGCAGCGGGCAGCGGCAGCCGGTCCGTCCGGGCCGATCGATAACGGCAGCAGCGCGGCGGGCCCCACCCCAATCGCTTAGGTCGGCGATTCTCTTCTTCTTCCTCCTTCCTCCTCTTTCCTTCTTCCCTTCTATAGTGTCCGCTGATGTGATGATGCGGTCACAATGTCAAATGGATCAAACCGAATCGAATGATCCAAAAAGGACAAAATGTTGTGTCGGACCGCCGATATAAATACAAGATGACAAATTGCGACTTACGAGATCTCTCCGAAAGCGGCAAAGGCGTCGCGGAGCGTGTGCGTCTCGATTTCCGGGCTCAGGTCCCCCACGAAAATGTGGAAATGTTCTGCAAATGAAAGAAAAGGAAAAAGAAAAACACGTGAAACATTGATACAACAGCAGCAGCACACAAATGGCAATTTTCTGCTAAATTCGGACGGCCAACGGGCGGAATATCAGACAAAGAGAAGAATAAGGAAAAAAAAGGAAGACAATGATAATAAAAGAGAGCGGCTCTGCTGCTGCTGCTGCCGGCTCGTTCGTGAAAGAGAGTGAGACTTGTCTCTGGGGAAATAATCCAAAAAGGAGGCCAAGATCTTTCTCTCTCTCTTCTCTTGTTTCTTCTTCTTCTTCTTCTAGTGGCGTTCATACAGAAGCACACATCCTTTAACCCCATTTAACTCTTCGCGGGTCGAGAGAGAAGAGAAGAGAGCCAGTGGGAGGTTTTGGGGCGTCGCCGATTTCAAACAAGGACCTCCGCTATTACCAGTCTCTCTCTCTCTCTCTTTATTCTTTTGATTAAAGGAAAAAAAAAAGAATAGAGCTCTGGATATATTGACGTTACCAAGTGGCCAAATATGTACCTTTTCCCACTTGAACCCTTACGCAACACGCAGAGAAGAAACGTCAGGACGACCTTTTAGCTTATTTTCTTCTTCTTTTCATTTGGCTTATTCTCTCTCTCTCTATATATTTACTAGCGACTAAACACATCGACTGGAGGAGGGAGAAAAAAGAGTGTACCGTACAGTGTGCAGTGTAGTCGAGTAGGAAAGAGAGCGGAGATCAATGAGCATGAGAGCGCAATGTGTCGAGGGAGCCATTGGACGGGAAAAAGAGAGACGGCCGTCAGGTGGCCCCATGTTCGATTCGCGCCATCAATGGCCCGTTCTCCTGATTACGTACACGCACATAAAAATGAAAGGCGACGGGCCGGATGGAACCCCCAGCCACACCAGCTACACCAGCCACACCAGCAGAGTAACTCACTCTGTAGACTGTGCAGCAGCTCTGCCACTGTTTCTCATCCGACCTAGCACCATAAATATTTGCCAGCCAAGGCTCTTGCCATTGCCATCGCCATCGCCGCCGCATAACCTCTCCATCGCTCCCGTCTGAATATACAGATACTCTATATCATAATGGGATGTCATAAATACGCCCAAAAGAGAGAGAGAGCCCGGGTCCGCCGACGCCGACGCCGAGACGTTATTCCTCTCTCTCCCTTTGCCATCCAATCCCATTCGGATGGGCCTCATGTTTTGATTAAAACAGCAGCAGCAGCGCCGGGAGCCAATGGTAAGAGACGGAGAAGGGGGGGCGACGACCGACGAGACCAGCTAGACGGATGGGATCAACTCGCCAAAATTCCATCCGCCCGGCCTCCGCCAACAACATTTCCGCATCTCTCCGCTGCCTACTCAACTTGATTCGACATTGGCCCCGACGTCCTCTTAAATCATTCAAGTTAGACTCGGCCGTCAGAAAGAAGAAAAGGAGCTAAACAAAGTTTTCCATCAGGAGAAAGCGGACAAGCCAGGAGCAATGGCGGTACTGATACTACTCCTACAACTCCTCGTCGCCATATATCTCTCCGTCACCCTCCATCCAAACTCCCAATGGCTCTTAATGCTTTCCCTCCTCCTCCTACTACTGCTACTACGACCAAATGGCCTGTGTCTCGGTCCCGGGTCCGGCTGTTTGGGAACAACTGGAGGAGAGAAACAGGCAGCCGGCGTAACGCCATTTGATGGCCCGACAGCGTCAAGCTCCAAAGACCAAGAAGAAGAAGTCGAAAAAAATACGTTTTCTAGCCCGGTCTGTATAGCCGGCTCAACCAATCCGACCGAGAGTTCTTCATTCTCCTCCTCCTACTCCGCCGTCCGTGTATATAATACGCCTCGTAAAAAAACAAAATAAAAGGCGCAAGCGAAATAAAAACAGCTCAAAAAAGCTAACGGCCAAAGAGAGATTAAAATGGAAATCCATTCTGACCGACGCTCAAGGATTTTTATGACGGGCTTGGCCGGCATGAACTGGGCAAGAAGGGAAAATAGCATGACGGAGGGAGGGAGGGAGCTCGAGTCTTTTCCGCCTTCGTCATCTGCCGAGCAGGTGATTGGAACGGTCGAGACATCATCAGGTCCATTCATTAAGATGTTGTGTGTGGCCCGCTGCCGACCAGATAGCCCCACCGCTTAATGGGCGAGTCCGTCCAAAATCAAAGAGAATAGAAACTGGTGTAGTTCCATTACGTCAACGATTACATTCTTCCTAATGATGGGAGCGCCCAGTTGTTCCAGGTGGACAAGTTGCCTAGCTGAATCTTACAAGGATCGGTCAGCCAATCGATAACTTTTTCTATCTTTCTTTTGATTACTACTGGACTCGTAGTCTACTGGACTGTTTTGTGTCTTATTGATGTCTAAATAGAGTCGTATAGATGCATCCATCCATCTCTGGTCTCAGTAGTATTCCGGCTTCTTCCTTTTTCCTCTCGCTTTCTCTTAAAGCTTCTCCTCATTTCTAGACGACTCATTGACTATGATGGATTGATTCCATCCTACTGGCGCAACGCGCGCTCAGACTCCCCATCTCCGCCTCCACGACGTCCGGAAGGCGGATGTATCCCCCGTCAGACGAAAGAAAGAAGAGAGAGAGAGAGAGGTTGCATGATTGCCGACGACCACTAAGTCTCTGTGTATACCGACGTCGACGTCGACGACGACGACGGAGGTCGGGTGTCTCTTTAACTCGGCAACGGCCTCCGACGACGACGACGACGACGAGGCTGCAAGATGGATTATCAGTAGCTAGTGACAGTAACAGCCGGGCAGCACCCCACCCACTCACCCACACTAGGAGCAGAGAAAAAGGGGAGAGAGAGAGAGAGAAAGGGAAAGGGGAAGAAAAAAGAAAAGAAAACGGAGGAGCGGATGATGATCAAATCAAAAGGAATGGCACTAACACAGAGGACAGACAGACAAAAAAGACTCTTGCGGGGCTCTTTCTCTCTCTCTCTCTCTTCGCCGAGCGACGACTGCCATCTCGTATTGCTTCCGCCCCTCTCTCCGGCCCCAGAAAGAAAGATGGCGTCGAAAGATAAGAGGGGCCACATCAAGAAAGGGAAAAAAAAGAGGCGAAAAAGCCCATCTCGTGCCATCATCCGTTGCCGCTGCCGCCCCTCTCCGTACAGAGAGAAACACACAGAGACAGATATAAATAAATACATACAAGGAGAGCGGGGGGTAGGGGGCGCAATGTGGTGCGTGCGTGCGGCTGGCTGCCGACGAGCATTGATCAACTGATGGATATCGTCTTAGTACAAGGGCTACACCGACTAGACCAAGAGAGAGAGAATATTCTCTCGCTCTAGTCGTCGTCGTCGATATAGAAAAATCCCCCATACCCCTGAAGAAAAAGAAAAACATCCGGAAATCCTCTTGCACCCTCTACGTTCGCATCCTCCTCCACACAACTTGATCTACCCAGAGAGAGAGAGTGTCACAGCAGCAGCAGCGGCGAAAAGAGGAGAATGGAAGAAAAAGAAAAAAAAAAGCGATTGATCATCCGCCGCGGAGCAAAAGATGAAACGAAAAGAGTCAGAGAGAGAAAGAGAGAGGAGGCTAGTATAACGCCAAGAAGGGTGGTGGTAGTAAAAAGAAGAAGAAGAAGAAACGGAAGGAAGATGAGCAGCAGCAGCAGCCGCCGCTGCCGTTCTTGATGAAGATCAATGGCCGCACACACAACCCAGAGCAAAAGTTTTCTTGGCTAAAGCGACCGAGCAACGGAAGAAGAAGAAGAAGAGAAAAAAAAAAGAGAAAAGGTTCTCTCAAAGAACGTCGAACCAGAAAGAGAGAGATAAGGAGAGAAAAAATAAATTCTATCCAGCTTTCTCTTCTTCTCCGTCAAGAACTCTGGGTGGAGGAGGAGGAGGATGATTCACAAAGTGAGAGAGACACGTTGCGCTCACAAGTCAACATTCCATTTCGCCAACGACTGTCAACCGGGCTGGGCCCGTCAAGTTATTTTCGGTACAGTGGACACCACCCGGCCCAGTCAACGACAACAACAACAAAATACGAAGCGTCTCTGACGATGAAAATCGACAAAAAGGGAAAGAAGAAGAACGAGGCGGACAGGATAAGACCCAGTCGGCAGAAAGACAGACAGACAACTATATATATATATTTCTCTATATTTTCTATATTTATAAATCTATATCTAGGCGACGACGACGTCGACGACGGCGACAGCAACAAAAAAGAGAAAAAAAGAGAGGGGTGAAAATTGATAAATGCAACGGGAGAGGAGAGAAAGAAGTGCCCGTCAACGTCGTCCCGCCACGAAATTGAATTCGAACGGCTCTCCCTTTCAGACGCGGCACAAGTCAATAAGAGCCCGGCGACAGCCACGCGCTCCTCAAAATCCGATCGACGTTAAAGTCCGTCTCTTCCCTTTTGCTGTTTGCAGAGAGAAGACGGGGGCTCTACTACACAAGCGCCGAAAGAGAAATGCCAGAAACCCAAAGTGACACCCCCTCCCCGGACAACAAAAAAAAACCGCCTCTAGGTTCGTCTTCTTCAATCATCTGCGCGTTACACAACACCAAAAGAGATACAGTCGACGCCATTTTTTGCCTCTCTCGGAAAAAAAAAGAAAAAAGAAAAAAGAAGGGAGAGCCGTTTTCACGGTTGGCTTCGACTTCCGACACCGCAGCACTCGGCCTCTCTCTGGGCCGGACCGAAAGTGGCGGAACTACTACTACTCGTCGGGGTAGGACTAGTAGTACTACTTCTACTACTCTGTTCAAGTGCATCATCGGAGATTAGTCGTCATCACGCTCTGTCGATTTCTTCCCTCCAGAGCCAAAAAGAGAGAGAGAGAGAGACGGGGCACTGAAAACACAACTGCTAAACAATCGTCCGAATCGCTGCGCTTTTCATCTTCTCTGCTCTCTGCTATCGACCACACGGCGAATGACGTCGCCCCCCTTTTCAATAGAGAGAGAGGGACGGAGGAAAAGTTAAGACGGGCCGTCTGTCTCTACGTTTGTAATGACCGAGTACCAGTAGTCGACGTACTATACATCCATCGGCTGGGCCATCAGATAAACAGGGATGCCGGTGCCGGCCGCCGTGTTCTCTGGCGCGCACCATCGGACAGGAAAAGGAAAAGAACAAGATGGAATCCAAATAAAACGACTGGCAGCCAGCACAGCTGCTGCCAGCCCAGGCTCTCTCTCCGTTCCTTCTTTCAATCGGGAAAGAGAACTAACCACCAAGAGACATTTCCCCATGAACATGACATTACTCTGTGAATGACAAAAACCTTCTTCTTTGTTGGGCCTCAGGGGTAGAAAAGAGGAGGACGGCCACGATTTCGATGGTAACAAGCAACAAACAGTTTTCCTTCTAGATCCCTTCTCCGTATTTTTTTTTTACATGATTATTCCCATAGTATATATATTCCTCGCGGCCTCTCCTCTAACCTTCTTAACAACTCGCCTTCATCTCCTTTCAGTGGATGCGCGACGTCAGAAACATGCCGGCGGCAGCGGCCGCCGCAGATAAGATCAATAACAGACCGCCATCTTATTATCATCATCTTCTTTTGACTCGGCCTCCTCCTCCTTGCGTACACATATCGCCATTATAGACGATACACTCTCTGTCGCGCGCACATTTGTAATGGAAAAGAGAAAAAAACATTCTAGCAGAACTACATCAATATCGAGAGGGGGAAGAAAATGCCTACCACCAACCCTATCTACAGTGCACATCCGGATGGACTTGTCATTCTACCGTTTTGTTGTGTCCAAGGCAGAGCCGTCGAGCCATTGACGAAGGATTTGTGTGTGCGCGGAAGCGGACGGCGCAAACATGGAAGGAAAAAAAAGCCAAAGAGAGCGTGGGCTGGCTGGGGCGTGGTTCAGGCATTTTTTTTTTTGAAAACGGGGTACGACATGTAACCCAACATGTAACATAGATATAAATAAATAAATAGGGCGCATCAGATAATCAGAAAGAAAAAAAAGAGAAAGAAAGAAGAAGAAGAGAAAAGTTTTCCGCTTGTGCTGCGGCTTGCGGCCTAGCGGAATACGCACGCAGGCTGCACACAAGAGATATAGACGTACGAGCGGCAGAAGCAGAGTAGCAAAGAGCGGAAAAAGGAAAGACAGTGAAGAAGGATCGGCAGGATTGCCGGGATAAGACACTCGCATTCACGCAAAAAAAAGAGGAAGAAGAAAGAAGGAGAGGAAACCCAAATCTGAAAAGAGACGCAGAGGAGCCAAGATGCCTCTTTTCTTTTTTTGTTCCTTTTCCGGCTCTTTCCGGATGAGACGCGCCGAATAAGAAATTTTTTTTCTCTCTATCGAGAAAGAGTCGGCGCCAGTCACGTGACCCCCTCTCTCTCGAAAAAAAAGTTTTTCTCCTCAACTCAAAGTGAAGAAAAAGTTGGTAAAGGTTGATAACGTCACTGTGCGACGACGACGACGACGCCGACGACGCTTCCCTCCTCAAAAAGAAGAAGAGGGGAGCGTGAACGATGGGGTCTTCTCCTACTCTCTACTAGTCCCGCGTTCAATCAGGATACAATCACGAGCGACTGCTCTCCCTCCTTCTTTTTGCTTCTTTTCTTTTCTTTTTCTTTCGTCAGAGACCAAAGAGAGAGAGAGAGAATCATTTCCAATGTTTTTCAACAGTCGGAGAGATCCCAGTGGGCGACGGATTCTCCGCTGTCGCCCAACGCCCGGCTGCAAAATCTTGTTAACAGTCGACACAACGAAAACCCAAAATCCTCGCCACCACGTCTCCTTTTACCTCGGCGTCGAAACACGAGCTGCTGGCATTTTAGACATCATCGTATAAATATATATTTGTAGGGTGGTCGTCGCCCACCGAGGAAATAATAGCGAAATGGCTGCCAAAAACCACCGCCCTCGCCGCAACAACAACAACAACCCGTTGTGTGCGCGTTTTCGGTGGTAGAGAGAGCGCCGCCCTATTTCAAAACGAGACAACCATCTCCCCCCCCCCTCCTTCCTCCGCCTTGCAGTATAAATAGACGCCTATGTATATGCTGCATGTTGTCATGAAAGAGGACGTCGAGCGTGTGCTGCTGCTGCTACGATCGATATCAAATCCTCTGGCGCGCGCTCCACCCAAAACTCGCCCTACTCGCCCCTTTTGCGGGAGCTCTGCGAAATGACCAAACTCTCTCCCCCCTTCTCCCTTCTCTTCTCGGGATAGACACACACACAGACACACAGACACGTAATCCAATCAACGACGACACCGAGCCGCGCAATCAAGCCGAAATGGATAGACTCTCTGTACGCGCTCTCTCTCTCTCTCTACTTCTCTAGATGAATGCGGGGTGGTGGGGTATCAACAATGCTTTTTGATAACATTACGTCGACTGTTATTGAAATAGAAGGCGGTTCAAACTCTTTTTTTTTTTGGAAACAGAGAGAGAGAAGCACCTCGACTGCATGCAGACGGAAAATCCTATAAAGGGATAGAGAGCGATAGGTCGGCGACACTCCATCACGATCCCCAACCGGAGAGAGGTGAGGACACGAGTACAACAACGGCTTCTTTTTCCCTTTTCCCTTTGGATTTTTCGGGGTTGGATGCGAAAAGAAAAAAAGGGAGAGACGAGTGTGTGTCGAGATGCATCTATCATATCAGGCACCGCCTTGTTTATTCTCCTCCTTTTGTCTTTTGACATCGTTTCCAGGAAAAAGCCCATCTTTTGGATGTTTTTATTGACGACATTGCCGGCGCCCGCAACAACATGCAGACCAGACGATATCACATCAAAATACTAGAGGAGAGATGGACAAGCGACAAGAAAGAGATGGATAGCTACATCTATTGCAATTGCAACTTCTCGCAACATTCTTCCAGAATTCGAGAGCCAGTCATCCATCAGAGCGTCGTCGTCGACTATTTATTTGGCCATTCGACGTCGACTCCCAGTGTGCGTCTATATAAACAGCTGTAACGTCGGCCCGGTGTCTAGTCCAACATGTTTCCCCCATTTAAACATCGACGACGTCTCAGAGCTCCAAAGTTGTTGATTCAAGAATTGAAGAAAAAAAAGAGTCAAGCGCCCGGGGCATCGTCGTTTGACAAGCGATATCTACTACGGTACTACTATCCAATTGGAAACGCCTCGGTCGTAATGTGACTCGATAAAGAGGAGACGACAATCAGCGGGGCCGAATCGATCGCGCCCTACAACAACGAGGTAACAACAACTCCCCCCGAAAACAGAAAAAAAAGAAGAAGAGAAAAAGAGGTCTTGAAAAAGGTGGTAGACTGGCAAAGAGCCGATTTCAGTTTGGAATCGATCGGCGCGCGCCAAATGTCTCAACAGAAAGAGAGAGAGAGCCGTACGCTACTATGCACACAGACACATGCAGTTGACAATCAATTGGGACCTTCCAAAATGGCGCTAGATAATACGCGCCCTGGCCCAACACACAAAGAAGCTCTTCTCCAACCAACAACCGAAAAAGAAAAAAAAGAAAACAAATCAAACCGACTACAAGGGGGAACAATTCGTAGAGGAGCGAGAAAGAAAAAGAAAAAAGAGAGAAATCGACTAAGGAAGAGACCAAACAGTGGTGGTGGGTGCTAGTGGTAAGAAGTAGCGAAAAACCCGAAAGACTCTGGGCTGGAATCGAGTGTTGGCGTGACCGACGACGACTTTGCTTGTCTTTCGTTCCACGCTCCGCGGAACCGACGGTTGTTCCCCCCCTTTTTTCTTTCTTTCCAGTATCTACAACAACGACGACTGGGGCATTTTCGGGATAATCCCCCCCAGCCAATATAATATATCGCGCTCCAGAAATAAAAAAGAAAAAGAAAGTCAATCTTCGAGTTGACGTTTTTCTCTTTTTCTCGTTAGACAACAACATGGTTGCGAGGGGCGGCTGGCAAGCGGCCGGGGACAAACTCTCTCTCTCTACCAGCTCTTCCATAAAAAGAGAGAAAAAAAAGAAATGGACGGACGGTTGATTCTTTTGCTTTCAAGTACGCGGACAAGTGGACCCGAGAGAGAGATGGACCAAGCCCGTCTGACACCCTCCCAGTTCCAATACACATAACAAAAGATTTCAGAGAGCAGAGCGCCGCGTGTCGACGACACGTCGCCGATAATGTCCGTCTCTTTTTTCTTCTCTCGGAACAGTTTCCAGATATGATGGGCCGTTGTGTATCGGAGAAAAAGATGAGAGATGGATGTGTGACGAACGATGGAAAGGACGTCGATATCGAAACGACGGCGCAATCTGCGGCCGTTGCGGACGACGGCTGTCTATTGACCTACTGGAATGAGGGTCGGAATGACGACGACGACGACGATGATGATGATAAAAAGAAGGAAAAGAAGAAGAAGAAGAAAAAGGGTTGGAAAAGAGACAAGGAAGAAACAGAGGTCGCGAGATGTCTCAAAAGAGAAGCGAAAAGAAGAAGAAAAGGAAAAAGAGAGAGAGAAGAGGAAATGGGTTCTTGATGCGGCCCTCAACCCCCTCCGTTTCGCCTCGCCCATCAGTCACTGTTCTTCCTCTCTTTCCTTCTTTTTCTTCTTCTTCATTTTCTTCTTCTTCAGAAGCAGCAGCGGGGCCCGTGATAACGAGCAAGTCGCTACGGGCTCCTCGGCAGCAGTTCTCGCTACCCCACTTGGACAGGACCAAACCGTCCGCCCTGCGCGCCGGCGTCCCATCAGCCGTGACCATTAAACACAGAGAGAGAGAGAGCGAGAGGCCTTTCTTCCCTCCCCCCTACCCCTCGAGCAGCTGCCATGATGAGCGAACGGACCCTGAAATGTTGTCCGACGAGGACCCGAGCTATGCGCGAAAAGAAATAACCCTAAACAACAAGGACGACGTCGACGTCGACGACGACAACAACCTCAGGGCCTAATCATTATTGTAACGATTCAAACATGTTGCCATGTCTCTCCTAGAAGGACGGACAGACGGGCCGGAGCATGAAAAGGCCCCAAGGGCCTCAGAGCAGACAGACAGTTTATCAGCCGGCTGGAACTGGAATTAGCTTGTGGACAGGAGGAGGACGTTACCGTTGCTGTTCTGACAGTGGCCGTTGGCCGTGCTGCTGCCTCCTCCTCCGCTGCTGGCGCTGCTGCTGCTGCTCCCGCTACCGCCGTGTCCGTTGACGCTGGCCGCCGCCTTCAGAGTCAGGTGAGCGATCGGAAGACCGGCTCCGGCCGGATGGGCTCCAGCGGCCGCCGCCGCAGCCGCCGCCGCCGAAATGCTCAGCAGATCCGCTGGTTTCGGCTGGTGCTGTTGCTGTTGCTGTTGCTGCTGTTGTTGTTGTTGTTGTTGCTGGTGGTGATGGTGGTGGTGGTGGTGGTGCGGATGGTGATGGTGCGGCTGGTGCTGGTGCTGTAGAGCACCGGCCAGAGCGGCGGCCGCTCCCGGGTGGTGATGGTGGAGGTTGTGATGACCGGCCAGGGTCATGGCGGCGGCCGGCATCATCAGCGTCGACATGGCTGCCAGCATCGAGCCGGCGGGTGCGGATGCAGCGGCTGCCGCAGCGGCCGCAGCCGCTGTGGCCGCTTGGTGGTGAGCTGCCGCTGCCGACGTCGGATTGGGCCGCGGCTGGTAGAGCGAGTACCAGCTGAGGAGCAAGTCTTCGGCCGCTAAGGGGTCCGTGGTGAACTGTTGGCAGGCAGCCGCCGCTGCAGCCGCTGCAGCGGAGGCCGGCAGACAGACGGACAGTTCAGTAGCCTCAAGACTCGTCGCCGATGCTGTCGGCGTCGTCGTCGTCCTAGCTGCTGCTGCTGCTGCCACTAGGGCCGTTGTCGAAGGACGATGAGAGAGGAGCGCGGATGACGACGCTGACGTCTTCCGCCTCTTGGCCGGCTGACTGAAACTACTGCTCGTCGTCGTCGAACTGGGCGGGCAGGCTAGCAACGGTCCAGTGTCGAGCCCGGCTTGCACTGGGAGCCACAACCAGGGACTTTGCCTGAGAGGCTGGAGATAGTCAAACGACTCCGTTTTCCCGTCCGCTTACTGGCCACAAACGGGACAACTTTCGCTCGCGTTTCTCAATCGTTTCGTCGGCCCGGCCTTCACTTGGTTTTTCTCGATTTTCAGCGGGTTTTTGTCTTTCGGTGAAAAAATAAGAGACAATGTTCGTGGCCGAATCGATGATTTCAGAGTTCAATGGGCAAATCCGCAAATGGGCCGAGAAAAAAATGACACAGGAGAAAAGAGGTCGACACAACACGGTTCTTAGTTTTTAAATGGGGTAGGGGGGGAATCCTGGAGAGAATTGGAAGATTGTGTGGCCCAGTTATTGGGTGAATCCAGTGACGGCAAAAAGAGCGAGTGGAAATGTAGAGAGAGTTGCGAGTCTCAAAGAGAAAAGCAGACACAACGGAGGTTGAAAAGAGGAGCAGGAACGAGGCAGGACGACCGACCGATCCCGTCTGGCCCGTTTCTATCGGGGCGACTCGAGAGTAAACCTCCTCCGCAAGCCGACTTGCTACTCAAATTCCTCCCTCTACGCCACTACCACCCTCTCTGTCTCTATAGCTGGCCCACTCTTTCCGCCCTCCTGGCGACAGCTAGCATCTAGCAAAGAATACAAATAAGAGACGAGAGGGGAGCATCGACGCAGGCGCCGTTGGATCCTGAGTCGCCGGGTGGGAGGGCGCGTCCGAATGCGCGCGCCGCCGCCACCGAGTTTCTCTCTCTGCCGTTACAGTGCCAATTTCCACAAGACGTCTCTAGGATCCATCGCTAGGAGCATATCGCGGGCAATATCAAGCCCGACGGACGGACGGGCCGAGAGATGTGTTGGGCGAGGGGAGAGGGAGAGAGAGCGTGTGCGCGCCACCTGACACTAGTCTACTAGAAACGACTACTGGGTCGTTCGCTTTTGTCGGACGGGCGGCGAAGAAACAGATGGCCCGTTAAGAAATCGATCCCCCACTTTTTTTATTCTCTTTCTCTCTCCGTCCGTCTCGTCGATCGAAAACGCGAGGAGCAATGACAACAACAAGAAAATGAAATGAAAACAACAACAACGAGAATAGACGACGGGCCGGCAGAGAATCTGACTGCAACGGACGCGCCAGATGGCCCCGACGAAATGAGAAAACAAAATAAAGTCACAGCTAGAAAGAGAGAGAGAGAGATGAACCGGCCTGAAAAAGTGAGAAAGAGAGTTTGGCCGGCATGCGAGGCGACGCTTTGACTGGGCACAAAGTCACGCAAAGGACTGAGCAGTGTGTCCAGATCGTCTAATGAGAGACTGGGCCGGCGGGTCCAACTCCCAATTTCCCACCATCACACGCAACACCATCAACTTCTTCTTCTTCTTCTTTTTCCGCTGCTGCCCCAGACGACTATGTCATGTCGACTCATCGTCTGCTACAAAATGGAGGGAGAAACCGGACACGTGAAATTCCCTACGATCCGCACACAGAGGAAACTATTGATAGCCGACACTGGGATAAGTTTCAAAGGGGTTGGAGGCAATTAAGGGAATAAAAAGAAAAGAGCCGAGAGCGTCATCATCATCTCTTAATACGAGATGCTCCATCACATCTTTGGATAGACGTCGTGTGTTACATACACATCCATCCGTCCGTCCGTCCGTCGCTCCTCTAGCGCCATCCATTTCGAATGAGAGCATCATTGGCTTGCCTATAGCCTATAGAGCAGAGAGGAGAGAGAGAGTGAATGAGACTCCCAAGTGAAATCTCTAGGGTAATCTTGGGCTAGAGCCGTCGGCTCGAATCAACCTCCAATAAGGTGAGTGCGCTCTCTCTCCGTCTACCCCCACCACTTCTTCTTCTTCTAGAAAAAAAGATATAGTACGAAGAGAGACGGGATAAGAAAAATAAAAGAAAGATGATCATCATCCGAATCCAGTTAACGACACGGGTCACCAAAAACAACAACAACAACGAGGCATCAAAGTCATCAAAGTTGCTGCTCTCTCTTCTCTCTTCTCCGCTCCCAACTATATATATTACACGGCGGTCCCTTGTCGCCCAATAAAATAAAGAGAAATACGAGCCATATCCCCGCCCGAAAAAACAAAAAAAGAGATAATAGGGAAAAGCGGAAGCGGAAGAAACCAACGAAAAAAGTTTTTTACTCTTTTTTATTATTTAGAGATATAAATATAGATATATTTTCACTTTTCTTTGGCGCCAGCGCGCTCCGGTCCGGTTCTCTCCCGCTAGACGTCTATATATTATGCTGTAGGGTCCCGCGGGATGAAATACAAGTGAACGCGCGTAGCTCGCTAGCTCTTACTCGACGGCAGCAGCAGCAGCAGCGAAAAAGAAGAAGAAGGAAAGAAAAAAGTTCAAAGGCAACCGACGACGAGGGAGAGTGAGAGCAAAACTTGCTCGTGGCGAAACAAATTGGATTGGCCTTTTATTTATATCTATACTATCTATATATCCCGAAGAGAGGGAGAGGGAGATCGAGACGCATCGGGCGAAAAGTTCCATCCGATTTCCACCAGGTTCTTTTTTTTTTTTTTAAAAAAGGAAGAAGAAAAGGAAAAAAAAAAGACTTTGGATCATCATCATCTAGTAGCACGTCGCTTGGCGGCATCTTTCTCGACTTTTGATGTCATAAAAGAGAGGGATAAATAATAGGAGAGACCTAGGAGCGCCGTGCGGGGGTGGTGGTGGTTGGGGGAACGGCAGTCGAGGCACAGGGATCGAGTAAGGAGGGTATTAAGCAGCTTAGTTCAGCGACACGAAAAATAGAGAGAGAAAGAAAAAGATCCTTTTTGCCTCTCTCGGTCCTTTGGCGGCCGTCACTCGTGATTTATATGCCGGGATCAATCCGTCCACTCACTCACTCACTTTCGGGTGAGGCCAGGAAAGAAGAAGAAGAAAAAAAAACAAGTTTTGTCGTCCAGGCTCGATCGGTTAGCAGTTTTGCTCCGAGACGGACAGAAAGGAAAACGAATCGGTCGGGTCACAACCAGAGGTATAAATCTATGAGCGTCGCCTTTTCCTACTCTGAAAAAAAAAAACCCTTTAACCTGTCGCCTCCATCAAATTTCCCCTAGCCCATAACAATACATCATCATCGCCTGAAACCTGTTGAAAAACAAAACAACAACAACAACAACTCCCATTCTTTTGCCTCGCTCTCGACAAAATTGAAAACTATCAAAATAAAGACCATCCAAGCTATGAAGACAAACGATGACGTCGAAACCAATCTATTCTAATCCCGACCGACCGACCGAGCCGGCCTCCAAAAAGAACTTTGACGGCCGAGGAGGAAGAAGAAGAAAAAAACGACAATCGGCCGGCAAATATAAAGTTACAGGGGCAAAGAGAGCAAGAGCGTCGGTAACGAGCGTTCAGGGCGTCGCGGGCTGGTCGTTTTCTTTTCTCGAGCGGCGTCGGCAAGCGAGAAGTTGTTGCCCTCTACAGCGACGGGCTAATGGTCTATACATTTATATGGGAACCCAGCAAAGTCGGTGTTAAGATAAAAAAAGGAAAGAAGGAAAGCGACAAGAAACAAGGTAAATATATAGATCTATCTATATAATATACGAGTACGTAGGTCGAGCATTAGAATCTAACGGGCCGCAGGAGGAAAACAAGGAAAAGATGGAGCGCTCGTGTAACAATCAACCGATCCTATTTAGCCGTATTACTCAGCTACTACTCGGCAGGGAACAAGAGTGTACAAGACATCTCTTGCTGCTACTCAATAAGAGCCTCTGTGTGTTTCAGCTCTATCCCTCTCTCTCTGCCTATTTCCCTTTTTTCATAGCTAGCGACGGGAAAACAGAGGGGCGAGCCGAGTGGAGGGAGAGCTGGAGTTTCTCTAGGGTAGAGGACGATGACTACTACTACTACTACTACCCACTTTGACTGCCTACGGTCATGAACAGGTTCATTAGTGAAGTCTAGTAGTCGTCGTCGTCGTCGTCCCTGTGTACATCTAGATGCACACGGAGCGGCGGCGGTACTAGTACTACTACTACCATCATACTCCTAGCGTATTTAGGGAGATATATATCGGGGGCGCACTTGTACATTCACTTCATAGCTCCATCATACATGTATGATAATAGACCTATACACATGTACACGAACTCGCCATTATTCCACATCGACTACTGCTCCTACTGCTCCTACTACAATTTCTTCCTTTTATAGATCCGCCATTTTTTATTTTACCGACCAGCGCGCACAAAATAAAAAGAAAGGAGCTTTCGGTGGATGCTCGAATCGCCCCGAGGAGTCGAGAGAAGGGAGCGAGGGAGCGAGCTAGTTGTAATTAACGAACCCCACCGACAATGCCGCGTACGTTACACTTTTCTCCGCTTTTCTCCGTACATGCAGATTGTAAGAATTGTTAATGGGAGGCAACAACAATAGCTGCGATTCACCTCTACTCTTTCTCTTTCTTTTCTGGTGCCTCGCAAACGAGCCAGAGAGATCCTCCCTACCCCGAAAGAAATCGACAACACACACAATGTTTTTTGGGAGGAGGCGGATCGATGGTGGCGAGGCGCAAATTTCCCCGCTCCTCCTGGGCGCCCCAAAGTTTTCCGAGGAAACGCGTGATCGTGTGTCCGATGATGAACGGCCTTTGGGACGACGGAGGTGCCCGTGCAGTTTGTTGGTGGGGCGTCGTCTTCCCTCGGAAAACTCAAGTAGAGCACTCGGGCACGAATGACCGAGTCTCTTTCTCTTCTTTTATTTCAGTTTCTTTTCTTTTCTTTCTAGACCCAAAGTCTTCATTTATTACATGGCAACGTCAAAGAAGAAGAAGCCAGGGCTGTGGGGCGCTCAAACATCTTCCATTTCGTTCCGTCTTTCTCTCTTTTTGGCGGAGCGTCGCTCTCCATTCTCCTGGGCATTGCCGACGCCGACGCTCCTACGACTGGGCTCCGAGAAACTTCAAAGCCTTTCCTACTCCTCCCAACAGACTTCATGTCCTTCTTCTTCCTTCTTCCTACTCTTCCGACCAGACTCCATCTTTCTCTCTCGGCCGTTCAGGCCGCCCCGGCTCTTAACCTCATCCGGACGACCAGTCCGTTTGAACTTTCTGTCGGGCGGCCTCGATCCTCCAGAGTCTTTAAATAATGTCTGTAGCCAGAGAGAACGAGAGAAAGAAAAAGAGCAGCGCAACTTGCCCTCGCTGCTCCTGCGCCAAATCAAGAACAAGTTAGACACAAGACAATCAAAATTAAAGCCGAGCGGTGGTAGCGACGGGTCTAGACAAAAGAGAAGGAAAGAAAAAAACGGTCGGCAACGTCTGTTGGCCTTTTGAGGAGCGTCTCTCTTTTCAAGGGAGAGAAAGAGAGAGAGGACATTTCTTTCCCTGTCGCCGAGTTGCCCCGTCGAGTGTCTCACGTCCTCTAGATGGATTACACAACACACAAGGAACGTTCCTTCCTACCGGGTCGCTAGAAAGAGAACGTCGTCGGATCCTATTCGCTTCTAGAGAGAACAACAATAAGCGAATCAAATCAACAAGTTCCCCCCCTTCTTCTTCTATGACCATGACGCATCTAGCGTCTCCTCCACGGACGAAATATGAAAAGAGCCGAAACAGCCCAAGGACGCCGTGTCCCGTTTCTACAGATGATCAACACTTTTTTTCTTTCTTTTCTTTTCTTTTTTTTCCTTTTAAAAGAAGAAAGACGACGTCGTCACACCATCGACGCCGCAAAACAGGGGCGAGGAAGGGGAAGGGGGGATCGCCAAAAAGGGTTATATATCACAATCACGCAAGACGACTTTTCTCGGGCGGGCGCGCGGACGGCGGGATCGGGGGACTAAAGCCGCCAGGAGCCAGCGGGGCCACCGCCAGCGGCCCCGATTGCGTCGTCGTCTATCGTCAATCATCAGAAATCCAATATTTGGTGGTTGGGTGCGGGCAAACACACACACACACAGTCCGCTCGCGCCTTCTCTCTTTTTCTCTCTCTCTCTATCTTTCGCCATCTATTTGATGAAGATTTCTTCTTCTTTTTCCTTCTTCCTTGTTGTACACATTTCGGGCGAGAAGGCAACTCTCTGATAAGACCATAGTAGTCGTCGTAGTGTACGTGGCCGGACAAAAGCAGCAACAGTTGCCGTGACAAATACAACGGGAGCGGCAACTCTCCCGCAGAGAGAGAAAAGAAGGAAAGGAGAAGGAGAAAAGACGACGCCAGACGACGCCATGTCAAGCTGTTGCAGTTGGCTCGAAACGCGGTCGATTACACACAGACGGCGGACAGGGCGCGAGCGTCCGCTTCTAGACCGCCTCAAAATGGCCGATATCAAAAAAAGGGAGAGAAAGAGAGTCTGGACGGGCTATAAAACAACACATTGTCGTCGACGACGACGACGAGACAACAACTGGCACAAACAAAGGCAAAGGCAAAGGAAAAGATATCGAAATGGTTCGACTTACTGCTCGTGTCCTGCTTGGGTGCATTGCCGGGTGAAGTGGCCCAGTTGACTTTCATTTCCTGCAGAAAAAGAAAGAAAATACATTAAAAACTCGACCGAAAAAACAATAAGTTTCAACATCCAAATTGGAATTCACCTGGCGAAATGAGTTTAGGTAGAAAGAAAAAGTGGCAGGGAAAAGTCTAATGACTTGTAAATAGAGGAATGAATTTATAGCGGTTAATGAAGTTGGCGGGTTTCCGAGAGAGCGCCACTACTACTACTACTAGCTGCATGTGATGCCCGAGCCAACACACGCACGCATAATCGCCATCATCATCATCATCGCCCCAACCAACTTTATATATATATATATATATGTGTGTATGCACCAGCCAAGCTAGCGTCGTAGTAGACAGCATTGATCAACTCATTAGCCGGCTTTTGCTGGCTTTCCAGAGGGGCCAGCGCTAGAGGGACGGACGGGACGTCGAGTGTTGAAGTGAGCAGAGAGAGAGAGAGACAAAGCTAAGTGAAACTTGATCCCCATTTCATATCGTCGTAACGGATACAAACGGATAGCGCACGACACCATCCAGCCAAGTCCAGTTACACTAGACACGACCCACAAACAGCCAAAGCAGCTAAGGGTACAAGTGGCGCCGAGCGGGAGAGACAGCAGACACGGACTGTCATCATCACTCTTTGATTAGGAGATAATGCATGTAGCTGCTGCTCCGTTCGTTTGCCTACACCTACACGTTTTATTCATTTGAATTTAGGCGTCTCGCTAGACTTTTCTTCCTTCTTTTTCTCTCTATAATTTAAAGACTCCTTTTTTGTTTTTATTCCTGTGCCGTGCGTGTCTCTTGTTTCAATTTTCCTTATTGTCTGTTGGATCGATAAAAAGCACACACACACGGCGTCGTGGTACAGTTGCACCGGACCGGTAGGAAAATGCACGAATCCGCCCATCATCATCACCCAACAACTCGCTTTTGTTATTTTTCTTTTCTTTTCTCTCTCTCTTTCTCTCTAGATTTCATTCCGTGTTTTTCTTCCTTTTTTCGAGTACAAACATTTTGTTGTTGTTGCCCTGGAAAGGTGAGTGCAGAGCGTTGCAGAGGAGCTACTCCAATTTATACAAGTAACGACGAGAGAGAGGAGCAAGGAGAACAAGAGAGCGCGTAGAGGAATGGACACAAAAAAAAAAGGAAAAAGCCCGAGCTCGTTATAGGGAGATTTTCTCTCCAACCCAGTCCAGTCGGAGAGGGAGTCCTCCTGGGGATGACGGCCGAATAAAAAAGAATAGACAACGCCATCAATAAAGCATCACCATTCGTCTCAATTTAAAGGTCGAAAGGTTTGGCACGAGGCCGCAAAACATATTCGAGAGAGAAAAGAAGAAGCAAATCGAAAGAAAACTTGAAAGCAAAATCAATTGCAAAAAAGTGAAAGCAGATTCTAATTAAGGCGGGCGCCGCCGCTGCCGTTAAAACAAACAAATCCTGGACCATGTGAAAGGGACGGCCATTAAAGTTGGGTCGCTTTATTCTCTTAACCACATTAGGATCAGAGAGAAAAGGGGGAAAGGGGATTTTTTTTCCTCGAGACAACTAACGACTCTCATAGACGTTAACTCGTTTGCAGAGAGTTAAGCCTCTCTTACAAAGTTGGCCACCGCCACCGCCGTTCAACTCTTTTATGTAATCAGCTCCCCAAATCGATGGCTTACACATATCGTTAAGCTTTGCGACTACCCAAGGCACAAGGTACATATATATATATATATAATATATATAAATAGAAAGAGCAGAGAGATGCGTACGCTAACGTAGACGTGTTTGTACAATCCCCCCCCAGCACACATGCACCGGACTAAAGGGGTTACAAACTTTAGCCTCCTGGGGTCATATTTGCAAACATCGGACAGAGAAGGGAATGGGGGTAAATGCACAAAAAGGGCACCCAGCGTATATCCAAGTTGTTGAAGCAGCTTTAACTTTAACCATAGGGATCAACCGAGTCTGTTAGTCCAGGTAATTTTTTTATATTTTCCAGTTCAGAGGAGAAAAAAGGTGGTTTTTTCGACACGCCATTGCAGTTTTACACCAAAGTTGGGTCTGGCCAATGTGCGGAAGAAACGGGTGAATCTCACTCCCCACACAAAGTTACCTTATTATACAAGAGAGAGAGAAAAAAAGTGGAATATATAAGAGAGTTAATGGTTTGATCAAGGGATGTGCGTGTATAGCTCCCAAAAAAAAGTTAAAAAAAACTTTTTCTTCTCTCTGTGTGCTATATAGAGTCGAGGAGGATTTCGACATTCATTAAGGTTAGTTGGGGTAGAGAGAGAGAAAGAGAGGGAAAGAAAAAAGCTATCACTTTTCTCCCATTGGTGCCCGTCCGGCTTAACTAACGCCCGTTCCTATTCCGAAGTTGAGTAACAGTTGCGCATGAGAGAACATCATCAAGGTGCACGACACCCAATTATAAACGGGGGAAAACGGCGAGCTAGCTAGCTAGCTAGGGAGCAAGAGAAAAGAAAGAGAGTTACAAACTTGATTGGTTCCATCCGCCTCCCCATTTTGGGGAAATCAAAGACAATCACAAAATGGCGTAGAGCAACGGGCGAGAAGACGTCGATTATTAACCAGAGCGAGAGAGAAAGAGACAAAGTTTCGGGAGGAAAACTTGGAGCCAGAAGGATATCAAATCCCGACTGAAAATCCCACTTTGCTCTTTGGCAATCATTTATTTTTCAGAGAAATTTCTATTTTCTCTCCGTTGGCTCCTGGGCTCCTCGTTCTCGCCGACCGTACATCTCTGTCCATTATTGAAACAGCATCCAGCAACAGTACAACGACGAGGAAGAGGAGCCCGTCTCCCGAGTCCACAAAAGGGGCAAGAGACGGGTCAATCTCCGTTGGTGCACACTGTCGTCGTCGTCGACGACGGCGCCAATTGTTGTGTCGAATGTGTTAGGAGCAGCAGACGCCGCCATTGAAAACCATTTCCCGCCCAATGAATAGAGATCAGACGGCTCGCCACCAAATACAGGCGAATCTTCTTCTTCTTTTCTAGCATTCACAACTCCTCCTCTTCTATGGAGCAAAACTGGGAATAACATAACTTTGGTAGGGAGAGGACCCATTTCAATGGCCCCTGTGTAAAGGCCAAGTTTCGATCGTCCAAAACTAGACAAGAGCCTCCCTCCTCACCGCTTAGAGATTGATCTAGCTGGCCCTCTTTCCTCATTTGTATAGATACCATCGTTGAAACAAGCAAAGCGAGTCCTGCCAAAAACTTTTCACCAACCGAAAACTTGTTCTCTCTCCTCTTTCCATTCAATCCAAAAAAAATCTACTTTTTTTTAGTCCCCTAGACGAAATCATTTCTCTCGGCTGCAAACTCCTGTCGAATAGAAGAAGTAAAACTATCGATTGATGGGCCTCCAGATGCAGGAGCAGACTTGTTACTTGGTGTCTGAACACATGTGGAACTAACAAGTGGGCGTCAACGACGGACCTGGCGTAGATGATGAAATGGAATAGAGAGAACTCGCTCTTTCTCTCTATAAAAAAAGGGAGAGAGAGAGACTAGACACTGCATACATGTTAAATATTGAATGGTAACGTCGTCGTCGACGTCGGTGAGAGAAGGGGCCTCTAGTAGATTCGACACGCTACCTTGCGCGCACGCCAACAACGGCGACGAATAAAAGGAGGTTCAATTTTCTTCTTCTTCTTCTTGTGCGATGAAAACAGCGAATCGTGCGGATACGCAAAAGAAGACGAAACTCGGCATCAGCAGAGTCGTCGAATCGATAGCGGTTCGTTCGTCCCGGACGACCGTTGACAACAAACAACAGGTGACGAGATAGAGGCCATGTACCCGAACTATTTCCGCACCTTGTTAGAGCTCGCCGAGTTTTCAATCATCAATCAATCAGTCAACAGGTCGCAGCCGGCGCGAGCGCGCGCGTCGATGCCGGGACCAGAGAGAAAGAGAGAAGGAGCTCTTTATCTGTTTGACAGGGATCGATGCTGCCGAGCCGATATGTAACGACCCCAACATGAATAAATGATGCCCGGCCATTTATATCTCTACATCGACGACGCCACCGACGCCCGCCACCGCGTGGAGTGGATTGCCAGCAACTATCGATCATGACCTTTTCCAATCCATTGTTCCGCCATCATTTACAACCGACGAATGAATCCCCCACCCAAAAAAACTAGTTTGACTGCTACTACAACCAGCAGGTGACCAGCGAGGGAAAAACGACGCCGACGACGTCTATTAGTCTAATAGACATTGTGTAGAGTAGCGAACGTGTCGCGGAATCAAAAGGAATCAAAACTTATTACGCGGTCCGTTGCCGAGGTAACGTCGGTTGAAAAAAGGGGGGACGACGACGACGTCACGCAACTAGTTTCACGCGCCAGTTGGATGAAATCCATTACCAGACCGGGACAAACAGCAACGGGCGAAAAATAAAACCCCAAAAAGAAACAACTCGCGACGACGTCGATAGATGATGAGGATCGACGCATCGAACCGACACCAGAGCAAAAGTTTTGCTTTTGCTCTCTCTCTAAACGGCGTCGTCATCGACACCCGAAAACAAGATTTCCTCCCCCCACCCCCCTCCCTAAAACACGACGACGACGACGACGACGACGACCGCAGGAAAACGCAAACTCCGGTGGGCGACGACGGGCAAAGTAAATGCGGAAACTACGGGGCTCTTCCGTCAATTCAATCTCGTTTTCACAAAGTTTCACCGCGCTTTCGCCACTGTATAGCGCTGCGCTGCTAGCCGCCGTCTCCGCCTTTATCTTCTCGCCGTGATGGGCGTCCCCTATTTCCGCCAGATTGGCCGCGATGGATTACATCAAACGCTTTACTCTCTCTCTCTCTCTGTGCAGACTAGTAGCTGCTTTGCGACAAGCCCATTAGCGCGAGAGAACGTGAATAACGCGCAACGCTAGGCGTCCGTCTATAAAGTGAGCGCCCAAGACGAAGGCGACGACGACGTTGCTAGTTGTCTAAGGACACGAGACAGCGAGGAAAATGGGCTATTAGTTAATCGCACGTGACAGGGATGATGGCTGTTTTCCAAATGAGTTTCACTCCGTCCTCCGTTCCTCCCAGTTTTCTCTCTTTCTCTCTCTCTATCCCTTTAGCTCCGGAGCAGAGAGAGGGAGAGAGCGACGCTGGGCAAACAAATCAGACCGAAATGTTTGAAAGACGACGACGACGACGACGACGACGACGACGACGTGGATGTCACATCCAAACATACAAGAGTCACGCTCCGTTGCATCTCCCTCCCCCTCTGACCAACCACTGGGCGCGTTCTCCGCTCTCGGCTCCTGCTGTTCCCGTCCCTTCTCCCGCGGGACAGGGCAGGGTTCGTTCTGTTTCTCCATAGAAGAAACAGCAAACAGCAGCAGCAGCAGCCGGACAGCAGCAGAAACAGCAGTAGTGACGTTTCAATTTAGATTGATTGAATTACTTCATCCGGTGCAAACACAGAGAGAGAGAGAGAACAAGAGCAAACGGGGGAGGCGACTCCACCCCGGGAGTCGTTAACAAACACGTCAACTTATTTATGATTTTTCCATCCCTTTCGCAGCTCCACACCCAAAAAAACAGACCCTTCCAGCATTGGCCAAAACCATGGCGCCAAAAATTTCTCCTTCAAAAACTTTTGTTCTCTTTTTCTCTCCAAAGGGAGAAAAAAAGGGTAAACTCACGCTATCGGCTCATTTTCAGCAGCAGAGTCCTCTCGACGACGCCATCCATAAAATAAACGTTTCTCCATTCCTTCTCTCGCTTTCTCTGTTGAGCTCCAGCGTCTAAAAGTGTCGGGTCGGGTCCTGGTTGGCGCGTCAACTCCACCCCTAACGCGCGCCCGCCCGGTGTGCGTGTTACTCTCTCTCTCTGCCCGGGAAAAAAGAAGCGAAACTCTAGCGCGCACACATCCGATCCATTCGGCTCTCACCTGCGGGAAAACTTGCCACTTTGGCTACCCCTCCTCTCCTCGACACACAGTGCGTTGGTAATAGCCAAAGCAATAGAGCTCTCTCAGAGTTGTGCGCGTTCAAATCGACCCGGGCGAGCGCGCAACAGTCGCGGAAAAAAAGAAAAGAAAATCGCTCCGCTATATAGAAAGAGAGGAAGAGAGAGAAAGCCTCTGGGGGAAGTAAAAAGATCGCTGGCGCTCGCTTTTCTCTGTGTAGTCAATTACTCGGAGAGCGCCCGGACGACTCCGCCGCCAAAGGGGAGGAAGGAGGAGGATGTGTTTGTTTCGAGGAAATGATTTGCATTTCTCTTCTCTTCTCAGTACGATGCCTTGTTACCCCTAGCGAATAAACGAGTACAATATTCATTATCGCTGATGCTGCTCCGGCCGGCCAACCATTTTCAATGATTCAACCCTGTCGTCTTCTTTTTTCTCGTTTTTTAAAAGAAAGAAACGGATAGGGATGCATATCAACTTTGATTATTCCACAATATTTTGTGTAGGGGGTGTGCGGAGGAGGAGGCTAAAGTGGACGGCACCTCGCAACGACGACAGAGACGCCTGGAGAATATTCAACAGGATATATTCGCTGGTGTCGGGCGCTGAGAGGAGCTCCACGGCATTTCGGATGCAAATGACGGCAAGGAGGCGTCGTCGCTTAGAGCCGAGGCGGAAGAGCGTCGGGTTTCCCTCCGCCAGAAAAGTGCCGGAGCATATCCGATGCTTTTGGCTTTTGAATATTTCATAGAAGAAAAAATTTAGCCTCTTTTCCATCTCTTCACTAAAGAGAAGGAAATGTTGAGAACATAAAGGCCAATGAGGAGGAGGAGGAGGAGGCTAGTGCTGCTGGAGCGAAGAAGAAGAAGAGGATCAGACATCAATAATAAATGTGGCCTTTTCCCAATCAGGGAATCAAAGCAGTCGGAGGGGAAGCGAGATAAAGAGGAAAAGCTTCCTGTCAAACATGTGGCGAATCAAATAAGAACCCAAGCCTTTCTCCTCCTCGGCTCCTCATGCCAAAAGGCAAAACAACAACTTTTTGTTTTTGTTTTTTTTTCCCCACCAGCCGCCGCACAAATAGGCCTATAGCGCCGGGGCCTCAAACAAAAGACGGACGACGGGCGAAAGAAAAACCAAAAAAAAAGAGAAGAAAAAGACACGATAAGACCGAGCCATTACTGATAAGCGGCTTTGGCCCCAATGGGCACCGAACGAACTGAGACAGCGGCACAGCCGGTTGCCAGACACGGCGCGGACGAAAAAGAGAGACTCGCTCCTCTTTTATTCCTCCCTCCATCCAAAACCCGAAAACTTTGTTGGTTGCGAGCAGCAACACACAGACAAAAAGGATCACACAAAATCCTACACACACTCTCTCTCTCCTTAGGTCGAGGGCTTGGGCTCTTTACGTTGCCGTAGGATTCATTCATAGTTGATGGAGCGTCAAAAAGCCGAGCCCTGCCGACCCCAGAAAGATGGAGCAAAAGGATGAGGAGCTTGGTCCCGGCCGGCATTAACAAACTACCGATTCAAACTAACCTAACGGCCATTTCCCGTCTCTGTACTCTTTAAGTGAATTCTCTCTCTTTTTCTTTTCTTTTCCGGGGTTGGCCAAAAGTTTTCGGGGCTCTTTTTAACCATTCGAGTCGATCGAGCCAACTTGAAAATGTGTTATCAACATCTTCTTTTTCTTACTCTGCTGTTGGGAAGCTTGTTAAGGGGCATAGGAGCGCCTGCGTCGGCAGACACACAAGACACAAGTGCGGCGGATAAGAGAAAGAGAAAATTCGCTCCTTGTCGAAACGAGCGAATAGAACAGACACGGAGAGATTCGATTCATGTCTCGCTCCGAGCTGCTTCTCTTTCTTTTCTCTGTCCGGAAAAAAAAGAGAAGAGAGAATGGGCAAAAAAAGAACTTCTCCTTTTTCTCCAGCCCAGCACACACATCTCGTTAAGTGTGACGACATTGGTAGCTAGAGGCACCTTACCGATTCTAACGATGCGCGATGCCCTCCTTCATTAACGAATACAACAAGGAAGGCAGCCAGGAGTCGGCCGGGCTCAGGAGCCTGCGCCATCATTTCCGGCATGGAAATTGAAGCAAACTGCCAACACGAAAGTTTTTTTTTTAAAAAAAGAAGGGCGTCGGTGGAATCAACAAGTTTGACCGAATCGAGTGAATCTGCCGGGGCGTCGGAGCGTTTTTCATTTTCAACTATTGCAGCTCCATTTGAGCTCCTGCGGGGCTTGCCAGAGAAAGAGAAATGCAGTCGCCTTGTCTTTACCCATGGAAATCATCATCCGTCAAAGGAGAAGGGAGCGAGCGAGAGAGAGAGATAAGAGAAACACGACGACGACACGACGCCTCCCTCGTCAGCTGTTTCCCTTCCACGAATCCATCACGCTAATGAACGATGGACGTCTGCGAATCGCTAGAGACGGCCGCCAACTTGTGCGCCGCGACACCCGAGATCGAGAAAACGCCATCAACAATAACAACAACTGAGCGGCGGTCGACGCCGCTCCGACGCCACAAAGACACACGTTTCTCTCTTCTTCTTCTGTGTTTATCTCGCAACATTGTCGATTCGTCGCTAAAACAAGAGGGCTGCCATCGATCTGCTGTTTCCAACGCAGCCATAACACAATCAGACACGATGATGGATCCATCTCTCTCTCTCTCTGAAATGCCAAAACAGGGAAATCCCCCTGCCTCTAACTGTCTTGTTTACCTTTGGAAATTCATCGCCGTCACAGAGTGAGAGACTCTCTCTCTGTGCATATATATACCTCTAGGGGTCTGGTGCTATAGTTCCGTCTCAACCCGTTAAGTAGCAGCAGCAGCAGCAGTGGTAGCGGCGGCAGAAAATTATTGATTGCCTCTTGCCAAGTGTGCGTGCCAGTGTGTGTGTACAAGACTTAACCCTATTATTATCATCCCCCTCTCTCTCCCTTGCTCTACGACCCACTTTTACCACCCCGTCGGCTGTATAACAGGAGGGGGATACGGCTTGACGCCAAACGGGTCCCGGCTGTTACTGGCGCCGCCGCTAGTACTACTACTACGGTGGAGGAGGAGAAGAAGGATACGCGGCTCGGTGGCGATAATTCAGGGTGATGGATCTTTTTTCTGCTCCTTCCACAGCAACATCGTCTTCTTCTTCTTCTTTCTCGCTTCATCTTTCAATATATCAAGGAAACGTCAGTTTTGGCGCTGCAGACACAAAACAAAACGCATTCCCCGTTACTCTCTCCCTCTCTCCAACTGGCAGCATTCTTCGCCCTCCTCCTCCTACTCCACGCATCGTTGAAGGCCCGTCGGGCAACATGACGCTCCAACGATTCTTGCCATTCCCCCAAAGATGTAGAAAACTTTCGATCCGTCGACCCAAGGTAACAGCAGGAAGAGGAAGAACCGGTGGAGGTGCATCTATATGCCAACGGATGAGAGAGTAGTACGTGGCAGTCCATGGATCCAGCGACCCGAGGCCCCCTCCCACAGTCAACGCGCGCTCCATTAGTTGTTTCCAGCGGATCGACAAAAGAAGAAGAAGACGAGGATTTCTTCTTTCAACCCAGAGTTGCCCTCTCATTTTCGCCATATCGATCCTCCCTGTGTGTGTGTGCCAGACAGTAGATTCGCTCCTGCTGCTCTCCACTTCCCCCTCAACCCCCTGAAACGATCTAATAACCCTCGGCGTTCTACCTGGAGGGTTGCGCAACACGGACAAAGAGAGAGACACGCGCGCGCGCGCACAATTGGGGGAGCGCGTTCCGCTCCGTTCCTTCGTTATTCGACGTCGCCGTCGGAGAGGAGAGAAGAAATAGAGCGCCGCTGTTCCGCACAAATTGCTGCTGCTACAACAGAGGCGCGCCCAGACCGACACCATCTAGTTCGGTTGGCAGATCGATAATGGGCCAACAAGCGAACCGATCAAGAGGCTCATCAACGCGCTCCGACGCCTTTTATATCGACGCCTCATCATCCAAGCCACACCAAAATCAAAAAAATTCTTTTTCTTTTTTCTTTCTTTGGCTTCATTCGCTCTCTTCATCTTGGCGAAATCGAGCGACTGGCACAAACACGCGGCCACAAGGACCCCTGGGCGCGTCTAATTGGGGACTCGGTCCATCCTCTCATCATCATAATAAGCTAAGAGAAACGGAGAGGATCCGAGTCTATCGAATCGCCATTATTATGACGTTGTCTCTCTGTTTGCATTAGGTTAAGTCTTGCCAAGCCAACCAGACGATACCCGCCCGCCGCATTGTTCAACTACGTACACAAACTGGACAGACAGTCGGAGAAGCCGACGACGAAACAACCTTTCGGCTAAGGGGAATAATACAGCTAGGCAAAAGCTCTCCGTCTCTCTGTGTCTCTACTTGGCGGTTTATCCATGTGGATGCAACAACAACACGGGCCAGCCACCATGTATCGTTCCAGACGAGCTAGTTCAGTTAAATAGAGACAGACAGAGAGGGGGGAATAAATCAAAGAGACGACGACGACACAAAAGTTGAACTCTCTTGGCAGATGGCGGACGCGACGGCCGTGCCCGGCGGCTAGAAACTCGACATTATACTCTCAAAAGAAGAAGAAAATTGGGGGTTCTCTCTCGGTTGATTCAATTGTTTTCTTCTTGTTTTCAGGATTTTTCGTCCATCGACTGAGAAAATTCTCCGGCGAGTCCGCCGTCCATGGCCGTCGGACACGGTACGATCCAATCATGCAACATAACATGGACAAAAGAGTTTAAAGTTCTTCTTCTTCTTCCTTGTGCATTTCCCCCGTTTTTCCCTTCGTTTCACTCGTCGTCGTCTCTGTAAATTATTCAAGAACATGGAGGGTTGCGTCGTCGACCAAGGACACGGAACGAATATCTTCAAACTCAATTAGGGAGAGGGACATGTCGTTGGCAACTTGGAGCTTTAGCTGCTCTCTGACCATCTGAGAAAAAAGAAGACCCGCTTCAAGTTGCTTCAGTTCAGTCACAGAAGAGAGAGAGAAACGGACGTGTGATCAATACGGGATGAACCTCGACCCAAAGTCCAGCTTAAGGAAAGAGAGAGTAGCAGCAGTTGGAGTCGAGGCCGAGGCAATCTAATCCTATGTAGCGACCGACGGTCTTACTTTCTGTTTGGGGGGTGGTGGATGGGTAGGAGCAAGTAAGAGTAAGAGAGAGGATCGTTCCGTTAACCCCCGATTGGTAGAGACGCGGGAGGAGACGGAGAGAGCGATGCCATTAGAATGATGGGCCCAACGACAGATAATCAAGTTGGACTGAGTTGAAGTCACCGTTAAGGCTGCAAGAGCCGGCCGGGCCGGCTGCCGTACAAAGTCCGAATGTGACACTAGCTGCCATCGTGACGAGTGCCTTGGCACACAGTTTGGCCCTGATCCTACTCCAGTCGACTGCGACAGAGACGCCAGAGCCAATTACCGTCTCGACTCTCCAGTGGCAACCCAAACTGCATCCAGCAGCTCTCCATCGAGCGAGCAACAAGGAAAATGCTACAAAACTACTACTGCTCCTACTGCATAAATACATCTTCCTGGTAATAGCTAGTAGATTCCTCCGTCATCATCTTCCATCTCTTTTTTTTGGAAGCCGAGCCGTCAAGTAGTTAACGAGAAGCCAAGAGAGAGAAGAGACAAAAGAGATGCGCCTCTCTTCATTCCACCCACAGAATCTTCTCTTGGCTAGTCCTCCTCCCACTCCAGAGCTCAAGAGAGAAGTCTAATATCATCACGAAATAAAAAAGAGAGAGGAGGCCATGTGAGCAACATACACAAGAGCGAGTCGAGGAAGGCAAAAAGGTTAACTTGATCCAGTCTCATCAAGCAGAGTGGTATAGTAAGGACAACTTTTGCTTCTCCTCCTTGCCTCTTTGCACACACAAGAGACACCGAGAGAGAGAAGGAGCTCCGTCGTCCCAGAAAGCGAGACGGGCACCGGAAATGTCGCCAACTCGGGCGACGTGTACGGCGTAGGTAAAAGAAGACGACGACCCGGCTCCTACCACCCTCCACGGTCGGTCGGTGGGCGTCTGATTGCGTTACGAGCCCGTACCTACACGACTAGTACTACTACGACGACGACGAAACTACATCCATACATAAATAAAGAGATAAGACATGGACAAGGAGGACGGACCGACGACGACGACGACGAGGAAAAGTGATCAACTATAAGCAGAGCGGAATAAGGAAAAGGAAAGAAAAAAAGAAGTCGACCCGGGCTGTATAGAAAGAAGAGATGTTGCTCTTGTAACATCCAGGTAAACTCATATTGAGGTCCAGCTCCGGCCGAGAAAGGAGAAAAGAGCAGCAGCTGAAATAAGAGTCGTTGGGGCTCAGGCAAAGGTAAACGACCCGCAGCTTTAGACGGCCGCCACTTGCCTCGTGCAATATTCACTCTGCCGGACTAGCAAAAGGGGCGCCATCAAGGAAAAGAAATAAGACGGGCGCGCAGGGCAAGGCTTAATCCGGCAGAAACCGCCCGCACCCATCTAATGAATTACCAAATAACTCGGCTAAAAAGAACTGACCGACAAACTCCGGCCCCGGTCTAATACCCTCCCGGGCCGTCCTGACTTGTTTTTATGTATGTCCTTTACACTATATAGACAGAGAAGAGAGAGAGAGATGGATGGAATGGCCCGCCCTGCAGACCACTTGACATTCGACAGCGTTCGGTCGCTTGTCATCATTTCTTCAAAGGGACAAAAACATGGAAATGAATAAATCCGTAGAGGAGGAGATAGAGGAGAGACTAAGGATGAAAAGCTGGAACGCGGAAAAGAGGCAGTCATCATTACCAAGAAAGGGAAGAGAGAGAAAGGGACTGTGGACCGGAATCGAATCAACCAGAGATATACAGGGACCGGGTTGTCGGAAGAGAAAAGAAAAGGACTTTTTTTCTTTTTCTCTCTCTTCCCCCACTTGTCTCCCACATCCACTTTCACCATCATCCAAATGACCCCCCCGGAGCAACACACATCCGACTGAGAGAGAGACCATCATCAAACTTTAGGATATAATACGACAACGAGATTCGTATGGGGGTACGTCTCTGTCCGTCTCTACACGTTTTCGGTTCTCTCTCTCTCCCAGAGGCTTTTCTCTCTGTGTCTGTGTCTGCCGGCCAAAACAGCCCGGTTCATTAGATTACGCACACGTCTTTCTTCCACCCCCTCACGTTTGACTTGACAGTACCTAGACTACTCTCTCTCTCTCTCTCTGTGCTCCAGCTGCTGACGCTCCTAGTACGTATCCTTGTTTCTCTATCTCTCGATCCGACCAACAACTTCTGGGCCGGCAACTCTTGCTCAGACAAGTACTAGTCTACTAGGACCCAAGACGACTACCGTACTACACATTGATCCCTCACTCTTAGATGGATGCCCCCCAACCAGCGTCTATAGACTTGAAAGCGGCCAGCTAATTGGCAACCGGCCCGCGCCGAAACTGTTGAATAAGCCATCAACTACTGCTCTCGGCTCCATCTCTCTACTTGGTTTGGGAGTACGGATACAACCAAGTGAGACCCTACTCCGCCCATTCGGGGCCGTCTTAAGTTTTCTACACAACGAGCAAGTGGAACAATCGGACGAGAAAATAAAAAAAAAAAGAGAAAAAGAAACATTTTTTTTTTCTCGAGGCAATATGACGACAAAGAGTATGATTGCGTTTTCTCTCAAGAGTTCATTCGGCCGCCATCTTAGTAGGGTAATATACTGCGCATCTCATCTTACTCTACCCGGCCGGCCAAAGCGGAAAAAAGAGACGACGAGATGAATATAAATAACAATACAATCAAAATGCACAACAAGAACGAGGAGAGCAACGACATTTGAATCCTCATACGAGTAAACGGCAACATGTTTTCCTCTTCTCCTATTTTCCGCCCTCTTCTACGGAGGTCCAAATAGAGTAAATAAGAATCATGGACGAAACAAGAAGAAAAAGAAGAGGGAAAAGCGAGCGGCATAATGTTGTTGTTTCGGCAACTCTGCAATGCTGATTCGGCACATACAGAGAGAAGACGGCCCCGTGACACGTCCGTCCGTCCGTCCTCAAAGAGAAGATGAGAAAAAAGAAGAAAAAGGATGGAGCACCACGACGACGACGACCGTTGACGTCAACGGACCAGAGAGAAAGAGAGAAAGAGGAAAAGGCAAAATGAATTCGATTTGACGACGACGACATCAGGGGCAGACCGGGCCCCGACTGCACGGTCGAGATAAGACCAGCTCGCTGCTGCTGCAGCCGCTCTCCAAAGTCAACAGAGACACATTCACTGGATATTCACTGGGCGGCTTCAATGTTTCAAAGGCCAACAGTCGAAATGGCCGTTGCTATGCCTAAAGGCTCGTCTATGCCCCTTTCTTTTTCTTTCTTTTTCAAATAGCTGTCATCACACGGCGGCCGCCGCCGCCGCACAAGTGATCCATCCATCCGGGTTCGGTTCATTAACAAAGCAGCCATCTCTCCTTAGAGTACGAGAAGACGACACTTGACCTATTGGCAATGGCGACACTCCCAAAAAAGACGTTGGAACCAATCGTTTCAAAAGTTTTCCAACAGCTTTTGTGTTGGCATCCAATCCCAAACAACCGGCAGCAGACGCGTTCGTGACCGAGTGCGTGCCCCCCTTCCTCTAAAGACTTGAGGTGAAAACGAATCGTAAAAAATGAACAAGAAAAAGAAAAACTTGGAAGGCGGTTCTATATCGCCTCTCTCTCTTCTTCTTTCAAAGATAATCAAAAAAAGTTTAACGACTACAACATCCATAAAAAACAAGTCTTTATTCCATCCGTCCGTCCATCCATTGAACCTTTTCTTCTCCGGGGCGCGTAACGAGTTCCGCGTACGGTTTCGAGAGAGAAGAGAAGAGAACCGGATCGATGCGGCGCATCCGCCGCCGGCGCCTCCTCGTGTGTTGTGTGTGTGTTTGTAGAGCTCGTTAGATCAAGATCTAAAACCCCTTTTCCCTCCTGTCCGTCTGTTCTTCTTCACAGACGAGCCGCCGAATCCCATCAACATCTTAAGAGCCAGTCAAACAAAATCCTTGTTCTTCTATCAAAAAAAGAAAGAAAAATAACTTTTCCCTCCACTTCATCCCCCGCCGCACAGTCCGTCCGACAAAACCGAATCCAAAACTTGGCTCTATTCGTTAGTAGTATTGGAGATGGCGTTGGTAGCCCACCCTACAAGAGCTCTAAGCTGATTATCCCGACGAGGCCGAATTGAAAAGTAATACAAGGAGAAAAAAGGAATCGGTGGGGAGGAAAGAGAAAGTTGCCTTCCATTTCACTAGATTCACCGAATAATGCGACAGACGGAAAATCGTAACATCACCCAAAAGAAGAAGAAGAAGAAGAAGTTGCTAGACATGCCCCGCTTTCCAAGATACGGCACTCGATATGCGCGTACCACTACTTCTACTTGGTAGCAGTTTAAAATGAAATCTATAAAAATAAGGAAACGGAACACGCACGACGAGGATATAAACGCGCACACGGAATGATGTCTCTCCCGACCCCGTTGTTACGGCCCAAAACTTTGACCGGAGAAATAATAAAACGGGGGGAAGAAAAAGTTGAAGAAGAAGAAGAAAAAATCAGGTGGCTTTTTGGATTCGTCAGCGCCGCGTATTTTTGGCGCCAGTACAAGGTGGTTATCGTTTGATCAAGCTCGTGACAAAGAGCCATAGCTGCGGCCCAAACACGAACAAAAGTCTAATCATAGCATTTGAGAGACGAAAACAAATGAAAGTCGTCGTCGACGCCATTGCGTGCCGTCAACGATACTACACTACGGCCTTGGGATTTCTTTTCGCCGGCTCCTATCGCGGCGTCACACAGTTGTAGCATCCGCAATTGCCGGGATCAAACAAACAACGACGTCGACGACGACTGTGGCGCGTTTCCAGCACAACCCGCAAAACGCTTGACAAATGGCTGCGGCGTAAATGAACATCTCCCCCTCCCTCCCCCCTAGTCCCATTTGCATTGCGCCTCCGTCGCGACGCCGGACGCAAACACAAAAAACGAGAGCAAATGGGAAAAGACATAGTGTGTCCGAGAGAGATGGCGATGCCCATAAATCATGGAAATGAACTCGAGCGAGAAAACGAGGCCGGCCAAAAGGAAACGATGCCGACAAAGACGCGGCCCAACCACCCTAGAATAAAAAAAAAGAGAGAGAACGAGCCGGACAACGACGAGGATGTTGGCTGGCAACAATCTGCTCACTACAACTAGCCAGTGATTTATTCTCCTTCTTCTCTTTCATTGACTTCGGATTTCTTCTTCTTCTTCTCGTCGTCGTTCGCTTTGATCAAGTTGAGCTGGCCATAGGCGAATGGGCCGTAAGGAGAGAGGGATCTACCTCCGATCTTGTTGGGTTTCCCCTCGAGTTGAGCTCGATTCCAATCAGTCGCCGTCGCCGGCATTCCTCGGCGTACAAACATTCCACAGACCAAGCGATCCTCTGTAGCTCTTCCTCAACTTGATGGCATTCCGTCGATGCATCACTTTGTGCCCGGCCAGAAGCGACCGTCGCCTCACAAAACAGGAAAAGAAAAGGAAACCAAAAGATACAGAGACGGCCCAAGTGTTGGGAGCGCGGGCCGGCCCCAGATGGGGCGCGCCGGATGAAAACGGAGAAACAATAGAGAGAGCGGAGCCCGGCAGAGACAATGCACAATGAGTTGACGCTAATCAACTGTACACAGTCGTCGTCGACGTCGTGAATATATTTACTTTGCTGTAGATGCGCGCTCTCCTTGCAGAAGGATTTGTGTTTGTCACACAGGCAACAAGGAAGCCTTAATTGAACGAGATAATACATTCAGATGGGTGACAGTTTCTCCAGCGGATCCAATAAAAAAAACTACACAGAGACATCGCCCTTCCTACCCCACTGATTTGTCCCCGTCGCCCACCCGCCCGGCTGCAAACGTCTGCGGTTCTCCTCCTCTTCATGTTATGATCATCATTGCCGCGTGCATTAGCGCTAATGAGAACAAGAGTTTCAGCGTCGCCAAAGCTCTCTCTCTCTCTCGGAGCCACCACTCTGCAACAATCCGCAAGACAGAGAGACGGATGGGGGGGAAGTAAAGACAAGAAACAACAACAGAGGAAAAGAGGCTGACACAGCGAAAACACTTGTCGACGTCTCCTCTCCTTTCATCATCATCATCATCGTCTTGCAGATAATAAACAACACTAGAAAGAATATATATTCGTGACTTACCCGGCCCATGCAGTTGCGCTTGTTCATGGCGGCCAGAGCGGCAGCGGCTGAATGATGCTCGGCAAACTCGACAAAACAGTACGGCTCGTGTCCAGGCTGGAAAGGAAAGAAACAAACAAAAAAGAGACAAGACATTATCATCATCATTCGTCATCAACAAGAGAGAGAGACGGGCTCGGAAAATGGAAATGCAGTATGATAGTAAATCGTCTTGGCGGACGGACGGACGGGCGCCTCCATCCAACCGGAAGGAGGAAAAACTGGTGAGCAGGGAGGCTGCAGCAGCACGAGCTCGTCGAATTCGTTGACGTCGTAATTTCATATCAAGGCAACAACGATGACTTGATGAGAAGCGGCCGAAAAAAGGCTCGGCTCCGCTTTTGGATCGCAAAAGGGATCAAGACTTACGGATTCAATCCCGCCATGCCGACATGTCTAGAGCCATACTATATGGCCGTCGTATACCTCGACCCCTAGTACGTAGAGAGAGCACCTTCCACCACCGTCACTACACCACCGAGAGAGAAAAAAAAAAGGTTGATCCATCGGAGTAGGAAACGAGCGGTCGCCGGGATCAGGCGACCAAAAACAGAAAACCGGGGTGGTGTTGGTGGGAGCGTGCGGTCGTCGTAGGGGGTCCCAAACGAAATTGATCCGCACCAAGGCCGGACGATAGTTTCTGATCAAGACAATGCCCCTCGACGTGTTATAAGGATACGGCCGGGCGGCAGCAGCTGTTGGCCAGCGGGCGCAAAATAAGAAAAGCCCCGCTCGCCAACCTCCGTTGTCAAAAGGAAAGACGACGACCACTACGTTGCCCATCCAAATCCCCCCTTGCCCTCCTTTTATATATATATATTATATCGCCAGAGACGGGCGAGGCTGGGCAGAACCCCAAAAGAAGACCAAAGCGAACCAAAAGTCTCATTCCGGAAATGGACCTGAATGGATCATGCGTGTAAATTGCATTTTCCTTCCCCAATCCGCGCTCACCCCCTTCCAACCACCGTCCGTTTCCACCAAGGAAATGAATCAAATTCAGCCGACATTTTTCTTCCGTCTGGAAAACCGAATCCAAATGCATAAGCCGATGATCATCATGCATCCAGACGGTCCAGCCCTCCTTTACACACAATGTCTGTTGGGTCTGGTGGTATTAAGTACGCACCCGAAAAGAGGCTCAACAACAACAAAAAGAAGAAGAAGAAAAGTAGTGGTAGTCTTCGTCGTAACGGGCGGAAGGAATACAACGTCGACGATAATAATAATGGCGCGACTCTTTCATCCACCTGACAAGCTTCCCACACATCTTGCACGATACAGTTGTATAACAACAGGCTATTACGGCGACGACCCATAGTCGTCTTCGCCGTCGTTTTTTTCTCTTTTGAAGGGGAGGAAACTATTCATTTCCAGACGCGCTACTACTACTACTACGAGGTGAAATTTTCAAAATGCGGCACGCACAAGACGATCTATCGGGGGGCGATGTGCATCATCCAGCCCCTCCGCCACCATTTTGACACACTTGGGATCGATCGGACCGCCGGAGAAAAGGTGCGGGAGAGAGAGAGAGAGAGAGGATGTTTAAATAATTCATCATCCATTGAACGGAGCAAAGTGTTAGTGCTTGTGCCCCAAATTACGGGGCAATAACGGGGGGGGCACGGCCAGGACCCGCCAGATGATACGTTAAGGGCGTGAAATTGTTGTCGGACGTGGAAGGATCATAGGGGACGATGACGACGGGGTCCGCGCTCCTTTGGGGTCAAATCGCACCGGCGAAAGCGGTGAGAGTTTGGCCATCTGTCCGTCCCGCAATTTCACTTCATTTACAAATCATTTATTAATTTATTAAGTTTCAGAGAGACGGACGGACGGACAAAGAACGGTAGAGAGAAACACAAGTTCTTGTCTCTTTTAAGCTGCGAAACTTCTTGGCCCGTCCCTTTTACGGATCTGTTGTGCGGTTGTCAACTTGGCAACAGGTTCCGCTTGTCTCTCTTTTGTAGTGCAGATGCGACCGTCGTTTCGTCCGTCGTCCTCTTTTGTTCCATTATTCAATCTTCATGGCAAAGCAAAGCAACGACGCCCACGCAGTCAGTCCAGACCACTCTCGGCTTTTCTCTTTCCTCATTCACGACGACGACGAATCATTGAATCAAATTGGGCCGGACTGCGGCGGAATAAACAACAAGTTGACTCTCTGCTTGTCGCTTTTGTCATTTACGCAACGAAGAAAAGGGCGGCGCATTTTATTATTATTCCGTCACGGGAGAGTCGACGCAGCACGCGCCCCATCTATCGGGCCGCAAACCACTCTGAATGGGCCGGCCCTGTATATTATTGTGATGATGATGATCATCATCATCCCGGCAATGAGATCCGCCGCTTTGGAATGGGTCGGAAGAGGAAGGAGGAAGCGAACGTAGCCATCTTCTTTCGTTTCTTATTTTGTCGATTCCTAGAGGAGCCGAGGAGGAGCCGATTAGGGATGCTGTCGCTCCTGCCGGCGCTCCTGCTGAAATATTCAGTTTCACATCGTGTTTTGTGAGAGTGCCGTGCGTCGAGAATCTCAACTTACTTCCCTATAGCCGACGTCTATAATACAACAAGGTAGACTAGTCGGCGTCCCGCTCGTCCGCCATCCGATCCAAAATGGAGCAGATCCTCTTTCTTTCTTTCTTTCTTTTCCCTCCATTTCCTTCTTTACTATTCTCCATCTCTCTCTCTCTTTCTCTCTATTTCAAGTTGCTCTATACCCAAAACTCTCATTTCTTTCGCCGTCTCCTACTACTACCTACACTCTGATCCCTTCAGACTTGACGTTGCGCATTTGTTTCAAATATTCACTCGTTCACAATTCGACTCCCGGAGGCAGAGACGTCTCATCGACAATTCCCTTCATTCCATATTTTCATCATTTCCTTCTTTTTCTTTCTTCTTCTTCTTCTTCTCCAGTTTCAACTTTTCGACGCCAATCCCCAGAGAGAGTAACTCCAGTGCCATTGCTTATTTTATACATCTCTCTTTAGCCCCGGCGAATGACGTCACCGGTTGCTACCTGACTTCCGGTTGAGCTCGTCAATCAACCAATAGCCAAAAAAGAAAAAAGGAGAAGAAAAGACGGCCCCAGTGAAAATGTAAACAAACAAGATGGACGGCGTCTCTAGAAACCGCAACGGAACGTGTCAGTGTTCCGAAAATGGAACAACATTTCCAACAACAAGAAAAGTAGACAGCGTCATATCATCATCATAAAAGAACAGAGAAAAAAAACTAATAATAAAAGAAGCAGAAAAACAAAAAAAATTAAAAAAAAAAGCCGAAAGGGAATAAGAGCAGAGCGCCACTCCCATCACGCCATCGAGTCATCAAGTACAAAGAGAATTAAAATATGAAGAGAGCCAATGGGGGAGGAGACACACGTTCGGAACAACTTTGATTCCGTGGACACGGAAACGCCGGTCAGAAAAAATAAAAAAAAGATTTTTTCAACACCAGAACCCCTTTCCATCCATCAAAAAGGAAATCCACCAGAAACTTTTCCTTCCTCTGTACTCCCTTATATATAGAGAGAAAAAATCCATAGTTTCACAATTGACCCGAATCTCCTTTAAGTTCGATATTTTACTGTTATATGTTCCTCGTGGAAAAAATAATTGAGAATAAAAAGCGTAGCAGACGACAATTCTTTTCATTTGTAAATGAATATCAAAGTGGAACGGACACGACAACAATAGGAAGATGCGAAGCCGAAAAGGTGACGAGGAAGAGACGGGCAAAGAAATATATAAATAAGGTCTAAAAAATAAATGAGAAAAGAGCGAAAAAAATGGAGAAAAAAGAAGATAAGAGGAGGAGGAGGTGTATATAAATATCGAGGACGGGCAGACGCTCAAGGGGCCTTCAAGAGAGGAGGAGAGCGCACAGTTCAACGTATAAATATTTAATGAGGAGTAGCGGGCAGCCCCACGGATCGAAGAAGAATTGGTGGGGCGGAGGAAGAGGAGGAGGAGGAGGAAGAGAAGTACAGTGCCCCCAACAATCCATCCTTATCCGTTCCTCGCCTACCATGTTCCAGTCTGTCAAGTGTGTGGCCATTAGATTTGAATAATCGATAATTGAGGGGCCAAAGCAGGCAAGAACAATTCTCCTCTCTTCACCCCTCACAACCAATATCATATTTATTCCTTCGACCGAGAGGAGGAGGTGGAGGTGGAGGAGGGAAAATGGCGGCTATTGGGCACACACATTCAACTCAAAAGACATGTAGAAATATATAAATAAATAAATAGATATAGGCTTTTTTTTTCAACCGTCACGCATTGGTGATAGAGAAAAAAATGTCGCATCATCAAAGTGTCAATAAATTTTAAAAAAAGAGAGAAAAAATATTTCCGTGTTTCCTTTCAATAATTAAATTTGGGTTTTTTTTAAAACTGTCCGTCGGCGGCCAAACGCAGCGTGTAGCCTAGCGGAGTGATTTGTCGCCAACCGAGCGGAGCCGTCAGAGCTTCAGCGACGGGCTGCTGCTGCTGCTGTTGGTCGTCGTCAAAAACCGAGGCGGGCAAGACGCGTCCGACATATCGGCCTTGGCCTTGACCTCGACTCGACAACAAAGATAAAGAAGGAGACGGAGAGTCAGGTAGAGAAGAAGAAGAAGAGGGAGCGTCAGAGGAAGCTGTCACAATAGCCACTTCCTGGTTGATGGCCCTGCCTGTAGAAGGAGGAGAAGAGGTCCCATCAGAGACGGAATTCCGCCGCTTGGAAGAGGGAACCTGTTTGGCCTTGCGCTTCCTAACGGTCCGCTTGGCTTCGGTCACGACCGGTACAGACTTGGCTGTTTCTATCGGTGTTTTGTCATCGGCTGTAGAAGAGGCACCAACGATGATGACGACAGGTTCTGATGCTGCTGCTGCTGCTAGCTGCTCCGTAGAAGAGGACGTGACGTCAGATTTGATGGTGGAGGACGCAGTCGTCGATTCGGGTTGGGACGAAGAACCGGGAATGATGACCCTTGGAACGAGGTCAACCGTCGTGGTAGGAGTCGCCGCCGCCGCCACCAACACCGGTTCCAGCAGCTGCTCTTCCAGAGATTGCTGCGCTTCCGGCTGGTTGACCACTTGGCGTTCCGGCACCAGCGCTTCCACTATGATGGGCTCTTTAGAGGCTTGACGGAATTCGGCCGCCGTCGACAACGACGGAACGGCAAAAGCCAGCGGATCCTGTTGCGTCTGGACGTGAGCGTACGAAGCGGAATAAATGGGCGTCCATCCGCCGTAGCTCAAACGAGTCGAACCGCCGGCCGTTTCAGAGACCAACGAGGCTGGATGCGAATAGCTGGCAACGCCCAAAGTCGAAGCCGCTCTCTCCGGCCCGCTCTGGTGGGCAGCGTGCCAGTGAACCGGACTCGAAGTCGGAATCGTGTAAACCAGTTTCGGTTGTTGTTGTTGTTGTTGGATCGGTTGTTGCTGTTGCGGTGCTGGCGGCTGGACGGGACGGACAGAAACTACTTTGGTCGGAACAGACTGGACGGCTGGAAACTGGACCGGCTTGTACGACGGTGGTGGCGGAGTCGCTTTGTAAATGAATTGCGGAATCGACGGTTGCGTCGTCTGTTGCAATTTGATTTTCGTGGCGCTAGTCGTCGGCGGAGGTGGCGGAGGAGGAGCGACGGTTCCTGAACGCGGAGGCGGTTTAGGTAAACCGGCCAAAGGGACTGGAAAAGGCCCGGCAATAATTCTTCCGCCGGAGAATCCAGCCGCTTGGAGTTGAGGTTTCAAAAATTCTTGATGCGTCAAATAGTCGGGCAGCAAATGATCCGACGAAACTGTTGGCCGCTCTTCGTCGTCGCCGCGGTCCGTCAACGCGCTGAGAAACGACGGCTTGGCGAAAGGCAATTTCCATCCGTTGCGTCCGCCAAAAGAGAATCCGTCGTCATCCGATCGCCTCTGGACGACATTCAACGGACGCAACGATTTCCCGTCAAAAGTGTAATAGCCGACCGGACGGGACGGAGCGGCTTGGCAGCAGGCGGCGGTCGCCACCAACAAAACGGCCAGAGACCAAACGTCGGCCATGACCGAAACGGTTTCTTCTTCTGAGTAGACGGTGGTGGTAGTAGTAGTAGCGCACCTTGTACCGGGTTCACAGGGTTATCGGCTGTGTGATGGGGGGAGTTCAAGAGGTGGATGGGAGCGGCCCGATCTACCGCAAAACGCAAATACACACGCACACGATCGAGATGAAGTCGAGAGTCACGCTCTTCTCACGATCCGAAAAAACAGGCAACGGCGGCAGCGGCTTCCGCGTGTGTGCGCGCAAGTATGTGTGTAATGTGTTTCTGCAATTGGCGCCTTAAACAAGTCCAAAGGTCAAAGAAAGCGGAGGCCCCGTCTCTTTTCTCTTCTTCTTTGAGGGGCTGTGAGAAAAAAACAAAACCGGATGGATGGAAAACCGAGTTACTACTGCACGGAATTCCCAGCGCGCGGAAACTCAAAACACGTCCGACCTTATTGAGAAAGAGCCGGCTGTTTTCGGGGTTTTTTTTGGCGTCGTCTGGCACTGACGGAACAAGGCGCGAGCACACAAGAGTCGATGGCGGAGGAATGACTTGAACGAACGGATCGACTCGGCTTCTTATAAGAAGGAAGCCCCTTTTTTTCTACCTTCTTCAGCTCGGAAATGTACCTGCTGGCAATGGGTGAGCTCCTCCTTCTTCGCCAACACAGACCCAAAGACAGAAATTCCCTCCACCCATTGGAAAAGAAAAACCTCTGCCCTCCGCCACAGTATATAGGGAAGCGTTGTGTTGTATATCATTCTTCTTCTGCCTTGTCCCCGCGAGCCTATAGTCAACTCCTCTATACATACAGCCTTTGGCTTACGACGACGACGACGACGACGACATTTTCCATTCAAAGTAAAAGAGTCAATAGGTGTACCGGTGTAGAAAACGTCAAACAACGACAACAACAAGAGATTCACGACTTTCTCGGAAATGTCAAAAGAGATGGAAACCAAAATACAAAAGGAGAGATGTTTCCATCGGGGGGTCGTGTCCCACAAAAAAGAAAGGAAAACACGAACGGACAGTGGGAAGTGGCGGTTGGTTTTCTCGGATTTGACGACGACGACGACGGTGGAGGGTTCAAGCCGGCCGCCACCACAAGACCCGCAAAGGAAAAGGAAGGACTAGAAAACCAGAATATCTAGTAGTTGGATCAGGTCATTCGACAAAATAAGAAGAAAAAAAGGAGAAATGCCCATTTTTTCAATTGGCTTCAGAGTTTTCTGGCCATCCCACCACTACGTCGCTCGTAAACTAACGATAAGGGGACATTCCCAAAATTGGTAGAAAAAAGAAGAAGAAGAAAACTCTCTTTTTTGGGCAATGCGGAAGTCTCCGTACACGAAGACGAGTTGACGGGGTTCTTTTACAGATAAGTGGGGGTCGGTCAAGAGAGCGAGCGCGAGACCCTCGACCAACAGGTAAACCAAATAAATTTAGCTCCTTTCGAAATAAGACGACAGAGGGGCTGCTGTATTTCTTCCTGCCAAGCGCCTCAAAAGATGGCTGAGGAAAAAAGAGATGGAGGTTCTGTACTCTTCTCGGATGTGTAACATTTTGTGACGAGAAAACGGTCGCCGGAAATGAGTTTGAAGGGAGAAGAGGATGTGTCATTAACGAGGTTAGTGGGGTACGAATAGCGCAGCTACAGAGCGTAGAGAGAGCTATACAGCGACAAGACTTATTCTTCTCCAAAGTGACATCAAAATGCAATAGACAATGTCTTTTCCCTTCCAAAAAGACATGCAATGTATCAGCTCGTCAAATTCAACACGATGCAGAATACTGAACGCGCTACGAAGAGGAGGAGGAGGGAATCGGATCTGCATAGATCTCCTCCGAGCGTCTCCCTCAATTTCCTGCCCACTTATGTAAAAACGAGAGAGAGCGGGCGACTTAAAGTCAAGACCAATCGGCCAATCTATCCTCCTCCTCCTCCTACCGCCCCGTCCGCTCTCCCGGGAGTGTCAGAGCATCGAGTATACACACACAGAGAGATATCGTGTTACAGTTTCGTGCCTCGAGAGCCAACGAGAAGGGCCACGAGCTCAACTTTGACGACTCTTAATGTTTACCTACTACAAGATACTACGTACTACACTACTATCACGACGACAACCTAAGAGAAAAAATGGGCGGCTCTTTGGTCGAAATGTTGGCCATCAAACAACCGAGTCCTATCACAAAAAACCCCCACTTGATATCGAAATGAAAGACCCGAGCTCCGGCTTCTTCAACAGGCCAATCAACCGGCAGCCATCACAAGACGATGTCATTTCTCGCCTCTACGACGGCCAAACCCACCCCTCGAGTCGACGACGTAGTGGAATTTTTTTTTTTACCGCAATCGGTCCTGTCAAACTCTCTTATTTGCTATTCTGTTCCTTTTTATCGCCGTGACAAGGCAAATGCCTCCAATTCGGGGTGTAACAAAAAGATTCGTGACGCAACGTAACCGTAAAAAAAAGAAAGAAAAAAAGAGAGAACAAGGCAAGACAACCCTTAAAGAGTGTCCATTTCGGGTGGATGGAGTATAGAGAACCGGATCCCGGCAGCCAATCGACCTGCTCATACATAAACCGGGCACAAGAAGAAGAAGAAGAAGTTTCCTTTTATATACATCGACGCGATTTTCGGTTATGGGGCGACTCCAAGAGCAGAAGCAGCAGCAGCAGCCGCGGGATGGATGTCCGTTACACCCGTCGAGCTACTGATGATGATGATGATGCTCGTGCGAGCGTGTAAAAAGGATCTCGAAGCGAGGACTTTTTTTTTATTTTTTGGTTTTGTTTTGCTTCGGGAATGTGACCTACTTGACTAAGGTTATGAAGCGCAATGAGACCGGACCGTGCTAACACGCACAAAACGAACAAGATCCCGCTCCAAGCATTTTCAGCACAGAAAAACAAAATGAAAGAATTGCAAGCAAAAACCTTGCATCGAGAAATTATGATCAAAACCTTTCCGGCAATGGATCTTCATCATCATCTAGCTAAGATCAAATGAAAAAAAAAACGTGTATTCTTTTAGAGCGAGATAAGTTACGCTTGAATGGCAAATACACGAGCATTATTCGAAATGAAAACGGGGATGGTACACAAACTCTCCTTGGCACTTTGTGTGTGTGTGTGTGATATATAATTGTAAAGAATTTGCTTACGATTATCAAAAATAAATAAAAAAAGTTGGTAACGTCTTTAAGATTTTTGGTCAATGAAACAAAAGGAGAATAAAAAAATGCCAGTAGTAGAAAAAAATTAATCTAGTAGTAGTAAAAAAATAGTAATGAAAAAAGCTACCTTCCGACTTTGAGGTATAGCTCGGTTGCCGAGTCATTGGCATTTTTGCATTACCTTTTATGAAATAAGAAAAAAATCACTTATTGATTGGCAAGTTTCTTTTTTTTTTTTTGAACTGAGATAGTAGTAAAAAAGAAGGAAAATTTTGACTAGACAACGAACATTCAAACCAAAAAAGGTTTTTCCTACGACGACAGTTAAGAAGGTTCTTTGGTCTACGAATTGATGTCTCGATTTACATCTGTCAAGTCTTTTGCTTTCACGAGACACACTGGCAAGTTTGGACTGGTATGAGAAAAAAAAACAGCCAAGGAGAGTGAGTGTACGCACCTGCTTTCTATAATGCTCGAGATGTTGCATCCATGATAACCTCTCAGCTGGCGCCCCAAACTCCTCCTTCCCAGTTCATCAGCGAGTAAGCGGTCTGAAATGTCTAAATCTAGTGCGCTTGCAGCCCATAATGCTTGCTTGAGCCTCCCACTCATCACAAGGTGCAATCAAACAAACAATTGGGGGCAGGGTTCAGACTCTGACATTACCTCGTGTATAATTTTGCAGCCCTTGACTGTCCCGATCTGTCCAAACAGCACCATAATCAACTCTTCTGTCACTGATGGGTCCAAATTCCCAACATATCTGCATTAGAACAAACACAATCAATCATTTAACACTTGAATTTTAATGAAAATGTCTTGAAAATGTTGTACTTACAATGTTCTGGGGAACGCCTCAGACTCCCCCATTGAAATGCTCATGGTGTCCTGAAATAACAAGATGAACAACAATGAGCAACAATCCTCTTGATAAAAAAAAACATCAACTACAGCAGATGATTTATCGAGTATAAATTGCCGGAAAACAAAAGATTGCCCTGGCGAGCGAATGGCTCGAGCCGGCACAAAAATCGAAACCGTTACGTGTGTGTGTGTACATTGCGGGTGAAAGGAACCCCTGACAAAAAAAATTCCGGCTGCCATTTAAGGGGGGCGTAATGTCAAAATGAAAGGCGAGTTTGTGGCATCAATCATAGCCAAAACTAGCCGCATTTACAGTTATATCATAATTCAAATTACTGTCAAACTCGACAATCTAAATAGGTTAATATACCATTGCTTAAAATGTGTGGAAATCTGTGGATCCGTGATGACGTGTGGGGACACTCAAGGCACTGAGTGAACAACTTGCGGGTTTGGGCTGCGTTGCCATGTATTACTCTTACACCCCGCTTTATTGGCGCCCTCCTCCCGTTTTTCTCCCTTTCTCTCCGCTCACACACAGGTTGATGATCATGCTCTATTTTTGAAAAAATTGAACCACCAATTTGGATTTATTATCATCGGAAATGATACCACCATCCTCGACGATAATAGACGAGAGAGAAGCAGAGATCATATACAATTTGTCGACAAGTTCAATCACCTATGTTTATTGTGCAGCCAAAGTAAGTATTGCTGTAATACAACATGGGTAACATTTCGTCATTAATTTTCTTTTCATTTTTTTTTTTTTAGTTTTTATTATCTTCCATCAATGCGCGGAACGAATAACAAAATCGTAGAGGAGACAACAACTCGAACTTTCTTTTCTCTCGTTCTAATTCTCTTGCATGCTAGATAACGATACACATACAGACTTTACATTATTATTATAGCTACCAGTGATTTTATCATCAATTTGTGGGAACTCCTCTTCGATACACCATCAGTATCCGTTATTCCAATCTTTTGTAAGTACTGAGCTGGCTTCCCTACATGCGTCCATCATTGTTTCTTCGTTTACATCGATACGGATGATAACACAAGATATTGGAAAAGAAGAAGAAGACAGTGACACTTCCTTCCCCCACATCAAAAGGAAAAGAAAACCAAGAAATTAAGGCAATTGTGTCATCTCACACACACCAACACCTTTCTTTTGCTCCCCTCAATTTTGGTTATAACATTTGATATATTCAAAATAAAGACAAAAAAAAAGAATAAAGAAAAAAAAGAACAATCAGGAATTGGATTGAATGATGTGTGTGTGTGTGTGGCGTCTGTTTACAACCGGCTTTTGTTAATCTCCAATCCCAAACTGAAGTCGGGATGTGAAAACGAAAAATAAAGTTCCTCTTACGACGACGACCGGGAACCAACCAGAAAATAGGAAGGAAATAAAGTAGAATGAAAAAAAAATTAGGAAGGATAAACATAAAAGGTAAGGCGATCACACTATTTTTCTCTTTTTTTAGTTTTGTTTTTTAACCTCGGTTAGACGCTATGTAACGAGGGTGGAAGAATACGAAACGTGTTTTTGTTTTTTGTTGGAAAGGGAGGGGAAAAACGCAATTTGTTGTTGTTGTTTTTTTTTTATTATTTGCCAAAGGCCGAATGGAATGGTGTGCTCGGAGCGGCTCCATTAGGGCTACCTAGCATCATGTTGGGCATCACCCCTGGGTTATTGACGAATCCGGTCATGTTTCCCGCGACGCCGACGCCACCATAAGGATTGGGGGCCATTGTCGATGCCATACCCATGGCCGGTCGAGGGTTCATCATCATCGGCGAAGGTGCTGGTGGTACCATCCCCGCCGACATGAAAGGCATCGAGGCTGGAGCCGCATTGGTAATGAGCATAGGCTGAGGAGATGTAGGTCCCGAACTCGCCAACTGGTTCATCGATGGAGCGTTGCTTCTCGGCTTGCCTGTCAACGAGAGGTTGTCAATGTTGATATTCAGGCCGCCGACGTCGCTCCAAGTCTTGGCTCCTCCGCCGAAGCCGCTGCCGATGCTAGTCCTCTGCAATCAAAGACACGGGGAAAATTACACACCCAACTTCAACACGTTCACACACGACGAACCACACGTCGTCGAAATTAGCATATTAGGCGAACAAACACGTCGGCCCGGACCGGTAAGAGAGCGAAAGGTTTAGTAGCTTTGACCTTTGCTCCACTCTCTCCCCCCACCGCGAACCGGAATGATGCGAAAAACAAATGTAGACTGTGAGAAAAGGCATAAAAAGAATCGAAGACGAACGGAAAAAACAAAAGATGCAGTGCAGATCATGGAAATGAACTTGAGAACAAGTTTAGCCTTTTTGCGATAAGGAAATGAGAGAGCGGCTTCTTAATATCTCTCTGTTTTGATCTATGCTAGTCAACCTACATTCGCTTGCGATGATGGAACCAACGGAGCTTGGGGGCGTGCAGCAGGCGGATACGCTAGGAGGGACACCGGCTGAAGCGAAGAACCTGCAATCAAAATGAAAAAATAAAAAATTGGCGGGAAAAAAAGGACAAGCAAACAAAAACATGGACAAGATATCGCATTCATCGGCGACAAGTGACATGTATTGGAGACTTCTTCTTGATTGATTGATTGCTACAAGCGCTTCTAAAAATGTAACGGTTGTTGTTCATGCTGTGCTGTTGAGTAGGTGGGCCAGCAGCGAGAGAGCGTGCTGGGCGAGCGAACGGACTTGGGACGAGGGGTCGCGTTCCGTCGCCTCCACCAGCCAATCTTTCCAATCGGCAATTTCCAGGGCGTGATTAGCCATCAGCTGGTGATTGCTGACGGCCAACAGTGATTGAATAAACGCTGTCAGAGAGGCTTCACGGACGCTGGGCTCGCGATGCAAACGCAGAAACCAGACCATGTCGATGAGCGTGCGGGTCATTCGTTCCGCCACCGGCACCGGCCCGGTGCAGTGCAAGATGGTTGTCAGCGTACGGACCAGCGAAGAAAGCAAGACGAAATCCTGGTCCATCAAGCTCAAATGGACTAGACACCGGTCCAACTTTTCAGCCAAGGGGAAAAAGAAATTTCCGGCCAAGGGACTGAAACGGTTCTGGAATTTGACTGCTCCGTCACGACGACGAGCCGTCGTCGAAAATCGGCGCGTATTGGCCTCGATCCGTCTAACCACTACCTGGCGCCAATCTTCATTATCGACGGGAGCCTTTTGATTGGCAGAAATTGCAGCCTCGGCCGATTCGGGCTGTGACGACAGTTCCTGAGCGGCGGCGCTGATGACGTGCAGCATGTCGATTCGCTGAACAACAGAGTAATTGGTTCGGTAGAATTCACCGCCAAGGTACTGGGCTGACTCGATAGGCTGCGACACGCAGACGGCAATTAATCCTCGTCGACGCAGACCGATGAAATCCGGAAGGGAAAATTTATCTTGCAAATGGATTAGGATTCCTAAAAGCTGACAGGCGAGTGAAGGGTGTTCACGAGGTAATTGCTGCCGAATGATCTCTTCGCAGACTCCCATAGCCAAACCCAATTTCTCAAACTCTTCAGCTTCATTTTGAATGTTGCCCAGCATGTCCATGAGATCGCGAATGTAACAGGGCGCTTCAAATTTCGATTCGACCGTGTCCTCCGACATGTCGTACGGCTCTAAATCATCATCGCTGTCTAAATCTTGACGAGACGTTTCATTTCGAGGCGGCTCCGACCGAGTCGTAGTATTAGTAAGTGGCTTGGCTACAGAAACGGGCTTTTTCATTGGTGGCGGATCGTAAGTTTGGCGAATGTCTTTGCTGATCTTTTCCAACATGGCTTCAAAGCCTTCTACTTGGCAGTCTTCTTCTCCTTCGTCTTTCCATGGAATAAGCAAATCTTGAAGTTGGCCAACTAAAAGTTCGGATTTGTCGTAGTTGAATTCCAAAGCGGGCCCGTCCGGATGGATGCGTTTCGTGCAAACTTCAGCAACAAACATGCCGAGGATTCTTACAGATGCTTGTGGCGATTCCAAATGATTGTTGACACCTTCCCTCAACATCCGGTGCAACTCCACCCTCTGCAAAGCAAACTCTTCCGGCGGAAGGAGGTTAAGGGCCACGATCAGACATTTGCTAATGAATTCGTGCTGTTCCAGGGATGTGAGAAGTAGAGCGTTCTTCTCGCTCCATATCGAAAGCAGGTCGACGGTGACTTTCAACAACGTTTCGGGATGCTCAGATAAGAACGTCAGAACATTACGACCGACCCGGAGACATGTAAATCCGCGGAGGAGGAGCAGCTTGGAACAAAGCAAACGCTGCCATCGATCTTCCAGAGGGAATTGGGTAACTCCTAGAAGTCGTTTGAATACGGCCGGCGATTCGGCCCATTTGGATAAATACGTTACGACCTGTTCCAGACAACGATCGTCGAGGGAGCGTACCAGCGCAGACCACACTCTCCGAGCGACGAAATTGTTTTGAGTTAGGCTGTTTACAAGTTCTATAAGCGGTTCCAGTAAGTGATTCGGGTTGCATTTGGCACACAGGCTGGCCACAAGCAAAGCTAATGGCTCTACCTTGACGTTGACAGAATGCTTCATGGCTTCACTTAAAATAAATAAGCAACGGGCTAGCTGGACGGCAACGGAGCGATAGTAACCGGCAGGCGCCAGCTGCAGAGGTAAATACCTCTGGAGAACGTTACCCAAAACATCGGGTAAACTGGCGACCTGAGGCACCCAATCTTCTTCCCACTGCCACCTATCGGCCAGGTTGAACGACGGCGCCAGACAGCTGAACAGGAAAGCATCGGAGCTGATCATGTGACTCACGAGGAGGACTAGCACGTCACGCCGTTTGCTGGGCATCAGATCTCTGATTGTTTCCGTCAGGACGTGTAGGGTCTCTTCTGCAGGGCCAACTTCGATCCAGAGGAAGACCATTTCGTCTTCAGCAGCGAAATTCAGCATCGCCTCCAAAATGGGGCGATAATGGTTTAAGGTAAACTCGCGGGATTCTTCGCTGATTGCATCCAGGTGACAAAGTTTTTGCGGAGTAGGTAGACCAGGAAGTAGTAGAGCAAGTTCGCCGACAGATTTGCGGCATTCGGTCCGTTGCTTTGGGGATGAAAGCATCGTCAACAGTCGGCCCACTTGAGCTGTCCAAACTTCTTCGTGTTTTGCTGGACTGGTGGTGGTCGTTACTGATTGGACTCCGGTGACAGTCTCATCGTCCAGTGTCGTGACTATTACATAATCAAGACTTACCCGACTTAGACGGACGTTCTGGACTGACAGCGCTTACATTATATTACTAAAAAATCATCAAGTGTTTACCTGGAGGCATAGCACTCGGTGAAAAGGCATTGAAGGGAAGGGAGGATGGTCCGGTTGGAGCTGGTGCCAACAAATCGTCAAGTAGGAAATTGTCTTGGCTTGGTGTAACAGTTTGAGGAGCAGCTGCAGGTGCCGAATCAAACACAGCACCGAAGTTGGCAAAGCTGTCGTTGGAACTGGTATAGGACGAAAAAATAGCTTGTAACGAACTTCCCACTTGTAAATTATTATATGTTGAATTTACCTGGCGGTTACTTGAGGAGCTGCTTGAGAAGAAAAGGCACTGGAAAAATCCCCAAAGTCTCCATTTGCTCCGCTGTCGACACCCCGCGGATCAAAGTCGTCCAAGACATTGGCATTTCTTGGTGCCATACTAGAGGTAGCAATACCGGCGTTTCCAAATACGTCTGCAAGCAGATCATTTGAGCCATTTTCATTTGTAGAATGGGAAATTGCGGGATTCTAAAAATTAAAATGGTTTTGTTAAACATTCGCAATAAGCAAATATAAACATTTTAATTAAAAATATATTACGGATACTGGGCTCGCTGGGATGGGATCTACTTTGTAGAACGCAGCAGCGCCCAAGTCGACTTTTTTCGTTGGCTTTGCACTGACCGATTTTTGTTTATCGACGTCAAATCGGAATTCTTTCTCTTGACGCTTGGGTGCTTCGTCGCTATCACGGAATTCACCACCAAAGCGTCCACTAGACTTAGATTCTCTTCCTGAAGGTGTATCTCGTCGTTCCGTAGCTTCGTCCGCACTAAATTGTAAAGGTGACGATTCGTAAAGATGGACGATAAATAATGAAAGATAAAAGCTGCACCTGACGTCAGACGAGTTATCATCATCGTTCTTGTTTCTTCTAGAGGAACCGTTTCCCCGGTTAGCATCCCAATCGCTAAAATCATCGTGTTTTCGCCGCGGGGCTTCTTCCCAACCTTTCAAAAAAAATAAAGTTTATTATGCATTCTTACAGACAGGTAAAACATATATTGTAACTCACTTCCTCCACTTGCACCTGCACTACTGCCTCCACCTCCTCTGTAGCCCATTCCCATACCCAGTGTGTCATTTGACATGCCAACATATTTATCCTTGTTCTTCTTAGCCTTCTTCCTTTCTTCACGTAGCTTATCATCATCCTGAATGAAGTCAACCATCTCTTTTACTTTGTGTCGTATGTTCACTCCTTGATCTTTGCCCTGCTCATCAACACAGGTATAATTTTCCAAACCACGCAAATCATACAGGTGTTCCCTTGCAGAAGTCACAACCCTTTCAGACCCATTTTTAATCAAATAATTGAGCAGAAGAAGCGACTGAAAGAGAAAAAATCATGAATACAATGTACATAGGTAACAGTTCTACCAGTAACCTACTTTGTAAGTCCTTCGCCAATTCTTCCTTTCCCCCAACATTCGCTTCCACAACATACCCATAACTTCAGGAAACTGTTCATATGTGAATGTAGACTGGGCAATTTCTTGCATCAGCTGGCCTGATATTGGAAAGCAAAAATAAGTCCAGCATAAACAAACTAATTTTTTGTTGACAGGAATGAATGAATAAATGTGTGTTTTACTCACCAGTTGGTCCCCAAGCTTCATCATTTGTAGCTTCTCGTACTTTGGCCTCAATTTCGGTATAGTTCATAACCACATTCGTCCTGCGAAGTATAAATGACGTAATTAGATCACACAACTTTCACACTGATGGTTGGAGATATTTAGCAAAATAATTACACTTTGTCGGCAATTTCTCGGACTTTCCATAGACCCAACATTTTCAATTACGTCGAGTCCTAAAGGACGAAATTCCTATGCTAAAACGATGCAATGGATATACTTGGATTTGCACAAGAAACCGCGATTTATTTCTTCGATTAAATGTCAAAAACAAAACAAGCAGCCAAAAACGTCTATGGCCGATGGGAAAAACACTCAACTGACATCTTTTGAGCTTACGTCACACAACTTGCTCTTAACAGGCCCATTACGATTAACTCTTGCAATAAACAGTAAAAACGTCAAAGTTTTTTCCGATTTGCGATAATGTAATAGATATTGGAAAAATTACAGGATTTTTTCAGAAATTAAGTTACCTTTAATTAGACGTTATCTTAAGTCCAGTAGTTGCTGGTGGCAACGTCGGCAGAAGACTACCACGATTTGCAAATTGAATGTTGAAAATTTGTTTTGCTCCTCGAAAAGTTTATTTACGTTCACGGAAAATGTCGAACGCTGAATTGGACGGAAAGCATTGGGGAGGTTTTTTGGATAATACCAGCAACTTTACCAGTCCTTATTTACTGAGCTTTGATGAAATTGAAAAGCTGAGTAAAGAGTTTGTACCTGCCTCATCGAACAAAAATGTCAAATCGGAAAATATCGTAACAACTCAAATGTAAGTGTGATATATTTTCGTGTTATAGTGTCACGAACGTGTTTATTTTTCCACTCTTTAATTACAGGATGCCCATTTCATATTTTGAAACCGACCCAATCACACAACACAACATTCAACTAGTCCAATACACAAAACAAATGCAAGAACTTCTTCAACAGATGCAACAATCTTACAAAGTAATAGAGTTCAGAAGTGTGTACTGGGTTGTCAGGAACTAATATAAACTTTTTTTTTTGCAAGAAAATAAATGTAGAAAGTATCCCTCCAGTTCCTTCAAAGCCTGCAAGACAGCACATTCAGCAAAATCCATCCATGAATCTTACAAGAAGAGGAGTGCAGCAGGTGCTACACAGATCAATGCATCAAGTCTGTGCCCATGAAGGATTTGACAGTACAACAGAATCAGTTCTATCTGTACTATCTGGTGTGGCAGAAGAGATGCTCATGAAGTTCTGTAATTTGTTGAAAGTGAACACAGAGCGAGAGCTTTTAGGCCAGTCTACAGGATTTGTAGTAAGTTTGGCATTAAATTTGTAAGATTTGAAAAATACCAACTAATTTTGTAACTAGGATGCCATGGAAAGGACGTTGTCCGATGTAGGCATGAACGGTGTCAAAGACCTTCACACATTTTATACAAACCGAGTGGTACGGTACAACGACCGTCTCCGAATGCAAAGTCACAATCTCCGTCGTGCGTGCGTCAAGGCGGCTTCTCAGTTCGACAGCAGTAAGGCGGGAGATTCCACTACTGCATGGGAAGAACCCGAGTGGACAGAGTGGACAGAATGGAGTGGAAATGAAGCTGCGGATGTTGATAATTCTTTCAATAGGTCCTTACAAAATGAATCTAAAGAAAAACGAATCTTAATACAATTCTGTTTCCTTAGAGATGTGGGCGTGAAATCTAGATCAGACTCGAGCATAAACAGCGAAGCCATTAATCAATTGCATTTGGAGGACAATACAGTTATTTCAGCCCCAGGTAAGCTTTACTGTCATATGTCGTTCTTGTAAATATTTCATTTACATTGTGGGTATGTTTAAGGACTCGAATCTGGCCTGCGAATGTTATACACACTTGAGCAGCAAGAAGCCATGGGTGCATCTGGTTCTGGACGTGTTCAACAGTTGATCAAGGAAGAAGACGCGTCACCCAACTTTTTTACTGGTCTCGAATCTACCTCTCCTAATGTGTCGAACGCCAAGCAAAATGGGGGGAAAAAGATGCGGAAGACATAGTAGAATTTGTTTCTTGTTTTTTTTTACCAGTTTGTTGGCTTTGAACAACCTCATTTTTTCTTTAAAAAAACGTTTTGTATAATGTTTGTTCAAGTGGAAAAAGAAGAACGATGGATTTCATACACTGTAATAATAAACAATGCGTCCTCTGTAAATATAGTATAGCCTACTCTTTGGTACGTCACGATTATTATTTAAGTTCTCCAACTGAGAGTTTTGTGTCCAAAGTGGTGGACATGGAAGTTCACAGCGGCGGACATGGTGGATAGGTGGTTATGGGGGAGCTGCACCTGCTCTAATCGCTCCTTCTTATCAACCAGCTCCTATCGTTTCCTCTTATGGTGTTCCATCAATCCCTCAATCCGCAGGGGGATACTAAAACTACGATCAATATCTTCTAAATATATTTCGAATTGCCTGCAAAATATTATCCACGCAACAAAATAATAAGCGATGATGGATGTTAAACGTATAAACCTTATCATTAATACTTTTTTTATTTCGATGCAACACTCACAAAAACTATTGTATCGAAGTCAATAGAAACTGATTCAATCATTTCCTTTTTTTCATTTAGCTTCAATTTAAAATAACTAAGAATAAAAAAGCAACTTGGATGAGATACTAGGAACATCTGATACATATTAAACCTAATTTTGATAGCGTTTCAAAAACAATACAGTCCGCCTAAAAATTTGCCTCTGAATATGATATTTTCTAATTTTTTTTCCGATTGACGTTATATTTTGAAAATCATATTAATAAGTTACGTACGGTAACTTAAGCCCCGTCTAGCTCCGCCCAGATTCGCAGGCTAACACGAGAGACATGTAAAAAGAGTTGCTTATCGTAATCAATTTAAATTTTAAACCGATTTTTAAACACTCGATCGGTTTTCGAATACAGAAAAAAAATTAGAATGTTCTGATCGTACTAGGTTTAAACAAAAATTAGAATTTCCTGTCGAATTTCTATTTGATCTGTTTGATTGCTTTCACGAGCACTGGTTTACTGTAAGCCTAAAGACGCCGAAATCGGGAGACTAAAGATTCTTTAAATATACTTAGAAATCATTTGAAATTAGATTCTAATGATTGAATAAAGTAGGAAAAAGTCAAATTAATTGGAAAAAGGTACTTATCTACAAATTAAAGCATAAATTAAATTAAAAATTGGGGATAAACGACGAATTGCTCAAACGCCATACTCATCAAAGCAAGCAACATGGCAAAGTCTAGGGCGTTACACGAACTAAATTAGTACCCAGAATTCGTCCAGAGTTCGGTATCCAGAATTCCAGTTCCCTCGGAAAGAAGACAAGTTTTCTCGTCCACCGCATCGGTCAGCGGTATCGCATCGGTCGGTGGCCTCGGATCGCATCGCCTCGGATCGCATCGCATCGCATCGGTCAGCGCAAGGATTTGGTAACTCATTTACTTACGTTATGTATTTAGTTAATATTTTTGTAAGTTAATACTTTTTTAGCATAATTTCTTATGGAACTATACCGTTTTGCTTGACACAAGTATCCCGGCCTTGGGCAGGATTACGACTCTAGTCCTTTAATTAAATGTTAACTTGATTGTTGTAAAGCCAGTGATAACTAATGGTCGAAACGCTGAATCCTTACAAAGTAGGGTGTGGCAAAGGAGCGCCAATGAGTCGGAGAGTTTGGTGTATTGTCCTCTTATATATACACACGGATATATATAGGCCCGTCAGTGTCTTGCCGCTGTCGCAATATGCCTTAAAGAGCCAGAGTTAAAAATCCAACCCCACACCTGTACAATTTCTTGTACACTTGGGCAAGAAAACTCGCAGTTCTAACTCAATGATGACCATTGCTGTTAAACAAGTAAGCTGTTCGACCATTAACTTTCTTTCTATCCGTTATTGTTTGGCTTTACAACAATCGAGTTAACATTTTATTCAGGGACTAAGGCCTTAAGACGGTCCAAGGAGATACTTGGGTCTAGCGAAAAGATAGAGGAACTAACTTCCGCCTCGGTCTACGGGCCAAAAAGGAGCAATGGCCTGGCCTAGGGGGAAGTTCCTGAAGGCGACGGCTAGGGTAGGTTTTTAATTAATTACAATTTCACTAAAGTTATAAATAAGTCAAAAGCAAACAAAAATTATTTTCCAAAATAAGATAAGTTTTTGGAAAATAGTTTCTGTATGTTTCTCAGAACTAATTTGAAACCAATTTTTCCCTCAAAATTGTCATCTTCTATAGGTAGACAGGTGCACAGCGGTGAAAGCCATTCGTGACATATAGAGAGACGGCTTCAAAGCTTAACTGGCAACTGGGTTAGTGGCTTTTTGACGGCCGTTGATGACCTAGCAAAAATATATCACGAATCTTGCAAAGGGTCACCTGTGTATACCCTTAACTGCGGAACTGTGTTGCGCTAAGCTAGCTTTGATCACGCCCGACGATCAAAGTTCCAGCTGGCCTCATAGCGTCGTGGGGTATACTAACAGGTGCTAACGGGCTCAGCTGAACGGACTGTGATGCCAAGACGTCGGCAGGATCTTTCAGAAGTTACTAATCTTTTTTCTAGGAAATGAGAGATCACTGCAGACATACGCCCGGCCGGATTAACAAGTGAGCAAGTAACCGCTGTGCATCAAAAAACTTTGAGGAACTAACTTCCGCCTCGGTCTACGGACCAAAAAGGAGCACGGGCATGGCCATTGGGGGCAGTTCCCAATGGCGCTCAACCGTGATTTTTCGTAAACAATGCTTGCGTAAATTTAGTTGATTTGTTCCCCGTTCGCATTTTTATGAAGCAATGCAAGTAAGTACAGTACCCAATGTGTACAATTTTTGAGGAACTAACTTCCGCCTCGGTCTACGGACCAAAAAGGAGCAACGGCCTGGCCTAGGGGGAAGTTCCCGAAGGCGACGGCTAGGGTAGGTTATTTTTAATTGATTCAATTTCACTTAAGTTATAAATAAGGCAAAAAACAAACAAAATGTTTCTCAAAACTAATTTGAAACTATTTTTCCCATTTATAATTGTCATCTTCTATAGGTACAGGTGCACAGCGGTGAAAGCCATTCGTGATATATTTTAATTATTTGATTAATCATCAATGAGAGGAATCCAATTCCACATCGGAGAGACGGCTTCAAAAAGCTTAACTGGCAATTGGGTTAGTGGTTTTTTGACGGCCGCCTCCCCGAAAAGAAAAGAATGTTACGTTGGTGAACTCTCAAATATATCACGAATCTTGCAAAGGGTCATCTGTATACTTTTAACTGCGGATCTATGCTGCGCCCGTGAAAACTAGTTCTGATCACGCCCGATGATCAAAGTTCTAGCGGGCCTCATAGCGTAGTGGGGTAGACAGATGCTAACGGGCTCAGCTGAACGGACCGTGATGCCAAGACGTCGGCAGGATCTCTCGGAAGGTTTAATCTTTTTTTCTAGGAAATGAGAGATCACTGCAGACATACGCCCGGCCGGATTAACAAGTGAGCAAGTAACCGCTGTGCAAAAAACTTTGAGGAACTAACTTCCGCCTCGGTCTACGGACCAAAAAGGAGCACGGGCATGGCCATTGGGGGCAGTTCCCAATGGCGCTCAACCGTGAACATGTTTGCATATATGTGTACAAGGAAAATAAACGCTTAATATGAAATTTAAATCCTCGAGTTTCTATTGAACTTAGGTTATTTTCAACCGTCAAGGAGCTAAAAAGATAGTCCCAAGCTCTTTCCGCCATCAAAAATTCCCCGTACCAGTTCTATTTTACTTGCCTTAATCGGTGAAATCACCACTCATTTTAAGATGATAAGATTTACCTGGAAGTGCTGGTCGACTGATGATTGATCTTTTCAGGGTGTTAGAAAACCAAACAGACTTGTAAAGTTCGGGCTTGACGTCTATTAGCCACGGAGACTGTCCGACAACCCTCACTTTTCCGAAAGACAATGATGGAGGGTGGGTACGAAGCGGCCATTACGTAATTATGTTCCACAGATGTGACCCCCTAAACCAAATAAAAAACAAGAAGAAATAAAAAATAAGTTCAAGATTTCATAGTCGGAATTTAATACAGATAAATTTAGCGATATAGTTTTAGATCTTCCCCATTCCCTTTTATGAAAATCGAGCTCGTTAAATATGTCTAGACGAATTCCCTGGAGTCAGCCTTCGGGAGAAAGAGCTTGTAAGGTTCAAGCACATATTATTGGTTTTCCTGCATGCGAGTTCCCGCTGCAGGTACGCTCCTTTTTTCAAATAACGATTTTGCATAATTCTAGGTACTCTTGCACAGAAATCTTTTTGGCCTAAAGGCTGTAAAATTACATCACGGTACATTGGGAAATAGCCTCGCAAAGGCATAAGAAGCGAACTCTATAACGAACTCGATTTTCTGGCTCCCGCATTTCGCTGTGTTGCCCCAAGGAACCACATTTTGGCAGACCATAAATTTTCTGCTTGAGATCCATCAGTTAGTTCTTTGAATACCATAAATATGTAGTGTCGTGACAACAGTTGCAATAAATGAATAATCGTTTATCTCAGTCATGAAACGGCGTCCATAACATCAAATGTACATCATGATTCATGACTTTACTGGCTTTTCATAGAATAGAAATAACCATGTGACTATGCAAACTCGATCGTGACAGGATAGAATGCTGCGAGTATGATATTATCCACACTATAATATGTTTTTTCAATGGACTCGGATTTGAAATATAAGAAGCAACAAGATCGGACGATATATTAGACGGGGGGTAAATATATCATTTCGAGAATACTGGTATAAAGTGGCTTGATATCATTCGAGAGAGAATTATATTTATATATTTATGTTGAAAAAGATCTGGAGGTTGTTTTAACGAATGAAAGAGAAGAAAGAGAGAGATATGTAGAAAGGCATGTGGTGCAGACGATGGACCAATACAAGGTGAAGAAAAATGGGGAGGAAATGATTGATAGATTAGTAACGAGATCGACCCTTCGTACATGTACGAGAATGCATGGATTTAAGTAACATTCAAATCACAGTTGCGAATTATTTAGTTTCTTTTGAAAAACATTTCGGTCGTTCCAATTTATATACCGACTCGTCAGTAGGACACGACCTCATGTCAATGATGATAAAAGCTATAGACTATAATTAATGTTCCTACAAGATTGCGATGATGTAAGAAGAGAATCAAGGCAGTGGCGGCTACGGGGAAAGATATCGGATAGATCGAAATCTACACAACACTTGTTTACTTGTGCATTGTAATGGTTTTGTTTTATAGGACTCGATAAAAAGAAGAAGAAAAAAAGAAAGCTATGAGGCTTATAGTTACCAAGCCCTTGCCAAATATATGATGAGATATGGTCACAAATAGTTTTGGAATGGACAGGGTTTTTTTTTCGTTCTGGCTCCTTTTTCCGTTTTATCCTGCTGCTATAATAATTTAATGTTGTTCCATCAATCTTCCGATTCACAGACGAAAATGGCGGGTGTGATGGGTTGAGAAAAGTGGCTGCTACTTTTGATAATAGATTGAGCTACGAGGGGAGGGTGGCGTCATACGATCGTACCCCGAAGGTCTAGAGACTCCTCGGAGTCACTAGCGCCGTGCTGGTCGGCCGGTGGAGTCACTTCCAAGCCGATGCTGCCGTTGAGAGGGATCTTGATGCTCCCACCGCGGAACCCGGTCCCACCGAAAAGACCGCCGATCCCTCCTGAAGGTTCCAGGTTCAGGCTCACTTCCTCGACGCTCGACGTGTTGCGGGCGATCAGACCTTGGCGCAAGGAGCTGGATCGCCTCATCAAGATGTCGTCGACGCGAAGTGAGTGAGATCGGCCCCGATTGGCGCCCAGACTGGACGGAGGCCCCATGGAAATGTCTGGACTGTCGGGCAGCGAAAGCGAGTTGGCTTTTTGCGGCATCGGTTTGGCGCTGTTGCGCCGACGCCTTTCCTCGCAAATGTTGATGTGCGACCGACGCCGGCTATTGTGACGCTCAAAAGTCTTTTGCGCCGAGAAGGGGCTCGGCCGGATCAGATATCTACAATGAAATATAATTTTATTAGTTGAATTCTTTTTCGAAACAAAAATGATCAAGTTTATACATAATGTCGCCTTCTTCTAATTTGAGATCGCAGCTGGGATTGATGATGACGTAGGAAAGCGAAGATCTCTTCTCGGAGACGTCGTCGTAGTCTAGCGTGTCGATTCCTAAACTATCCATTCTGGAACGGACCAGACTAGCGATTTCTGCCCGTTCGATAAGTTGCGTGTGGTTATCGCGAGCTTCGTCAGTCAACTATTTAAAATAAAATAAAATAAACAACAAGCCGATCATCAAATAATGCGGTTCAATTACCAAAGAAACGCGTCCGGGATGCTGTCGCGAATGGACGCCGCCGTCGAGGTGTCCACGACGGGGTAAATCGGCGCAGCCAGTATCTTCTCGAACTATATCTTCACTCGTCTTTGTCAAAAAGAAAATAATGAGCCGATTGATAATTTCAAAAATGGGGAAAGACAGTTACAGTGTCGGTGTTGGACGTATCCTGGGTACGGTAGATGCCGATGGGAATTTCGCAAGTGGTGGAACACAATTTCTGGTAAAGACGGCCGTAAGTACGGATCCACATGTCGTCCTTGGTGATCCTCATCTAAATGAGAAAGGAACCGTTAATAATTATTACTGCAGACGATAATCCGCCTATAAATGCAGACCGAAGTGAGAAATCCCGATCCGGGAGCCTGATCGATGCCGAGCAAGAGACGGACGAAAGTGATGACGTAGTCTTTGACGAACGCTTGATAAAGGAGCGTATCCAACATGCTGGCCGAGAAAACGCTGCCGGCAGCGAACGGCAATCGAAACATGTAGGAAATGTGCGATCCGCGTTCCTTTTCCGCCTTTTCCATGCGCGAAAGGTGCAAGGCGTACTTGTCGTGAGCGCGGAACTGCATGAAGCGCATGTTGGACGATTGACTCAATTCCGTAATCGTTTTGATACTCGGGAAAAACCTGCGTCCAGCAGTCGAGTTTTTCAAAGTTTTTCAAAGTTAAAAAATCTAGCTGAAAATAATTACTTGAACATGGTCTGGACGGAGACGATGGTGTTGCAGTCGGAGAGAGTGTCTTCTTCGGCCGAATTGGAGAATTCCTTGTTGACGACGACGACGCTTTCGGCGAGAGTAATGCCGGCCTTAATGAGATCGTCCAAACTAAACAGAGAGACACAGAGAGAGTTGAGGGAATTGTACCATGACTGGACAAAGTTGCATGTACATGTCGATGGTGCCGAGCATCCAGTAAACGAAGGGGAAGTAAGAGATGGAATCAAGGAAGGCGACGTCCGGCTTGCGCTCCAGCAAGAGCACAATGGGGTTCAAGCTGGACTTTGTGCGGAAATGGGCCCTCAACGGGATGACAAAGTTGTAGATGCCGGTCGACGCGTAATCAGCTGCCAGGATGATGACTTTGTTAGACCAGTTGTATTCCTTGGCGCTCCTGTGGCAACAGTGCTCGCACACCTACGTAATACACCTGTAGGTGGAAATGCTCCTCTCTATCTATATAGCATCAAAAAAAAAGAATCGTCACAGTACCTGAGTCAACTGCAAACAGCAGAGCGGTTTCTTCTCCTTGAGCAAGAAGCAAAGAGTCGGGCTGACTCCGATGTAGGGCGAGACGGGAGGGAAACCTTTGACGATCCTGTTGAATGGCCAAAGTTAGTCTATATACATCTCTTTCATCTGTAAGGGAAGGCTAATTCTATTTACGATATCTTTTCAGAAGGAGCGGGCCAGGGGACGTCGTCTTCGATCTCGTCTTCACTATCCTCCGTGGCTGTATGGTGACCCGCCGCCAGATTGATGGTGGAGCCCGAAAACATATCCGGCACTGGCAGGATACTCGGTCGTCGACTCTCTGTAAAGGCGTAGCAGAAAATCAATGTCAAGATCGTCGATATGGGCAACTTCAAACATCCACCAAACTACATCCATGGCGATTGGGGAAAAAAGTCGACATTTTCCTATTCATTTTTCTGATTCCATCAGGACAATTTTCGTTTCAGACGAATCAATAGCTCAGGAAATCAATCGGATTGAGGAGCTATTTAGCATTTTTTCTATATTCGTCAAAAATCGAATGTAATCGATTCCTAGAATTACATTTCAACTGGCGTGATTGTTTTACGATCCCAACGGAGATTTCCTCCGATCTCTTTATGCAGCGTCGAAACGGTTCCTACTACGCCGAGCACCCAAGAAAGCGGTGAAGCACAAAGCCGGGGCATTGAATCTCCCGATACTAATAATAACTGAGCCGTGACTGATTCGATCCGACTGACATGGAATTGCCAACTGCTGCAGCATCACCACCTCCGAAACGACTGGTCATGTTGCCATAGCGACGCCGCTTCATTGGCCAGTTGTTACCGACGCGGATCGCTTTTGTGCCTGGCCAATGGCCTCGTACACCCCATTCCCGATGGACGGCAATCTCCTTCACGAATGAAAAAAAGCCCGCCGGACGGACCAACTGGGGCGATAGAGACGGATAATGTAAACACGTACTAGTACTACGTAAGAGACTGAACTGCCCAGGGGGTGTGTACCCAAATCGGGTTATAGGTCAGCTCATCTCCAGAAGAGGAGATCTTTATTCATCGGGCGATGGCGCAAGTTGCGGTGAGAGAGGAACTATGGAGATTAATTGGATGTCACGTCCGGCTGTGGATCTCAATCACAGGGGAGGCCGTAATAATCAAGGTATGGGCGAAGGCGAACTTCATGAATACATGATGAGGAAACTCACCGCAGTGACCCGTCGGAACGGCCAATAAACCGGGCGAATCGCTCTTGGGCACACCGAGGAAATTTCCAGCGCAAAGTATCGGAGCGTTGCTGAGACTCTGATTGCCAACAGAGCAGGCCGTCGTGCTGTCCATGGAGTCGTTTCGATTAGCAAAACTTCCCCGTCTGGGCATCCCGCTGTCGAAAACTAGAAATCGAGGACGTCCATCAGTTGAATAATTTGTAAAGCGGGCAAAAGAGACGACAAAAGCGATTGTTTAGTTACGGTTGGGCGAAGAGCAACGAGCTGTCAGTCCGTCGTAAATGTTTCCCTGGAACGAAGTCTGCGTCCGGCTGGTGGGGATGATGTGGGTGGACGTTGTGCCGCTGGTCGTCATGGTCGTCGTCGTCAAAACCGTTTCCTTGGATTTAACGAAAGCCGTGCCGGACGTTGTCGACGAATTTCCCGCTTCGACGTTCGATTGCTGACACGATGGAGTGCTGCTGCTCCCTCCCGTGTTGCCGGGCTGTTGCTGGGCAGTCGACTGCTGCTGCTGGCCGGCTGGGTTATTGGCGGGATCGCCACTGCAAGTCGTCGGCGTCGCCACAAAAGACGAATTCTCCTCTTTGGTGATGCTCATGTAAAAGCAAATGTCCGTCTTCTTCATAATGTGACGCGGCCCGGGGTTCAGCAAGATGGTCTCCTCGTAGAATTCGGGGAGCTCGGCCGGTCGGACGCCGACGAGGGCCACGCCGTACTTGCGGTGCGAATGGAAACTGGCGTAGGTGAAACTCTTGCCTTCGTACTCGCCAAAGAACCGGCTCTCGGCTAAAAGGATGTGGTAAATCTCGTTGCCGGAACACTTGCCGTAGAGTCGGTGCCATTCTTCTTCCGACATTTGCCCTTCTCTATCATCAAGAAAGAGAAATAGAAATAACGTTAGTTGCTCGGCCTCAGTCCGCAGGGGATAACTCTAGATTGTAGGCTACTAAACGTAAATAGTAAACAACTTCTTGTAATAGTACTACGTCGAGCGGATCCAAACACTAATTGGATCGAGCTCCGTCTGAGCTCGGCTTGGGTGTAGACGGCCGTAATGATATCATTTGTGTATAAGAGCTGTGTTGGGGTGAGACTGTGGGGTCATGGAGGTCTTTGGTTTCGTCGCGCGTTACTTACACTACAGACGTCCGAGTAGATTGTAAATAAAAAGTGTAGGCAAGGCACCACTTACTGGCCGCGAGATGTGTGGAGCAGCAGCGTGACCAAAGTGGACGTTCCCGGCGCTAGGCAGTTGTTGGCCAGCAGAGCGTACTGCGTTTCAAAACAAACACCGAGGATCTCTTTATAGATGGCTTTAAGCTACGCGCCATTATGATGTTTACCTTGAACTCGTCTTCGCAGACGACGTGCTGGGCGAATTTGACGTGGAGCTTGTTTTCCGGCCGGAAAATCTGGACGTATTGCGGCACTTCCGGTGCGAAATCCTTGACGGCCCACGAACGCAATATCGTATGCTCATCCTGTTAGTAATTAATTCATATATATTGTTTGTTTGAATAAATTCCTGGGGACAATAAGCTTACAGCGGCCGTTTTATCACAATAGTTCCTGGCGGCCAGAACGAAACAGGCTTCGGCTTCGTTCATGCGTGCCCTGGCCAGATCGGCGTCTTTGAGACAAGATCCCTGGATGTAGATGACCCGTTGGGCCCACATCGGCACCTGCAGGATCATCCGCATCGTCGTGTCCAGCTCGATGGGCGACAGGAGAACGACGTAGTAATCCTTCAAGAAAAAGGAAAGAAAGAAACAAAGGCCGTTGTTACATCCTCCTCCGCTGTCGAGCGAATAAGGTCCTCAAAGGGTCACACACGCGCAAACGTCAAGTGGTTTTGAAACAATGGATGGATCTCTAATGAGTCTCTTTCGCTCTACCCCAGGAAAAAAGAAAGAAGGAATTCTAGGTAGGAAATGCAGAGCGGGAAATTCGATTCTGACTGGAGGGTGACGTCGACTTCCGCAGTTAGCAGACGCGCGCGCATAATGCAATGGGCGCCGTTTGATACGCTAACTAATTACGTATCGATTTCTCCTTCTTTTCTTCCGTTTCTTTCACTGGAAATACATTTCATCCACCAGAGAGGTGAGCTGGATGACGTCAAACCAATGTGCACGCGCTCTCTCTCTTATTTTTTCGCCTATGGAACTGGAAATAAAGAGGACTGGAAGTCGTGTCCAGGGTCGGACGAGCCTGTTGATGATAGTTTCAAGTGGTTCTGGAGCAATTGTCATTCGCTCCGGGGGAGCAGCAGCAGCATTGGCAATCTGCCCACGGGGCCGCACACAAAAGATGGGCGAAATATGATGGAGAGAGTCGCTCCGAGGTAGAGAGAAAACTTGGTCATTATACATACAGAAGGCCAGCAGCCGCGATAATGAGCTAATGAAGAGACGGCCTTTCATCAGAGCGAGCACGGGTACAGGACGGCCTACGGGGTACAGTAGTAGAAGAAGAATACCTGGAGGAGCGGGTGAGCGTAGAACTCGTTGAGAAAGTCCATAATGGTGTCGGCGTGTAACGATGTCGAACAGACGACCACGTGACGCTCCGACTGGGCTCGATGAGACGAATAAGTGCCGCCCTGTATCAATCGATCAATCGCGCGCGTTAGTCTCGACGACAGAACGTTGTTGAGTGACGCTAGAAAAATAAAACCTTACCAGTTTCTTCCGCTCCATCCAGGTAAAGGCCAACTGTTCAAACTGTCGTCGAGAAAAAAAAATGGAGAGAATTGAAAATATGGAGATTGGCATCGCTAATATCTTTGAATAATTCAACCAAGTGAGGCACAAAGGGAGCCCTATATTTGGCCGACTTTTCTTCTTCAAAGGGTCTTTTTTTTGTGTCTGAATTTGCGTCAATGGCCCAAGGACGGGCCAAGTTCGTCGGACAGATGTAAAGAAACCGTCGGGGCTATTTCAACTTCTTTATTAAATACGAATATGAATATGAATGTCTGGCAGCCTAGTCTCATCCGTATTGGCGGCCGAGGAGGCAACCGCATTATATACAGTACGTCCGAAACATCAAAGGCTGGCTGTATTTTCTTTCTTTCTTTCTTTCATCAATTCTGTGCCGGCCATCATTAAATACGTGAGGGCTTCTAGGGAAATACATCTGGCCGCCTTCTTTTTATTATAAGAAAAACGCATACCTGCGTGGGCAGAACGATGAGGGCGACGCAAATCATGACGACCATGTAGAGCTGCGACGGCCAAATGTCTGGAACGTAGTCGCCGTAGCCGACAGTTGAGAATGTCACCACCACAAAATAGCACGACTGGAACAGATTAAAGTGACGGTGGCCGGCCCGCTGGAAATGCTGCACTCCGCACACGCTGGAAACACATCGTGAAAGACGGAAGTCGAATTAAAAACCGCCAAAATTCAAGTTTTAAATTTGTGTACACTTTCATTCATCCAATTAGTAATTGGTCGTTGAATAAATAAGGAAAAAAGGAGGAACGTACCTGGTGAAAACGAGGCAGAGGAGCGTCGCCGAGAGGACCATCAATTGTTGGGAAAGGGCGGATTGGGAGCGTTGCATCGCTCGATGCAAATCATTCTACGAAATAGACGAGAGAACGAGGCATAGCTTCTATAGCAAAAGGCGGGCTTAGCCATTACGCAAATGACTTGTACGTCGACACCTACGTCTACTACACTATAAAGGTCGTCTCTCTTTTCTCAATTGAAGAAGGAAAGAATCAAGCAATAATGGCAAGTGCGCGAAACTTTGGAAAGGAAGAGAAGCAAGTTCAAAGATGTACGCCTACGTAACGTCAAGGCTCAGACTGTATATAATAATAATAATAAATACTCACAAACATGTTTTCCAGTGCCCGTTTGGCCAGCCAGCAGTTGAGGAAGACGGGAATGAACAGATGACGCCACGGCGAGTAGCACATCTATACGTTCGCGACGAAATCCGTTAAACAATTACTAAGAGGAAGGAACTTTTGGGGGGAATGGGAACGTACCGTGAAAATGTAAGGGATGGTGTTGACCAATTCCAGGATAAAGTAGAATGAAATGATTTGCTGCAAGATGTTGCCCTTGTAGCTGAGGTAGGCAACGAGAAGAGCCTCGACGAGGCTGATGAGAGCGAAAAAGATTTCAATGACCCAAAGGGCCGTCGGCCGTTCGATCCACCAAATGGCCTCCCAATGAATTATCGGGTTGTCCATAAACTGTTGCGGCGTTTTCTCGTAGGCGGCCAGGTATTCGCTTTTGTTGCCCACCTCGCAACCGTAACTGCTCAAACAACAAAAACGGCCAAGTTGAATGAATTGTTGATACGACGCTGTCCTAGTACCCCGTCGTTCGTGTATCGTCCAGGAATTTCAATTATAAAAGTTGCTCATTTTTGCCGAGATTCTATTGTCTCGAGGGCTACCAGAGTTGTACGTACATCTTTTGTTTGACCGCATCAATAATTGCTTGGATGCCGGACAAAAGAAAACTCAACGTCAAACTTTGAACATCTGTGAAACGGATCAATATCGATCTACTAGAAATTCAGGATCGAATTGATCACGACTTGTTTGACGGTTGCAGGATCAACGGCTTGCTCATCTTTGCCCATGTAATGGATCTTGGCGACGCAGAAAGTAAAAAAAACGCGAACAATTTCGTCCACTACTAGCCGGTTTCTATAGTCACCGCCGGTGAGTCAATAAGGAGCCCTGCCCCTCCTAGTCCCTCCTAGATATAACGACTTTAAGTGGTACTTTTGCAGCTCCGAAATATAACCCTATTCTCATCATAGCCTCCCCGTCGTGACGCATTAACCTATTACACGAACCCGCTGGCCTTGCTAACCATCCAATTTTTTTCCAAATGAAGGCCATCTAAATCAAGCTGTAGATCGTCCCCGAGAGAAAGAGAAGAACTTACCAAGTGGCTTGAGTGGGATCATTGTCGAAAATGACGCGGCCGACGTAGAGCAAGCACGTCAACAGTTTGATGAACAGGTTGAAGATTCGGATCCGCAGACCTGGAAAGCGGCCAAACGACCAGTTGCCGATTTGAGTATAAATGCGGACAACAACAATAACAAGTTTTGTTTGTTTTTTCCGGTTGTTTAGGGACTTACTCGAGCGTTGGTTGCGGATAAAGTAGAGCTGGAGCCGTTCCTTGAATGTGTTTTCGTTGACGTAGTACTCCACTCGGACCCTATGCGTGTTACAACAATGATGTATATCGATTAAGAGTAGTACTATACGGACCCCGATGATTACAAGACACAAAAGAACAAGCGTCCACAAAAACTTTTTCGCCCGGTCGATAATAGTCTAACAAGCAAGTTTGGACTGGTGAAACACACAAGTTTGTGTGTTGTTGTTGTCGGGCAGCACCTGTTACGGCACACGAACGGATGAGATAATAACTTACCGCGGGATGTTCTCATAACTATCCCAAACGGAGGCGAGACAATTGTAGGAATACATGTGACTACCAGCGGCTGATGCGGTGGCAGCGGCCACAGCGGCCGCTGTACCACTGGCCGCTCTGTGATAGGCCATCCTTCCACAGACACCAATAATCACATCTCGCCCACTTGACGTCAATCGTACAAAGTCAAAATCTTCCGACAATCCAAAAATAGCGGGGGCGATATCTTCTATAGGGACTGCTGGACGAAAAAAAGGAGAGCGAGACGGGCCAGTGGAGTGCAAGAGGAGCGTGACTATCTGTCGCTCTCACCATCCAGCGTATGCCGTACAGTCGGCGTTGCAGGTCACGACATACAACGCAGACACGGCGGCGCACATGCACCGAGCGCATCGGTGGGTACAACTATTCCACCGGGTGGTGGTAGATGGAGGAGGTGGTAGATGGAGGAGGTGGGTCGCAGACTACGCACACGGTATTTATATGTAATGGTGCGCGTAGTTGCATGCATGGTGGAGGTAGCTGGTAGCCTCTCTCGACTTTCTATTATGTAGACGTTCATCCAAAGTCGCGCATTTTCCACGTAGCGACCTCTAGCGGATGCCATAGAAAACAGCGCCGTTTCGGGAATGGATTAGGGCATTATCGATGCGCAGATGGAGGAGCGCTCTCTCTCTCCATAAATCAATCAGAGATTGAGCATCGGCTCAAATGACCAAAGATGGCGCGCGCAGCCCACCTGTCCGTGTCTCACTCATAAATGGGCCAACGGGATGGATAAAAGAGGACAGTTGGTCTCGGGTCGCAGACGTAGCTCATCGATTGAGAGAAAAGACAAAAAGTCGGTCAGTAATCTTCCATGTTGGGATGGCAATCATTAATCAAAGACGACGCACCCAGTACAGTGCGGTTGCAATCATCAGCGGAAAGCGCGAGACTTGCTGAAAGGTTTCCAGAGTGTCAATAGAGTTGTCGTCGCTGCCAACCGACGAAAAGACAAAATGACTGAAAAGGGTGTGGTGCTCGCTCCCTGATTTCTTTCTTTACCGGCGCCCATTGTTCCGTATATACCGAAGAAGAAAAAAAAACATTGTAGACGATCGATTTCAATCTCGCTTGTCCCCTTTTTGTCAAAAAGAGAGAGAAAGAGAGAGCTGCCAGGAGCTATATACAGAACAGGATCAGCAATGGCTTCTCTTCTCTTCTTGTTTGTTGCTCTCGGCTTTGACAAGAGCAGAGGCCGAGAGATGGAGCGTCCATTCTTGTCGAGGAAAAAGAAGAACGGAGCACGAAAACGCGTGACAAGGAGCGACCTGATCCGCCGTTTCATGTCTCCGGCCTAGGCACACACAAACACAGAGAGTAGATAGTCTATTAATAAAACTCGATCCGTCCTCCTCCTCTGCTCTTGCCGGAATAGAATCAGAAAAAAGAAAAGAGTCGACTTGATCGAGTCTTCGCGGAAGAGTCACCAGGCCCGTGTTTGATCCAATGACGAGCTGTATACATATTATATCTCTCGTCGATGTCGACTAGGGGGAAAACGTCAATTTAGAAAAGGTCCAACAGTTTGCGTACGTCCGCTTCTCTGCTGCGAAACCAATCGTCGTCAGACGACCTTTTGAGCGCCTCATTTGAACCAGTGGCCGATTTCCCGAGTCCGAGGAACACTCTCTCTATTCATTTCCGTACTAGGAATTCCCTTTTCTCGGTGCAGGTAGTAAAATGGTCGATAGGGCCAGCTGGGCTGGCATTATATCTAAGGCCGACTTGTATAATGCCCCGTAAATTTAGGACGGGCAGAGTTATGGAAGAGTAGGACGATAATAACTACCTGGGAATCTGCAAGGCAATGTAGTCGAGACTATCCGACGGGTCCATAGTGGCCGGCCTTTCAAAGAGACGGCCGGGCACCATCGTCAGGACGTTGGAATCGACGAGCGACGGGCAGTGGAGCGAAGGTCGAGTCAGTTGCCGGAAGCGACTCATCCTCCGAGTTGTTCTTCCGGCCCCATTGAGACTGCTCGAACCGGCAGACGAGTGCCTGTGTTGCTGCAATTGGCGACGCTCCTGCTCCTGCTCCTGTTGTCGTCGCAATTTGTGCAGACGGAAGAAGAAGACGTTCGACATCCTCTTTGACCTTCTTTCTTGTACCAGAAGCAACTTGGTTGCAGCAAACATATAATACATCATTACAATGACCCCACCGACGTCACTTTAGGCCGCGCTAGATGACGACGACGACTCTTTGACGAACGACGAGTGGAGAGCCGTGCCAAAAAAGCAACGAAAATCCTCTTTGAAAGTTTCTTTTAGGGCAGATCCTCGTATAACAATGAATAACTACACCAGCAGCAGGAGCCATGTTGGCTCCACTCTCGACGAAAAGTTAACGAGCCAACCGGCATGACCGTCACGATCCGCTCTCTCCCAAGACCTAGCACAATCTTCTGCAAATGATTCTTTTCCTATTTTTCTAATGACGTTTGTAACACAAAAATCGAACTGGCGAGACAACTCGTCGCCACTTGTTTTTTAGATCACAAAGTTTCAGGATTGATCCTCTCCTGGCAACAGACGAACCCAACGGCACATCATGGCGTCGTCGTTGGTTAATCTTTAGTTGCCGTTCTATTGGCTCTGCCAGAGAGTCCGTAGATTGTTTGGATCAAAGAGACTGGCTATATCTATACATACATATATACTGTCGATGGCCATCGAAAGCCGTCAAATGAAAAGGCCGTCGCCATAGCAACGGCCGAACAAAACATAGAGAGAGAACAGAGCGGCGGTTTTTTTCAAAATAAAAATATCAGCAACGACGAATTGAAATGACTTGAGCGCATCCAAGACATTGAAAAGCAACTCGGACCTAATCGATCCAGCATCGTACAGGATCTGATTATGGCTGACGATCCCATCCGTCTTCCTTTCATGTGTACTTTTTCGAGAAGAAGAAACTAAACAGAAACCCTTGGGTCTATCCAGAGTGAGCTGACTTTGTGACGTCACTGATTCAATGTATTACGACAACAACTGGCGACAAAGTAAGCGGATCTCTGCTCTTCCCTGCGATCTATTGTGATCCTACCCTGTGAAGAAAAAAAATACTACGAGCACCCCCTCTCGGCAATCAAATCAATCTCGTTTCTATCTCTCTCTCTCACCTCGTCTCGATATTACGACGCAATCCCATCAATTTCTTTCTCTCTCTCCTACACGCGGGATCGTTGGGCAAAGAGTCGCGTCAACCGGCCAGAAAGGTAAAAAGCAGAGTCGTCGTCTCACCTTTAAGAAAGAAAAAAAAGGAATCGAATGAGAAGAGGGAAATCGTGTTGGCAGCGCACAGGTCGTTTCACTCGGCGCACAACACGACGTGAAAATAATTCGAAAAGACAATCTTCAAAACGAGATCGCCCACTTGGAAACCGAGCGGCCACTGAGCGGACGGAAAGAAGAAGAAGAAAGGTGGGAGGAGAGAAAGAGGGAGGTAAACGGTTAGGAAAAGAGGAGGACGATATTAATACGTCGAGTCCCCGGTCGCGAATGGAAGGACCGTTGCGTCGCGCGCGGTTCGACAGACTGACTCTCTACTCGAGCACGCTTTACCAGTCCCGCGTTCACCGGGTAGAATAGAGCCAGGAGGAAGGAGGAAGGATGGAGGAGAGGTGGGTTACTACGGACTAGACCTCCCCCTTCGCCTCATCCACCCCTTCCATCACCGCCCCATTGCTGTCGCTTCTACTACCATCCCGTCATGTAGATGACGACGACCGACGACTATCAAAAACTCTTCTTCCATTCGGCAGTGACGTCCTCCTCTTTTCAGGATGTTGTGGCGCTGCACCTGCTCCAACTCTTGGCGATGGAAACTTGTTCCTTTAGGTCGCAACAACTTGCCAATTCATTACCAACTATCGTCCACCACCAGCAACTTTTCTCAACCGTCGAGACAATAGAACGACGACGACGACCGTCGCCTTGGACGACACAAAAAGATTTGCTTCAAACGAGTTCGCTTCGTTGACGTCGTCCTGACACGAAACTCGTTTTCTATTGGCTTCACTACTCGACTTTTCTCATCCTAGTTCCTCAAAGGGAACCGTTTTTTAAAAAGAATCTTTTTTTTTTCTGTCGAGAAAAAGACGTCACGGGCGTCTAACGACGAATACTAACGGCACTAATTCAAGCGGAAGAAAAAAGAGGACCGTCGTCGTCGTCGTTTAATGTTATCAAAATGATTAGCAGTCTGAGCGGCGACGGAAATGAAGGCAGGTGGAGGGAAATTTATTCGGCGATTCCCTCGAGACAATAGGAGCAAAAAAGCAAGTCCCTTGTGTCCTCGGCCGCGCGGCGCGCATTTCCGCTCAACTATGCAGAGCATTTGATACATAATGGAAGCCGGGGAACCGCAACGCTTAACAGTTGCCTGGTTCCTCCTTTTTCTTTCCTTCTTGTTTGACCTTTTATTCTTAGTGCAGAGACCCGTTGGGTGGCCCCGAATCAATCATCGATTTCGGATGCTAGAGTGGTAGAATCCGTCACACACGGACAGAGAAAAGAAGAAGATGTCGTGCGTGCCATCTGACTCGGACCAATAGCGAGTGCTCCTCCCTTCCGTCCGCGTTGGATTATTCATCGGGGAAACCGAGCAAGGACACGGAACGCCAATGGAAAACTATTGTACGATCGACCTATATAATAGAAAATAGCCCCGATAATGCCGTGTCGCCAATAACAGAGAGAAGGCGGCCGATCGATTTCTCGCCAAAAGTCCCCGGCCAGGGCCATCTCATTTCAATAACCAATTACCAATGAATCATTGACTCTTTGTACATGTCCTCGCAGAGAGATAAGGCACGATCTCCACGTATATAGACGAAAGCGAGCGCACACCCAATGGCTCCTCCTAGTGTCGACTCCCCGGAGGGACACACGGAGAAGATCAAGGAAACCTCCGTACCCTTTCTGTGGACCATCAACGGGTTTGATGAAATTATTCGCTAGCAGCTAATGAGCAAAGAAGCTGCGCGCAGATTTGTTGACGAAAAAGATGAAAAAGAAAAAAAAGATTTATCGGTAACTCTATTTTGCATAATACTACGCTGGGAAAGATGCAAAAGTTTCAGTCGCTCAGAGTCAGTCGGAATGGCTCCGGTGGACGTTTCCATGATCATTCTAAAATAAGGGAAACAGCACGTGCCGGTTCGAATCGATAACAAATGGCCGATAATAATAGTTGTCGAAAGAGAATTATTTACAAATAGTAGACTCAGATTGTAGGTCTTTTATTTTGGACGGGCGTAGCTAAGAGAGATGGAGCTTTGGTGTTGGCTGTTGTCTCCAGGTAACGTCTAACTCGATTTATTAGTTTGTAGCGCATCCGCCTCTCTTCTTTCTACAACCCCGTGGGCTGATCTCGTCGTCTTGCTGTACTGCCGCTCTCTTGTTTATCTTTGATCTCGCATTAGCCACAACTGTATTCGTCGCGCACGGATTTTCCTCTCGACTCTCTCTTTTTAGCGACGATAGAGACGGAGAAAAAAGCTTGGATTTGGGAAAGGCAAGATCGTCGGCAGCCATGGAAACATGGGGAGAAAGACATTGCCACGGGAGACGGGAGGCTGTCGGCAGTGCATGCTCCCGGTAAAACGATATTATGAAAAAAAAAACTCAAAGGATCCAGCACGAATCGATCTTTTATTCCAGACGCTCCACCTATTACGTACGGAAGAAGAAGAAGACAAAAATCGGATCATCAATAAGAGCAGGAAACGAGACGACAATCGCTCGCTAGATGGCCGCGACTCCTCCTTCCGATTGAGTGCGGTCGCCAGGTAAAGGTGCGCCACCGTATCATTGGATGACCGTTTCAAGTTATCGAAAAAAAGTGACGCTAGATGGCGATGGTTTTTATTTTTCTCCAAAAAGTAAGAAATAAGAAAACAATTGCCGTTTAATGGCGTCCATCAGTTAAATCATGCACGGCCAATGGATTTCGTCAAAGGCCATTGAATTTTTCTGTTTCGGCAGTGAAATGGGCCGACAGACGGGCAATCGGTCGTGTCCCGGTCAATCCTAAAAAAAGAGCTTGTGAAGCCGACGATCGATGGGGCACGCAGAATCCAGCAAGACGTCAAGACTCTGCTGCTGACGTCATAGGGAACAGGTTCGTTTTGAAGCGTCGCGGAAGAAATGAATTGCCAAGTGGGCACGGAATTAGAAAAGACTCGTTATATGCCGCGCCGAGAGCCGCTTGTAACGACCGAAAAAAGAAACAAATTCTTCCACGGCCTAGACTCACGTACGACGATTGTCAATCGCTGGGGGAGTTTGGTTTTTTACGAGGTAGAGTCTGTTAGTAGGAAATAGAGTCGCCTATTTTATGGCAGCTATATAAGGTCGCGACCAATCGTCAAATCTAAATAGGTACGTTGACAATCATCCCGAGCCATATAAGTTGCGGGTAACATCTTCATTGTCCACAGCAATTCTATTGAGGACATCAAAGAGATCGGCTGTGAAAAGGCCCCGGCCGTTCGCTGTCTCTTTTTGCATGACTTTTCCCCAGTTATTTCAATGTCTGTCTGGCGCCCGACAACGTTGTCAACAATAACTGGGAACGCAAAGTAGAAATCAACAATGCGGCTCGGTATGTTTACATTGGGAATTCAATAACAGAGAGGGAGCCTGGATGTCTCTCTCTCTCTTTTTCTTTTATTGCGGCGCTGCATCGGAGAGTAGTATGACGACAGCCGCGCACAGTTCGTTCAACTCGTCGTACCCCGCGGTGTACACCAGCGATGAAATGGCAAGAGGCCTTAAAAGAAAAACCGGCCGGTCTGCACGCTTCTTTCTCTTTTTCTCTTTTTCTTTCGGGCGTGGAAGAGGAAGAGCGTAATAAGAGCCGACGGGAGAGAGAGGTAGAGAGCTATTACACCCGAGACTACAGTATAGCAGCACCAAAAGAAACGACTGGGAGAATGGGTCGTCCAGCAGCAGTGCGCCACCGTGTGCAGCTGCGGTGCGGTAGCAATCATGTCTGACGTAATGGATTCTTAAACGGCCCCGGCCAGAGCGGTTCTCCCTTTCGACGACCCGAAAGAATTACAGAATGGTCGGCCGTCGAGATGGATTCATATCAAATGTAGAAAGTTGAGGCAGAAGAAACACTTCCTTGATTCGTGGGCCATCGATCAAGCGCCGCTTCTTTTGAAAGGCAGCGCGCGGAATTAATAAGCGCGCCACCTGCTACCGCCTTCATTATGGCCTCCTATTGTTTTCCATCGTGTAGACAATAAGGGCGTTGGTCAGCGACTGCATAAATGTTGAGCCGGCGATTTCATCATGGAGAGCGCTTCCGGAAATTCAAAATCAAGAAAAATGTGGCGCCAAATTCAATTTGCGCGCGTCTCACAATGGACAAATCTCGACGACTGACGTCTGCTCCGTTATTCAGTCAGTGCTTTGTTCTCTCAAAAGCGCTGCGCCTCTTTATGTATTGGACGACCGGCTAAAATTTTGCGCCGACGATCCTACTTGTCCGGCTCAACACTTGTTTTAGACTGGAGCATCAACTTTTGGCCGACGCCATTGAACATAAAAACGGAAGGGTTTATACAGGAGGAGCAGCAGACAGGAGCAGCTGATGGAGTTAGGAGGAGGCTGCATCGCTGCTGATAAGCGCAAAGTGGGCGGCTTGTTATCATCCACCTCGCGGGGAATGAGATTGAATCGGGGATCTGTCTATAGACATAATAGAGCACTAGGTCTATAACCTTATCGTCTGCAGATAAAACTCCCGTACCCTAGCTCTCCAGCATATCTACCTCCGGAGCGATAGCCGTTGGCCATCAGGGGCGGACGCCACACAACAGCAGAGCACGTAACGATCAAACCCCAGAGTGGTTTCCTCTACGATCATCGTCTTCCGTTATGGAGAAAAAACGAGAGCAGTAACGATATTGGACGAGTAGATGGGAAGAGTCAGTCAACCTGGGTTCGGCGACCACTCTACATGGAGGAGAAATATATAAGGACAAACACGCTAACGGGCTATTTCTATGGTACGTTGAGACTCTTGTACCATTTCATGTGCGCCGGGGAGAGAAGAATAAACTTATGGGGGCAATGTACGCTATTTATCGACTTTTCCGACCCCGACCACCGATGTTTTCACCCTTAAAAGTCTTACCACCCAAATGTAGGTTATATACAAGTCAATCGATGGCTAGTACCTTTCGTCAGCGTAGCCGAAATCCATGCTTTTGCAACTGCTGAGTAGGCTACTGCGACTAAGCCGATGGTGAGCTGGGAGCTGGCTGTTAATCAGCGGTCTGATGCTGTGTCGGCCGTCGTTGTTGTTGTGCCGATGGAATCGCACCGCCTGATGCTGTTGCTGTGGGCCGTGAAGTAAAACGTCGTCTTCATCGTCACTGCTCGGACTCGTGTGATAATGAACTGGTGAACTTTGATGGGCTGCCATTGGGCTGCCGTTTTGTTGTTGCAATTCCATCTGTCGTCGTCGCCTTCAAAAAGAAACGGACGCGTTGACGAAAAGCGTCGCGCGTGTTGATGCGCTGCTCGCACATCCACTACTGAGTGCCTTGATGGCCGATACGGCGCCGCGCGACGCCGACGACTTCTTTCCCTCCCCGTTACAGTCCTCGTAGCCCATCAGGCAGCCACTCTCCAACCAGAGAAAAAAAAGTCTAAGCATATAAGTAGTCGGAGAAAAAGAGAGAGAAATTGGGGATGGCTGCCGCCGCCCGTCTTGATCGAAATTTATGGCCTATATAACGGTGAGTCCAATGCGCAATGCGTAAGCCCTTAGGTAATACTTTGGTAGTGACAGCTCTCTATAGCGCAGCAGCGGGCAATCATTTCAGTCTCAGACAATGTCGATGGATTCAATGGCCGTCTTCATAATAGTTTCCCTCAATTTGTATTGAAAATGAACCGAGCGCTGGCGCTGGCCGCTCTTTATCTGGGCGGCCGTAGAGTGTCACTGAGAGCGTCTGGATGGCTTATCCCGTTCGGCTTCGTCTTGAGGGGATTGAACGTCGCGCGGTGCCGCGGGACTGAGATTGCATCGAGCCGTTGGGGGGAAGAAGAACTGACAGACGATGTGATGGGAGGCCCATCTCGATTCTTCTCGTCACTTACGCGATAAGGACGTCTCCGATATCGCCTTCTTTTTTTTTTTGGTCTGGTGACGGGGCGAATGAAACAAGAACGGCGGTGATGAGACAGAAGACGTCAGCGCCGTGTTGCGCCCGTCATCTCGTTCGGGGTACGTCCAGAAACAATGGGGGAGGCCGTGTTGGTTCCATATCAGGGACGGCAGATGTTCGTGTCAACTTTACTTTGCATCAACCTCGTGTTGTGCCTTTATCTTCTCTATCGTGCCCCAAACAGTTGGCGCGCTAGAACAAACCCCAGAAATCCGACTGACGTCATTCCACGTCGGTTTTTGTGATGTCACAAAATCCCGGCCTTACGCACAATATCGTGACCTTCCGCACGAAAAATGGAGGCGTAAGTACTTGTGTAGAACATAAATGGCTCCGCAAAGTGGAAAACATCCATTGGAATCAAAGTCGTACACATTTTTCACCCGACGAAGGAAACAAATTTGATTTTCGACGGCGTATTCCATCACGGAGGCTTCAAAGGACGCAGCGATATATACATGGGGCTGATGTGGCATCCATCAACAGATCCCATTTTGAGAGCGGAGAAATCAAAGCCATGAATCATACGAAAGAGGAGACGTCCGAGTAATAAGATCAATACCGTAAGAACATAAGCCTCTGCCCTATATATCCCTTTTTCTATAGGGAAATAACAAAAAAAAAATATTTGAATATTTCTACAAGTCCGGCGGATATCCAGTGTAATAAGAGAAAACGCGCGGCTTATTATCTTAATGATGTCGGTTCGTCAATAACCAACTTTTGGGCCTCTGGCTCCCCTTGAAAATTTCTTTTCTTTTTTTTTTTCCTTAGTATTATAATAATATGATGAGCTTCTGAACAGAACTGACTGTTAACAGCGGTAATAACGTCAGTCGTTGTTACGGAAGCGGAAGGCAACTTGATATGCACAGCGCCAGCACGTCCGCAGCGGAGGTTTCCGTAAGCTAGACGTATCCTTCGTGATGGACAAACCAATTTCACTGGTATATAAGTCGGAATATAGAGTAAGGGCAACTTTTGTGTCTACATATGAAACAAGGAGGGTGGAGTCTCTTTCGTCATCCGAATAGGACGTCGTATTTTTGATTGGAGAAAGAATAATCGAAACTTGTCTATTATGTAAACGGTCAAGAAAATTATTAGTTTCGGACCGAAAATAGACCTATAGATTACATCAATGATTCAAAGAGTTGCCCGGGAAAAGAAAAAAGATTGTGTTGACTTGGAGATTTCTCCAGTGCGACCGCAGAGGACAAAGAGTTTCGGTGGGAATCGATCGACCAAAGTGCACACGGAACCTGGAAGAAAGAGGCATAGAAGAAGCAGACGACGGGCTTTTTGGAATGGAGAGAAATCAAACAGTTGGTGGACGATGGATAAAAAAAGACGACGGAGATTGAAAAGAATCGACTCTCTCTCTCTCTTTATACGCTCCAGCGCCCTCAAAGTCCGTCGTTTCCTTTCTTTTCCAGGAGGGCCGTCCAACGCCCGCCTCAATAGACTATACAACACGCCTCACAATGAGCCTAGACTATATCGATAACAACCTACTCAACAGCTCGGGTGTCTCTATGTATACAACAGCTCGTCTTCGTTGGTATAAGCCGGTCGGGCCCTGGGCAACGACGCCCAGGCGCGATAATGAGGTTTTCTACGGCTCTTCTTCTTCTATTATTATTATTACTATTATTATTAGATTTTTTCCCCCTTTTTCTGCACTTAGACCAGCTTTCTCTCTCTCTCCCCCTTAGGAGCAGGTAATCTCCACAAACACGGGAGCTCTACGAATATAGAACCAGACATTCATATCCGTTGTGGAAAAGACGTAAACAAGACAGTTGTCTCAAAAAAAGAAAACAAATATAAGAACTCTACTAGATTGTGGGCTCGGTTTCTATACGTCCGTCTCTCTTTCCCCCTGCGGAATCGCGACAGCAGTCGAATCTCTAAAAAAAAAGAAAACAACAAGAAAAACAAGAAAAGAGAGAATAATGGGTTCTTGATGTTCACTCCCTGCGGATAATATACGGCAAAACGAAAACGATCCTCTGGCTCATCGCTCCATTACGGCGCACGTCCTATTTCCAAGTCTTTCGTAGATTGGCATTTGATTGAAAATAGACTATTGGACAAAAGAAAGGGCAACATCCTTTTCGTCACGGATCGAGTTCTGACGTCATTGACTCGTAGGAATTCCCAATGGTCGGGTCATCGCTCATGGACAAACATGTCACGCACTTCGACAATGGCACGCGCCATACTACTACTATACTCGAGCCGAGCTACGCAGACGTCGTCGTCGTCGTCTAAGAAGATTAAAAGAACCAGAAAGAGTGAAATCACAGCCCTGGACACCGGTAATGATGGAAATGCGTTAGGCTAACTTCTCGGAGCGAAAACTATATGTATAGACAACACAGAGTCGGAGGAATTCTCCTAGCGACGACGACGTCTAATTAGTTGGCGCGATGTCGGCAATGTATTCTCCAATTAACGCCGCAGCATCACTCTGCCGCAGAACTCTTTTCTACGTTTCGTTCGACTTTAGTCAACCGAAAGACTTTCTTCTTCTTGTCCGCATCAAATGAAGAGCGGGAGCGACTGTTGAATAAAAATCAACGCCGCGCATCCGTAACAAGGTCTGACCTCTTAGAGGGGAGCGGCCAGAGCCGATCGATATGACGGTTTTCCCGGGTGCTCTCGCGTCGAGGTAACTTGATAGAACCCGAGGAACCCTCGAAAAGAAACAAAACACGGACGGCCAAAATTCCCGCGCTCTCTTCTTCTGTAATATATGTAAATACGGGAGCCAAAGAACTCTCTCGTTGTTATGCATAAACCCGATGCCACTCTAGTCTGCATCGGTTCGCGCGCGGTCACATCTATTGATTGATAAAGAATACCTCGTCATTGGAAATCGATGGGGAACGCTTCCAAAATAGCTCGTTCCACAGCACAACTTATATCATCACCACCAATGGCCCTGTTTATACATTCCGAAAAACACGGCCGACGTTTCGTCTGCTATTACATATGCAAATAGGCGGATGCAATTATCAAAGTTGAGAGGGAACATTTCCCATACAAGTTGCCTAGATATCTCCCGACGACGATTTGACTCTAAAATGTGGGAAATAGAAGATACCGACATATTATCGGGTATACATCCTTCAATATTAGACGGTTGTCATCACCTAGGCAACCGAGGTCAGCGAGACGCAAGTAACAAAAGGCCAACAGATGTGTCGGCGGCAGAGGAAGTCGCTCAAAAATAGGGATGGCAGCAATAACCGTAATATCGCTTCGAAAAAAGAAAAAAAGGATGTGCGGATGGGGCGAGATACACGTGATGCGGCGAGGATTAGAGATTGAATGATGGAGGAAGGAAGAAGGATCTCTGGGTCCGTGGTTTGGGGAGTTACGTTGACAGGTAGACGGATAGAGACAAAGGAGCTAGCCTACCTTTCTCCGTCGTCGTTGAAAAAATCACCGCCGCCTAAGATGAGGTCGCGGAAGCGGAAACGCGGAGGTAGCGCCGGAAGATCGGCCCCCATCTCCAGAGACGCCATTGTGTTCAGCGATATCATTTCTCTTTTTCTTTCGGTTCTTTCGGTGTTTCCTTTTTTCTCTGGCGGACGATTTGACTCTTGTCAGCACGGACAAAACGGGTAGCGTCTTGCAATAGACATTCACGCGTTCAAAAGGCAACCGCGGCGCGCGCGCTCTCCACCACCACCGAGACACCAAAAGTTTGCTGACGGCCTATGCACCTGCGATATTCGCACGAAAACGTTAGTGCCTGAGGAACGTTTCTATTGATTGGAGTTAAACTATAACGATTGTTGTTTATAAGGCAGCAGCAGGAGGGAGGGATGGTACAAAAAAGGGAGGATCTGTTGTTTTCATTGAAACACGCACGCTATTACGCACACGTCCCGCAGCGACGGTGCCCTGATGACTGACTGGCGCTTCTTGAAAAGCTGGAGAAAACGACGGCTGGGCGGCTGTGTGTTGTATTCCCCCGCCACCCTCTAGGCAGCAAGGCAGCTCCCCTCTCCTTTGGAGCACGCACACAGCATCCTCGTGAACTGCAGTCGAGGAGAGACTCGGTTCCTTTTCTCCCGCCCTACAATACGACCAAGAAGGAAATAAGGATAGGTGGGGTGATGGGTGGCAGAGAGCAGAGCAACCTACCTTTTGTGTGGTACTAGTCTCGCGCAGCAGCAGCAGCTGAAAGACGGCAGAGGTCCAAGTCGCTGCAGCACAGTGCGAATCTTAAAACCATTTCGCCGTTTATGGACGCGTCCCCTGCGCACTCGACCGGCATTCGGGATTTTCAAATCTCCAGAGAGATTTTCTATATTCATTCCTTAGATAGATTCGAAGAAATATAAATATCGATTTGACTCCTTTGAAGTAGAAATGTCATTTTGATGCAGGTTCACACCAGCGACAAATCGTAGGCAAATCAGGGCGGTGTACAGTCTGCCCACGTCAACTGCAAAGCCGTACATACACAATGTCATTCGTAAGATAAAACGATGTTGCTATAACACACTTTAGCCAAATGAAGTAGAGAATGCGTTCATGTAAAAAGCTTTTCAACGGTCTTGGCAACGGAAAAAGCTATTGCAGAGCTAACAAAATGGCTGCTCGGGGCTTTTTTACTCCATTTTATATGCATAATAATGACGTCTCCTAAGGCACGAGAATCAGACAGCAATTCAACCAAATTGAGAAGCCTGTTATGAAATGTCTACATGAATATAGGTATTATTACTAAACTGCACTAACTAGAAAAGGCTTGTTATTTCGCCATCAACCGGGGAAAGAAGATTTCAAAACTTGCAATTACTTAAACGATCAACATAGTAAATGGTGTACGAAATTTGATGAATGTTCTTACCTATGACATCGCCCCTCGTGGCCACGCTCGTGGCACGTGGCTTCATCCAGCTTCATCTTGAAGTAACATTTTCTGACACTTGAACTTTCACAAATATTACTTTTTAAAAACAAATTTGAATGCACAAGGATGAAACTTTTTACCAAAAATACACTCGGCACGCGTTTAAACACGTGGTACACGAGAAAAAACACGCAGGCGTATCAGCGTCGTTCAGAGTAAAGCAAACATTTTTCAAAATAGCAGACGCAATTATCCAGTGTTGCGAAATATGAAAGACGCGCACTCTCTCACTGAAATTCACTTTGGAAATTTTCTTGAATTTTCAAAGACACTCTTTACATCATGTTCATGACGCGTTTACTTTAATCTATTCAAAGTTATATAGGGCTCAGTCTGTAGCAATTACAGATGAATGTCATCGTTATTATTTCCTCGTATACATCCGTAATCATCGTGTGATTACGGATTCTGATCGATTGCATGATACACGGAATATCCGTTTGCTCTCTTTCCGTGCGTGACTCGAAGGGCACTTCAGGAGAAGGCGTCTCCAAGTTCCCTCTAGATGTGCCCTACATATCGGATCTGAACTAAACTCCGGATCAAACTCCTCGTCGTCGTTTGAGCGAACGCTCTCAAATTCAGAATCAACGGCTTCAGTCCGTGGGTGGGTAGACGTAGACGGGTTAGGGGCCGGAGTAGAAACGCCAATCGATAAATCAATTGCTCATCTGTCTCTCTTCGTGATTGCAGCTCAGTTTGGAGTGATTGTTTGCCCCTCTCCCTTATTGTTTATCTCATTAGCTGGCTAGTCGTCCGCTCAGCTATGCAACATCGATGGTCCTGCAATAATTAAGTAATCTGTGATTGAAAGGTTTTCAAAAGTAGACTTCTGTAACTGATGATACTCAAGTAGCGTTATTTTTTAAAGGACCCTTAATAAAGATGACTCCAAGGCCTGTTTGGAAAACCGTTACTTTGACCAATCTGTGCCCGGCTGTTCATATAAGATTTTAAACTGCGGTCGCGTGTTTCTACCTGAGCTTATCGATTGCTTTCCTTGCTAGAACTACTTAGTTAAGGTGAATTTCCTATGAGACCGACAATGTTGACGAAGACAACATCAGTTTCACTTGCTAAATTACAAGCAAATGTTCGCAATATACCAAGAAGAATCACTGAACCGTACAAGCTTCGAATCTCTTCGACGACGGAATGACTGGGCGAATACCTTGACATTTCTCATTAACAAAGTGGATCGCTGTCTAGCTGTGCCACCAAGGTATTTAGTAAACGTTTATCATTAATTAATAAAGTGGTGGCAACGAGCTGAAAACCGCTGAAAACATCGTGAGATTGTGACCAACTCAACTGATATTGATAGATGGCGCTGCAGGTTTCCCGCCAATTAAAGCAGAAGCTTTTCTCCTGTCAATTCGTTCGAGTGAAAAGAAAACTGGCCAACATTCCAAACACGATCCAAAGAATACGTTTTACTGATTGGAAATTGTTTAAATTCAGGTATGGACTCTGTAATTTTGCTATAATAATTATTGCCCTCATATAGACTAAGCATCCGTTGATGATAAAATATCGACTTTTGTGGTTGTCATGCTTGTTATATATTTTCACTGCACGACACGTCACATTGCTGGTTATTGTAGGATAATAAATATGTAATGTGACAGTGAATGAGACATGAAATGTAAATTTTAAATTGTAGTTCTCCATCACTGTTTCTTTGTGGTTTAGGATACACAAATGGCGGAAAGACCAGAAGATCTGAATTTGCCAAACTCTATAGTGGCAAGAATAATAAAAGAGTCCCTTCCTGAAGGTGTCAATGTTTCCAAAGAGGCCAGGACAGCCATCGCCAAGGCTGCCTCTGTCTTTGTTCTCTACTGTACATCTTGTTCAAACAACCTAGCCATGAAAGCCAACAGAAAAATAATCAGTGGCCCAGATGTGCTAGGGGCAATGGCTGATATGGAGTTTGAACGCTTTATTGAACCTCTTCAGGCCTCTCTAGAAGGTACTCACCATTCCCTCAGAAATGTGATTGCACCAATTGACTTTGTGTTTGTTCTTATCAGTTTACAAGAAGACACAGAAAGAACGTAAAGAGGCTGTGGCCAAACGGAAACAGGAGAAATCGGACAAAAAGCCAGAGGATATTGAAGAGGCATCGGATGAAGGCGGAGAGAACGAAAAAGAGAACGAAGATGAAGACGCTGACGCTGACGAATGTTCGTAACCAAATCTGTGGGAAGTTTGTATTTGTACGAAAATAAAACGAAAAGAAAAGAATAATACTGAAACATTTCCCCAAGAATAACGAAAGGAATATAAAAATGTCATAATTTTGGAACGAACAATAGCGAATTCTTTTTGCACAACGAGACCAAAAGGGGAGGAAATATGCCCTTAAATATGCCCTTAAAGATGCCAAAGGCACAAAGATATGACCATGACAAGCTTAAAAAAAATTGTGTAGGAAAAAAAATTAGATTAAGAGTGAACTTGAAGTCGTTGACTGATGGTGGCCCGGCACATCGGGCATTGATTTAGTTTTCCCCCGCATTTGGCACAGCAGCACAAATGTCCGCAAGATAGAAATATAACTTGGCACTGTGTGGGATATTTAGTATTATTAGCAAAACTTTCGTATTAATCGAAAGAAGTTCCAAACTTACAGAGCTATCAAAGCAGATGACGCAATGAGTTTCCATAAAAACTTCGATCGGAGGAGCAGTTGCCACTTCCGGTGTAACGGCAGGAGCGCTTGGAATAAACTGTTGAGCGGGTTGAACGCTTTCTGGCATATTGTCCATTAGACGTTGGTACTGGACCAGCCAATAGTCTGCAGCTTGGTTCTGCCGCTGAGCTTCCATTTCTTCCAAGAGCTGTTTCAGGTCTTTACGGCGCAACTGCTGCTGCTCAATCAACTGGGAAAGCAATTCAGCCAACTGAAGACGATTTTCCGAGAGCACGTTCTAAACAGTTTAAAAGATGGAAGTAGAAAAAAACTGTCAGCATTGATTGTGAGTGCATTTTTTTCGCTTACGTTGGTGATATCTAGTTGCCGGTTTTTGCGCTGCAGCTCCCAACTCGTAAGCTGATTGAGTTTGTCTACTACTGCACGAATATCTTCGCTTAGCTGCGTTGTGCGTCGGTCGCGTTGAGACAAGAGTGAAGAAAAGGCTTGGTATTGCCACGATTCTTCTTCTAAAAGGGACATAACAAGAGCAGCCTGGTCCTTCTGTCTGTGCTGCAAAATTTTCTCAATTTGACGATTTTTCACTTCATCTCTAAAAATGGCACATGGGATCGGTTATTAAAAATGTCAGAATAACATCACGGAAATATAATTTTAAAAAACTTACTCCATTTGCACTAAATTAAAAAGGGTTTTGTCAAGAATTGCCTTTTGACTGGTAATATCTTGTTCTAACTGTATTTTCATGGCATCTATGAAATAGGATTGATCATTAGTGTGCTCAATAAAATAATGTGTATGTAGGAATTTACTCAAAATATCTCCTTTCCTGAGATTCTTGAATTCTTCTAATTTGAGAGCTAGTAGAGTATGACTTTGACTTTCTTCTGCTTTGACTAGCTCTTGAATTTGTGTTTGATCTCTGTGAGCTTGTATGTTTTTTAAAACATCTATGATGCTTGCTTCCATCTCAGCTTCTGTTTTGCACAATTGTTCAGAGAATTTTTGCCTAGATGCTTCATGTTGCTGATGAATCTCTACAAGTTTAGTTTCAAGTTCTTTTTGGCTTTCAGTGATATGGTTGAGGAACTGTAGAAAGGTGCACAAATAAACAAAAGAATCCTAGAATTAATGTGTAGATATTACTTTGTTGTGATTGGCTTGAGAAGAGTTCCTGAGCTGCGCTTCTTCTGCTAACCTTTTGGCTTGCTGTTCCTCAAAAGCTAGCAATTCAGCTCTCCTCCTCTCCTTTTAAACCATATGAATATTGTATATTTACATGTATTAATGTGTACTGTATGTATGAAAAAAAATGTGCATAAGATTTGAGGCTGACCTTAAGTTGTGCAAGAGTGGCCAGACTTTGCTGCAACAGAAACAACAGCAAAAAGTAAGGTACTATTTATGAAAGATGCGCAAATTAAAATGAGCCCATACCTCAGTCTCCATTTGTGAATGTTCAATGTAGTTTGCTAGACGAAAATTCCCGTCGTCGAGTTTAGCTACTTTCTTGGCACTCGATTTGGTCGATGAGTTACCCATGACGACTGATCCTTTATCGACATAGTTATTGCGTAAAGTAAGACATTCTTTCAACAGTGCACGGACACACACAAGCAAGCAAAAGAACTGAGTTGACTGAGTTGTCGAGGACTGATCAGCTGAGTTGACGGGAAAATCCCAGGGAAATTCATGTAAATAATACACAACCAGACATCTAGCGGAAAGAATGTTAACCAAGAGGACAAAGCTGCAGCCAAAAAATCGTAAGTCAAGTTTTGACTTGACAGCACCAGAGTTGGCTTATGACGTGTACATCCCTTATGTTTACATCTGCATGAGTTTTTTTCTTCTAGATTTCATTTGAATGACATGTAGATGAGCCGGTCGCAATGCGTTCCAAGTTTTTAAAATCATTGTTGGTAGTTGCGAGTTTTTACCTATTGTCTTTTAACCATAATGTGTGCGAGGCGATTCCGCTCAGCGGCACCTCGGTGCTTTACAAGGACACAGGTGAGATAAAAACTTTAAGCCTATACATTTTTCCATTTATGTGGTCATTCTGATACATTCTTGATTTTTAAATTTTGTAGATCCTATTGTTCAAATGAATGTTGCCAACTTCCAATCAACTATTGTTGCCACCAGCAATGCTTGGTTAGTTGAATTTTATAGTAGTTGGTGCGGACATTGTATAGATTTTGCCCCTGCATTTATCCAGCTTGCCAATGATGTAAAAGGTAATGGGGATCAAACCTTTACCAGTCCTTTACCAAGTATCAAACATAGTTCCTTTAAACTAATTATAAGGTGCTATTTTTCTTAGGTTGGGAGAAGGTGATTACTGTGGGAGCAGTAGACTGCGCCAAGGATGAAAATATTCCTTTATGCAGAGATTATGAAATTATGGGCTATCCAACCCTCAAATTCTTCCCTGCCTTTACTGATGTCTCTAACTTGGGCCATCTCAGAAAAGGCGGCAAAAAAGTGGACGCTATTCGGTACAGCATGATAGACTTTATCGAGCAACAGTTTGCTGAGAAAAAAGCACCACTTCATTGGCCAGTACTTGGAGTCCTTCAGTAAGTTTTCGCCTTTTTTTTGTCAAATGCGTAGTCTTGTTCATAGTTAGCACCATGTCGGTTGAAAATCAAGAAGCCACATCTCTCTACGTTACCTGCTTCTAGATAGTGGCTTCCTGATGATTATAGCCGCTTTTGGCTTCCTGGGTTGATCAAACGACAAATTTTTATTTAAAATTAGATTAAGGGCTTTTTTTTACCATAAAGCTGCTCCTCACACATATTTTGTCTCTAGAAACGAAACCATCGAAGACTTATGGGCTCATTACAACAACAACGAAATTATTCTTCTTTTCGAAGAGGCAGACAGCAAAAACTATTGGTCGAGAGAAGCCATAATGGATGCAAATCAATTTTCTCCTCATTACCCGCCCATTCGTCGGGTGAATTCAACTCGTCAAGACTTGGTGACCAAGTACAACGTCAATAGTTTACCAGCCTTTGTTTTTCTGGAGCGTACGGGTAAAACGGTACTCTACAATATCCAGCCCAATCGGGCGTACATGATGAAAGTTTTGCGCAAGTTCTTTGACTCGGAGAGTGAAGCAGCGGTTGCCGCTGATCCGAAGCCTGCCCAAATTCCTCACGAACCCAGCCAAAGCAGATATGCGAATCACAAAGCTGCCAAAGACCAAGTTTACATGGCCGATTTAGAAGGAGCTTTATTTTACGCGTTCGGTCACGAAGTAAGCATACATAAATTGATTTCCGGCAAAGAATTGGCCGCCCTAAAAAAACTTGTCAAAGTGCTCGATGAATATTTTCCTGGGCGTCCCGGAATGCAAGAGACTATTCGTACCCTTAGGAGAAGTCTTGAAGATAAGAAACAAATACGTGGCGAAGAATTTTCGAAATTATGGAAAGATGCTCTCGATGGCAAAGAGACAAATCAACAATGGGTGGGATGTCATGGAAGTCGTCCCAATTTCCGTGGTTACCCTTGTTCCCTTTGGACAACATTTCACACTCTGACAATCAATTTCGCTTTAAAACATCCGGACGATAGCGCACCGGAACCTGATCTTATTCTGCAGGCGATGAAAGGATTCATCAAGTACTTTTTTGGCTGTGCACATTGCTCCAATCATTTTGTGGATATGGCGGAGGACGAAGTTAATCCCATCGAATCCGTTAAATCACCAAGACAATCCGTTCTTTGGCTTTGGGCTGCTCACAACAAGGTAGTTAGTTTTTAAAATGCAGTGTTGTTTTTTTTGTACAATTTTAAATACTATATATTTTTTTAAAATATAGGTTAATCGAAGAATCGCCAGTGACGCCAGCGAGGATCCAAAAGCTCCGAAAATCCAATTTCCTGCAACAAGTAACTGCCCAGAATGTCGAACAAGTGGTGTTGAAAGCGAAGAAGCTGTCTATGACTATCTGTCCAAATTGTATAGCCCAGAACATATTAGCTCCATTGGACTGAATCTAGACCGACATCCTGCACGTTCCGGTAGCTCTAGAGTTCAATCACTTCAGTTGGGTACCCTATCGTTCACTGGTTACGACATAAGCCTTTGCGCCGCAATTTATCTGGTCTCTTCGCTTATATTAATGTTTGTTCTTTGCCGCATCCTGGTCAAAAAGCGTCGCAATGTTCGTAAACAGGTTTACGATGTTTGCGGCAAGCTCATGTGAGTGTCTTTTGAAAAAAAAATCCTGTTTTAATATCATGACCCACAAAAGTGGTTGCCAATTTTATTGCAAGAGAATCAATACAATGTCTGCCGTTTGAGGCATTTTATTCGAATCGTTCTGTTTCCATATTTTCCGTAGACCGATCTATGAGTTCCGTAAGAGAAATGATTTGTTTTCAGCAATTTCTGAACCTGCTGTAAGGTTAAAGATTTGATTAACTTCTAAAGGCATCATGCGTGAAGTAATCAATGATAATATATTCGCCGCTCTAGTTTATATAATTTGAAATATTTACTTGAAATAGATCCAAAGATTTATCGCAGTAGCGTCGCTTGATTGGCGAAAAAATCTCAAATGGTTTTACGGAACTTTTAAAACGATCAAAGAGCATTTTGAGCCTCCGGCAGTCCGGCTTTGAGCGAAGCCAGCTTCATTTGTTTGTTTTGGAATTTTCGTTACCTTGGCAGTAGCAGTCTAGCAGACTAGCAGACCACATTGTTTTGGTTTTTCGTTCAAAATTTGCTCACCACGGAGTACGATGGCGGCTGTCACGAAAGTCAAGTCAACCCGGTCTTCAAAAGAAATTCTCCAGGAAAAGTAATTACTTATTTATATTTTCATTTTGACTTATATAGAGCTTAAATTTTAATTTGTAATGTGTTATTAGACGAGCTGCTGTCGAAGCTGCCATTCGGAAAAAAAGAGAAAGTGAGCGAAAGGCACTAGCTATTGTTGAACATATGGTGGAAAATTTAACTGTTGATCATCAGTGGCTTATAGATAACGTAAAACAATGTGCTTAGCTTAAAAATGCAGGGTTTTATGTCTTTCTTTTATCTCTAGGCAAAATTCATCAATCCATCTTATTATCAAGATGCAATTGAAGAGAGAGCCATTAGTAAACAATGTGGTTTTCCCCTCTGTTCCAAACATTTAGAAAAAGTCTGGAAACAGCAATTCTGTATTGATCTGAAATCAAAAAAAGTTTTTGATGTGACACAAAGAAAGGTGATACTACATGTGTGATCATACAGAGCTGTTTTTTATGTTTTACCTGTTTTTTTTTATGTCAGAATTTTTGTAGCGATGTTTGTTTCTCTGCCTCTAACAAATTTAAAGAGCAACTACTAAGCAGCCCTCTTTGGATGAGAAATAAAGAAAAAATACCCCAGTTTCAAATCTCTGATGCACCAGCTAAGTATGAGTTATTGTGCAAGCACATCAGTGAGACATTTCTACCTTATTACAAGGTTGTTTCTTTCTCTGTTCACACTACTAGGGGCCTTCGGGGAGATGAAGTGGCCATAACTGCTATTGCTCTTCCAGATGAAGACAGTTCTGAAGAGGAAGAAGTGGAAACAGTAAAAGAAACTTCAGTGAAGCCAAAAATCATAAGCAGAAAGGAACCATCAGTTCAACCAGCACCAGATCCAAATCAACTTGTTCTTTCACGGTTCCGACAATGGTTTACTCCCAAGTCACTGAACTGGCTCCGGAAAATCGAAAAACCATCGCAGGAGGATACAAAATCTGTGGAAGATAGACTGCACAAAATGAATCTAGACACAAGTGAAGGCGACGCTAAACATCTACCCGCAAAATTAAAACCCGAGCTCAAACGTGATGATCGGTACCTTCAAGTGAAAGCCTTTCTTTCTGGTCAGCTGGAATATGTAATCGAAGACGATGATGACAAAGACACAGTCATAACAGCTCCTGTTAACGAAAATACAGAAGATGAAACGATCTCAATTGTCATGCCATTGGCAAATACTTCAGCTCAAAAAGCCCTTCGCAAAAAAATTGTCATGGATTATGTTGAGAAATGGTATTTGTTGTTTCTAGTTCTCACATTTGTATTTGCTGACGCTTTTCTTCCTTAATAGGTTCCCGCGATTGACGACCATGACTGGACTTGAATTCCGCCGATGTCAGCGGGACCTAAACGAACTTGTCTCAACTTTCAATTTGACACCCGACACGGTTACGTTCCGACCCAGTGAAGTGCCTCTCCTATGCCTTCTTCTAGCATTCATGTACGCCTATTTACATTTTTTCCCCTCCGATAGTTTAGAATGTTCTAAATCTACGATTTTTTAAAAGGTTATCTACGAGAGACCCTGCGATTAAGGCAAAGTTAACCCAGGAATCTGTTCAAGTTGAGATATCAAAGTTGTTAGTGCCTTACGAACAACGTCGTGAGCACTTGGAAAAATTTATCGTTGAACTTTCCGAATCATTCGACGACCATCAGTCAATTACTGGCTAAGTATTTTGTATTTATGTGTACTGGCGCCCTTTTGAAAATAAAAGTATGTCGATTGAAGAGAGAAAATATTGAACAACATGACAAACGTTTCCTTTTTTTATATTTTTTTATTTACTTGTGACTTTGTGGTGGTTCTACAAAGACTTGCTGATGTAATGGCAAAATAGTTTCTACAGTTCTTTGTGTTTTTTTTTAAGTATGAAAAAAAGCTTGCACTAATTTAAAAAACCAAGGTAGTGGGACTGAAATTAGCTGCGCAACAAGAAAATTCGAGTAAAGAGACAAGAGATTAACACATTTCGTTAAGAGTAACACATACGCTCGGTTGAAGGAGCAGGAAAAAAAATCTAGTTTTAATGGTAAGAGTCTATCTAAATTGTTAGAAGAATTGAAAAAGAAAGAAGAAACAAGATTGCTGGCAATTGGCCGTCGGTGCGAGGTATTAGGGTGGAACATAAGGAGGTGGTTTTCTATAGGCGGGAGTGGCCTTGGGTCGCGAATAGCGTGACGATGAGGAATCGCGGCCGGCTGACAAAGGCGGCGGCGGTTGGTAAAGAGTGTCTGGCTCCTCTTCCGCCTCGTCTGACGGCGTACGGAGCAAGTCGTGCTGCTCGGCTGCTTTGTGCGATGCATACGGGCTAGCAGAGGAGCGCACCTTATGGTAATCAGGCGGCTGGGACGGTTTCTCCTCCTTGAGAATGACAGGCGCTTTGGCCGGATGGCGACCGCTGGGTCGCTCCTCAAGTTCCTCGGCGAAGATAATTGGGATACCTTTAGACACGAAGCTGCGTCTCTCTTCCAGACCCAATTTACCCGTCCGTCTTCGTCGGTACAAAATACAAGCAATAACAGCTGCAAGCAAAAGCATCACCGTAATAATGATGCCGGGGACGATGAAAGTCAGCAAATAGTCGTCCGTCCAGATAGCGTCCGAAGAACCACCGTCCACACCTTCAGTTTTGCCATCGTCCATACCCGGTGCGAAAGTTGGTGTGTGCTGTCCAACGCAATTGCCCAGTGGAGATACCACAGCGGAGGTGGGTTGGAAATCGGCAGCCGAGAGAATATCAATACATCTTTGGGTTAGTTTGCCCTCGTCGTCCATCAGTACGCGTCGAAGGTTGACCATCACCGACTCGGGCGGGCATTCTGTGCCGACCAAAGTGGCATTGCTCCATGTGACTACTGTCGATCCAGGAGTGATGGAGCGAATGACAATATTGCTGGGCTTGGGGTCGTTGAATAGCTGCGCCAACGCTTCAATCAACCGGACTTTACGACCAGCTTTGCCCATCAACGTGTCAAAGTTATCGTCAATGGTGAGCGAAAATTCTACCACTGGTTGATCTTCTGGTCTTTTGGATCTTTCTTTGACAGCGACGACTAGTCCATCTGATTCCACGGCTCCTAATGAATCCGTGCAAACTAGCTGGTATTCTTCCGAGCCAACATCGCCGTCCAGCGGCAAGCCGTAAAACTCTTGATTAGGCGAGTCAAACTGGAGCCACGAACGGGAATCCAGAGGTTGGTGGTTCATGTTTTGCAGTGTAAGCTTAAGTCTTCTCGTGTCGCCATCCTCTTCATCGTGGAACGTGTCAGACGGCACTTGGTAACGGAAGAGTACGCCCACCTCAGCAGCCAAATGATCAACTTGGTTGCGTGTTGAAGGTGGGCTGTTCATCTTGTTGGGTGGTTTGGTCTCTTTTGGTGGAATGCTCTGTGGTGGCATCGTCGGCATAGGTTTGCAAATACCGTCAAGCTCAATGCTGCCAAATGTGACAACAAGTTGGGGTGCCAATTCTTCGTCCAATTTATCAGTCACAGATTCCGCTTCGCGGTTGTAGATCAAATCGAAAGATTCATGAATTTCATCTTCTTGACAGTGCGAACGAGCTAGAGATTCGTTGGACCATGTAAAGGTGAAAGCGTTGCCATTCTGGACGGTGCCGTTGATGCGTCGCACCACAATGGAGTCTTCTTTGTCTCCCACAGTCTTCGCTATTCCAGATAGGGTTTTCAGCATCCAGTAGGCCTGGGGTAAAGTCTCTTCTTCTAGCGAAAATTCGGGTTCTAGCTGCAATGTGAATTGGTGGTGGAACGCTCTCTCTGACGGGTGCTGACGTACATGAATTTCAGCCTCTTCCGTCGCCGTCAAATTAGCCGAATTACGCGCGCGTACCAAAAACTTGTACTTGCCGATATCATCAGCCAATGGCAATCCGTAAATTTCCTGGAAATGTGGAGTTTAAAATTAAACTCTAGTCCAAATGCAATCAAATGTGCATTAAGATTACCTGCTTGGTTGAGTTGAATCCGATCCAGCTTATCTCTTCGAGCTGCTTTCCTTCTTCCGTAAGTAATTCTAAGTGCAAGTTGGCTGTGTTGCCATCTTCGACATCAGAGAAAGTTACAACTGGAATCACAAATCGGAATACTTTGCCAGCTGTAGCTGCAATTTTGGGTAAGTGTGCGGTCACTTCCGGAGGAATCGGCGCACTCTACAGAATAAAAAAACGAGAAACAAAAAAATAAATAAAATAAAACAAAATAAAACAAGCGAAACTATTAAGCAATATTCTAGTAAAGAAGGGAAAACCGGGCATGTAAAACCGTAAAACCATAAAAAGAGCTGGGCACATTCAGCATCAGCTGAGCTGCACCTGAGCCTTGGGGCATTTTCTTTCAACACATGTTGCTTCTTCAAAGGGAGGACAGCCCCTAGAGCGTAACAGGCACAATACCGTAACAAAAAGAAGGGGAATTGGACACAATGTAACAGCTCAGCCGGAACAGAAACCCTATATCTTCTCAACTTGACTGCGATATCCGATCCGACTCTGTTGCACCCAGCCATAAAAACGAAGAAAAAAAACACGTGACGAACCTTTGCGTGGTCTTCATAGTCGGAAAATGAATTAGGTCCGAATAGATCGTCCGGCAGCGATGGAGTTCCCTCAACAGACGATGTAGGTTCGATAGGGTCGAACGAGGAACTATTAGTAAAGTCGTCCAGCACGCGAATAGTTGGACCTCCCATCACCTGGATGGGGGTCGGTTCCACCTGACGATCGGTGGGTTCAACAGCTGCAAACCTGGATGCAGGCATGGCTGCATTTTTTGATTTTGGTGACGAGGCAGGAACAGAAGGGAGACTGTCTATCACGGGAGTGGCAGAAATCAATCCATCCTAATAAGAAGAGGATGGTTCAATCAATGTGGTCGGAGCAGAACAAACAAGAAGAACAACAAGTACATCAAATGCGGGCGTGGATGGGGAAATCGTAACAGGATGGTTGGGCAGTATTTCCTCTTCGTCCCCGTCCGATTCAACATCATCATTGTCAGAGTAGTCGAAATTGTCCGAAGAACCTTCTTCGTCATCCAAAACATCTCGACGCACTCGAATGGTAAAAACATCTCTCGCTGGGCCGTCAACTCGAACAGCCCAGTCCCCGGCATCCGACGAACCCGGTTGGCCACGTACGGTCTGGCTCGTGGCATCGTAGACAATCCACGGTGGTAGAGGTTTACCATCACGGCCGGTGACCTGTAAAATAACAATACAAAAATTTTTAGAACTAGGGACACCGTCTACTACGTTTCCATTCGGTTAAACGGACATGTTGCAATCATTAGCATATCAAATGTCTTGTAATTACAGAGGCATCCTCTTGGTGGGGGATTTAAGGAGGAGGGTGAGGGGTGGAGATATGTGATAGCCACCCAATAGTAACATGATAACATCCTTCCCCTGAAATGGTGCCAATGCTTTTGATGCAACTCAAAACCACCTCCCTATTTCCTTGGAAAAATGTTCACTTAGTGGTGCAATCACCTCAGCCATTGATGTCTGTGAGGGTAGATTGATGATGAAGGGTTTGCCTGCTTCCACGGTCACATCAGGAATCCCCTTGTGATCTTGTAAATGTAGATCTTGTTGATGATGGTTTATTGTCTGGGCAGGAATATCAAGCCTCTGCAGAACAGGGTTTCGAACTGGGTCCATGTTAAAGCTGCCTTGGACTGAGCAGAAGGCAGCCAGCACTACGAAAATCCACAGATCTGGCATTCTAGTTGGCAGTGGTGTCAGGAACAGTAGTGGTGAGTAGATTCAAAAAAAAACTTCTGCACACTATGCGAGCAGCTGCAGCATCTAAAGGAAACAAAAGGTGTGAGCGTATTGTTTATAAATGATTTTCTGGTGATGCAGTCAGAGCTTCTTCTGCCCCAAACATGAGTCACAAGTGACTTTCTCTCCCTCAGAAACTCGGGAGTGACGAGAATAAGCAGCCGAACGAGGGGGAAAGAGGCGAAGAAAAATACCCATAGGGAGGGGAAGTTGGTATAATGTAAACGATGACGCGATTAACATAAAAATGCCTTGCGGGTGTGGTGCTCGGAGCTCATACTTTCAGCTCTCTTCACTTAATCGGTGATCAAATTGCACGTAGACAGATAAGAACGCAGTCGAAGAGAAGAAATCGACATGAATACGAGCGACTACGGGGCTTGAAGCAATAATTTCACTCAACTTACCCACAATGTATTTTGGCCTCTGATGAGCTGCCTTCAGTGTTCTGTGTTCACGACCGATCCATTTCAGAGACTGAAAAAGAAAAGAAGGGCTGCAGTTGCAGTTGCACACCACACACTCGGCCAACGATATACTGAGCTGGCTTTCCGAAGCCTGTTCTGACAACACGCGCACTTTGTTACAAGCGCCCTGTCGCCGTCCGACGGGCTACGCTTTAAAATCTCAAGTGTCTCCGAAAGACTTGAAACACCATGACAGAATCAAGTTTCAGCAATAGCCTAGAGGACCGAAAACGGGAAGTCGATTCATTCACGAAGACCGGATATAGATTTATACACAGAGAAGATTGATCTTTAGTAGTAGTAAATTAGAATGCGCGCCGTATCGGATTTTCAAGACAAAACTACTCACACTCATTAATCTTTCTCCCTCTTACGTTTTAAGTTGAAAACCGGCCGCTAATAGTCTTATGTCTATTCCAGCGAAGCCACCAAAAAAGAGTGCCTTATAAGGGTAACGGCCTCTATATGGGGTTCTATGCGGTTTTCACGGGCCTGGGTAACTTAACACGGACGCCAACAGATACCAAGAACACGACACAAAGGCAGATGAGGAGATGGGTAGCATAGTAGTTTGGTTCGTGTCTAGGTTTGAATAGTTTTTTGTCGGGATAAACTGCTGTCTAAAAAATAGCACCTCAGCAGCAGTTCATACTATCCTTTAAACATCATCGTCTCCGGAGACGAAATTGAATTAAATACACGCATATTTATTCCAATATTCTGTGGAGAAAGAAAAAAGAAACTTGAGAATAACTCACATAAAGTATGACGATGATCAAGCATTACTATGGACTTGAGGTTGTTTATTGGCCATGAATATCTACAAAATGTAGACTTCAAACTTGAAGAAATCTATAAAAATGTCCAAAGGCCAAGGCTACAGTGAAGGGCCAAGGCCTCATTCTCTAGTCCTAAACAAGTAAGAAATAGTGACGTTACTGTCATTTAAGTATTTTAAAATGTCGTCTATTCAAAAAATTCAAATTTCCTCGAAAGAATTCCAGATAAGAATCATGTATTCGCTTAAATTATAATAAAAACATGGAACTAAAAAAAGTATACTTGCCGCAAGCTAATTTCTAGCATATCCGCAGTGCGCAGTATCACCGCGACAAGCTAACTTCGTACGTCATCAGGCAGCGGCCCTTTTGGAAAAGCGTCTGATCGGAGTACACGTGGTTAATCTGAAGTGAAGAAACAAAAATGGAAATTAGTAACGAAACCAAATCGACTGGTGAATTTGTAGCAGTGCCGAAACGTAAAGCTGCCAAACGCAAAGCCATTCCGGCTGAAAAAGTGGAGAAGAATGAAACAACGTCGATGGATGTGTCAGAAGATGTGGTTGTGAACAGGCCATCTTTCCCACCCGTCAAAAGAGAAAAATTGGATAGTGGGGCAGAAATACGCAAAATATCCGTCCCTGCTCACAGATATTCTCCTTTAAAAGAGAATTGGATGAAGCTTTTCACTCCAATTGTTGAGCACCTCCACCTTCAAATCAGATTCAATTTGAAGAATCGGCAAGTTGAAATCAGGACTTGCAAGGACACTGAAGATATTGGTATTAATTCTTTTATGCTTATTGGCACTCATTGTTCTGATGTCTAATTATTTCTGTTGCAGCAAATGTGCAGAAGGCTGCAGATTTTGTTAAGGCATTCATCTGTGGTTTTGAAGTTGAAGATGCTTTGGCATTGATTCGTCTTGACGATCTGTTTGTCGATTCATTTGAAATTAAAGATGTTAAATCATCCTTGAAAGGTATGACAAAAATTTATTTAGTTGTTGAAAGTAAATGTGCACCACAGCTTTTATTGTTGTTTTTAGGTGATCATTTGAATAGAGCTGTTGGAAGATTGGCAGGAAAGGGTGGACGAACTAAATTTACTGTTGAAAACGTCACTAAAACCCGAATTGTGTTAGCTGACCAGAAAATCCATATTCTTGGTTCTTATCAAAATATTCAAATTGCTAAAAGGGCAATTTGTAATCTCATTCTTGGATCACCACCCTCAAAAGTGTACGGTAACTTGAGGGCAGTTGCAAGCAGATCGTCGGATCGTTTCTAAGTTTCGCTTTATACTACTGTACAGAACAGACCATTAAAAAATTCAATACACATCAATGAATTTATTCATGTTTAAAAATATGTAGAAAATGAAAACTAGGTCAGAATACTGAAGGTAAAACAGTAAAAAGTGAGTCGTTAGTACTCGTTGGAGTGATTAAATAGGGTTTTTCTTAGTTGAGGGAATCTCTTGAGGATTTCCAATATTAATGACTCCGCACAGATTAGGAAAACCAGTCGTACCCGCACGCCGGAGAGCGGTGCTTGATAAAATGGGTATGGCGAATTTGCTATGGTCAGGAGTAGAGGTCAAACTTGACGCAGGAATAAATAGATTAATTCCCATCGATTCAAGTCGAGTAAGAACATCCTGTCGTTTCAAGTCTACAACAGGAATGAAAAAATCATCGCTCGTGCTTTTATCCGCATTCGGGGTTGCGTCCTTGCTTCCACAAGATTGGTTGACCGTGGGAGGTGAGCTAGTGCGAGATGTACCGGCAGTTTCGTTATTTGGTCCAGCTGCTCCACTTTTTGTTTGCTGGTTACTGTTCACGGAAGCATTTTCAGGTTCTATGAAGAAAGACAAATATTGAGGAAAAACAACATCAATCGATAATCACGTTGGAAAAATACCTGTAATTGGTCGAACGGTGGCAGATGGTCCACGTTTGTTGGCCGAGGAATAAGTTGCATGACCATTACCAGAACTGGTCGGAGTAACAACTGCAACCGTTTGTCCGGAGGTTACAGCACGCGAGTTCGTTGTCGACGACGCAGGTGCTACTGTGTTTCGTGCTATTGGCGGGCTATTCGTTGGCCGAGCCGTAATTTGAAGTGTTCTTTTCAGATGAAGCACCAAATGAGTCTTAAGTAGTGACTGAGAACTGAACCTGCAATACAGAAAAGTATAAACAAAACGAAAAGGAAAACAGTACGTATTAAAAAAAAAAATTAATTACGTTTCGTTGCAGACTTGACAAGTCAAAGGATTTTTCCATGATGGCTGCTGTTGCGTTGAAGAGGCCGTGTTGGCCTGGTCAGCTGTACGTGTGGCAGTCAGATCAACAGTAACGGGGCGAGCGGATTTGGTAACGCTGTTAACTACACTGGCCGTAGTTACTGCTTTGATAGGTTCGGAGCTGGTTGAGTTTTCTTTGTTTTTCGCGGGTGTAACAGTTATGTTAGGATTACTCATCAATGAAGCAACGGAAGGAGTCTGAACGTTTTGTCCTGTCGATTTCGGCGTTGATGAGGTACTGGAACCAGCCACACTTTGGATGACAGGTAAACCAGCCTGCTTCTTTTGAACAATCAGCACTTCACAATCTCCGCTTTGTTGTACATGGGCTGTTGCTTCTTCCCGAGTCCGTGCGACCTTCTGAGGTGGTTGGCTAGTCGAGATTCCACCTTCCACTACAGCAGGTCGTTTCTGAGCTGTTGTTGCATTGACCCGGTTTGTTGTTGCGTTGGTGGTCGGCGTTCCAAGATTATTCGAAGTAGTTGCGCGAATTGCTGTCGATGAAGTAGCTGGAGTAGTTGATGATGCCGTCGTCGTTGGCATTCGATTTTGAACAGGCTGCGAAACGGGGAGTGGTTGCGAAATAATCGGCGATCCTCGAGGGCCAAGATTAGTAGGCGGCTGTGGCCGTATGGTAACAAACGTCGGGCGCTGTGCTTGTATTCCCACTTGGGGTCGGACATGGTTGGATGGCCCACCAGAAGGACCAGGTAAGGAAAGCTGATGAAGCAGGGCACTTTGAGGCCCTGCCGGCAGGGGGTGAGTATTGACAGCTTGCTGGCGTACAGTCGGCTGTACTGTCGAAACTGTTGGTTGGGGTCGGTTGGTTTGGACAGGTGGGGATTGCAGTTGAACATGTTGGATAGAAGAGGGATAGTTTGGCAAAGAATGGTTGTTTAGATGCGCTTGCGAATTGTAAAGGGTGTTGTTGTTGGGCAATGGATAACTGCTAGAAGACGAGGTCATTTGATTTATCGCAGGAGTTTGCTGATGGAAGTACATGGCAGTGGTGACGGGAGGAGTTTGAATAACACAATTGTTGGCGTTATTAGGGAAAGTTGTTGCTGAAGTGAAACCTGCTCGGGGCAACTCCGTGGCTGGATTAGCTCGCATAGACGCAGGATATGCTGGTGGCTGATACTGCATTCGCTGTTGGTTTGAGTATTGTTGCATGTATTGATTATTGTATGGATTTTGTTGTTGACCTGTCGCAACGCTCAAGTTGACGTGCTGCTGATACGGTTGCTGTTGATACTGCATATTGTTCAAAGCTTGCTGTTGTTGCTGGCTCTGCTGATGCAGTTGTTGCTGGTACTGTTGGTGTTGTTGCATCTGCTGTTGCAATTGTTGCTGTTGAACCTGTTTTTGTTGTTGTAGATGTTGGTTTTGTTGCTGCTGCTGAGTTTGTTGGTTCTGTAAATGGTGTTGCTGTTGTTGATTTTGTAGGTGATGCAATTGTTGGTTCTGCATATTCTGCTGTTGTTGGGGCTGTTGATGTAAATGTTGTTGGTGTGGCTGATAAGTTGTTGCTGCAGATGTGACCAATTGTTTTCCTGTAATTTTAATTTAGTTTTATGATTTGCCCACTTCACTAGATCTGAAATAACTAACCTTGTGAAGCCACGGAGTGAAACTGGTATACGCGTGTCTGCGGCTGTTGTTGCTGTGGCTGTTGCTGCTGCGGCTGTGTTGGTCTTTGTGAAGATTGATGCACATCTATTTGAAGAATACAAAATAAAACACCGGAAGTTCTCGGAATATTTCATTGAAAATTACTTTGCCCCATAGTTTCCAGCGGTGGAGATGGGTGAGACCTTTGATGTCGAGCTTTAATGAAACCATCAATGTACATTAATTGGAGCTGATGATAATAGTACTATGAAAAAAAAAACTATTTACCTGCTTCAGTTATTGTCTGATGATGTGCATGAGTAATAGCAGCCGTCGAGTGGGTAGTAGGAATGTTGAGCTCCACCAAATTTTGTTCGGGAATGGCTACCATGGCGTGTGTTTTGCTTATTGAATGTGAGATTACTGAAGTTTGAAGAGACTTTGCCTCCTCTTTTTTTTCTTCGTCGTCGACGTGTTGAAAAGACGGAGACAGCAATGACTCGAAAGGAACTAAACGAAGCTGTCCCTTGGATTTCGGTAGCTCAACTTTTTCAGGCGATTCGCTTTGACGGGAAACATTGGCCGTTCCTTCAACGACTGTTGGATCGTTAACCGCAGGGACCTCTTTTTCTATTTGAGTTTCAGGTGGCATTTCGTCTTTTTCTGTCGGAGGGGTCGGAGGGGTTTCAGGGGTAAGCGGTATTACTGATGGAAGTTCTTCAAACGAAGGGGACGGTAAACCTAAAATCAAGGACAGTCAATCATTTTGAATAAAAAATATTCTATGAGCACACTAACCTTGAACATCAACAGAAGATTTGGAAGAACCAGATATATCAATATCACCAGGCAAAGTTTCATATGAGGAGTCTTCTTGTGCGCTGGTACTAACCACAGCAGTTTCTGCTGAGTTTTGGTTAAGAAAACTAATTTCTTCCCCCAACTTCTCAATGAAAGCTGGATCCAAGATATTAGAGTCTACTTGAGGTTTCAAAGCAATTGTGTCAGAAATATTTTTTTCTGTTGGTATAGTTTCATTAGTTGGAGTTGGAGAAGTAGTTGGTGTTGTATAAGTAGTTGGAGAAGAAGACGGAGTAGGAACAGGTGAGTTTACAGGGCTTGATGATTCACAGCTACCAGGCCAAGTTAACAATTCTTCACTTTCAGGTGACACAGACGCCTTAGGCCCCTTGTCGTGTTTTACTAAATCAGAAGCAGCACTTGAAGATTCTGAGGGGGTTGAGTTTGATGAGATTTCCGTAAAAGTAATGTTATCAGCGTTAGATGAATTAATTAAGACTGATTGGGCACCTGGTGGCAATTGTAGCCGCACAAGCTTCACCAACGGAAGTCGAGCAATAGCAGAGTCAACAGCATGCTAGAAAACGAAAATAAGACTCAGTCAAACACTATATTCTCTAAGTGTATAAGTATATCCAATTTACTTTAGCATGGTGATTCTCAAAATCATTCCACGAGGTGAATGTCCTATTTTTGCACCTCACACACAAAAACTGATCACTTCTTGGGTACATGGAGTCCTCACAAGATGAAGATGTTCTATTATAATGCCAATATTCAGGTGTCTTTCTCCACCTGTACAATACATAAATGTTGATTCATGTTTCTAAATTTCTCATATGTAATTTAGTTGAATCACCTTGGCATTGTTGGGCGAAAATACGCTCTTCAATGAACAAGGAGAGAGAAGATTGAATAGTTTCAAATTATTTGGAAAGAATCCACCGGCACCAGATAAAAACCATAACCAACTGGGATCTGGGAAGAACCAAAACATTTTTGTTCTACTTTTTATTGATAATACTACCAAGTTACGAACGAGTTCAAAGAAAAAATAAAAACAATAAGCTACTAGCACCATCTGGTGTCCATCACCATTAGAGGATATTAACCCAAAGCACAGAATCTCTTCTTGCGAAAATTCTTACCTAACTGTTTCGACTGGTTCTTCCAGTTTTTCGTTGCGTAACAAATATGAGGTTAAAATTCCAGTTCACGATTCACGATTTCAACACACAAATGTCGTCACAATAGGGATAAAAAAATTACGTTTTGGGGGAAGCGGGCGTTCAGGCCTCGAACAACAAATTTTAACCGCCAAACGACAGAAGGGCTTTCGTTTGAGTGAGGAGACGTCGACTCCGCAGAGACTAGAGCTTTCTTTTTAGTCTCTCTCTCCTTCTTCCTACTTTTCATCAAGTATTTCCTCCGTCGCACCCCCTTTTAGCATAGGCTTTCTGCTTTTACATGGTTTTCTTACCGTTGTCGGCGCACCAAACTGCGACATAAAAGGAAGGGTTCCGCCCCCTTTGGGACAGAGCCAACCAATAGAATAGAAAGGAATTGGGGGAGAGAGGAAATGGTGAAAACGGAGACAAGGCAGAATGGGGTCTCTGAAGAGTCTGGGATGGTGAAGGGTACCGTAAAAGAGACCCCGATTGCTCAATAAAAGCCCTGGATTCCCAGTCCGCCTTCCTACAGCGCCAATCCGCTTCAACGGCCAGTCCGCAAAACTGTGTAGCCTAATGTATTGCATTGGTAGCCTACCCAATGAAGTACTCATCCCATGAAATTATCCTTGTCGAATTGGGAAACCGATTCGGAAACCCCCATAAATTACTCGAGGGTAGATGGGCACACCCTTGGGGTTGTACTCGAAGGTCGACCTGTGATTACAATTTTGACCCCAAAAAGGAATTTTATGGATTTCTGTTGTAAATTTTTTTCCAAGGATGGAGGGTTAAAATTTTTACAAATGTTTTAGTCTCATAGTAAAAACAGAAGTCATTAGATATTTTTAATCTACATATTTTCAAGGAGTTTTTTCTTATTTTAGATGCGAGAAATGGGATACAATGAGTCTGGCAACTGTGCAAACAGCTTTTTTTAACCAAGGCCATAATAAAACCCGTGACCACTAGTAGGTAGCCTATGCTATCCATAGTACAAGGTCCATGTATGATAAAGCGTTCGCGCTCAAGAGACACCCGCCGGGTTCTAACTGCGGTTTGGATTCTGTTTAACGGTTAAGACCCACAAAACCGAGGCTTGAAAGTTTTTTGAACAAAAGTCAATGGCCCTTTTTTAGAAACGTGCCCGCGGCTTGTTTTGCTCCCTCCTCTTGTTTCTATTTTTAGCTTTTCTAGCTTTTCTTTGTGCATTTTTTCATTTCCCGCAGCTGCATAGAAAGAATTCAGTTTTTAATTAAAGTTTTAATTAGATGGAACTGATCGCGCCGCTGCACGCTGCCATGTTTAGCGGAAGATCACGAATACGCATTTTCTTAGGTTTATGGGTTTTCATAAATAGAGCAATGTTTATTTTCGTCCATGACGGAAAGGTAGATGCGAGATTAATTGCATCGCGCGGTAGATTAATTGAAATGAAACTAGTTGTATATCTCTTTCTTTCTTTACGCTCGTACTATGATCATTATTTTCTTAGTAAAAATATTTGCTTTATCAAAGAAAAACAACATTGCTAAACAGCGAGTCCGGAAGCTTCTGGAAACAATGATTAGGCTATGGACCTTGCGACAGGGTATCAAACGGTTCTTCAACGCAATTTCTTCTTCTTGCCGCTACTTCTACTACGCGCTGCAAGCGTAGACAATGCGGTTCTTTTTGTAACGAACAGATGGCGTGAGCCACAAGAAGTTGCTTAATCTTTTGCAAGTTTTTCGTAAGATGGCTCTGAGCGGTTTCCAAAATAAAAAAATAAAAACACGATCATCCATCATCACCGCGGATGAAATGCTAAGTGGTTCTCAAACTAAACCAATGTAATGTTTATGATTTACTATCTCCAAAAATGCCAGTGTAAATTCTGTGGATTTCGACTTAGCTCGCTTCTGATAGTCTAGAATTTTGAAAAAGACTGAAAAATGGGTTGATGGAAATTAAAACCAGTGAGAATCGTGCAGCGGATGACCTTAAAATCGTACAGATTTCTGAAGTGCCTCAACTTTTCAACAAGAAATGTAAATCGTCTATGGCCTGAATGGTCCACATTCCTATCAGCACTACATCTAAATTTTGGGCCGGATAGACTTCGGCAGGAATGAGTGGGGCCGGAAAGGATGGGACCAGATCGACTAGATACCGGCATGGCGGCATTCAGGTACGTATTATCTTGATTATGTGAAAGTGTTTTCTCTTTTAAGAATTCTTCAATATCTTTTCCTATTATTAAGTCAGGCTCTACGAATTTCCGTGTCCCATTGTTTTTCTTTTAAAGGCATTTTTTAGTCGTACGACCTTCTGGAAAGAGAGAGGAGCAATTCCATATTTTCCATAATAGGCCTACATAATAATATATGTATAGATAGATATTTCGTAAACATTTTCAGTTGTTGAGTAAAATATTGGGGCTAATGAAACATCCGCCTTCTCAGAACTAGCTGTTCAATGTCTTCATACGCATGTGTCAAAATTGTTTTCGCCAATGTTTACAAGGGGAGTGGAGAGAGTGATCGACAGTCTGCTACTCGTCTGCACGCGTCAGTATTTTGTTGGGAGTTTTAAGGAACGGTTACAACAAGTGTGCGTCTCCAGTTATGTGCAGCATAGACCGCAGTCGATTCTAATTACAATACGTGAACAACCTGTACATTTTCAAATGTAAGTACGGAATCGGTATGTCCGTTTTTTGTTGAAAAACCTTTTTTCAAAACCACAAGAAATCAAAGGGTTCACACATCGGCCGCTAGATGCTTTAGCTGCAAATCGAAATAAGTTATTCGCGAATTCAAGTCTTGATTCGAATATAATTTCGAGAAATTGCGCAAATTCTCATACAATGCAATCCAATTAGTCAATGTCGAGTTGGGCTTAGCAATAATCATTAAACAACGATTTAAATTCAAGAGAAACTATTATTTTGGGCGCTCGGGATAATGGAATGATCAATTTTAATCGTTTCAAGTAAAAGAGAAAAAAAAACGATATTTTAAAATCTAATTTCTTGTGTTGGCATGCGGTAAATGGGATTCTATTTGCCTCCTTGTTAAAATACTTGCATCTCTTTTAGCGTGCCGTGTTCCGCGCCCTCGCACAACTACACGAACATAAATTCATCCGTCAAGTAACGTTAAGAATGGTACATACAACACAGTGTCCGGCTCTCATTATCGCAAGAATATAAATGACAGTTTTAGTTGTTTATAAAAAGGCGAAATAAGTTAATTGCCAGTTGAGTTGTTTACAATGTTGTGTAGCTAGAAAATAAAAATCTTTTTTTAAAAAAAGGGGGGGTCGCACTATTGTGAAGTACACTTTACAGATGACCTATTTAAGCCGGAAAAGGAATTTTTGGCGCTCCTTGACTATACTGCCGACATGTTGCATGTGGTGTCCGTCTGGATTTCCCTGGTAAATAGGTCGATCCTGTATGGCCAACACTGTGCGTTCAGACAGCATTGTTGTTGTTGGGTTCTCTTCTTTCTCCTGGGGACACGGACGAGATTAGACGACAACGATGGCCGCGTCTCATCTCTAACGGGAGAGCCCCCCTGTATACAGTGTACTACTACAATTATTTGGCGTAACGAAACAATATGGAATCCGGACGAGATGTTTTATTCATTTAAAATGTGGAAGGACATTTGCGTTGCCATACATAGGTATGAGCCGGTAGTGCAGCTATTTAAAATAAAAGATAAAATCAGTTTCGAAAATGTCCGAGCTTCAAGTCAAGGTCAACTCCTTTGGCTGAATTCCAAATGCGAAAGCGGATAGACGCACACGGAGCGCGCTACATAGTGCTATATATGGTCTTTGCCAAGTGGCTTAAAGCTTTACCTGTTCTTATAAGGTGTGATAGCGCCTCTCCTTTCGTCCGATCTTGCGCTGATGCACGTGCAATATTGGGCCGCAGATATAGCTAGCTAGCTAGCCTTCTGTTTCTAATGTTCTCCTTCTAATGCGAATATTACATTTCAGTCTTTGCGGAGCCGTGCGGACTGGCCGGCAATTAAAGAAGAAGCTAGACGCTGTTGGTGAACCATCGTTGTTGCTAAAACATAACATATAGCTCATATATATATATATACTGCGGTATACCGTGAGCAGCACTTTTTGCTGCTTGAAAATGCGCTGCTCATGAATGCCAAAGAAGCAGCAGCCGCAGCAGCAGCAGCGAAATTGCTCTGTGCCTGGTTGAACAGTTTGGAAATTAGTTTTGCATGACTTATGGATAAGTCGTAACTTTTAAAGAATAGCATGACGAAATCCTAAATCAGACAAGAGGTTATAAGTGTCCTTCGGCATTCCACAGGCCACGATTCCGCGTTCCACACTCCATTCCCGAAACAGCCGAAAACGACTTGCTGCCTATTTTCAAACTTCCTTTTATTCAGAGAACTTTAGACTCGGCTTTTTCCGGTTTCTCTTTGGTTGGAGGAGACCATTTCGCGATTCTTATCAGTTATATGATGTCTTTCTGAACAATCATTCCGACTCGGGTTAATTGATCGTGAAATTTGGCGATTCAACAAACTCTTTATTACTACTTACATCTTTCACGAAATCGCCAGAAAAAAAACACACTACAAAATTCTTGGCGCTATCTTTAAAATTAAAAAAAAAAAATTCATTTTTTTTCTTCTCTTATAGCTTGTTTTCTTTAAGAGATTTCATCAGTTGTCAGCACAAAGTGTTTTGCTAGCCGGACTTGATTACGGGGCCCATAGTTCTGCGATGGCTATCGCAAGTCAGCGAAATCACTGTGCTGAAGCGAATCCGTTATTGTATTCGCGCCAATTATCTTCTTTTCTTCATCTCACCAACGTCTTAACCACGCAAGCACACATCTGGCTGGGAGCCCGTTTCATTCCGCAATCTTTACACACATTCCGTGTTGTTAACAATTGAAAATCGGTAGGCTAATCTCGTTGGTAAATCTCCAAGCCAGATTTTTTCTTTCTTTTTCGTCTGAAAAATCCGCACTCGCATTTAAAACGAAACTTAAATAAGGACACGCAATTTGGGTCAGACAAATTCTGTCTACTGTACAAAAAGCCCATGGCAATGGGAACAACTGTAAAAAAAAAAGTAACCATAGCTGATAAACCACTTTGGCTAGGTCGACAACTCTATCGGCCGATGAAAACTGTGTCTAATGATCGAGTTCAACTTTATTGAAATTGCAATGTTGCACATTGTTTTGATTTTGCACCGACTCGAATGAGCAGCCAGCGGATATTTCAAATATAAGAAACGTGTTTGATTTCCATAAAAACGCCATTTGAAACGATTACCGCTGTATGTAAACATAGATGTGAACGTTGCAATCATAAAACAGAATCGGTGATTTTGTCTCACCCTGCTCTTTTTTTTTCTTCCTATACAGTGCTGGTGCTGCTTCACCTCGTTTCTCTCTTGACGGAATCAACCCGAAAGTAGAACGACGACGGCGACGAGAGGCGTTACCGACCAATGAGGTCGACGGGAGTCTAGTTGTCACGCAATGAAACTGTACGCCAACAAACAATCATGATGTAATTTTCCGAAATTAACAAATAGCTTGTGTTTATGGCCTACAAACTGTTGCGCACTGCAGGGCGTCACCATCAAAAGACAAACCGATTACGGCGTTTGTTGTAAGGGAGACCGAGTCATCATCAAGTGAATTATCCGCTACAATGCGACGCCGCAGCTGAAAGACTGGGAAACCGCACCGCCGAGTCGGTGGCAGCCCGTTAAGTGAATTTCGATCAAGTTGAACGGTCGACCATGAGCTTGATATTTCTGTTGGGAAACTTGTGTGTCAGAGGATAGGAGAAGAAGAGTTTAACGAGAAGAGCGGCCGCCGCAGCAGCAGCAGCAGCATCATCTGAAAAAGGAGTTGGTTGAGACGCGAGCAGGCACCTCAACGCCAACACGAGCCTAACCCCCTTAGGCTCGTTTTGAAGTTTTGTAACCCAAGCCATTTCTGAAGACCAAAAGAACAGGTTGGTAATGCTTCAAGAAGCAGGTTGGAGCGCTGACTAACTCACAGTTGCTGGTGAGCACCAACCGTGCTTGGTCACGCATACTGCTGCCGTCGATAGAGTCTGAGAGAGAAGGAGAGAGAGCGAGCGAGCGAAAAAGTGCCAGGAATAAAGGAGTTGGTCCGTTTCAGTGTAAAACCGCTCGTCGTCTATGACTCTTGTGTGCTGCATTAACGGCGCTGAGTCATCACAAGGGGGCAGTTTGCCAGAAAATATACCTTGGGCTTCTGAACCTGGAAATTGTTCATCTCCCTGTGCTGCCAAAATAAAGTGTCTCGTTCCAGTGCGTCTTCAGTTTTTGTGGATGATTTCAACAGCCGAGTTGGGCACGACCGCGAAATTTTCTGTTACGTTTTCGTCCCATTTTTTGTTTTCAATGATTGAAACGTACGGAAGTGTCTGGGATTGATCAAAGCGGCTGCGCGGGCGTCTGCTTCCAACGTCCGGCTCAAGTGTTGGGATTAACGTTCGTTGTTCCACAGCACAGCACATGGAACGTAACGGTGGAGGAGGAGGGAGTGGAGGTGGTGGCGGGGGCGGCGGTGGCCGTTCCCGGCTTCACCACAAGCGGCGGCCGGGCCACCGGCGTAACACCCAACACAGCGTGGCTACCGTTGAGCCGATCTGCGACATGCGAAAAGTGGTCAACGGCGTCGTTACCGTCGATCAGGATAAATTGAACAAACTCGTCCAGACGGACCCCATCGACATGCACTACACCGTCGAGGAAGAACCGTTCGCCAGGTTTGTGTTGATTTTCAAATATTATTAATTCTAAAATAAAATATGGACGGCCAGCAGCGAGCGCTGGGAATTTTCGCGGGCGCCGGGGTTATTTCGATTCGGCTGATGGCTGGAATGCGCTTGGGATATCGAGATTGTAGCCCTTTTTCTGCAAAAGCTACATATTTGGCTGCTTCAGTTATATGTTTTCTTTCCTATCTGGGATTCTTGTTGGGTTTTAGACATCAAAACGTCTACAAATGAACGAAAGGCTCCCTCAAGCATGCCTCATGGTCACATGGTGGTGTTGGGGAAAGAAAGAAGAAGAAAAAAAGAGCCATTCCTTCCATCTTCCAGGTCTGGATTTGAGATGGCACACACACTACACACTGGCCAGCCGCGCTGTGTGTGTGTGTGTGTGTTTTTCCACCTTCTTTCTTCCCTTTTTCATCATCGTGTTCTCCTCTTCCATTTCCTTGGTTTATTGCCTAAATAGTTCTGGATAGCAAACCTGCTGCCTCTCGCTTGCTCGGTCGTTAGTTCAATGGCCTTCGTCCATATTTGGCCATCTTTTTTTCCCTCTCGTATTCTCTCTCTCTCTCTTTCTCTCTCGCTCTATCCGTGTTCAGGGGCCAGCATCATCACTTTGTGTCGAGAGGGGAGGGCTGACTGCTCGGCTGCCGTTGCTGCCGCCGTATAGTGTGCGTATGGTTATATTCTCACTCCCCCTTTCTCTGCTCCTTTCGTAAAAGAAGAAGAAGGCTCCCTTCACTATAAGGCGATGCCTACTTTTATATATATATATTATATTTATAGGATAATAGGTTTCAGAGAACTGCCACAGCCGAACCGCGCGTCGCTAGGCAAATTTGTTCACGCATCTGCGTCAATCCGGGCGTTGTTTTTCCCACTGTTTCGGGTTTTTTTCTTTTTCTTTTTTCGAGCGAAAAATGGCACTACTGCTATTCAGCAGCGGCGAACGTCAAAGTGTTTTGACGACGAACCGGCAAATGGCAATCAATAAAAAGATAATTTCTTCGCCGGCGATTTCCAGCAGGAGGAGGACGTATAGGCAGATGGCCAATCAGCCAGGAGAAACGACGACGACGACGACGACGACTGAGAAAACACAATTAAGCAATTCGTGTGTTGCAACGTCTAGACGATTCGATGGCGAAGAAGACTCCACAACAAAAAGGGATGACGCACGCTACATTTCCATAAAATGCTCCCGCGCGTATTACGCTAGCTCTGCTCCAATCGACCGGCGATTAAGTTTCATTTGCCAGCGCTCTAGTGCGTCGTAACCGAAATATTTTTTGTATTTTTTCAAATTAAAGGGCCTCTAAAAAAATCTACTAGTCTAATCACCTGTTGAACAAAAACGTTCAAGTCTCGGGGCTAAATCCTGCGATATATAATAGTCTCCACTTTTCAAGACATCATCATTTCAACATCACCCCTTGTATTTTCCAGCTACCGGCATCGTACGGATGCCGATAAGAATCTTATACTACGTAGTCTATACTCTATAGTGGAGAAAGAGAAGACTGAGAGATCCAGTTAAGATTAGAGTTTCTAACCCTTTCCCTTTTTGATAATGACGATAAATACCACCTTGGCAACATTCACCTGGCCCTGTAATACCCCATACAATGTATGCTATATCCATACAATTGACGGCTCGTAATATAGCGCTGGGGGTATTTATAAGTGTGCGTAGAGTATAGAAGAGAATTACTTTTCAAAACAGTCTTCTAGAGATAATAGTGGGTGAGAGAGGAGTTAAATTGAAAAAAAGAAGAGAAGAGATAGAAAAAAAACACTCGAAAAACGAGTATAGCAGCTAGGAAATCTGCGTGTCATACCGGTCATACCAGAGAAGTTCTGTTTTGTGCGCTGGGTAATTCCGATGGGTTCGCCTCTAGGAATAATTATAGCCTGCTCTCCTGCATGGAATCACGTCGCATTTCCATACGAGGTTGTTCCAATGAGATGCGATTCGAAAATTTTCCGTCCCGAATAACCGGAAAGGTATCGTCGTATTCTTTCTTATTCCCAGTTTACACACGAGACGCGCACGAAGAAAATTCCTGACAGACCCAACTTTAGAGACGGTTGAATACATTATCTTTTTTTTCTCTTTTTCTTCTTCTTCTTCTTTGAGTATTATTATTGTCAGAGTTCGATTTTAAAGGCGTCTTTTTTTCTTCATCTTTATTCTTTTCGAATTCCATCAAGTAAGTAAATATTCATAGAAAGTACCTATACACCTCGCGCGATCGGTAGTTGAGAGGGTTCACGGAGCGTACGCGTATTTACTTCAAGTCCGAAGCCATGAAGAATGTCAGCAGCCAAGAACAATGCCGTACGTCGTATAGGAACGTAAATCATTTTTACATTACAAGCGAGACCACTGATTTATCTCCAGAAAAACGAAATAAACGTTCGTCACCGTCAGGAAGACTGACGCATCCATCTGGGATTTTTTTTTTCCGAAGCTAAGCCAAATACAATCTGGTCATCATGGATCAGGTTTCTTACAAGTGCCCGTTACGTATTGTGCAGCGTCGCAGTCAGTGTACAATATCAGTTGCTTAATTGACATTGTTGGAAAGTCAAAGAGGAGAGAGATGTCTCAATTGAAGATGAAAAGAGGAGAGAGAACTCAAAGAGTTTGTTCAAATTTGGAATCGAATGTAAGCGCCGCGATTTCTCTCCTGGCGTACTACGTCCTTTCACGCGCATCTCGTTGATTACCACATGACCAGTTTCGGCTATAGGCGTCAAAAGGCGTAAGGCTGTATATGCGCTTGACTTGATCTAGCCTCTTGTAAGACTGAGACTCTGTGTACATTTTGGCTTGAATTATCAATCGCTGGCCTTCGAAGTGGAAAACAAAGAGAAATGATTTCTTCAAAGGAGAAGAAGAAAACAGAAACCCCTTTTTTGTATTTTTTTTTTCATTCCCCGATGCGAGGAGGGTCTCTTGTGGTGCTGGGTCGCTGCGGTCCATAAAAGGAAGCGAAGCAGCCAACAACTATTGCGGTTCGCCAGAATTTTTTTTTTCTTCTTCTCCGACGCAGTGTACTTTGATCCCTTCGTTTTCCTATTGACTGATCAATTCCGTTTCTAATAAGGCGAGGTACTCGCTTCATAATGAATTGTATATTTGTAGAAAAAAGTCTCTGTGCTGTGGGGTGAGGCCGGCTAGCGATGAACGAACGCGGATGCGAATTTCGCGCGCTTCTGACGCTCCCATTTTGCTATTCGAATGTTCAAAGAAAAACGAGCATAGCATTAGAGAGTGGAGACGAAACGTTTTTTCTTTAAGGTCGGCTTTATAATCTGAAAGTAACATCCTTCCCGCCTAAGTTTGGGTTGCGCCGAAATGAATCTGTACAAGTAGAACATTTCTGTTCCATCAACCACCGTTCCGTCTTTTTCGCTGCGAACGTAATCTGTGATGCTTCCAAATTTGGAAGAGCTCGTGACGAGTTTTATTTTCGATTTCTTTTTCCGTTGGAGAAGAAGAAAAAAGAGCCCACACCTAGCAACAGCCTGGCATTTTTGTTTCAGCCGACACCGAAAACCACTCGGGCTGCTCTCAGCTGCCGAGTTATATAAGTGAATGCCATTTTTTGGCGCAGACTCGAATAACTTTGGCCAGTTCAATTCGGGAAAGATGAACGATTCGCTCTCCGCTCGAAAATGAACCAGCACGTTGCGTTAATTGATGAGCCCAGTTCTTGTAAGTGTAAAAAAAAGTTGCGCTTTTTGTTTTGATCGAATGAGCACGCAATAGTTTATGACGTTCGCGGAACACACGCAAGGAGTGACAGCCACTATCTGACATCAAACTGTGTTTGCGCAGAATTTATGACGTCGTTCTTCGAACAGTTCATCTCATTGGATATTTAGCCAGAGCTGATAACGTCGTCGTTGTAAATGTTGGCAATTTGAGCAAATACATGCAATAAATACAATAGCGCTTCTCTCTCATAACATTTGGCCACTGAGAAAAAAAGAAGAAAAAACAACAACAACAAAAGATATGGTTGGAAATTTCTATGAAATGCTGTCGAGAAGGACGCCAAAGTCGCATCTGTGTATATAGCGGGCGAACGACAGTTCCGTCTGGCGCTTTCTAGCGCCCGGACGAAGCGCGCGACAAGGCGAATGATGGTCTGGACCACTTTGAATAATATAATAACGCAAAAAAGAATAGGCGAGACATGGCCAAAAGTAGAGGCTCGTTCTGACTGAATAAGGGGGACTCGCCTTCTCAAAATGCGATTCAATCTCAAGCACTAAAGATTTCACATCAAACTCGTCACCGATCGTATCATCGAGTAGTACTTGCTGATGCACATCTTATCGCCCATTCCTCCCCACCTACCTGTGTGTCTTTACAATCGTCTCCAGCCATTCCAAACTCCCGTGTTTGATCAAAGCATTTCAAAGAGCGCGGGGAATCCCGAATAGTGACATTAGATTATATAACGATCCTAATTTCACCAACTCGAGATTTCTCTCTGTCCGAATGATTTTTAATCGATTTATTCCTTGAAACGAGTTCACACTTTCTCGAGCGCCATGAAAATCTAGTTTTCATGATTGCTGGAAACAGCATTTAGCGAACAGGAGTTGAAATCGGTTGTACCTGGACGCGAGTTGTCTGCGCCGTTAGTAATGACGTGTAATATGCTGGTAACAATTTAGTCTTGTATCGCCCAGAGTGATATCCAGCCGAAACGATTAGCCCTACGGACGGTCGTTGTCATTTCGACTATCTTTTTAAAAAATTATTACACCTTCGTCATTTTGGAACATTTTTCGAAAATTTTCCTTGAAACAATTTTGGAAATTTGAAGAAGAAAAAAATCTTTCTTTTTTTTGAGATCCCGCGGCACGCATTTTGAATAAAAGTGTTTTCTATCTTTAGGATATCGCTGTTGAATAGCTCCAAATTTGGCTGTATTATTTTGACGCTATATGTGGAACTGTATGAGATCGTGTAATTGACGTCTTTCTGTTTTTTTCTTTCTTTCTTTTTTTCTGTCTATTTTTAGCGGTTTATTCGCGACGGTCCGTAAATGTCGACATCGGAGCACGGGCGTCGAATACGCGGCGAAATACGCAGCCAAGATGCGCTACGGCCAAGATTGCACAACGGAAATCTTGCACGAGATCGCTCTCATGTCCCTCTGCACCACCAATCCGCGCATCATCCACTTGATCGACGTCTTCGACACGCCTACACACATGATCCTCGTCATGGAATAGTAAGTGCGTTTCCTCGTCACCTGGGCGATGCTGTTGCCCGGCGCCGTCCCACTTTCTTCAGACTTCCCTATAGTTAAAAAACACGGGGAAGATCTCCAGCGCCTTATTTGATATTTTCTTTCGGATGTGGCTAGCTGGCTGGCGCGTCAACCGTTGTTGTCGGATCTCTACCGTACTGTTCAGGCAGCCTAGCTTTCCACTACTACTATAGGCTGCAAACTCAAAGAAATTACGTATTCAAGATGTAAAGGCTGCTGTAGTAACATTTATCTTGGTGGTGGCGGTGGTATAGTGTGGGCGCGGTTGGGATATGGAGGACGAGTGAGCTCACGATCACTTATTTTCACTGAAAGAGAATGTAAATTTCAAAGGCGGGGCCTGTGGCGCGAGACCGAGACATTGGCAGATATTAAGGTGGCTTCGCTAGCCAGGCCAGCAGCTGAGCAGCTGAGCAGCAGCACCTGCGCTGTCACAAATAACTTTCACGTCAAAGAATCATCAGACTGGCATCCACCCCACCCGCCTTATCGTCCTATTACGAATTGGAGAAATGTCGAAGGAAGGCAACAACAGCGGCAGCAATAGGTCAACGACATGCTCGACACAATGTGATATGCTAAACGACCGTCATTGTATTCCCGGCAGCTGCATGTAACAGCAGCAGCAGCAGCAGCGGCGGAGATATCTCTCGAAAAGAAATAGATGGAATGCTGCCGCTGAATGGTGGCTTCGTTTCCATTCGGCACAGCAGGTTGGGAATGAACAACATCACAGGGCTAGAAGAATATAAATGCGTGAGGGAGGGAGGATCGTGAACACATGTTCGCCAAAAAGAAAAGAAAAGAAAAGAAAGGAACACGAATGGCGGAGCTATCTCTCTCTGTAGACGCGGAATCGATTGCGTGAAGCCGCCGGTTATTTTATTCACGGAAGCGGCGCATCGCATTCTTAAGTAGACACCTTAGCCAGGAGCATCGCCGAGTCAAATCTTTTAGCATCTTTATCAACGAGTCCATCTGATTAGCAATTGGCTGGCTTCTTCTTAATAATTCTTCAATTCTGGCTTGCCAATCAGCATAGAAATGAACTAGCTGTCACATTGATTATTGCCCTAGCTTTATTATTAGTGGATGAGGCTGCTGTTGAATTAAGTTGCTGCCCAGTTAATTAGAACCAAGCCGGCCCAAAGGGAATTGCCGGTCGGGTCGGGTCGGCACGCGTTTCGCCATTTTATTTTCACATTATTCGGAGAGAATTTCACGATTCACGCTGCGAGCGAGACATTCAAACTTGATTGCATTTGACTCTTTTAACGGCCCTCTTAGAACATCATCGCCCTATAATAATAATAACAGAAGAGCGCGGAGGCATTACGAAGCAGATTTCATGTCCGTCGCTTTTTATTCCTCTCGTTTTGCCGCAATCCTTTTGTGCAACCTGTTTGTGCAATGCAAACAACTGTCGTTCTAAAGGAAAAAAAATCCCTTAGACTTTAGACTATAGTTTAGAACTGCGGAGGTTCGCGACTCGACTGGCTTTTGTCTTCATGATGGGTTACGTGTTCCGAATCGACAATGGACACTGTGTAGTTGTGTGTTTGACGTTTTCAAAACAAGTAAACCTGTTTTTCTTTTTCTTTTTCCTTTTTCTTTTCCTGTTTTCTTTTTTGGCTTTTGTTCCGACGCAGTGCTCCTGGTGGTGACCTTCAGACGCTCATGGACGACGACATGGTGCCTTATGAACGAGACGCCGTCAAGTTTGTCCGCCAAGTCTTGGAGGGAATCCTTTTCCTCCACGAACGAAACATGGCTCACTTGGATATCAAGGTAAAGAAAAAATCACCTCTACCGCGACCCTTTCGCGTCCAGTCGCCCAGGTCGTCTACACTCTCTTTTTCCTTCTATCCTTCACATGCCCTCTAAGGGCAGCAGTCTCAGCAGCAGCAGCAATCGCACAGCAAAAAGGCTAGCTACTGCTCCGTGCTGCGGTTAATAGACGCGGAGCTGTACACGCTGCACAGCGAAAAAGGGAGAGAGAAAAAAAAAAGGCGAAAGCTTGCCAGCTCGGTTCCTTATAATATTGCCCGCCGTCTCTCTCTCTCTCTCTGCGCCGAGGCTGTAAAAGGCGTGCGGGACGAGCTATATTTGGCAAAAGCGGGGAGACGATTGACCAAAGTCGGTCAATCAAGGCCGGCTTCTGGAACTTGCGATGTCTCCGACACCTTGAAATCCTGGACTGGCTGGCTGGCTCCTGCTACGGCCCGATCTTTTTTTTTGATTATTTACAACAACAGTTTCCGCCATTTTTCTATTCCTATACCCTTCGCGAGCAGCATCCGAATTGGACACGGGGCGCCGCGCGTCCTTGCCTCGACCCGCAGCTCCAAAAAGAGCAGCGGAATGGAAACTTTCCTATTTTTAACGCACTGAATTGTCTTTTTTTACCTGGAAGCCAATTTACTGGTGCACTATGCCAGCGATGCCAGAATAAGGGAAAGCTCAACTGAAGGTTTGGCATCGACATTCGATTTCACAAGCGTTTCAGTCTACCCAAAAAAAGTTATTGCTTAATTGTCGATATATGCGTAAGCGATTTTTGAGAAAATAAGAGAGAGAGAGAGACATTTCGTAAAAGGAATTGGTGTGAATCAGGAAGGGAACGGACTGCTGCCGAGATTACGGGTCGGATTACAAGGAAATGTTGAGTGAACAGCGATCCCGCCTACCTCACTCTGGTTGGGCAACCTTGAATGAGTGGCCGACTCGGTCTCCCACAAATTTGGCAGCTTTTAATAATAAACGTAGACAACAACAACCAGTTCTTTGAGTTTTCCATTCTTGAATCTCATATACGTGTATGTATACGCTGCCTGCCTGCGATGATTGAGGTTTCTTTTCTTTTCTTTCTTTCATTTTTCCTGTTGTCCTATTTATGGGCATCGTCTGATAATGCGTTTCACTTAGAAGCCCATTCAAAACAACGTCAGAGACGATCAATGTCTCTTCCACGGAATCCTATAGTTTTCCATACGGTCCATTGTTATTTCGCCACTGCTGATTTCCCACTTAAAAGCCGCCTTTTTCTTCTTCTTCTTCTTCATCTTGGGTTTTTCCTCACAGTTGCAGAATGTTCTCCTCATGAGCACTTTTCCAGACTGCGACGTCAAACTATGTGATCTGGAGATCTCCAGGGTTATCGTCGCCGGACAAGAAGTTCGTGAATTACTGGGCACCCCCGACTATGTTTGTAAGTCAAAAAAACACAAAAAAACACTTTGATATCTACGTCTTTCTATATACTTGATGATGGCCTTTTCGTGATGAATGAATTGATTTTTTCAGCACCGGAGATTCTTCACTACGAGCCCATCACCTTGTCAGCCGACATCTGGTACGTACCTTTCATCTTTCCGTCATGATAAGAAGAAAAAGTTGATGATTGCCAATGTCTGCCAAAAGGTCTGTGGGAGTGATGGCGTATGTTTTGCTGACGGGCTTCACACCTTTCGGCGGTGATACCGATCAGGAGACGTTCCAAAACATCTGTCACGGGCAGCTGGATTTCCCTGACGAGCTTTTCGAAGACATTTCCCCCCAGGCCGAGGATTTTATTCGCAAAACGCTGTCGAGAGAGCCCAGGTACGTCGAATGGCTGATCTGTCGTCTGTTGTGTAATAATGTTATAAAACTTGTACTCATGGACCAACTGTTGCCTCATCCAGTTGCCGGCCGACGGTGAAAGAGTGTTTGAAGCATCCGTGGTTGACGTCGTGGAAAAATGTGGCCAGTCACCAGAGGGAAACCATTTCGTCAGAGAGTCAGCGTAAGAATTCCGCTTTCCATCACAACGGGCCTTCCGGTGCCACGACGTTGGCCTGTCCGCGCTCCGCCGCCGCCGCCGCCGCTTCCATCAACGGCCACAACTCGTCGTCGTCGATATCGGCCCGCTCCCTCCAACGGGCCATGTCCAAATCGCGCGAAGTTCTCTACGAGCGAGTGGCCGCCTCCAACTTGCGCAAAAGCACGTCGAAATCGCGCGAGCGCCTCTGCGAGATGAGACTGAGCGTCTCGCGCTCCAGAGATCATCTCTGCGACGTCCTCCAGCCGAGTGCGGCCCAGTCCAGGGAGCGTCTCCATTCGTTGCGCAACCTCTCCAAGTCACACGAGGTCCTCAGCCTCCTCAACGAGCAAGGTTCCGCCATGTCGGCCCCGTCCCCGTCTGGATCGCTCTTCAACATTTTACCTTCAACCCAATCGCTCGAGTGTTTCACCATTCCGTCTCATCTCGAGGAGCTCACCGGTCGCGACAAACCGGCGGCCCAGCGTTCTGTTAGTAGCGCTCCCAAATCGACGGCGAGTAGCGACGATGTCGACACTAACCCGACCGTCGGAGAGTTCCCGGAGATCAACAAAGTCTTGTCGGAGAGCACGGAAACACTGTGCGACGAGACGGAGACGGCGACGCAGCCGGACGAGATAACGCCGTCCAATTCTCGATCGGAGACTCCGACGCAAGAGCGAAGCCTCAAAGACTCCCTGGTCCCTGCTATTGTCGTCAGAGTGGAGGAGGAGGAGGATCCGCCGAGTAATCCAGTCGACGTCGCGACGCCCAAGGAAGAAGAAGTGAAGCTGATGGAGCCCGTTTCGAGTCGGGCCGACGCTGTGGCGTCGTCGCTGAAGCGTCTCAGTTCCAACGGACCTCCGCCGTTGAAAATGCCGACGCATCCTTCTGAATCTCTCTCGCCCGCCATAGGTAAATCTGGATGGAATTGGCCGACGGCCAGTTCCATTTTATTAGACGGAGCGGCGGCCCATTCGCCGTTGTCGTCGTCCAATAGTAAATCGCCCGTCAGTCCGACGATCAGCGCCGGCTATTCGGCCCGTAAACATTTAGCCTTCCCGTCTTCATCACCTGTCACTGCTCTCAAAGAGAATAAACCATCGCCTACTAGTCCTTCGCCGCCATCGACCGATGAATCAATGACGACGGCCCGTTCGTCCGCGTCATCCAGCGCTTGTTCGACTCCTTCAATAACGCCGACTGCTGCTGCCGGTCCGCCGCCCGTGGAGAAACCCAAGCCGCCGACACCTGCTAGCACTGCGTCAATCGATACCGCCTCGTTAACCGATAGCCAGCGCCAGTTGTTGACCTCGTGCTTAAACCGGAGGAGAGCTTCGTGGGCATGCGGGACGAGACAAGAGGACGTGTCATCCATCACCAATGCCACATCGACGCATTCAATGATGAGCAAACAAGCCGAGACCAAACTATCGGTCAGCGAGTTGATCACCAGTTTCAATCAGTGTCAATTACCCGGAGCTAGCGCGGTGGCGGCGGCGGCGGCGACTAGCACCACCGTCCCTTGCGTCAGTCTCGTCAGGCCGAGTTGCGTCAAGAAAATGTCCGTCGGCACCATTTTCCACCAAGGCGAAACGGCGACAGTCTCCTCGGCGGCATCGACGCCGTCGTCTTCCATTAGCAAAATTGTCAGCGATAAGGAGAAAACCGTTTTCAAGCCGGTCTCCACATCGATCCAAGTCTTCCAGAAGAATCTTTTGACGGCCCCGGTGGCGACGTCAACCAGTTTGGTGGCCGCCGCCGCTGCGGGAGTTCAACGTTCAAGCGCCGAAGTTTCGACTCGACCCAGGTCGCACCATCTCCTCTCCTGGGACATGCGGGCACTTCCGCGTTTGCCGGAGGACAGCGTCTGCAGTTCACCGCGACAAGAAGAGGCGACGACGGATGCCAAGAATCCGCCATCATCAGAAGAGGCCAAAGACCCCAAGAGCACGTCGGCGATCACGGCGTCGGAAGTGGAGGAGGATTTCGGACTGCGATCGGGGTCCGTTTCCAGTGATACGGGCTGCAGTTCCAGCAGCGATTTGAGCGACCGATCGAGCGACGAGGGTCTGGATGCGACGCGAGAGCCGCGGCGTCGTAATAAAGGCGGAGGCGTCGGCCGCGATAACGGTTCTGAACCGGAAGCGGATTTGATCGAAGGAGCCCTGACCAGCCCACCAGTGAGCTGGACGGGACGGCCACGTTCTTTTAGCGTTCAGTCAGAGATATCCTTATTGGCCCAGCCATGGAATCGCGTTTGCATTGGATCGGTGGCGCGCGCTTTCGAGAAATTCGGAACCAAAGTCGACGGCGACGTTGTGGCCGGCCCTGCCAACAATCCGCTAGCGTCGACGTCGAGCAGCTCGGCAGCAGCAGCAGCAGCAGCGCACAGATCCCGGCGCCAATCCACTCCCGGACCGTTCAAATGATTCATAACCCATCCAAAAAGCGCGGCAGCATGCGGATCAACGTCGTCGTCCTAACTCTTATTGGTTGTCCATACCTTCAGTACCTTTTACAACAACAACAACAACAACATATTTACATTATTCTTTGATATTAAAATAATTTGAATTGAATTAAAAAATCATAATTATGTGAGCCGAGTGAGTTTAGGGTATGTTTAACATTTCTGAGAAAATAGGAAGAAAAACGTCTTTTCTTTTACCAACCAACCAGCAGCCTACGAGTACAGTGCCGCATTTTCCAAAGTTTTTGTTTGTTGAAAAAAAAAAAATTCTGACTCTGTGTGAATGTTAGACTACTGGCTACCAGCAGTTGATGATGAATAGGCCTATGGCAAAAAATGTTGCGCCCTGCGTTTTGTATTGATCGATATACACTTGTGAATACCAATTTCCATCAAATATGTGTACCTTATTCTTCGACAACTAACTAACCCGAGTTGTTTCATTCGTCGCCTTACTTTACGGGGACCCTTAATGGTTGGTACCGCCTTTTATCCGCTCCAAAGATAGTCGGAATGGACAGACTCATGTAGCGTATGTAGCGAAACTCTCCATCACTGCCACCCTACATGCCATCTCGTTGTATTCCAAGGTTGTTTTGGAGAACCATGCAGGCCGGGATGTTTTATTCCAAGGGACCTTTGTCTCGTTAATGAACGCTGGTGGTTCTGCATACAGAATCGGAGAAGAAGAAGAAGACGAAGTTGCTCTGCCGCCGCCGCCGCTTTTTTTTTTTGCGTTTTCCGCGTTCATGCAAGACGGCGGCTCCCTCGCACTGGTTTCACCAAGTCGATTGGCGGCCGGTTTGGTATACATTTTACCCATGCAAGTCCGCTGCTGCTGCTCCTCGGCCGAGGAGAACCATTGCCAAATTCAAGGGCGCACCACCGAAGGTTTCCTGGTTTTTTAAGGATATGTACCGAAAACGTTGGTGCTGACATTGATCTCCGCGCGCGATGTATATATGTAGGAACATATATATACTGAAGTGAGGGCCACGTCGAGTAAGTTATGGACGAAGGTTAATGCTTTGACCAAAAATGGCAGCAAGGACGAAGCTGCAAGACCAAATCAAGAAAAGTTTTTGTCTTTTTTGGAGTCTGTGTGGGCAGATGTGTTTTGCATTCCTAATTAACTGCCATAGGTTTAACTCCGGGAAAATATAAACACTGCCGTTTTTTCTCTCTCGACCCCCCCCCCCCTCTCTTAAAAAAAAACGCGCGCACTCGATGCGCACCGCCAACTATCTCTTTTCGGCGCGGATATTTAATTAGACTATTCGCTAATGTGCCCATATTTCCGTAAGATCCGAGACTTGGTCTAGTTTCTGATTATTTGAACCGTTTCGCTTAGATGTTTCGATAAAGTTATCGTGTTGCGAAGCGACAGGCCCTTCAAGACAGGTTTCTTGCTTCCAGGTTCCTGCGCTTCTATCCGTATAGACAAGTTGGAATGACAATATCGACCTTATTTATGATACTGCTGATACTGTCAGTCTGAGATATTTGCAATAATTTAAGGCTAGAAGAAAAAGACGACGGTGAAACTAACGAAGAATGTTGCATTGCATGGGTCGCCGTCTCAAGCATATAACTGTACTGTTCAGTTTGACGTTTGACGCTATCAAGATACCGGCACTCCGAGGCATCGTTTCCTTGTTCTAATTAGTAACGCATATTACTCTGCCTTGAATGCTTGATATTACTGGCGCGTGCTTATGTAAGGCTAAAGATAGATCGCTTAGTCATTTCTTTCGCTAAAAAAAACGAAACGCTACAAGGACCGGTCTGCAAAAAATTATATCGCCATAAAAACGAGGTTGTTGAAAGAAAATTGATCACATTAATATGACGGTGTTTTAACCAAATGCTCAGAGAGATCCAAATAAATTTATTTAGCTCAAAATCTACTACCCCTATGTTTGTTCTTACCTCAAATATGAGATACAAACATATTTTACTTTAGCCTGCGCCGGGCGCTTTGTTTGAACGCATGAAAAGAATTCCAGAAGAAGATTGGTATGGTAGTAAAAGTAACCTTGAAACCAAGGCGATCGTTCCATTTGAAGAGGATATAAGTTCGACGCTTGGTGTCAGCGGCTTTTTTGTTTTTTATTTGCAGAGTCGTAAATTTCAAATTTGGCTGACGTACATTGCTCGTACGCAACAGATTTGGATAGAGCAACCTATTATACTTATATCAGACTTTTCCCATATAGAAACTTGATAGACTATACCAAGCTAACTTAAGCCAAGTTTTCTTGACCCCAAATATTCTAACTGCGAACCTTCCATTGGACTTTTAATCAAACGCGCCTCGAGCTTAGACATGTTCGTTGTGTTCTCTTCTAAATTATACACAGTCGTTTATATGCTCTTAATTATTCATTGCCCTCAATGAAGCTGATTAGATCATTCTGAATCAATAACAAATTATTCCTGAGGGCAATATTCATTCTTAATATGAATACACCACGAACAGAGAAAAGAGAGATTGGTCAGTCAAGGCAAAAAGGGAAATAAAAAGTAAAAATGCTTCCACCTGGCGGACGGTGATACAATGTAACATTGTTGACATTTTTTAAAGAGGGGAATTTCAAATAACTGGAAAATTGAGGCAATTAGAACTAGGCTAAGTGACATCGCTGTTTTTTGTTTAGGTAAAACAAAATAATGATTTTTAAAAATGTCGAACACTGCGATTCTAAACTAAAGACCGAAATTGTTGTGATATTCTTAATTATTGAACTTATTTTGAAACACATGGGACTAGGTTTTTATCAGATCCAGAAGTCTTGGTTTGAATTTTGCCCTCCCAGTTATGCCGTTAAACAAATTTTTCGATTGTGTGGAAAGCATTTCGATGCCATTTTCAACATTTCCAAAACCTAAAATGCGAGGAAAAGACATTGCTACGTAAAGCCGTAAAGCAAAACCAATTTGGCCCAAATGAAAGGGATGATGAGGGTGGTAATGTTTCCATCGTATAGTTCTAAGTAATTTCTGAACTAATAAACCCTCCTTCTCTTTCGGTGAATTAGCTCAAGGTGTAGTAAACAATTTCTGCAGCATTTTGGATAATTTGAATACCAATTATGAGACTCCATGAGACTCCAAGTCCATTACTTTGACAGCAATGAATCAGACCCAGTGTTTAAAAGGTGCTGATGTGGGTCTTGTAGCTGTTGTAGGCAATGCTTGCAACTGTTTTAACTAGGCACTTCATAATCGTAATTCGTTTTACGTGATTAGTATTATTAGAACATGACGATAACGCCATTGAATCAGGCAAAAACGTGGTCAAAATGCAGACGACGCACACATGCCGCGGGCATGACGGAATGTGATATAAGATTATATCACCGTCCGCGAGAGGCGCTGGGATCAGGGGAAAAATTAGAAAACGCCTAGCCACTTTTTACCCCATCTGTGACCAATCTCTCTTTTCTCTGCGTAGCAGGCGCAGCTTTCGGTGATTTGGTGGTAATGCTAAAATTTGTTACGGCCTGGTTCAACAGATGGCCGAAGGGATTCTATGCACTTTTGTAAACAACGCATTTTGTTCGTTATTTTACCGCTAGGTGTCCATAACGTAGCTCAGGACTGTATGACGATTGGACGGCCAAAAGATGGCAGGCAAGAGCGGTTTGTTCGTCTGCTATGCAGCACACACGTGATCGTGATTGTGACGAGCGCAGGAAATGTTACGGGTAAGTTCAAGTATTTATACACTTTATCACTGTTCTTTCACAGCTTCGAATCGTATATTTAAATGTGTAAATATCAAATTTAGCATATGAGATAGCCTTTTGGTTGAGGGAGTTGCTGTTTGTTAAACCAGTGTTTTCACTGCTGCTATGAGAAAATTCCTTTCAAAGACTTTGTGGATTGGAAGTAACTTGTGCTAAGATAGGTTTGCTTGGAGCTGTGGCACTTGCTGTGATGTTTGTGATTTGGGATTTTTTTTCTGACTTGTCCAACTAGCTTCTGCTTTTCTGTTGATCCTCAATGAACAATTTGCCATTCATGATATTCTTCTTACATTTAAGCAAAGATAAGTATGCAGAAACCTTTTTCTTCTTTTGACTGCCAATATTCTAAATGTTGCAAATGAAAAAAAAAAACCTGTACCAAGAAGTTGGGGTGTTTTGATGGTCTTTGCAAAAAAGTAGTAACTTGTCACAGATTTTGTTTTTATTTCTTAAAATTTTATTTTTAATCAAATTAAAAATTAATTAAGTTTTACTCTAAACAATCAAAGGTCTACATTCGATTGCTCTATTGGTTCAGGTGTACAATTATGCGACGAGTCTGAACTTTTATGCCCAGATGATAATCAATACGGTTAACTGAAGTTCAGGCCCGAAAGACTGGAACAGGGCTGAAACGGAAACATTAAGCTGGAACGACGGGGCCTGAACGTCATGGATCCGGTCAACACTACCTTTGTAAAGTTTTTATAAGTATTATTTAATTAATAAACTCCCTCCACTTACATCGAATCGTTGATATTCTTATTTTTTACAGTATAGATTAGCAGCTAGAAATGCAATACTTAGTTGCATCATCGATGAGGGAATTTTGGATTTTTTTAAAGAAAAGATACCTTTATATATCTTATTCCCGTTCGCATATTGCCCGCGTAATGCCCATTCCAACTCATATGCTGGTTTCATTCCTCCACATTTTGGTTTTCTTTCGTTGAGAGTGAAGTCAGTGGCGTTCTGCTTTTTTATTTAATTATAGAAATTCATTTTTCAAATTATTTAAAATTTACAAACGTGTTTGAAGTCCGAATAGAAGAGCTCAAACTTGATTGTTGCGTTTGTGAAATTCTGCGCACTTTTAACATCAAATGTTTACAAATCAATGTACTGACTTATCGGTCAAGGATCTATTAATGAATTAAGCAACGGTCTGGATATTTTTTGGTTTTTGGTACTATTTGACTCAAAATTTAAATTGAGTTATGTCCATTGGTACGGGATATGATGATGTTAATTGCAATTTTCGGGCCATTTCGTTTTTTTTTTAAAATCAAGTTCTAAATTCTGTGGCTTTCAAATTAATCTCCAAACTACTTTTCTGACTATTGCGATGCATTTTTTCTCATTTAGTATGTCATCGGTAGCAGTATGACGAGCGTCGAGAAGTGACGACCGAAGTTCGAACATTCGCATAATTAAAAAAAAGAGGAATTCTGAAGCCTTTCATTTAGCATGTAGTGTGGTTTCTTGTCGTCTGTTTCTTTTCGATATGCTCAAGTTTTTTTGTCCAACTGCATTGTCCATGACTGAGTTCTTACAGTGATTTCGTAGCTGTGTGCGGAAGTGTCGAGTTCTGACGCTGTAGGTAGTGTTTCTTTTCCCCAAGTTGGACGTAGATTTCCGAAGTAGTCCTTCATAGAAGAAACGATGGAAACTATGTTGAGAAATCGGTCGTGTTCGTCCTTATGTCCGTTTATATTTCTTCTCTTACTGCCGATATATTCATATCAATGCACCTTAATTTTTCCAATAGTAGCCGTGTGGTAAAGCGTTGAGACGTGATGTCAAAGCTCGGAGGTTCGAATCCCGGTGCTATTAGGTTGAAATTTGAGTTAATAAACATATTTTCAGGTTTGTTACTTTTCTATATGATCAAGTTGCTTCGCCAACTACATTGTCTACGTCTCAGTACTGAATTCTTAGCAGAATCGTAGTCGTGTGGAAAAGCGCTGCGCTTCAACTCAAAAGGTCGTAGGTTCGAATCCTCTTATCTCTCAAAGTCAAGTGTAAATCGACAACAAGATATGCTGAAAGTCGAAAAGAACGGGTCAGCAATTTGAAAAAATACAATGCTACCAAAATGTATTCGATACAATGGACATGGATTTTATTCCAAATATTTTCTGAACGATCAGAGCAGACAATCTCTTTATAAGCGATCATCGTTTTAACGTTTTTCATCACTTCGTTCTTCTGCCAAACGTCGCTCTGCACGGCCCGTACTGCCCAACGGGTGGCAATGGATAAGAGAAGCCGGAAAGAGAGAGGAGTGACGGCTCAGGCCAATTCTTAGAGGATGCTGTTGAACTGGTGCTGGACGTTGAGAGAAATTTGGTGAAACAGAAAACGCTTTGGCGTAAGTGCTTGAGTGTGGTTTGTCTTGATTAGAATCATTTTGATCATCGATTTTGTTAACAGGAGAGAACAATATTGGAATGGCGGGCTGGATAGTCAAAGTCACCACGCCCGAATACCCTACTGGTCGGGATGTCATCGGCATTTAAACGACATTACTTTCGTGATCGACTCGTATGGCCCACAAGACGACAAACTCTTTTTTTGCCGCCTCTCAGTTGGCTCTCAATCTCAAAAACTTCACACGCATCTATTTCGCTGCAAACAGTGGAGCGCGCATCCATTGCTGGGCTAATGGAAGAGATCAAACATTTTTTTTTCAAGGAGTGTTGGTGGATAAAGGCGATCTGTAAAAAAGTTACAGGGACGTGCTGTTTCTGAGTTTCCGCGTTTTCCCATTCCAAATTCCCAATAATTCCGCACCCGCTCCCGCACTCTTACGTGTTCAGACTCGTGGCGCTGATGGCTGGTGGGACGGGTGTAGTCTCACGTGGTTTTCAAATGTCAACCGTTAATTCAATCTAAATGCACATCAATAAAAGGTTTTAATGTTACACTTTTGTGTCTTAATGCAGTGTCGTATGTAATTTTGTTTCGCATTAGGTTGTCATCGAGGAAACTATAGAAACAAAACTATTTTGGAGCGTTTGGAGTTTGCACCTGGACTAAACGTATAATAGGAATAAAGTGTTGTGTTCCGGTCTAATGTTGGTGTAGGTGATTAATTCTGAGGAGTTTTTTACTGTTTTAGTTGGGAGAAATGGGGCAGGAAAAACCAACTTATTCTCTGGTGAGTCTCTCTTTCCCATTATTCTCGCTCTCATCTGCTGATACAATAACAGCTTTTATAAGCCCCCCACTCCTAAGATTAATATTGCCTTTGACAAACTATATTAAAGTTATTGTTTTGTTTATCAGCTATCCAGTTTGTGCTGTGCAATGAGTTTCATCATCTTGCTCCGAGGCAGAGGGAGAATATTTTGCATTCCTGCTTTGGTCTCTGTGCGACTTCAGCTTATGTTGACATGATTTTTGACAATGACAATAGACGATTCCCTGTGAGTTATAAAAACAAAATGCATAAGGTTCAACATGTCTTTATTAGTACCATTCCTAATTTCTCATGTTAAGGAGGAAGGAAATGAAGTGAGGTTGAGACGGGAGGTGACCTCCAAAACAGATACATACTTCCTTAACAACCACACCATCACCAAAGAAAGAGTACTGAACACACTGCAATCTGCTGGGTTGTTTGAAGCCAACCGGTTCTACAAGTTAAACAAGGAAGTGTGAGTTGATTAAACAATCCTTGATTCAGCACTGGTGCTATAAACTTCTATCTCAAAATTTGTACAAATAATCCAATTGTGTACCATGATTTTAGATTAATGATCTTGCTATGGCATCAGACGAAAGACGCTTGGCCATGCTGACTGAAATTGCAGGTTCTTTGGTATGGAAAGAACTACGCCCGGCTGATAACACTCTGCTAAAAGGTACCTAATGGTCTTTTCAAAAATTTATATAACATGTGTGTCGTTAAAACTTTGTTTACTTTCGCTGTGAATGTTTCGATGCGGAATTATAGTTAAATGTTCTCGAAAATTATCTTCACGAGATGGAAGGTAACCTTACAACTTTGGAGAAGGAGGAGCAAGAGTAGGCTGTCGTCATTGCCAGCTCATTGGCACACGGAAACGTGCATTGGAAGCGTTGTTATGGAGAAAAGAAGATGCCAGTTTCACCAAGAGACTCGCTTAAGTAGTTATCTTATATAGTGTCTCATTGTGAAGAATTTTTCAGTTTTGTTTTTGTTCTAGTTGCGGAAACAGCTCAGTGATGCCCTCAAGAGACGAGGGTGAGCGATAAACCAGAGAGGCGGCAGTGACAGAAGCTGAAACACTTGGTGGGATTTGGTAAAGTGAATTTATTCATACAAGGACCTTCATTATCATTGTTCTTTCATATTGTACCTTTAAATTAGAAATAATTGTCCAAACCCTTTTACTTTCCTCGCCATTGGCCGATTATAAGCAGGCACCGCCCATCGTCCCTAAGAACACTAAGCACCGCCCATCGTCTCCAGGCGCATCATTCTGGACGAGTCGCTCATTCCGCGCCGCTATGCTTACGTCCTCTTGCAAACCCTTTACTTGGACACGGTCGATATGGGCTCATCGCCCGCAGCGGATGCCACGCAGAGTCGAGCGTAGCCGAAGAGGCGACCAGTGCGACCGGCAGCAGTGCGGTCCGTCGAGTGTCTCAGGCTCTGACATGCGGCGCCACCGGGATAATCTGTCGACCTCTCAAACGGTCGGCAGCGCCGCCCGCTCTCCTCGAAGAAGCTACCCAACTCTAGAAAGTAACAACTAAATATTAACTTCTATTCTACTGCTCTATACGATTCTCATACTCTTTTTGTTATTGGTAGATTTCTGGACGCAAGGATGCGAAAACGTACAAGTGGACAACTTATAATTGGATGATCTACCTCAAGTGCTACGATGGTCGGAATTGCCATACGGATCCCTGGGGGTCCGACGCCAGCTCCAATCTCCAGTGTTGCTCGACTGGACAAGAGCCATTTCATCGTAGTCCTACGAACGTCCTAACGGTTGACGCCCAGTCACATGTTATGAGGAAAAAGCCACAAAGTGTCGTTGGTCGGCCGTTGAGCCCTTTCGACCTGGATTTGCGGTGTAGATCGGTAATATGTTTTACCATATGGCATCCCCCCCCACATGTCATTGTCTAATAATCTACAACATGACTGGGTAGTTAAGTGAAAAAAAAACTGTGAGAAAAATAATAAACACTTGAACCGGACGCTCTTTTAATTAATTTATTTCATGACTTTGGCAACGGAGGTTTGTGTTTCGGACTAGTAACTTGTCCCATGTTTGAACGATCAGAGCAGGTAATACTCTAGAAGAGATACTATTTTTTTCATCATTTCGTTCGTTGCCACCCGTCGCTCGGTACGGGCCGTACCGCCCAACGAGTGGCATGGCTAAGAGAAGCCGGAAAGAGAGAAGAGTGATGGTTGGGGCCAGTTATTCAGGGATGCGATTGAACCTAGTCGGGCGCTTGGCTGTATTCACCCTTTCGAGACAGAGCCCATCCCTACCTCCTGCATTGCGGGTATGCGGACCGGAAGTGGAAGGATAAAAGGTTACAGGGGGAATCTACACTTGGCAGGAACACCTGAGCGTAGTGCAGGTTTGCGACTCCTGAAACAAAACAAGGAAGAGAAATGTTAGGTTATCAATAATTAAAACAAGTTGCAAGTTTCAACGTACCTAGTCAAATCGCTTCCAAAAAATGGTTCTTCTTCAGTCAAGTCTTCATCAGCTTGGCATCAGCAATCACCTAGAAAAAAAAGGAACTGTTAATGACGAAATGAAATAGATGGAGCACATTTTCGGAGACCGGAAATGAAACGGAAGTTGGGAAATACTGCTTCAATCACAAAACAAAGTAGATATTCGGAGTCAGCGCATTTTTTTTAGTAAGTCTACATGGTTATTCTTGAATCTGAGAGATGGACCAAATCACAAATTTAAGAAGTCTATAGTTCAGGAAAATTCTCGATTTTCGACAAGTTCCAAAAGTAGATAAAAACAGCATAAACTTGTTCAAAATTTCACGAGGATTCCGACTATGCCCTTCATTTTGCTGTAGGACGTGTTTTTCTTACTTCCGGTCCATTTCCGGTTTTTCATTTTGTCATGTGTTCATTGTCTAATTAAAGATTAAATTGTACTTGGCGAGGTAGAGTGGTCAGAGGTTGTCCCGCTATGTGCAGTAACTGCATATATGATGACACCAGCAGCTATGATAGCTCCACGGGGTTTCAGGTTGGCGGTACTTGGAACATTGAAAGAAAATATGTTAATCTATTGTTAATTAATGTCAATCTGAATACAACATGGCAATTTCTAATTACAAACACCTGGTCTGTTACTGGAGCAAGCATTCATACACATTCACATAGAAAACCCCTAGTGTAGCAGGCCAAAGAAAATTGGTGGTTGACGGATTTACTGTCACAAGATGTGTTGTGTCTGACAGAATGACAGTATAGAGCCTCTTTAAGTTTAGGAAGAAGACAGTATAATTAAAGAAAAATCAATTCTTGCAAACAGTTCCAGTCAACACAACAATGAAACACTTATTATCCTTCGACATCTAAAACAAATGTAATCTGACTCGTATCACACAACCTAAACGAAGCAATGCTGGAATAAGGAGTTACACATCTATTGTTAAAATTCTTTCTAGCCTAATGTATGACAAATTACAGCTTCAAAGTGATATTTATTATTGCTTTCAACTACCTGACACACGAAGAGTCAGTCACAATGTCTACTGCTTGTTCATCACACAAATATTCTTAAAACTTCTTCATTTGACAGTTACCTAGTCTCTACTAAAACTCTTACAGTCTTACCAAATCAATTAAGCTTCTCAATTTAAAGAATTGAAATAATTACCATTGAGATTCCCTACGTCATGCAAGATTCCAGAGAGAACAACAATACAACACGAAGTTTCGAGGCTGACCGCTAGATGGCACTTTGGTGGGTAATCCATGAACTGTTTTATATAAACAAACATGGTATTTTAGTTTGAAAATGTCAGATGATGGAAAGGATTTAGCTGAAATCATTAAAAAGGTTCACCGCAAGTTGCGAAAAGAACTCAAGAAAAGTGGCGACCCTGAAACTGTTTGGTTGAATCATTGTCAAAATGAAACTGAGTTGAAGGTATTACTTTTTTATTGTAGTGTTCTAGATAAATTGTAGGTATTGTGATTGAAAATCTTAGATATATGCCACGGCGATGCATCACCTTGCTACCAAACATTGGGAAAAACTAAGAGCAGCTGACCCTGTCACATCGAGGATTAACTGGGCCTGGTCTTTCCTCTTGTCTTATTTCTGTAAAGGAGGCATGGAAAAGGAAAGGTTGAAATCCAAGTTGTTGATTGAGTGGTATATAATAGACATGCAACTTATTAACATGTATAATCTAAACAAACACATGTTATTTGTTAATCACAGGCCAATAAATGCTGTAGGAAAGGAATCCAAGATCAAAGTTTTGGATGTGGGCAGCTGTTACAATCCATATCAAGAGTTTGAAGAACTTGATGTTCTAGCCATAGATCTGTGTCCAGCTCTTGAAACTGTTTACCAATGTGATTTTCTTCAAGTTTTAGTTGGTGAAAAAACAGTTTTAGAAAACCAGCGTGCAGTAAGCCTTGCAGCAAATCATTTCCATTGCATTGTGTTTTCTTTCCTTCTGGAATATTTTCCCTCTTCTAGTCAACGATGGACTTGCTGTAAGAAAGCTCAAGAACTCTTGGAAGAAGAAGGGGTATTGATCATCATTACTCCTGATTCCAAGGCTGCTCACTCTAATTCTAAAGTTATGAAAAGTTGGCGAGAAGCCCTCGCTGTCATCGGACTCAAACGTGTTAAATACGAAAAGTTGCAACACGCACATTGTATGGCTTTTCGCAAAAATTCGGCTGATCGTTCGACATCTGTCGACGATCTAAAGTTAGCGCCAATGATGTACATCCCGCAGGATTTACGCAACCCGAGCAGCGATTCTGAACACGAGGACCAAGATGAAGTGCACTTCACCGAAGAGGAACTGTTGGAAGGTTTCCACGAGTTGCCTATGTTTGATATCAGTAATGAATAAAGAAAACATCAACCCAATAGCGGTACAACCAAATGTTTTGTATGTATTGGACGAGACCCAGCAAAAACAAGTGCACACACACAAAAGAGGAGATTGAATCGGCGAGTGTTAACTGTTAAGATCAAGATCGCGATGCTTCCGTTAAAAACTGATAAACTGCCTTCCTAGTTAAAATTAGCACAACGCGGAAGGTGTTGAGTCACGCATAAAAGATCAGATCACGAGAAAATGAACGATAATAAGCCGTGAGGCTGCTAGAGCTGGATTGGCGAGGGATCGAGAAGGGAAGGATTTAAAGAAACAATCACATCTTGTGCGGTTCACAAATGATACCATTTAACGCTGGAAAACAAGCAAAATCCCGTCATTAACTGGGTTTTTAAAAATTCCGTTCAAAAGAATCCAACATCGATCGAACAAAAACAACCTAACATTGCTAGTGATGTGAGAGATTACCGGCAGGTATAGGAGTATTGGGGAAGTAGAAATGGTGGAAAATAGTTTCAAAAAAAGCTACCCTTACAATCTAAGAAAAATGCTGAAGGGAAATCGGAACCGCTCAAAGTTGCCAATGAAGATGTCGAGGGATTGTCTACCAAAACGGTCCTGAAGACTTGCCACCTGGCGGGTTCTTTACTTGAATCGAATTCTTCTTGCCCTTAGCCTCTTCTTCCACGTCGGCAACGCCTAAAAGGTGCAAAATAAAACGAATTAGATTCATCTTTAGAAATTCTCGAATCTTCTTTTGACATAAAGTAAACGTGCATGGACAATAAACCGTTGGACGAGGATAAAATGGTTATGTGCTTTGTGGATAGTTATGAAAGCGCACAGACAACTCGACAAGTGCCACACGCCACACACAGTGTTTTTTGTTGTTGTTGTAAATGTAAACAAACGGACAAAAAAAAAATGGAAAAAAAAAACGGAAAGCCAGACACACAAGACAGGTTGTTCGGTGATTTAACCTGAATGGCTGCGAAGTAATGCGCGTCATATTGTGACTGATCTACCAAAGGCCAGCCGAATGGCCGCCGGGAGGCGCTTTAACTCGAATGGTCGAGCGTTTGTTGTCCGATTCATCCGCCGGATCTGAATGTAGCATTAGCGACAACATTCTCATTCTTTTTCTCGTTTAAAAATTTGTCTTTAAACGCGAAGAAGAGAAGAAAAAGAAAAACCGACTAGAAATTGAAAGGCGAGATATTTACTTGGATATTCAGCGCTGAGAGAGAATGTCGTGTCCTGCATGTTTCGGCCACCGGAACTGGTTGGTGGACGAGTGAAATGCTGATGAGCAACAACGTGCTCGATAACGGGAACTGCCTGGGCGCCGTTTGTCGATGGAAGGAGGACAACGGCAGCCTCGCCATTACTGGCCGGGATGACCGGAACAATGGTAGGACGGACGGCGATAATACGGCCTTCTCGTTCCACTTTGACCAAATGGTGGGTCTGTCCATGATTGAAAGAGAGAAATGAAAATGAGACATCTATGCAGCGTAGAAGACAGACATTTTAGCGTTACCTTCTCACGCTCAGCGACAGCGTCGTAGACATACGGAGCGAAAGCTGGAGTAGGAATGAAGCTTCCGTATCCCTGAACGGCCTTAACTTGGCCTTCGTCAACAGCCACGCGACCCATAGCAATGACGTATTCGGGTCCGCCTCGGCATGTCATTCCCTAAAAGAATGTATATATCTTTGAAGATAAGGCTCACATTAAACCTTCGTAAATGAAAAGAAACCTCGAAAATGTTGAAATCGACGGCCGAGTGGTGAGTAGCTGCCGAAATGGTATGTTCGAGCTTAGGATCCCAGATAACGATATCGGCATCCGAGCCAACTTCGATGCAACCCTTTTTGGGATACATGTTGAAGATTTTGGCTGCATTGGTGGAAGTAACTGCCACGAAACGGGCTGGATCCATCTTGCCAGAAACGACTCCCTTCTCCCAAATCAGCGACATTCTTTCTTCCACTCCATTGACACCGTTGGGAATCTTGGTGAAATCGCCTTTGCCTATCTCCTTTTGAGCCGACGAGAAAGTGCAGTGGTCGGTACCAGTCAACTGCAAATCATCACTATAAGGGAAAAAAGGGTCAAATGTCAGCAAGAAATTCAGTTCGAGTCCCCTACCCCGTTTCATTTTTCATCCCTCCCAGAAAGACCTCCCCCCCCCAGGCCCGAACGGAGTTCCCAATCCACCTTGAAAGCAAATCCAACAACACTTCTGGAGTTTCAGGTTCAGGACGGAGTGGCGGGCTGACCACAAAAGCTGCCCCATGATTCCACGAGCCCTTGGCGCATTCAGATCCGTCCAAGACCAAAGCAGCTGGAGTCACTTCTCCGTAGACGACAGCGCCTTGGTGGCGTTTGTCGGCCAGCACACGAGCAGCGCCCGGGCCAGTCATTTTCACCACGTAGAGAGGACAGTTCACCTACATTACATACACATAACACGCGCCCGTTAAGAAGATCCGGTTGGGATCCCTTCCGAGCCCGTCCTCACACTAGAAACCCATCCAACACAACTTTGTCCGGCCGCCATCATCACCGCCACCATTTGTGGAACAAGAAAACGGTGAAAAGAAAAAAAAAAAGAGAGAAATGGTGCAATTACTTAGCCAAAAGGTCCATCAAATAATCAGGCGTGGTTGTGTCTGGCCGAAGTGGCGGGCCCATGACGTGCGCAGCCGCGTGGCGCCAGCAGGTGTGCCAGTAGTGAGTGCCGTCCGTGGCCAAAGAGGCCGCGATCGGCTCTCCGTACACAACGACACCCTGACGCCGCTTTTCGGCTATGACCTGGCCAGCACTTTTCGACATGACGTGCACAACGTACAACGGGCAATTCACCTGACACACGCAATAGAAAACAAAAGAAAACCAAATGAAAACATGCGTAAATGAGGCAGAGTGTAAAAGGAGAGTTAACACAATAAAAACGTGCACTACGATAAAGTAGGAGTAATTAAAACTTGTGAAACAATATTACAACCGAAAACTTGAAGGGGGGAGAGAACAGAACGTCAACCTATTCACGTAATTGACCCAACCAAGTGTTTAACCAAAAGGGCGTACGTAGTGTATAAAGTGGGGGTAGTGAAACAAACGAAGGAAACGACGGAAAACAAACAAAAAAGACCCAGCTCATTCCGGAAAGTTAGAAACGGTCTTTTACACAGCTTGAATCTAGCGCTGTTATCAAATGAAGACAGACTTTGGCGTCGGTACGACAAAAGCCGGGTGGTCACGGGCGGCGCGGCTCAATTGATAAAATTGCGTTTGTTCGACGCGTTTGGTTGAATGGGCGTTAAGGTCGGACGGTCCGGATGGGTGTAGCGTCAAACTAACCGATGGTGATTTATTATGTGTGTAAATATCTATCTAGTGTGTAGTGTACTGTATATATATATATATACTGACTGTATGTATATATCTTTTCTCCATTAGAAGGAAGAGGATATAGAAGAAATAAATAAATAATGAACCTGATTGGCCAAAACACAAGCGCGGTTGACAGCTTCCGCCTCCACCTCTTCCGGTCGGGACATCTCGTGACCCTCCGGTCCGGTTACACCGGCGGCTAGAAGTTTCTTACAGTTCTAAACCAATTGAAGTTTTTCAAAGAAAAATTTAAAATTTAAGCGAAAAAGGAAGTTTCAATGTTTGTTGTTATTGGTACCTCTTTGATGATATCGCCGTTCTCGGCATGGACTTGGGCGACGGCACCCAACTCCTTGCACTTCTGGAAAGCTTCAAACAACTCGGTATCGCTCAGTTGCCACAGATCCTTGTAAGCCATGAACATTTTGAAGGAGTTGACGCCATGGTCGCGGCAAAGCTCTTCCATCTCTGCCTGCACTTCCGGTGACCACCAAGTGACCGCAACGTGGAGGGCGTAATCACATGCTACTTTATCATCCGCTCGCTCGCGCCACTGTTTGTACGCTTCCACCAGTGACTGTCCCTTGCTCGGAATAGCGAAATCAACTACAATGAGAGAGAAAGAAAATATTCATATTTTAGTCAGTACATATACATTTTCATGAGGTAAAATAGAAATTGCGTATATTACTGATGGTGGTGGTTCCTCCAGCTAAGGCGGCTCGCGTGCCTGTAAGAGTGGGAAAATTCAGAAACGTGAAAAATGAAATGGTGGTGATTTATGGTTCGTCAATCAATCACCGTACCGGTGTAAAAGTCATCGGCCGTAGTTGTTCCCATAAAAGGCAACTGGAGGTGAGTGTGGGTGTCAATACCTCCTAATAAAGTGAAAAAAAAGAAAGGAAAAATTATTTAAAACATGAGGATGCATTCGGGTTTCTTCTTTTTAAAACAGGAAATCTGATGAATGACAACCAACCTGGAATGACGAACTTCCCCCTGGCATCAATCAGCCTGCTACCACCAGGAACGATCAAGTTATTTCCCACTTGCCTGAAGGGAAACAGAAAAAAAAAGACACAACAACCATTGAAGGACAAAGCAATCAATCAATTTCATGTGAAGCCATTTGTGCAATTAAACTCACTTGATGATACCCTCCTCAACATAAACATCCGCATCCTGGATCCCATCAGCATTGACAACCTTGCCGTTCTTGATCAACAATCTGTTCTGGGCACTCTGCAAAAACAAGATTTATTTTTAAAACATGGCTCGACAAAAACTTCAAACATATCCATTTTCATGGTATGATGCTTTTAGAGGAAACCAATTTCAAAATAGTAGACCCCCCTTGAAGAGTATTGAATTACCTATATTGACGGGGGGGGGGGGAGAGAAAGGATGTTTTCGTTCTACGAGGGAGGTGAAACTAATCAAGTGAATCAACAGCCTACGAGAAAAAACCGGAATTCCTCTTTAACTTCGACCCACGTTAGCCGGGTCCACAAAAACACCAAACACAAAAAAAAAGAGGGCGATGATGGGAAAAATGCAGCGTCACGACTTTTCCGCCCATTAATACCACACGATATTCTTTTTTCCTTCATTCTTCTCGCCGTCGAAAACATTTTCTCTTTCTGGAGATGTGTACCTAAACACGTACAGACGAAATTGAATTTCAAAATAGCTCGGGGCTGAAGAGAAACTGGGGGCGAGAAAGGGCGCGAGCTACAAAGCGACAAGACGTTCCAGCAACCGTTTTGTCGGGGAACACGAGCAGAGCGGTTGCCAGAAACTGGGTTGCCGTAGCTCATCGCCAGCTCGTGACGGCAGAGCATGCGCCGTGCGGCTCCGCCCGAGTATTGTCTCTTTTTTTTTCTGGGGGAAAGGATTGGGTTGTTCGGCTGCCATCTGGTACTATTTTATGGCTAAATCCAAAGTTGCGATATTATTACCTGCAAGTGGATAGGAACTTTGCGCACGGGCGTCGTGGATTGAGCTCTGGCCGCCATTGCGTGGTCTTCTTGTTGGTCGTCTCGAGCCTATAGGGCAATAAAACCGCCAAACGTTAGTCAGACGCACGCTCTTTTACACAGTAGTAGCAAGGTTTTCGGGACTGCCATCGCCGTCCCGTTTGTGACGTCACGGATCAATACAGCAGTCTAATACGTCTCTCATAGACTTCGTCTTCTTTCCCTCGATGTCTGTTGGCATACGATGAGAGTTGGTTTTTTTTATTTTCACTGAGAAACAACCGCAACACTCGACACCCATCTGCAACGCTACAGTGCATCTGCCCACACGTAATAACTGTATGCCGTAGCCGTGAATTAAGATATCGTGTGAAGTCAAAAGGACCGCCTTTTGTGCGTGTTGATGCTACAGATCCAACCGGCCGGAAAATACAGAAAAAGAAACACAACTCGCAACACAATTCCGTCGTATTACTCTCTATACAAGCAAGTGCTGCAATCGAAAACACACGAAGACCTCCTTGTGCTCGAGTCAAATCACGGCCAGGCCAGGTCTTCGTGCTTTTCCGGTCGATTGGATTTTGACGTACTGAAAAAAATACAGTGAGAAACAGAGAGAGAGAGAGGAGCAGCAGACTTACCACACTCACAAACACACACACACAATCACACGCGCACAAGAAGATGAGAGAAGAAGAAGAGCACGACTAACACAGACCACAAGTCAGAAGCTGAGTACTGGGTTGCAGTAGGGAACGGGCTCTTAATGGGCGAATATTCTAACGGGCTACTCGCCTGTGTGTGTGAGAGAGACTGTGTGGCTGTGTGTGCGTATGCGTACCAGAAGAAAAAAAAAACCGGCTGGGCCGCATTGATCCTGCCATCTAGCAGTCGTTGACGAAACCTGACGAAGAATTTCTCCCGTCACTTTTTTTAATGATCGACACGTGAAGCAAGGGTTTTAACTCGTGTTTTCGCCGAGTACTTGACGTTTTGGAGACTTCATTTTGCGCCCGTCTTTCTCATTGGCTCAAGATTTATCGTGACGATTGATAACACTTCCGGACGGGCTGGTGAGCGACGGTTACAGGGCGGAATGTCAACATATGGCCGGGAAGTGTGGGGCCCGAAAACGCGATCCTTTCCTCATTTGGGCTCTCTACGTTTCTCCCCCTTTCTCAACAACAATGTGTAGCCCTGTTGCGCTTCCCTTTGTCTCTCTCTCTCTCTGGCTTCTCTCTTCCCTGTTTCCCAGACATCTGTTACAGACTTTCCCCTTTTCTCGTGCCGATACTCGATCATTTGTCACCGGCCGACTTCTCGTTGTGAAAAAATTTCAAATCTTCTCTCTCTCTCTCACTCCTTTTCCGTCTCGGCAATTTGGATGTCGTGTTGTTGTTTCGTTTTTTTCCTCTTTCGCTTCTTCTTCTTCTGACAGAACCGAACATTGGTGGGAAAATCCCTACCCGACCGATCGGTGTGCTTCATGTTTCTCGTCTTCGGAAAAGGCTTCCGCCGAGGCGGCCGCGTGAACTGCCTCCAGCGAATCTAGACCTCGCACTCATCATAAAGAAACATGAAAATAAAGAAAGAGAAAAGAAAGAAGAAGAAAAAAGAGCTTCGTGCCGCAGCCGGTAGTCTTTAAGAGACTATTAACGAAATTCCATCGTGTCCAGTTCACATAGTAGGCTACGTAACAAGCAAACTAGGCAATGTTTTTCAGAATAATTGAGTTTTGGTCTCGATGGTATGAAACTACTACCATCCAACCAACCAGCGGGCGACTTGGATAGGAAGAGGCTCGTTCGACGACAGCGGAAACCGAGAATTACTCACGACAAAACTCTGCTCTTTTTTTCTTCTTTCTTTCTTTCCTTGACATCCTCGACGACTGTTAACTCGAAAAGCCGTAACGAAAGAAAAAGAGAAGGGACGAGAAATAATAAAAGAAAAAGAAAACAACGAGACCTGCTGCTGGTCGTCTTCGGGCGCAGACTCGGTGCCTGTGGCTGTCATTGCAGCGGTTTCCTGCTCGTCTTCGGGCTGCTGGCGGTCATTTTGTTCGTGGTTCACCTTCTTACACACAAAAATGTATACCATTACACGCGATTCTAAAATAATATCGTCGTAAACAGCGCTCGTTTCAAAGATTTCGTCTGTTTTCTCAGACTGGAAAAGGTCATCTTTGGATAAATGATAAGTCATCTCTCTCGGCGCTTTTTGCTGACGTTTTTTGTTTCCAATGTTTGCAGAGAACATATGTAGCTTGTAGCTATTCCAGAAATCGCCTTACTTGGATATTTGTTTTGATGTTGCTGTTATCAGTTGACGCCGACGACTCGACCGTGGCGCGTTCCGATGGCATCATCGGAGTTTTCATGCTGTAAGCGTCCGGCACATAGCCGAAGAATGAAGTGCCCAAAACGCGCGGTTTGGGCCGGTTAGACGGGCCGCCCAGTCCCGGGATACACATCGAATGCGGGTCTTCTTCTTCTTCTTCTTCCAACCGCCGCCGCCGCCGCCTCGAGTCATCCTCCGCACCCGCCGGCTCTGCCGTTCCGCGATTCGACGAAGACATTCTTTTTCGAATTCAGTTGAGATCACGATACAATCAAATCAAATATATACAAGAAAAGAAAGTAAAAACTGGTTCCGGGATGGGAAATTTTAAAGACATGAATGAATGAATTGTAAAAGGTTCGTGAACTTGTCTTTTGAATGGTAAACATCCTAGGGGATGATGAAGTCATCGACTCGGCATTTAAAGATTCGAGTCACGCAAAGCGCCTGATTCATCTCAAACAGGCAAAACAATCGAAAAATCTGTCACTTACCTAATAGAAGGAGGGAACGAACTTGTTGACTTAAAGCGCTGCCTAACGGTCACTCTCCTACAGCGAACGGGCAAAAAATTGAACTTTTTGAAATCCGATCGGTTATTGTGGGTGTGCGGCTCACGAACGTCTTTATGGCACACTGGTGGGGCGCACAATGCGCTTTTTTTCTAACAGGTAAAATGGAAAAATATGATGTCGACTTGTTGAGGGGTTGGTGGTTGTGGGGGAGGGGTTTGATGGTTATGACGCGCGGATATAACCAACAGCAGTGACGTGAATACGCTACGTGTCGAGGTGTGCACGAATAGAGTCGGTGTGAAGTGTAGGCTGTAGGGAAGAGTGGCAGAAGAGAATAGAAAATCAAAACAACGTGGTGCACCAAAATGGACGGGAGGAAACAGGGAGAGACAAACGCGAACGCCACCTCGGGAGTGGACGCGACGAGTCCTTTTGTTATTGTCTTTTACTGTTGTGGTTCTTTCGACCGGAGCCGAAAAAAAATATATATACCGCCTACCCGCGCCTCCCAACCGATTCGGTTTGTGCGCGTAGACTACAAATGCATCTTGATGTTTTGGTAGCGTCACGCTGAACTGAGCGGAAATGGACTATTGAATTACCCCCGGCTCAATTTTGACGTTCTTCTAAATAAAATAAAATAAATTCCTGCTGCCGCTGTATTTGCAAAGCTATACGCTTTTCTTGTTCTTCTTGTGGATTTGTATGCTTAATAGCCGTGTTGATGGGCGATGATGAGCGCTTTATATTATCTGAAACCTTCATCGGAACGAACATTTCAGCTCGGCTACGCTCAAAAGAATCTGACAGCAGCGGCTATTACACGCCATGTTGGAGAGCGCACCTTTTTCGGAGGGCTTTATTGATTCACCTGTTCACCATAACGAGCATCAGTCGAGCACCCTATTTGGTTTTCCGTCGTCGTCACGATGAAGCGTTCTGCTTTTGTATTTAGATTTTTCCAATTGTCATTAAGTTGTCTAGCTTGCGTCGTTCTCCGTATTTATTATAATTCATGTTGATGATCGTTTTGACGTAACAAAATTCTAAAAATTGACAGTTTGAAATCAAAAAAATGTTGTTTTGGTGAAGGGAAGATACAAAGCGTTATGTTAACACAGTTGGGTCGACAGCTGTTCTGTTCTAGTTTTTTTTTGTTTACAGTTTTACCAAACGCATATAATGGTTTGCTTTTCAAACTGCTAGGAAAATCTTCAAGCCCACATCCGAAGATGTAGGACCAGCACATCAGCCGCCCAATCCACCATGAAACTGCACTGCGCAACTTGGCCTATTGACCGCAACCAGGGAAGTGTTGGATGTGGGACTAGTCTACGTCAGCTTTTTAATTTTAACTCGGGGTGTACCGGGTAGCAATCCATGAAATTTCCATGGTCGGACTAGAGAAGTTGGCCCTTAAAAAAACAAACAAATAAAAGCCATGCTCGACATGTAAGTCATGCCATCTAGCGACCAAGTCTGAACTGTGAAGACCATCTACGGATAAATAAAAAGAGATAAGCGTTTTGGCCGTGTAGTCCTAGTAAGACATGCGTGAAGTTTGGATTGCTGAGAACTGCTGCTCTATGTACCCAAATCCAAATGAGTAAACAAACCAAATTTTCGAATTTTGTTAAAGGTCGCTCTTCTCCGTCCAAGAAGAAAGATGACAAACTTCAAGCTTTTGTCGACCACTTGCAAAACGTAAGATTTCCAATGCTCTGTTCTTAAATTATGGTTAAGTAAAGCATCTTTTATATTGAACTAGACGAGAGATTTCAAAGATAAGGTCCGTGGGCAGACAGGCATTATTTATGACGAACGAATGGTTGAGCATCAGTGCCTTTGGGATCCCAATTATCCAGAGTGTCCAGAAAGATTCACTCGAGTCTTGGAAAGGTACCCAGTTGTTTCATAGATTATCTAAATGCAAGTTGTTTTTATAGATTGTGAATTCATAAAGGTGTCGTGAATATGGATTATCACAACGCTGTGTAGAAATCCAACCTAGGAAGGCAACTGCAGATGAATTGTTGAAGCTTCACACACCTGACAGAATTGAATTACTCAAAGGAACTGATGGCAGTCCAGATGCTGAAGCATTAGAAGCTATCAGCTCAGGATATGATGCTATTTACATTCATCCATCAACACACGAACTAGCGTTGTTGGCAGCTGGATCAACGGTTGAACTTGTTGATGCAGTGCTGGATGAAAAAATACATAATGGAATGGCTGTTATCAGGTTTGGTATTTGTATTTCCTCTCTGATTTCAATACTAATGTCAGTGTAATCAGACCTCCAGGGCACCATGCCATGAAAAGTGAATACTGTGGCTATTGTTTTTTCAACAATGTGGCAGTTGCAGCCCAGCATGCATTAGACAACAAAGGTGTTAATAGAATTCTGATTGTTGATTGGGATGTCCATCATGGGCAGGCAACCCAACAAATGTTCTATGAAGATCCAAGGTATTTCCCAGTGAGCTTTGTAATTTCATTCATGTTAAATATGTTTTTAAATTCTGGCTTCACACATCATTTCCAGAGTCTTATACTTCTCAATTCATCGTTATGAGCACGGTGCCTTTTGGCCCAATCTTCGTGAAAGCGATTTTCACTACATTGGCAAAGGAGCTGGGAAAGGCTTCAACGTGAACGTGCCGCTGAATAAAACGAAAATGGGAAATGCAGATTATCTTGCTATATGGCATCAACTGTTGTTGCCACTGGCTTACGAAGTAATTTTATTTAATTCTCTTCCGTTTTAATTATTGATGTATATGTGTTTAACATAATCGTGTTCTCCGCTTTAACATTTTAAATGCTTGTGTCCAGTTTCAACCCGAGTTGGTTATAGTGTCAGCCGGCTACGACGCCGCCTTGGGTTGTTTTGAGGTATTGTACGAAAGTTTTCTTACCTTTTTTCTCTTCTTTTTTGCACGCTGTAGTTCCGTCCTGAACTCGTTATCATCTCCTGTGGTTTCGATTCGGCACTAGGCGATGAGAAGGTTGTCGGTTTGGTTTAGTCTTTCTTCATTCTTTCAACTATTCCGCAAAATATATACCAAGAAAACAAATGAAACATATACTAAATTATATTTCAATTCAATTTTAGGGTGAAATGGAAATCACTCCTGCGTGTTATTCTCACTTGACTTCCTTGTTAATGGGATTAGCCCAAGGCAAACTAGCCGTCGTTCTTGAGGTATAAAGTTTTCTAATACTATTGCTATTAAGAAAACCTTCATTGTAATAGACAAATTCTTTTAGGGAGGATATTGCTTAAAATCTTTGGCTGAAGGTGCTGCTTTGACACTTCGAACACTGTTAGGAGATCCTTGCCCAACCATCGACAAAGTCGACGAGCCTTGCCTTAGGTAATCGATTTTCGTGATGTTTCTCCACGACGATATTTATTTTTCATCATTTCTTCCAGTATTCGTGAAAGTATTTTGAGCGCTATCTACGTTCTTCGCCCTATGTGGAAATGTTTGCAGTTTCAGGGCCGTTTTGATGCGTCAACCGCGGAAAGCAAAAGCGGAAAATCATCCGCCAATCGCTTTATCCCCAGTGTCACGTTTCTCGGAAGTGATATAAAACCAACAAGTTATGCAACCCGCAATTGCTACCCAGTACAGAGTAGCGAAACAGTTTCCCTCTTGGATCAGCAACTTGATCAACTCATCAAGAGTAAAATAGAATGAAACTTAACTAGAAAATCTAAAAATTAAAATTAATAAAATTTGTTACACAGACACGAGTTTGGCAGTGCCGCGTCATCGAGTCTGTTTTGTCTATGACGAGAGGATGGCATTGCATAAGAACGTCAACGAACCGTAATGAAACAAAAATGCTTGTTATGAAATATTTGTGGTTTTCTGATAGTCCTGGTTGCAATTTTTAAAAGGGGCCATCCGGAACGACCTGCTCGTATCACCTCCATATATCAAAAGTTACTAGATTACGCTGTGTTGGATCGTTGTCATCGATTGGACGCTCGAGATGCCACACGCGCGGAATTGCTGTGGTTGCATAAAGAGGACTATGTTGACGAGATGTCAGCGACTGCCGGTAAGAAGCAGTCGACTCTCAACCAGTTGGAACGCCAGTACGGATCCATCTTTCTTTGTCCTGAAACTTATCAAGCCGCTTTGCTTTCTGCTGGTTCATCACTTCAAATCGTTGAAAGCATCTTGAGCGGCGAAAGCCGAAGTGGTATCGGAGTTATCCGACCACCAGGGCATCACGCGGAATGCGATGAAGCTTACGGCTTCTGTATTTTCAATAATACAGCATTGGCGGCCAAATATGCTATCGAAATACATCATCTGGAAAGGTTTACAATAAACAATGTAATTGATTGTCGACTAGATTTTAATTAAAAATTTGTGTTCTTTCAGGATTCTAATCGTCGATTGGGACGTACACCATGGCAACGGAATCCAAAGAATGTTTGAGGATGACCCCCGAGTATTGTACATTTCGTTACATCGCCTCGATATCTTTCCTTTCAAACCTGAAGAGTCGGATTGCGATGTGGTGGGCTCAGGGCCGGGAATCGGCCATACTGTCAACATCGCTTGGCCTAGAGTAAAGTTATTAATGCGAATTAGCCCTGCTTATTTTTTATTGAAATGTAACTTTTTCTTCATCATTTTTTTAGAGAGGGATGGGTGATGCAGAGTACCTAGCAGGTGAGCGATTTATTTGAATGCTTGTAGTGAATAAAATGCGTGTACTAATGTGTCTCTATCATCCCTAGCATTTCAACAAATTATTATGCCCATCGCTTACCAGTATAATCCGCAGCTAGTTTTAATAGCTGCTGGATTCGACGCAGCGCAAGGGGATCCGTTGGGTGGTACGTTCTATGCCTAACTAAATATAACCGAAATAAATTGGAGATAATATTTTGTGTTCTTCGTACCAGGTTGTAAAATTACTCCGGAAGGGTATGGACAGATGACAAACATGTTGTCTTCTCTTGCTCAAGGACGTGTGGCCATTTTACTTGAGGGTGGTTATAATTTGGAATCGATCTCGCACTCAATGACCATGTGTGCTAAAGCCTTATTGGGTGACCCTTTACCTACACCACTGGTCGAATCGCTCAATCCTGGTGCCGTCAGCACCATCCAGCGTGTCGTGAAACACCTACTTCCTTATTGGAGCGCACTACAGTTCCACGTTGACTTGCCTGCCGGAGATGTTCTTCCTCCCCCAGAAATTCCGCTTAGTATTGAAGAACAACTGGAAAGACTTCAACTGGATGCAAAAACTCCGGAAAATAACACCACAACAGAAGTGTTGGAAGCATCCGGTGTAACCAAACCCATTTCCGATTCATCAGCCGAACCAAAAACACTGCAAGAATTTTTGTTACTTCCTGAAAACGTCGAGGTATAGATCTATAATGGAATGATGAATGGGGCATGATTCTATTACTTTGTGTCCTATTTTAAAAACAGGCTATGAAGGAAGGCCAATTGTTTTCCGTAATTCCCTTGTCTTGGTGTCCTCATTTGGAGGAACACATTCGACTTGACAGTGATAGTACTCGTTGGGGGCTCGATCACCCTTGTTCTTGTTGCCAAGATCGGAAAGAAAATTGGGTCTGTCTATCTTGCTACCAGGTGCGTTCAGGTTTTATTCATAAAAAATATCACATGTAAAATGACACGTTTCGATTGTCTTTCTAGGTCAACTGCGGACGATTTGTTGCAGGTCACATGCGCGATCATCATGGAGAAAGTGGCCATTGCTTGGTACTCAGCTTCTCCGACCTGTCTGTCTGGTGCTACGAGTGCGATTCTTATATCGATAACAAGGTGGACAAATTTTTTTTTTCTCGTTTCTTCATGATCTGGAATCTAACGTTCTCTTATTAACAACACCAGGCATTCCATTCAGCGAAGAATCGGCTTCACATGGAGAAGTTTGGTGAACCTTTACCCCAAATGGATTTGTTACAAATGGATTGTTGAATTGATTAGTGATGCCCGCTGGAGGAATTGCTTTTAATCGTGCAACTAATGAAGTTTAAGTACTTGAATTTAAACAGTATGCAAACTATAATGATGACATTACGCCATGAATAATTGTTTTGAAATGCTTTTTGACAAGGTCGGTTAATATTCAACCGATCCCAGGTCCAGTTTGCTTTATCACTTCATTGGAGATACATCTCTTGACAAACGAAAAATGTGCCCTTTTTTGCGCTTGATTAAGCATCTGTTGTTCAACCAATTCCGAAGCTGATTATTTGGATTGCTCTAAATAACCACATTTTCCGTTTTCCATTATTGGAATTAAGAGTGATTTTCCCTATCAATAAAGAGCACTAACTTAAGCAGTATGACAGGTGTCTTAATAATTAAGCCCAGCCGTATTATCGAGATCGATATGGCGACTTTAAAATGATTCTGTATCACATTCATCACGCGTCTAATTTTTTATCGTGGAATTTTCCCCTGATTTTGAAGCTTTGTCCTATAATCAGTCGAACTGACGTCCGAGTAGCTACTATTTGTGACATTATCAAGAAATTCCGCCACTGTAACAGTCTTAGGGAGTTTAGAACTATTTTGGCTATTAAAAGATGCGTTCAGACTAGACGTTTTGAAGACGTTGGCTTGAACGTGAAGACGTTCGGACTTTATGGAGTTTTCTCTATATAAAATCACTAAAGAACTTTAAAATGTTGGATTACAAAATCTTTGTTAATTTAAACTAGACTTAAATAATTAGGATGCGCCTGGATACATGGAAGAAACCTGGTACGCCATTTACTGTCTAATACTAAAAAACGCATACTAAAAACGATTGACCGACCGGAATTGACCTAAATAGTCTACGCTAGTCGTAGAAACACATCAAATGCAGTAGTATCAATTGCAGTATATAAATGGAAATGAACATCTGTATTTATGTGCGGGAAGAGTTACGGGAAAACACAAGTGTTATAAGCACTTTGTAATAACAAATGTTGACTATACGAATGCATCCATTACTTTTGCAATGACACATGTGGATTTGGCCGCCATTAATAAATATCGTATATCTATCTATACGTGTCCGAAAGTGAGGCTGTGGTCGGATAAAGTTAGTCCGATATAGACACATCATCACAACTGCATCCACTCAGAACATCAGACTCTGCTTGTATATATCTCTGACCAGTTAGAAAATGTTTGGTGTGGTTTTCTATGTGAAATTTGGCTTCGTCTCCATCTTATTAGTGTTCTTATTAAACTCTTTTCCCATCGGCAAGTTTATAACTCAGAACTATTCTTTCAACTAAGGTAATGTAATTCGTAAGCATTTATTGATCCAGATGCTGTTAATTTCATCGATAAATCGGCGTGTAAATTGAACGTCTCTCACCGGAATACGACTTACTGTCCTCGTGAATGCATTTCGTCTCTACCACCTGTCGAAAGCGAGAAAAGTCACATAATTAGAGAATGCTACTCAGGTAGGCCCTTTATATCATCATTAAAGGGGTATATTCTCCGTAAAAATATTACCTTCATCGTTTCGTGTTATTGTTCATTTTTGCCAGGATCTAATTTGATCGAACCTCCGAGAGATGCAAGCGCTATCGTTGATGGCAAAGTGGAACTAAATTGTGATCAGTTCGTCCCCAAAAATTTGACTTTAGTTAGAATCGAACTAAATCGAATCGAAAATATATATGTTGTGGTAATCCGGAAGGAAGTACTTCGATCAACGACGACCAGTATAGGTTAATAAACTCATCCAATAATTCTTTCTCTATAGATTTCCCAACTTTAGAAGCTTTAATAGGCTAATACACCTAATATTCGTCATCAAATGCAGAGGTAAAGGCCTTAAGGAATGTGTCCAGCAGTGAAAGCCAATCGTTCGATTGCCACACCCGCAAGCAGGATTATATTGGCATTGGGGACGATTTTATATTTTATTGTTATGACGACGGCGATCGCTTTGCGTCTGGCTACGAATTGGGAATCGATGCAGATTCGGTTGAAATAGTTGGAGAATTCAAGGCTAATGCGTGCCCCATATTTCGTTCCGTAGAAATTTATTCTTATCCAGGTGAGCTGTCACTCCTTATAGTTATTTGAACTTATTAAAACCTATTTTCTCTATTAGCGTAGCATATATATAAGCAGTAACTCGTTTATTATCGTTGTTGCAGTTCGATTATGCGGAGTACCAGGTGCTTACGAAGGGCAATCTTACACGCCGAAATCAAAAGGATCATACTATTTTGCTGGTCAAACGGTGACTTATTCGTGCACGGGAGAAAACTTACTCCTAGTTGGAGATGTAGTACGAAAATGCCAGCCAAATGGATCATGGACTGGAAAGCCTCCGACTTGTGTTGAAAGTTAGTTTAAAAGGCTGGAAAGCTAGCCTTTATGGAAATAGCACTCTTTATTTAAAAAAAAAACAATGGCACAAAATTATTAAAAGCTTCTTTTTTTTACAGAAATGGCCGTGAAATATGAGATGGAAAAAGAGTACATTAGTTTGTTACCAGGAAGCACACTTGATTTCGTGTTCCCCATTACATATTGCATCGAGTCTTTTACGGTTGTATACTATTACGGTACGTTGGATTTTTGTATAGACATTTTGAAGTTTAATTTCGTAAAGCCAGCAGTCGCAGTGAAATTACAATTACAATTACCTACATGAACCAAGGTGAGCATCGTGGGATTGCAGCTGGTGTTTCCAAAGACAAACCGTGGAATGTCACCAACTCTACCAGCAATAATGGGTCTTTTTTAACCCGTCGGGAAATAAAAGTATACCATCCACCCACGGGTAGCAGTCTGGTTGACTGTACTTCGAAAATAGTCATTCAATCTTTCAAAACCAGCTCGGAATACATCTACGAGGTTGAAATCGCTGGCTTCCCCTGTAAGACCACAACACAGTAGTATTATATTATTACTTATCAGTGACGCAAATAATAGTGTAGCCAAAAATATTGCATGACGTAAATTTATAGCATAAGGCAAGGAGTTCTGAAAATATTTTTTACATCATTAATAGTGCCTGAAAACTGCCCAAGTCCAGATTCATTTCCCAGTGAAGTTCAGGCAATCAAAACACAAATGGCAGAAAGATTTGAATGCAAATCTGGTTACTCTCAAGGGTCTGATGTACGAGGGAATTCTTACCTATGCGAAAACGGAGAGTGGAAAGGAATTCCATCAACTTGCGCAAGTATTACTGAGTATTCGATTATGTGCCCTACGATAACGTTATTATATTATTAGACTTACCAGGAGAAACTACTGTGCCTTTAATTATATTTGAATCAATTAACATTTAGAAATTCGTTGTCCGTTGCCACCATCTGTAGACAATGCCCACTGGAAATATGACTCTGACGGAGTTTACCATCAAGTCGAATACAATTGTCATCAAGGTTTCCTAATCAATGGTAACATCAGTACCGTATATACTTGCTATTTTAAAGTACTAAACATCATTTTCCAACACTTTGAAGGAGAAAAAACGAGCTCGTTAGTTGAATGCACAGAAAACCGCTGGGCCAATTTACCAAAATGTGAAGGTAGGCCTATAACTCATTTCTGTTTGAAAAAATGTTCAGCTTTCGTAATAATCGCGCATTCCATAAAATAATTAATATTTGAATGGGATTAACAGAGATCGTTTGCGAGGGCCCTCCAGTCAACGCAACAAAACCTATTGGGGTCCATTACGATCCGCAGTACAAAATTGGCGCCCTGTTGAATTACACCTGTCCCCAAGGGCACTTGACATCAGAAGGTAAAGGATCCTTACTCCTGAGTTGTGGGAGCACAGGAAAATGGGAACCGAACGTCGGCTGGGAATGTGGAAAACAAGAGCTCATCAGTTACCGCGTCAGAATGATGCTTACCGTCGGTATTTCTCTGCTAATCCTTGCAGCCATATCAGCTATCATTTTCGTCATTTGGAAGCGGAAACGGTAAGATGCAATGGTACGAGGAACGGGAGTCACATCAGCGTTCATCACGTTTTTTTGTGGTAACTATTCAAACAGTCGTCAGAGAGGTGACAAACAACAAGTCGAAACGCGCGAGAATGTTGACCGGCAAGATGGAATAGAAGGCAAAACTCCTCTGTCTCCTCAGTCTCCACAGTCGGAGAGTTTACTTGCTAACGCGGACAACTAGGCTTAAAAAGGGGTTCAGCACGCGTCGCGTCTTTCAATTTAAAACCACATGTAGCAATCTGTCAAGGGTGAAAATGGAAATAAATCAAATAAATCGCACCTACACCTTTTCTCATAAATTAGAACTGTTTTGGATTTTAATGGTAAAAAGGTAATATCTTTTTTGAGTTTGTAGTCATTAATTGGTAATGACATGAGTGTTTTTACTGCAAAGATGTATTTATTTTCAGGTACAAGAGAAAAAGACGTTCACCTAATAAGAAATTTCCATGGAAAATCTAGAAAAGTTTCATGGGGTTTAATATTTGTAAATGTGAACAATCTGAAAACCAGAACACAAAAAAAATTACAGAAACATACATCTACTACCACGTCGCACTATGAGGGACGCTAGAACTTTGATCATCGGGCGCGTTCAAGGCTTTCACGGGGCCCACCACAGTTGGGGTAGGAGATAACCTAACGGTAAGAGTTCAAGCCGCTCGCTCAGGTGTGGCAAACTGGCGTATATGTAGAACGAGAATTAGAATCAGTTAATCGTAGCGCCTGCGCCTGCGCAACAGTTACCATAAGTTTGGTCATAATAAAAAAACGACTTTGTCTAGACGATTGTCTACAACTGAAAGCAGGCAAAACATAGGGGAACAATAAATTGTGCGTCGTTGCATGAAAAACGAATAATTAACTATTTAATTCATCAGTTAATCTTAAATGACCAAATTGGACCCTCTGTAACACCTCTTCGCTCTCTCCTTTACCTTGCGGTGGGCTAAGTAGTAGGGCGCTTAGGGTAGGCACAATAATGCAGAGTTAACAGTTAAGTGGCTTAGTTTAGAACAAAGAAGGGACTGAATGAATAGGGAGTAAAATACAACAACCAGCTGATACATTTGAACACAGGCACTGGGAAGCTCAGAGTGAAAGGGAAAAAAGGTCAATTAGTAGAGAAAGAAAGTAATCGAGTAGTATATAGGTGCAAGCTATAAGAAAACTTTGGACCCAAGGGAGGGGCAAGCCAAGTTAACCCCTCCCCCTTCTATTTCACGAACACTAGTTCCCCACGCGTTATTCTAAATTGCAATTTTGAATATGGACATTTTCCTGTGGATGTTAAGTTTTTTCAGGGAGTAGTCGCACCATATTAATTCTACGCCTATGATCATTGGGTTACGATACGACCAGAATACGGCGGATCAGTCCATCCGCGCAAGGGGTATCTCCCCCTCTACACAATGCGCGGAACAGTCACTGATTCGTCTTCCGCCCTGATGCCGTGATACGTAGCCTCTAGATGACAAGCGCTTCAAAGAGGAAATGTTATGGGTAAGTTCAAATGTTTTATCACTGTTTTTTCACTATTCGAGATTCAAATCATTTTTCAAATTTGCTTGTCTTTCTATTGATAACTTATTTTTTACTTGTGTTGAAAACGTAAAATATCCTCTCTCCATCTTGTAACGTCACGTGGCGTTTACCGTTAACTCGAGAATCTAGGTTAGTGGAAAAGAAATTGTAGGTGCATTATTATTTATTATGCTTATATTTACTGATTTAGCAAACATCCAAGCATTCTTGATTCTGGCTTTCTGTAATAATGAAAATTACGTACCGACAGAACTAGGTACTTCCATGTTGGCATGAATTGTCTTCTGGTACTACATTTGGTATACTAGATAGTTGATTGATTGAGGCAGTTCTTATTTCTTTAATCATGTTTCTACTGCTGTCAGACATGATCCCTTAAGACTTTGAGTACGGACATTAATAATTAATAATTATTTATATTACAGGTTGGCTTGAAGCTGCGATATTTGGTGTGATGTTTGTGGTTCCTGTTTAGTGCTGTCATGCATGCTTTGAATCAGAGAACTTTATGGATTTCTGATTGCCTACACCTGCTACCTCTTCTGAGTTGATTCTGGTTTGTACTGAGTAATAGTTTTCTCATTAGGCCCCTGTATCAACAACTTGATTTACGCGCGTGAACCACACAGACTTGTGAAATTTATGTTCCGTGGCGTATTGTAGCCATTTCACTGTTCATCATTCCTTCAGTTAGCTTTGTTTGTATTGTAAATGCTACAACTGCTGATTTGGCTCATTGAAAAGTCAGCTGCATACATGCTTGCATGTTGAATTTGGTATGTTTAATAATTCGAGAATAGATTATAGAATAATCGTTCATGTGGTGTGGTCGGTCGATGGTGCCGATCTGGTTTTGTTGTTTCAAAATTTAGGCTTTTTTACATCCCGAAAGGGTTTTAAGGGCTTTGAAAGATCAACTCCAAATTGCACTAGTTCATAGTTCTATAGAAAGTTCTTGACGTCCGTTTTTAGTTTAATTGTAATCCTTGAGTTAAAGTTGGCTCATTTGTGTATTTCAGAAAACTTTAATTTATCGTCAACGAAAAGGATTCTGATGACGGTTACAAGCTACTACTGGTAAACTGCTAAATTAGATAAAAGCTGCATTGGGAATTCTACCCCGCTATTAAAGCCGATTTGGTAAGCCGATAACTCGTAACTATGGTATACGTGTGGGAACAAACAATAAATAAAGCCATTATGTGTACGGTCTTCAATCCATGTTCTGAAAGAATCTTAGCCACATTCTTTGCAAATTGTAAACGTTCTTTTCCATATTGTTTGACAAATGTTTTTAAAAATTGTGCTGCAGTAGGTTATCGCGACAGAAGGAGAGGCTTTTAAGGTTCTCAAGGACGTTAGACATGGTGGATTGACGATCTGTAACTCTGTAAGAAAATCCGTTCGGAAAATAAAAATTAAAATTTTTGGCTATTGTAATGAGTAAAAACTTCTTAAAATTTTATTAATGAAAAAACTTTTCGATATTCTTAAGACAAGAGCATAAAATTGATGGATAAAATATTTAGTGACATGTTCATTTCGATGCAAAGGTGGTCATGGGCATGTTACATCAGACCGAACATGTAATGGAAATTAATGTGTCTTTCATATCATGTATATAATGATAATAAGGATAAAATATGTAATCTGATATTTTAAACCGATTATTCTAACAAATTTGTTAAATGATGTCATTTTCAATGACTTTTATCTCTTAAATTATTTTTTTACAGGGAACTGGAAATCGAGGCGATGGGTGGAAGCACGACCTGTTTGATCACCGTCTAATGGTCCATTGCACGACAGGGGAGCTTCCAACCCAAAAATTATTTACTGTTTTTCATGCAATAAAAAAACATGTCATAACCACAGTGTCCAAATGTATTAATTATCGTGTGCAAAATAATGAAAACTTGAACCGGACGCGCTTTTTATTAATTTATTCAATCTTGTTATAATCTTCTTTCTATGATACGTTACTTTATGTTAATTTTGTATTGTGTTTGAACGATCAGAACGGATAAATCTCTAGAAGAGATAATATCGTTTTTCATCATTTCGTTCGTTGCCACTCGTCGCTCGGTACGGACCGTACCGCCCAACGAGTGGCATGGCTAAGAGAAGCCGGAAAGAGAGAAGAGTGATGGTTGGGGCCAGTTATTCAGGGATGCGATTGAACCTAGTCGGGCGCTTGGCTGTATTCACCCTTTCGAGACAGAGCCCATCCCTACCTCCTGCATTGCGGGTATCAGGACCGGAATTGGAAGGATAGAAGGTTACAGGGGGAATCTACACTTAGCAGCAACACCTGAGTGTAGTGCAGGTTTGCAACTCCTGAAACAAAGAGAAGATGATGTTAGTTTATGAATAATTAAAAAGAAGTCGCAAGTTACAGCGCTTACCTAGTCATATCGCTGCCACAATGGTTCCTCAGTCACGTCTGCATCGCATTGGCATCAGCAATCACCTGGAAACAAATATATAAACTGTTAATGACGGAATGAAGTAGATGGAGCACATTTTCGGAAACCGGAAATAAACCGGAAGTGAGAAATACTGCTTCAATCACAAAACAAAGTAGATATTCGGAATCGGCGCACTTTTTTGAGCAAGAAAAATGTATTATTATTGAAATCTGAGAGATTGACCAAATCGCAAATTTAAGAAGTCTATGGTTCAGGAAAATTCTCGTTTTTTGACATGTTACAACAATCGATTAAATCACGATAATCTGGCTCAAAATTTAAAGAGGATTCTGAATATGCCCTTCATTTTGCTGTACGACATGTTTTTCTCACTTCCGGTCCACTTCCGGTAGTTTACTGTTCTGTTTTAATCATTTAATTGAGGACTAAATTGTACCTGGAGCATGTTGGAGTGGTCGGAGGTTGTCCTGCTATGTGCAGTAGCTGCACATATGATGACACAAGCAGCTACGATAGATTCACGGGGGTTCAGGTTGGCGATGCTTGAAACATTGGAAGAAAAGATGTTAGTCAATCTGAATAAAGTATAGCAATTTCAACAAGCTAGAAGTTACACACATATTTTACCCTGCTTTCTAGCTTGATGTAAGGAAAATCTAACCTTAATTCAAAGTGAGATATATGGTTAGTACCATATTATTATTAAGCTACCTGAGAGGCTGAGACACAAAGAATTGAAGTCTACTCATAAGGATGGACACAAAAATTCTGAAAACTTCTTGATAGTTACTTATTTTCTACTAAAACCCTTATCAAATTAATCTAAACTTAAGAAAATGAATTGAAATCGTTACCATTCGGATTCCGTACTTCATTTCCACAAACTTAACAGATAACAGAGAACAACAACAATGCGCTGTTGCACGATTATGGAAAAGTTAACCTGCCATCGCGCGTCTTTCAATTGAAAACCGCATGTCGGGATTGTCGGCTCTGTCAATCTGTCAAAGATGAAAATGGAAATAAATGTAATAAACCGCAGCAACGCTCGATTGGTATTTATTTGCAAAGCATGGAGGAGTCGTAGGGAAATAATAAATGAGGCTACATGGCGCAGAACTATAACTTTGTTAATACTCCATCCAACTGCATATATTTAGAAGCGTGAACATATTCACGAGAGGTGAATCAGGGTCGTTGCGGCGAATGCGGAGACGAGTGCCGAGTGGAGTCTGCCGCGTCCTCGACCCAATGACGAGGAAGGAGAGTACGGCCGTGTCGTCATCAGCAAAGTCTATAGAGCCCAGGGATACCTGCAGCGACGGCTCCAGCGCCGTGGGATGCGACAATCAAGCCGAGTTTCGTAACTGCGCCGCGCTTCCCAAAATTCGCAATTCCCAAAATCAGCCAAGGGCGACACTATTTACTGCGTTATATTCCTTGTCCCTTTATTCTTCCAAGAAATGCTAATGGACGCAGCTACATTGTAGTGTAAACGTTGAACAAAGTTTACAACCCCTCCTCAGTGGCTAGTTTTGCACCCTCGCTGAAAGTGCGCATTGTGGTGTTTTTTTTGGTTGTTAAGTGGACGTGTGCAACCCGTCTCGAGGAATACATTTTGCGTGCTCAGGTGAGTTTAGCCTACTTTGTTTCTATTAAACTGTTATTCAAACAAAAACACATGGGTGTGAATTATTTACAAATTTCATTTTATGCGCATGCACCATTTCCTTACATTTTCATTTTTCAAATATAGTTATGGCGACTTCGGAGGAATTTATGGTGGTGGCACCTTATGAATGGGTATTGAAAAATGTCGAGAGAAACGTCCAGAAGACTTTCGCATCCAAAATGATCTTGTTTCGCGGAGAAAGAGTTTTTCGCGTTGGACTGAAAAACGATACCAACAAACTAACTTTAATTTTCATGTCTATTAATCTGAACAAAATGGGATTGAACGTGAAAGAAGTTGTATATTGGTACTCCATCGAAGGTTTTGCTATACAATCGAAGCTCGAACCTAAGATTCCTCAGCATATTAAGATGGAAAATCATAATGGAGATTGTAGCTTGCAGTTCTTCACGAGTGAACGTGACCAACGTGACCAACGTGACGGAATATGGTTTAGCGGAAACGTAACTTTTTTCTTCCGAATCTACATGGATGGAATTGTTCCCAAACAGTATCGCTATCAATTGTCTGATCGTCTGTTGAAGCAACAATTGTGGGCTGCTGTGAAAAATAAACAACATGGAACCGACGTCGAATTGCTCGTCAAGGGGACCAAGTTTTCTGCCCACAAGGCAATTTTGGCAGCCCGTAGTCCAGTATTTGCGGCCGCATTTTCAAAGAAAGAAAAATCTGGGAACGTTCCTTGCCAACTCCAAATTGACAACGTGGGTCCTTCAACAGTGGAGCAGTTTCTTTACTTTCTCTATACTGGCGAGTCGATGACTTCCAATCTTGCAAACAAAGAGCTGCTCACGTTGGCCGAAATTTACAAGCTAACGACTTTGACAGACTTGTGCAGGAATTCTTTGAAGGAGTTGACTACCCAGCAATTGGCAAGCATCGGGACGGCCCTTGTTCAGCCTAAAGCCACATGTCCTCTGGAAGTCAAGTAAAATAATGTTCAAACGTTGCACAGCATCATAGTTTGTTTTAATGGTATTTTTCAAAACGTTCAATCATATAGGCAGCAAAAAGACACGGAGATATTCTTTGATCAGAATATTTCTGTTATTTCATTGCAGGGGAGTTATAGAATGTATAGGTATACGGAATGGCCCAAACCAAAAGTTTTCCGATACAAAAACGAAGAAATGTTTTTCTTACAGTTGAAGAGAAGCACCAATTATCCGGCATCGGTTCAAATTCAATTAATGTCTGCAAAGCATTTGAATTTTGGTTTGAAAGTTGTTGAAGTCTCTAATAATAATCAGCAAAAACTCGAAGAAAACTGGGAAGTAATGAACCAAACCAATTCACAAGAAAATGCTAGATTGTCGCTGTTCGCTCGTAATGTTCATTTTCCAAGCGGATTTTATTCTCAAGTTATTTGTTTCCGCATTAAAGTTGTAAGTAAAATAGAAAACAATTGTTTTGAGATGGTGGATACCACTTGGGCAGCACAGCTTTGGTTGGCATCGATAAAACGACAGTTGACCGATGTTGACATAATCGTCGGTGAGAAGATATTAGAAGCACATCGAGTTATACTTTGTGCTCGCAGTCCCGTCTTCTATACACTGTTGAATAAGATCAGCAACACGGGCAAACCCACGATTACGATTGGCGCCGAATTTGAATTAGGCAATGTGGAACAATTTTTAAAGTTCCTCTACACCGGTTCCTTGGATAAAATAGGGAACAACCAACTTCTTGCACTGGCTGAACTGTATGAAGTTGAGACGTTGAAGAAGATCTGTCGCGTCAATATTAATCAAAATCCTGATGTTGAAGATTTAACCAGTTCACTCCTTGCCTTGTAACCGCCTCTTACTTAATTCATTCCTGATGATGCTTTTTTCAATTCAATAAACATTCATGAAGATTCTCTTGATTATTGAGTTCAAATAAAAGAAGATTGTTCAAATAGTAACTTTCAATCAGTTAAAACAGCTTACTCAGATAGTGTATATAAGTAACAACCAGTAACAGCATTCATGTTCGCTTGCAAACCTGAGAACTTTCCATAGGCCGAATAACTGTCATTAGATTCTCTGCTACAGAAGAAGTCCTATCTTTTTACCAAATCCAATTTTTCTGTTGGAAAGAAAGTATCTATAAGTATTGCCGATTGAATAGACCTATTAAATAGAATACGACAAATTACTGGTGACTGTAATTTGACTTGTGGGATCTAATCGGTCATTGCGAAGTTTAAGAAAGATCCGAATTAAAAGATGATGCAATCGTTAATTGCTGCAAATGAAATGTGAGATGGCGTTCTCTTCTCTCGTCTTGGCCGATGTTTATTTTTACTTGACTGTTCGTTCTTTTGGGATTTTTCGCATTTCACAGCAACATCCATCTCGGGTTGGATTAGAATATATTGACTAGAATTAAAAGAGTACAAGTAGACGTATCTTGCGCACTCTTCAGTCTGCAAGCAGACAGGACAGAAAACGTTTCCATCTTTAAAACGATGAAACGAATAACCGCCGGCGTTGGTGACGAAAAAAATCAAAATGCCTCAACCTCTTTAAAGGAATACAAAATGGCCATGCATTCGCCGTTAAGGCTGAAAGCTCGTCTGTGCAGGAAGCGAGATTCAAGTGCGGAGGTGAGGTGCTTGAGGGACGGTCTCGTAGGTAATTAGTTCGGTTCTCAGTAAAGGCCATTTAAATGTACAAGATTTCATATTTCCATAACTGACGAACTTTTTTAATGGAATTATTTGTTTACTTGTTCTAATTAGCCTCGAGAGATCTACACACACATCAACGTGCTTGTTTACAAATTATACATTATAGTACGTAATATGTGTGGCGAACAAGCATTCAATGTACGGCAATCACGACACTCAAATAACAAAAAGTCTATCATCGCTAAACGGACATTTCCGTCTGTATCAGCATGTCAAGAACTGACAGCCGGAGGAAATGATTGCCCGCGACTTCGACTCATTCAGGTGATGCAAATGGCCGGTGGCCAGCATGCATGTCCTTCACCGTCTCCCATCCTCCCAATACAGTAATTAAGTGTTAATGACTTTCAGCAGACGGCTGGACAGTGAAGATGTACCGCTTGTTGTTTTTCTCATGTACCGCAGTTCTGGAATCTGGGTGCACCGAGATGCAATATGTCTTTTTCTGACAACTTTATAGAAAAATGAATTGGATCAATAAACTGATTCTTGAACAACTTCTGATGTTCATTAGTTGCTGATGGCATGTGTAGTTTAAGATTCATTTGACATTGCAAACGATAAGAAAAATGTCAAAAAGTTTTACTTCACTTAGCAAAACAAAAAACTGAATTTCCTCTTTACTTTAGATTCTACTCTTCATGAATTGGTCCTGGTAAATGAAATATCAGGTAATGAAATAAAATATCAGGTATTATTTGTTGTCCCTCTACTACCATTGATAATGCAACCAAACGACAGATGCCTGCCAATGAAAATAGACCAAACCAAGTACCTGTTAACTGACAGCAGTTACTTGTTCTTGCTTGTTCTCTGACAGCATAATCTAGATGAGAGGAGCTTTTAGTCATTGACAAGCGACAAAAGAAAAAGACATTCACCTAATGAGAATTTCCCATGGAAAGTTTCATGGGGTTTGTAAATGATGTGGACAATCACAACACATGGCAATGGCAAGACAGATCACAACACCATTACAGAAACATACATTGTACAAGAGATTAGACTTGCCTAGAGTTGTTGTAACTTACTAAATGTGCTCACTGCGTGTCACGAACACACAATCGTCCAGTCTGTTCCAATGACATTGCAACCTGCAAATTTCTTTTTTCACCTTCAACTGCCGCTCACTAATATGTTTATCATTAAACACTTTATCCAACCACTAATAAGTAGATTTACTTTAACCAACATTTCAGACTAGTTAATTACAAGAAAATTGACATTCAGGCCTAAATCTGTCACTCTGTCAGCCATTGAACTTAAAAACATCAGGGAAAAAAATGTGAAGAGGCTACTCTTCACGCGAAGCGGATAGAACTAGCGCCGCTGGCGCGCCTAGCGGTTGAACACGGCTAATAGGAGAACAGTTCAGCTGATAGGAGAACACGCGGGAAACGGCAGAACGTAAATCGAGTTCTTTTTCAATAAGCGTCATTTTTTTAAATGATCGTGTTGACGCCATTGTCAACTAAATCGATTGACACCATGCGGTGCGCTGCATCTGCATGCATCGCCTGCTTTTCAATCACTCCATCCCTCATTTGTTCCTGACAGTGGGTGTGGGTCAGTGATCATTACATTTACGGGCAAAAGGTATGAGTTTGTTAGCTCGTTACGTTTGTTGCATTCGTCTACGTATTCATAAACATAGTGACCTAATACTTATTTATTTACAAATTTAAATTCATATACGGATGCCATTTCCTTATACTTTTCATTTGCCACTCAGTTATGGCGAGTAAATTCATGGTGGTGGCACCTTATGAATGGGTATTGAAAAATGTCGAGAGAAACACCCAGAAAACTTTCACATCCAAAATGATCTTGTTTCGTGGAGAACTGAAAAACGACACCAACAAGCAAACTCTATTTTTCATGTCTATTAATCTGAACAAAATGGGATTGACAGTAAAAGAAGTCGTATATTGGTACATCAACAAACATTCTGCCACACAGTCGAAGCTCGCTCCTAAGATTCCTCAACATAAGATGCAAAAACATAATGGAGATTGCACCTTGCAGTTATTCACGAGTGAACTTAACACAAGGATATTGACTAATTAAGATATATTACCATTTTTAAATTAATACGTTCACTATTTAAATTTTCATTAGCATTACCAAATAAGATTTATTATCTTGTTGATTTCTCCATTTAACTTTGTTATTTGTTTCCATTTTTGTTTGGATTATTGATTACATTTTGAAGGTTGTTTTTTTATTTCTATTTTACAGAGATAAAAAGAAGACAGGGGAATGGCTAAATGTGATCAATTGCCAACTGGAGCTTTTCAGCCAATAGCATCGAATTGGTGCCACTCGTTAAATGAAAACACCAAAGTCGATTTCGAGTGGACGATACACGATTACGAATTACGTACTCCAGAAAACTTGGAATCAGCTAAATTTCCATTCATAGAGAAAAGTCTCTATGTTAGTAATATTTTGACTTGGCATTTGATTCTATCAGATAAAGGTATTTCAATCTATCATTATCCTTATCACAAGAAAGCCATAAGAGTGAGGACTGCTTATGTAAACGCAAAACATGAAAAAGTCTTTTCGAATGAAGTCGTTGTACGCGAAAATTCGGTGTGTTTAGTAAACAAAACACGCAGAGAAACTTTACTTGAGAAATCAAACAATTTGATTGTGAACAAAAATCTCACTATTTACTGTGAGGTTACCTACGGTAATCTTAAAAACTTGTCGGGCCAGACTCCATCAGATAGCCAATCATGGAAGAACGACAATAAAGGAGAACTAAAGAACGATTTTGGTGATTTCTTCGAAACTAACCTATTTTTTAGAGTTCAAAACATATTTTATGTGCATTACTAAATTTCACGAAAAAATTTATTGCCAGAAGCTCAGCGACATCATTTTTATTGTCGGTGATCAACAATTTTTTGCCCACAAAATTATTTTGGCTGCCAGGAGTCCCGTCTTTGCCGTCATGTTTGGACATTCATCTAATAAAGAGAACATTACGGGCAATGTGAACGTTCCCGACATAGAAGCCAATGTTTTCAAGGAATTGCTCCGCTACATTTACACCGGCCAAGTGCCTTTATCGCGGATGGACCAAGTAGCAGCTGAACTGTTGGCCGCCGCCGACAAATATTTACTAGAAAATCTCAAAAGGACTTGTGGGGATCACATGACGAAACGTATGACAGCAGACACTTGCATTAAACTGCTTTCTCTCGGCGAAAACGATCCAGCCTACTATTTGAGGACGAAAGCTATCGATTACGTTCGAAAATTTCCAGTTGAGGTGATGTCATCGGCCAGCTGGAAGAAAGTAACCACATCATCAGCTCCGTGGATGGAGGACGTAACTAAGTTGTTGTTGGAGTCCTTGGAGTCGTTCGCCCTACGAGTACAACCAGGGAAATGATCTCACGAATTTCAAGAAAATAAAAATTCAGGAAACTTGATTGAACCTAAGAATTTCGTGCTCTGATTATGTATTCTGTTAATTATTGAGGCTCAAATCAAGGACATTTGTTTTAATTCAGATTTGATCGCTTATCATGTAACATGTAGTACCGGTGGTGCGCGCGCAGCCTTGCGAGTTGTACACGGTCAAATAAAAAAATAGAGCCTGATTGAGCTTTTTTATTTTATTTCTTAGAAGTTATAGAACAATTTGGGACGGACCATTTCCGTCACTTTTGTTTTTCTTGTACAAGTCTCCGTTTCTTTAAACCGAAAAGAAAGCAGCTGGCTCGGGAACGAGTGAATCAAGAAACACCTGCTTCTGAGTGACCAATAAGTCAAATTGTGGTTCGACCGATGACTGTATACGTAATCAGATGTTGTTCTATGGAATCGATGCTGTAGGTGCCAAGTGGAAACCTCATATCGATGAATCCTCATTATCTGCTTTTAAATCAGCTAAGTTTAGCACGATAGACAGGAATCAACTGTGGAAAACCAAGACTGAGAAAACACTCTTCCAGTATTAGCTACCAAACATTTTCTTCAGATCCGTCTCAGTTTCTGCTAGGAGCGTTAAGTAATTATCCCCAGGTATAAACATAATTTTAACATACCAACAACTGGAGAACCAAATCGAGGACACCCGCTTGTTTATTTCAAATTGATACCTAGCTGACAACAGAGATAATGAGATCTGCTTATTTGTAATTTCAATTTATAATTAGACAATCAAAATTATTGCCGCCTTTGTCACTAGTTGAATATTTGTTATGGTATTGTAGAAATTTTTGAATGAAAAAATCTTAATTATTATTGAGTGAAAAATGTAAAATGACCAATTAAATTTAAAATGTCATTAAAAGTTTGACGACGAGGAAATAAGAAAAATTATCCTATATCGGCGCTCAGGAAAGTTAAAACCGAGATAAAGAAACTATTTTTCTTTCAAACTATGGGCCTACTGGAGCGAAGACTGGGTCATCGGCAGTTAGATTTTCCCTGTGTCTCTGCTGAGGTGAACCGATTTCCGTTTTCCACGGAAGAGGCATTTCGACTACAGCAGAGGTGCTTAACTCGCTTTCCTCATCCGAACAGTTTTCTTTTCGAGATTGCGGGTGAGCAATAAATGAAATTCCTCCATCCTGATCATAGGTACTAGTATTTTTCCCGACATTTTTATCTTGGTAATCTGTATCACAAGATGAACGGTTTTGATAAAATATTTAAGAACGTTCATTAACTGGGACGTACTGTTAGTTGCCAGGAAAGACTCGTTGACTGAAACCGTTTGAACTGCCTGTCGGTGAGTTGTCGTTTCACCCTGCGACTGTAACAGAAAATCCGCATTAGTTTACTGAAAGATAGTTCAAAATAAAAAAGAAAGAACTTCATAAGGCTTCCGTCGCTGCTTGAGAACAGACGAGCCTCTGGCCTTTCTTCTAGAGTGATTGCTTGACGTGTCGCTTCCAAAGTTGTGACGTGAAGAGCTTGAATGAACCGACTGAGATTTAAAATGAAAGAATTAAGAGACGAAATTTAATTTGAAAATGAAACTTTTACTTTGCTGCGATGTGGTTTGAAGACTGAATCTAAGAGCAAATGATGGGTCTCGGCATCGCAGAGATCTTTTGTTGATGGTTTAAAATGTAATTCACCCAAATCGAGATCGACGACCGCTTCACTGTTTTCCAGAAAAAAAAAGAAATTTAGTTTCCAACTGGATCCCATGGCTTGTGGATAATACTTTGATTTATTGAAGTTTGCGATAGTTTGAGTTCTGAAAAAGTTAGTCGAGTCGGTGCCATCACTGTTTTGTGTCGTCCAGCTAGAAGGTTTACGACGAGCAAACTCGATTGCATCCTGCATTGTTAGTTTCGAGTACGTTTCGAGGATTTTCGGTTCATGATGGCTCTTCTCGCGAATCAAATACGGGCGAATGTAAGCATAATCCAGCTGTTTGAACCTTGGCTCATCATCGGACAAAGGCAACGATAAACAAACGATGGAAAATTTCCGAACTACTTTAATGTTAAATATCAACTTACTTATCGCGGACTTTGTTACTGCTCAACTGGTCAAGGATGTCCACGATTCCAGCCATCGTATAATCGAGCATCTAATTACAAAGTGAATAAGCTAAAAATTAGCTATTGTTTGTTGCCGTCAATACAACCTTTTCGTGCAAACGTTCGTTCATTGTTTTTTCCCGTTTTTCTTCTCGTTTTACTTTAAGAAATTCCACAAGAGGTTTGATGGTGATGCCCTATCGACGTCGTAAATCGTTAGAAGCTATAAAGTCAAATGACTGGAACTAACAACCTGAACAAAAACGGTGAAAAAGACGACGGAAATTGTGGCGGTCACAAAAAGCGGCTGACGGGGGATGCGATTCGGATCGATGAGAAGAACGAGTGCGAAAGCGATTGCGCCACGCAAGCCGCCGTAGGACATGACAAATTTCTCTACGCGATTAAGCTGGTGAAGACGGAAACGGTTGGCGATTTCTGTCAAAATCACAACTCCTGCGGCACATAATGAATTATTATGAGACAACAGGAAAATTCAACAGCGATTACCGAGCGCTCTGTATACAGTACAGAATAAAATGGTGAGCAGAATAAATGCAGTGTTCCATTCGTGATAGTCGTTCACAGTGCAGATGCCCAAAAACATGAAAATAATGGATTCCGAACCATTACTTAGCACCTTCAAACCGCACTTGACTGTGGTCAGCGAAGTGGGCGACACATTTTCACCAACGTAATTTTTCATTGTGATGCCACAGAACATAATTCTGAGCATAAACAAAACGTTAATTCTCGAGACGAAGCCAACTTTTTAAAAAATGATGACTTACGAGAGAATGCCAGACATTTGAAACGCTTCGGCGTTCACATAAGCTGCATAACTCATAACGAAAACAAAGATGGGTTCGATAACGAGAACGCGATGAGTATATTTGGTGACGAATCCAGTCAGAAAACCCCAAAAGATGCCGATTGTTGTTCCTCCTACGGCCACAACAATGAAGGAAGCAAATCCGGAAAGAACATCTGAAGTTTCAATATTCTCCGGACCGAGAGAAACGTACGAATCAAACATATTGTAGAGAACCTTTCGTCAGAGAGAAAGAAAGTGGATTAGATTCTCAAGTGGAATGTGCATATATTGATATACTGACAACAGTGACGGCGTCATTCAAAAGTGACTCTCCAAAGACGATGATGTAGAGGACTTGATCCACGTGAATTTCTTCAAATACGGCCAATACGGCCACGGGATCGACGGCCGATATCAGAGATGAAAAGATGAGTGTCTCCAATAAAGAAATGTCGAAACCGTAGAGTCCAGACAAACCGCATGCCCACAGACTGACACCTTGAAGACATCCGAATTATTTGACAGACACAACCGGGGATAAAGATCTTTTTTTACCGATGCAAATGGTGTTGAATATAGTCCCCATGACAGCAAAGAGCAGGATAGTTCCAAGGTGATCGAAAAAAGGTCGGTTGGGCATAAAGTAGCCGGCGTCTAATATTATGGGCGGCAGCATAATGAAAAAGAAAATGGTCGACGAAAGAGGTGACAAAATGCTCGTGTTTGTGATGTAGAAGACGAAGCCAACGGCCAGTCCGGCCAAGATGAGACAGCAAGATTCGGGAACCAAAGAGAGTAGTTTTGGCCAGCTATTTAGCACTGTCACCGAGAAGAAGAAAATAGATCATGAAGCAACACCATGATGTGTGATTTGGAAATTACATTACCAATTTTCACAACACAAGTGCCAAGGACCCACATGGCAATTACAAAGGGAATAGCCACTCTTGGAAAATTTGGTTTGGCAATTGGTATTTGAGGCCTTGAAGTTGTCACTTCTGGCACCAAGGTAGAGATCAGTTGCATTTCAGCAGAAGGTTTGGTGTTCTCTCCTTTATTAGCTGTGCAATCAGTTGAAGAATGTTTCAAAACCAAAAGGTGATTTGAAATTAGTGGTAAACTTGTACCTGTAGTTGGAGTGACATCATACAGATCGGATGAAAGTTTAGCTTCACTTGTAGCGGAAGTGTAGAATGGTGCTTGAGTTACACCATTATTATCAACATGCTTGGAAGTTGTTTTTTGTGGGAATGAGTAGCAAAGGCAAATTAAAATGGGTAACAACCAAAGAGGGTAGATGAGTAATCTTTCCATCGTGAGTATCTCGTCACCAACGTTGTAAACAGCAACGACTTTGAATAATACCAGTTACTATTCTTGTAAAAAACAACAAATCCCAGCCATTTATTCTGACTAGACAAAGACTAGAAATTTGAAAACTTTGAACGAAACCGGGAAAAGTTTCCGACCCCAGCTTAACTGTGTTTTTGTTTACTTTTTAACACATGAAGTAGGAACGCCACCTAACGATCCACTTGGAAATTGTTTACTCGAGTGGAAACAAAAGAAGCCTTTTTTTCCAGGAAAAAAATCAAAAATATCGAATCACAGTATACAAAGCAGGATGACAAAAACCACCAAATCGAGATACGATAATCATGATGAATTTTGTATATTTTCTTGACTTTGGTTTCTTTTTGATAAAAAAAAGCTCAAAGCGGCGAGAAACAATTTGTATTCGAAAGGGAGGAGTATACAATGATAAAATGCATATAACCACTAAAGGAAGTTATCTTTCTTTCTTCTCCACAAAAGAAAAGACGGTGGAATTTGATAATAATTGCGCAATGCATAACATTGAATGCACAGTCAGGAACGGCGATATTATGTATACTGGAAAACGTATTGATTGTGTGTGTGTGTGTGTTTGGGGAGAGATATGCCGTGTAGGAATTTTTTTCATGAATAAAAAAAATCAAAACATGTAAAAAGGGCCACCAAAAAGGGCCCACACAAAAGCTGACGGATGTAGAGCGGAAATGGCGGGCTGGATATTCTTTCATTCTTTTTTTTTTAGTTTTCTTTAAAAAAAAAAAAAAATCTACACTGAGTATGAGGGAAATATAGAGATATATATGCGGAACACACACACAAGGGGGGAATAAAAAGCTTGGACAACATGGGGGAGGCGAGAGAAAGAGATTTTGTTGTGTTTGTTGCTGTAAAATGTTGTTGATCTTATTTACAGGTAGAGGTGGGCGGGGGGGAGGCTACAAACGACACTGTACACCTATACAAAAAAGGCCGTGGGATGTGTTCAGAATGTATAATAGTGGTATCGATAAGTCAGGGAGTTGTTGATATATAATTAAAGCAGGCTATACGTACACTGATATTCTCTCTGTCTCTTTTCAAAACCAAAAAAATAAGGAATAGGTTTTTATCGCGGGGAATTTAACACACTTGTTTGTTTTTTTTCTTCTTCTTTTGTTTCATTCTGCTGCTGCTAGTCTTTGGCCTCGAGCTGTTTTGTTTCTTTTTGACCGTCAGGTGCTGCTCGTCTCCATTAAACAGCTGACACTTGAGCTTCGTCATCGTCTGCGTGGACAAAACAAACAAGAAAAATATGAAATAAGAGTTTTGGGCCGACAATCGTCAGCAGCAGTCCGTCAAGGTGATGCATAACAAGCTTTTTGACTGTGAAACATGTGTCGGCAGATGTCCGCCACCTCCTACACTCGACAAGGAAGGCTTTCTTCCTATTATTATTATGATGAACATTTCATAGCTACGGATGTCCTTGAGAAGGACACGGCCAACGGACCGGATGTTGAGAAAAGAGTCAATATAGTGACGTACGTACCGTCTTCTTCTTCAGGATCGGAGCTGTAGTAGCCGGCCGTGACTCCTTCGTGGGAATGGGCCCGACTGAGTCGAGCCATTCGCGCCATCTGGGCCGCTACGTTGTAGTCGGGAGGTCTTCGGGCTCGAGGTGGAAGCTCTCGGGGGAAGATAGGACCTATTTTTTAATGGACGAGACACATTTATAAAAGATGCGACGAGCAAACAAGAAAATGGAGAAGAACGGACGAGATAAGCTTTCGTGCGAGCGGAACCAAACAGAAAAAGCCCGTGCAGGTAACAAGAAGCCGTGCCGAAACGAAAAAGAGAGAAAAAAAAGCCCATGATCCACACCGTGTTACCATTGTTACCTCTCTTCTTTAAAACAATGGGATGCAGAGGCATTGGAGGCAGAACCCTAATTGCATTTTGCATGTACACGGTCTGTCGTTTGGCCCTGACATCTTTTGTTGTCGGTCCGAATAACAAACAGAGAGATAGAGAAAAAGAGAAAAGTAGTCAAAAAATAAACAAACGAGAAAAGGAGAGAGTCGAGCTACAAAACGAACCCATTCACCAATCGAACAAGTCATGCAATAGTGCAAAGTCAAGACGGACGGACAAGGGGGAGCATACCTTGGGTTCCATGCGGGTATAAAGGTACCCTAGTTCGTGGAGCGACTGGAGGCGATTCCGTGGCTCCTGTCTGATGAGCAGCAGCTACCGACGGATGGTGCAGCAAATGGCCGGCCGGCCCTTCCGTAGAGTTGTTGCTGGACGTGGAATGAGAGTTGAACTGGGTGCAGTAGCCGCCGTCCATGTCGGCTCCGAGACCGATGCCCAATCCGATGCCCAGCGTCAATCCCAGTCCCAGGGGTTGAGGCAAAGAGCCGGATCCTCCACCTCCGCTGGTCCCGCTGCCTCCGCCGCCGCTGTCGCTCGAAGTGGCCGATCCGGACATGTGCGACTTGCGCATGGCTGCCAAATTGGCCAGACTTGTGACGCTGCTGCTCTCGGCGTTGAGGTCGACGGGCAGGGCGGCGTCAGAGTGCGAACGTTCGTGAGTCGCCGCCCGGGCCACCGGCGGCTGAGGAGCCACAGAGCCGGGAGCTCGTCTGTTGAGTCCAGGCGACGGAGAAGGTGAATGTTGCTGGAGGAGTCCAGATCCTGGAAGAGGCAGAGCCATCGAGAGGCTGCAAGGGTGGACTGGGCGATTCGGCGCCTGGTACGGCCTCGTCTTGCTGGGCTCGCTCAGAGCCAACATTTTACGGACCGACTGCGGACTGGCCGCTCCGAATTTGGGTCCCTGCTGTCCCCTGCGGCTCTCGCTGGTGGCGCTGGTGGAACTGGCCGTGCTCGTCGTCGACAGCGTCGGACTCGGGTGTCGTTTGCGGACGTGGTGATTGACGGCGCTGAGGACCGACGCGCCCGTTGCCCGACTTTCCGACCCACCGCCGCCGCCCGAACTGCCCGGATTGGATGTGGTGGCCGTCAATTGATTGCTGCTGCCTCCACCGCCTCCACCGCCGCCGCCGGCCGGCGGTTCGACTTCGACCGACATGTGGCGCAATTGTTCCTCGTCCGTTATGACCTGCGGGGGAGGAGTAAGAGGAGGAAATGAAGAACAAACGGATGTCGATTTATTAGCAAAGACGGGCAGGTCACGTACCTTCATGTTTCCGAGGTAAGCCTTGACGCGACGGACCATCTGGGCTTCCTCAAACATTTTCTTGGAATTGGGCATGGCGGCCGACTTTTTGCGTCTCTTGACTGTGGCCGACGAGAGGTGGTGTCGGTCGTGGTGGACGGCGCCACCGGCCATGCCCGATCCGGTCGTCAATTGATTCATGGCCATCATGGCGGCCGACGGAGGTTGTCCGCCCAGTTGGAGCATCGTGAACAAGTCGTAGGGGGCCGAGCACATGTGCGACAAGGAGCGGACCTCCTTGGCGATCATGCGCAGCTTCTCAAAGTTGATGAGTCCGTCGACGCGCGTGTCGTTGCCCAAATGGATGAACGTCAGATCCTTTTTGACGACGGGGAAGAATGGAATCTGTGTCGGTAGCCAAAAAAGACCCAAATGAAATGGACGGACAGAGAAAGACGGGCAAAAAAATAGAAAAAATATACCATGGGCGGCTGGACTTGCTCGCTGTTGATGAGATTGCGGTACTTTGACATGTTGCGAGACGGGTCCATCAGATCCTGCATGTCGCGGAAGAGGCGCTGGTATTTTCCCGGCAGCTTCTCCCACGTCTGTTTCAGCCTGGAAACGGCGCCGTGGCCCAGGCCGGAGATGATGTTGAACATGGAATTGAAATTCTTGCACTCTTTGCACTGGCGGGCCACTTTGATGAACTGCTTGATGGCCCGCATCCGCCGCATCAGATTGTGTTCCGCGCACACTTCCGTCACCACCCAAAACATTTCGCGATTCACCAGCTGTTGACGAAATTCGCTCCGTTATAGTCGTTGTCAAGGAAATCAAAGAGAAAAGTAGAAAGAGACTGGACAAACCTCGCTAAACTGAGAGAGGTGAGGCGTGCCGTATTTGCTGCGCAACTGGAACAGGTCGTCGACGTACTCGGTGCTCTCAATCTGCGTGAAAATGGCGAAATCCTGCAGCGTCAACTGGACGGCCACTTCGACGGCGTTGAGGTGGAGGAACTGGACTTGAGATTCGCGCATCAGCTCGCCGGCCAGCTCGTCCGGCACCAGCGTTTCCGTGCTCTGGTTGTTCTTGAGGTAATAGCGGCTGGCCACGCCGATCCGCTCCGCCAAGTTCTGCAACTGGTCCGGCAGCCGGCGCTGTTTGATGATCCCGCTGTCCGTCACCGTCACTTCGCAGAGGCTGTAGTTGGACGACGGGTCCGTGATTTGGAATTCCTGCAGAGAGAGCATCACCACTTCTCTGGCCGTCGTTTCTTTGTGGATCAGCAGGTACTTGGACGTCTGGTCGGCTTTAAAGACTTTGAGGGCGTGCTCCGGGTAGTCGGCCCGCGGATCCTCGTAGCAAATGCTCGTCAGATCCGGATTGCTGTGACTCATGTACATCTGGTTGACGCTGTTGCCGGCCAGACTACTCGAGCCGACGGCCCCAGATTGGTGATGGTGGGCCGCAGCGGCGCTCGATTCCGCCGAGCCCGTCGTCGAGCCGTACATGGCCTCGTCTCCGACCGCTTCCCTGTTTTTATACAAAAATGAAATAGAATGAATAAAGAAATAAAAGGAAGACGGGACCTACCCCGGTTTGCCTCGGGCAATCTGATTGACCTTGCCCCAAAAATGCTTCAATTTAGTTTTGTGGCCGAGCGTCATGAAACCGCCGCTACCGCCGGTGCCACCACCGCCGCTGGTGCTCTTGCTGCCAATTAAGGCCGTCTTGTCTTTACAAGGAGACGGGCACGCGTTGCTGCTGCCGCCACCGACAGAAGAGCCGCTGTCGGAATGGACGTCCGACGAGGAACCGCCCAGCATTTTGTTGCTCGAAGCCGATTTCGAGTCGAGTTTCTTGCCCCGCGGCCGAGGTGAATTGTCCGGCGTGTTGAGCATTTCCTTGAAAGCGTGCAGGTTGGATCGGACCGTGATGGAAAGGTGGGTGGAAGCGCGCAGAATGTCCAGGGCTTTGACGTGACTGACGTGCTCGAAACTCTGGCCGTTGACTTCGAGGATCTGGTCGCCGCGTTTCAGGCCGACCTCCTCGGCTTTCGAGCACTTTTCCACTTTGGCCACAAAGATGCCGAACCCGCGCTCGAATCCGCCCAGGATGCTGAAATGGAGAATCTCGTCGCGACTGGGCCGAGTCAGCGTCACCGTCCTGGAACGGGCCTTGGCGGCGCTAGCGAAATCCAGCATCCGCAACTGGACGTCAGCGTCCACAAAGGAAAAAAGTTATAGAGACGGACAAACAATAAGAGACAATGAGAAAATGGACGTACGTGGCTCTGCATTTTCGACTGTTCCAGGAGGCATTCGAACGTTTCGAGAAACTCCATCATGGACGGATCCGTCTCGAAATCGGTAAAGTGGTTGTTGACCCAGAGGAGGACGACACGTGTCACTTTATCGCGAACGGCCGGATCGTTGAACCTGTCGGTGACGGATGGAACAAAAGACGAGTGAATTTGACGTGCGAATTGGAACCAGAGACGGAAACGACGGGGACGTACCATTCGAGGAGTTGACTGCAGACAATCAGCGGACTGTCGATAAAGATGCGATGAGTCAAGAGGAAATCTTCGACGTAGCTGGGATCGCCCGACGAGTCTTCCAACAAGTGGGACATTAACCGCTCCACCGTTCCCTGGACGACATCAAAAGTTTCAACGTTTTTCAAAGAGGAAATTGACAGAACAGAAGAGAACAGGTGGTCGATAGCGTAGTTGGCTAGTTGGCCACTGCCATTATCGATCCGATGCTGCTGCTGGCGCAGGACTTGATCAGCAATGACAAAGTAACAAGAACTACTTTGGGGGGGGCTCCATCCAGAGTAGCCCCGGCCTAAAAACAACAACAAGAACAAAAAACCAAAAAAAAGAGTTTCGAAAACTCACTTTGATAACGATGTGGGAGCGCTGAGAGGAGGAGGCGGCGCCAATCTGAGCCCGTTGCTCCGTCACCAAGACGACGCGTCCGTTCTCTTCGTGCCGCCGCGTATTCTCCTCGCCCTTGTGCAGGATGCTAAAGTAATCCGTCTGCGTGATGCAAACAAATTGGCAGTCGTCGCATTTGGTGCGCATCACGCCCCGGTGGTACAACTTGTCCATCGTCGGCGTAATCCCGAAACTAATTTGAGTAATGAGAAAGAAAAACAAAACAAATGACGTCTGTCGGACAGACAACTGGGCAAAGGACGAAAAAGAGAGAGAGAGAGACCGTACCTGTCGCCTAGGTGCAATGTCCGGCCAGGCTCATTGCCGCCGTCGGCAATTTCCACGTGGCCGTTGATGATGACGGACCAAGAGTCGAGTTCCTCTCCGTCGTTCATGACGACCGTGCCGGCCTTTTCGACGACGGCAAAGACCATGACGCGGCACAGGGCCCGTCGGACCGAGAGCGTCATGTTGGCGAAAGCCCTGAGGTGTTGCGTGAATTCCAGGAGGATCTCGATGTCGTCGTCCGATCGATCCGACGGGTCCTTTTCCAGGCACTCGCGCACCGTGTCCCGGACAGTCAGGCTCTTTTTGGTCGAAATACGTTAGAATAATCGACACCAAAATGGCACAAAAGAGAAGAAGAAATGTAGACTCACGTCGATGCTCTCGGCCAGGTCCTCTTCCTCGTCGCTGTCGACGATCGATTCCATCAAACCAGTGAGATCGACCTCGTCGCCGTCGTGATCGACGCCGTCGACGCCAACGCCCTCGGCATCCTATCAAAGAGTTAGAGAATCGGGAATTCTTGAGTAGGAAGAGGTACATAATGGATCAAATTGAACGTGTCCGGTTGTGTCGGTCCGGTTAGGTTACCTGATCGGAACTGGGGACGGAAGAGTGCATCGTATCCGAGCCGGAATAGGCCGAACTCGTGTCCGATCCCCTGGAACTGCGATGCGATTGGGTGCCCATTCCAGCCGTTCCACCACCGCCGACGACGTGCACGGCCGCTGGATCCCTCTGATGGTGATGATGGTGGTTCATCAGCGGGTGGTGTTGCAGCTCTCCGCTCCGATACTGAACGGAACGGAAAAAGAACCAAACGAAACGAGAAAATCAGTTGCGGCCGGTTAGGGCGGATATTGCGGCGCGCCGCAGCAACTTGGAAGGATCCGGCCGGTACGGCGATAACAGCAGCAACGTCTCTGCCGTCGTCTGTAATCTTTGACGGCCAGACATTTCTGCCGCAACATCCCTTTTCTCTCCTCTTTGGTGTAGGAGAGCGTCAGAGCGTCAGAAAGAGAAGAAAGAAACGAACCTGATCATTGTCCATTCTATTGTTGCTCCGATCGATATTATGGTGGAGGTGAGCCGAGGACGTGTAAGAGGCCGTCGAGGCCGAGCTGGTCGAAGCCGAGCGTTGCGTCCGCTGGGGAACGTCAGAATAATCCACCTGTCAATACATCAATCGGTCGTTATTCGCTCTCTTTGTCTTGTCGGCTACAATCAACACGATGCTCTCTCTCTATCTCTTTCTAGTTGTAGAGTTCTTGGTAGAGCCGGGCCAGCACCCAGAGAGTGGTGGTAGTGGTCTTTATTGACATTTTTGGGCGATGGGTGTCGACGCATGCGCCGTCGTCATTCCACTAGGAAATGATTGCTGCATTTTTCGTCTTCTCTCTCTACTATTCCGGCTTTCAATGAGAGAGACCACGACGACGACTCACCACCCACTCGAATGAGACCGAAATCCATTTGGAAATAGAAGAGGAGGAGGAGGAAAGGAAACGGAACTTACGACGAGCATTTCCGACGGCTCCAGGATGAGGCATTCGTTGGGCCGGCGGATGCTGACGCCACTCCGCTTACCAAAACTGCAATATCGACATAGAAAGAAAAAGAAAAAAGAAAAACAATTGATTATTCCACGTCTTTTTTCTAGTCCAATCATGATGGTCACAAGGAGACCAACAGAAAAAACAAGGAGGACTGGGCAGAAAAAAGAGCAGCAGCAGCCAGCAAGCCATCTGGAGGGCGGCAAAAAACGACTATTGATCCGGCTGATTGAGGAGGAGTGTACCGACTCCCCCAAACTATATAGTAAGACTGGACTCTTTTCTTTCTCTCTCTCTCGAGGCCGTACAAAAGAATGGAAGAGACGATGTACCAGACGGAAAAACGACGTCGAGGTGTCAACGGCGGTGGCGAAAGGAATCGGGCCGCCGGTTTGGCGACAACTGGGACAGGTGTAGGAGGAGTAGGAACAACAGGAGCAACGGCCGTCACGGGAACATGAGGAGCGGCCGAGTGGCCAAAAGAGCTGCGACGAGAGTGAAACGAATGCCATCGACGGATCGGCTCCGGTATCGACACCGAATGGCGATGAAGAGTTCCTGCTCCTGCTCCTGCTCCATCTCCTGTTGTTGTTGTTGTCGTCGCTGGAGCAGCAGCGACGACAACCGAGTCCGTCGTAGCATCGATAGACGATCCCCTGGTCGTCGACCGGCTGGATCGCGTATATTTTTGCATCACCACAATCGGGCAACTGGACAGGAGCGACTGGCCATTCAACAACCGACCGACACAACACAACAACACTACGACGACAAGGCAGTCCGTCTCTGATGCCGATCCGCACGCAACTGACGAGCCAAAGCCATGACTCTGATGCCTTGCGCCCTGGCCACCACCGCCGCCGCCGCCGCCACTGCCACACCATATCCATATTTTTCACGCCATTTCCCATCTGTACCCTGTTGTTGTTGTTGTTTCCTTATCAATTGCCCTATAGCGTCGTCGTCGACGTCGTCATATTCAACAGAAAGAGAAGAGAGAAAAAGTTCAAGGGTCGAATCCTCCCTCTTTCTCTAGTCGACCAACGAATTCAAGTCCCGTTAGGGCCGGCAATCACCTCCGTTCTCCGTTCTCTCTCTCCTTGTTAGTTGTGTTTGCCTCTCTCTCTCTCTCTTTTGTCCCGTCTTCTTTCTCTCATCTTTTCATCAAAGTCACAGAGAGAGAGAGAGAACCCTATAGCCGGATCCGGATCAATACCCTCGGCGAGCCAGTGCCATCTAACGGCCAATCGTTATGACGCTCTCTGCTAAGTTTGGGAATGTTTAGACTCTCGTCTGTCTGTCTGTGCAACGCATTTATTCCATTAGACGAGCGATAGTATAGCACTAAGAAGAAGAAAAAAGATGATGCCTATCTCTTTGATGAATGAACCCGGGAGGCTACAAGATACAAAAAAAGTCAAGAGCTTTTGCCTGGCCACTCGAGATCCATTTGAAACATGACGTCACTTTCCACAGCAGAAACACTCGAGAGTGGTGGTCTTTGGTCAAACAAATGCCACAACTGCGAAAAAAACCAACTGTCAGAGGAAATTACCTGAAACTGGACCAATCCATACTAGTGTCACGACATGATCCGCATTAGCCAATAGTGAAGAAATCCAAAAAGACTCGCAGAGTTAATCCGTTCCAACACAAAAACAACAAGAAAAATCACAGACTTTTGGGGGGAGTGAAACTATTGGCGTAGTGACGCTCAAGAGAAGAAGAAGCCCAACTGAAGACTCTGCGACTTAACGAAGTAAAAAGAGAGTTCTTTTTTTTTCTTCCTCTGTTCCAGGGGAAGGCAAACTGGAGGGCATAGAACGAGGGCCCCAAGGGCATACCTGTGTGTTGAGGGTCGTCAGAATACCTGTCTCTCTCTCTCTCTCTCTTTTCCATCTATTATCATTCCCCTCTCTTTTACGCTGCCTTTCCATTCAGAAACGTAGCCTTGGGCTTGCTAGCTACTTTTTCTGCCCGTCTTTTTTTTTCTCCATCCAGCGCCAAAAAGGGCTCCGACAAAATGGCTCTCTATAGAACTCGACGACGACACAGACGGTGCGACAACAGGTGTGCGATTTTTTTTGGGGTATTTTCCTCATTCCAAAGTTTGTCAAAAAAGAGGAAAACGCCCACAAAACCGGTCAATTTTTTTACTTAACTTGCATTTTTCCTATCTAATCTCGTCGCTGGCTCTATAATAATATCCATGGCGGATTGAATGGCTTTTTCGACTTGGGAGGGCCGACCTTCTCTCTCTCATCTCTTTTGAATATTTACGGAAAAAGACGCGCGACCCATGTAAACAAGAAATAATAAGCACTCGAATCGAAAAGGGAATTATATATAAGAGAGAGAGAGAGAGAGGAGAAGATGGGGCGATAATGAGGCCGAGGAGCCAACGGTACTTGCATCTAACCATCGAACTCGGCTGGAGATGCGCGACGGCGACCCTTCACCTCAGACGATGGCGGCGGCGGCGGCGCACGCCGCGCTCGGGGAGAAAACAAATGCAAACGGCCGACCACATCCATAAGATAACACGGTTCACGCGTCACAGCCGCTTTTCGTATAATTAGAAACCAAACAGTAGTCGTTGTCGTCGTCGAGTGCCACCAACCCCGAAATTTCCAACCGAAATATAAAATGGGTGGCGGAGGAGAGAGAGAGAGAGAGAGAGGACGTTTCATTATCTTTTCGCGGCTCACGGGAGACCCCGAGGGGAGGAGGTTTCCAGCGACTTTATCTCTCCTCCTGTTCCTTTTAGAGTCTTTTTTTTCATCTATTCCGCCCCCGTTTTCAAAACCACTTCCGGTCCCGAAAAAAAGAAATGAAAGAAAAAACACACAACTCTTCATCATAACCCCCCATGTCGTCGTGCCTGGATTTGATGTTCATTTTTCGATGATGAAGAAAGAAATTGTGGCGGACATCTAGCGGCGACGACGTCAATCAAGCGTAACGCCATCTATCCAATGGGCGTGTGAACTCAGTCCCCCGGGTAGATAGAATAGAAAGAGAGAAATCTCGCGCGACGAGGAGAAATTAGAAAACGCAGGCGGCTAAAACTACTACGGGGGGGAAACAACTTTCGCCCGGCCAGAGGTCCGGCTTCTACTCTACTGCAGACCACCGCACATGTGATTGACACGAAACTGGGGCGCCATGAGAACGAGAACAAAATAGCCATCGACTGTAGTGTACTCGCGTACAATTTTTTTCCCTATTAAAAAATGATAAGAAGAGATCGAGAGAAAACGGAAGGTGGATACGAGGCTCGAGGGCGATTGAGGAAACGAAACGCCTTTCTCTTTCGTCCATTTCGTCGATTCATCGATCGGCCATCAGAAGAAAGTTAGGAATTTGCCGGAAGGATGTTCAATCAACTCTCTTTTTTCTTTTTCTTTTTTGGCGCTGTGCGTGCGCGTCTGTCTCTATTGTTCGCCATCCAACAACAACGAGCGCCTGAATAAGACGGAACAAAAAAAAATAAAAAATGGCCGGGCAGGAATCACGCTCCATTGTTTCCCGACAGATAACCTTGGCTCGGCAGCGGCAGCGTGAATATTAAAAAGATTCCGCATTCAGCAGAGAATTTCTGAATGCGGAACATTAGTAGTCCGGATCCTTTTTTCCCTTCCAGATTCTCTATGCAGCTCCCCCCCAAAAAGGGAGAGCTAGGATGATTGCAAATGGCTTTTTAAAGGCTTATCAAACAAACAAGAAGACGAAGAAGAACTGGCCCATTTTAGGAATTTCGTCCGATTCGCCATTTGGGCCAGCTGGCAAGAGTCGCTCGCGGGGGGTGAAGCAGCACACAAATGTTGCGCAACTGTGCGGTCCAACCTGCTGCTGTTTTCTGCTCCTGGTTTCCGCCGAAAAGAAAGAAGAAGAAGGACAACAACAACAACAACGCATTCCGACACAGTTGAGGTTTGGGCTGGACTGGGTCAAGAAAGTTGTCCATCAATTGTGGGTTTTTTCTTTCTTTCTTTCTTTTTTCTGATCCAAACAACAAGTGCCTGACCGGAAGCAAGAGCCCGGAAATAACATTTCCCCCCCTCAACGAGCTGAGAGCTGGACAACAACACAAAAGAGAGAGAAAAACACCCCTGTGCTGCTGGACCCCAAAGTATCCGGCTTTGATTCTCTGACCGTATCACATACGATATAATGACCGGATACTTGCAATTAAACTCAAATTCTACTTTCCTCTTCTTTGACCCAACTCCTTTTTCGACAGAAAAAAATAAATAAACGGATTTTTTCCTTCTTCTTCTGCCTTCTGCTGTTGTATGGTAAAGTCATTTGGTACCGAGTAGAAGGGGCTCTCCCTCCATCTGTTAACTCATCTCCAATTACACCCCTCGTTTTTTTTTGTCCGTCCCAACCACGCCCTGCCCACTCGTCCCCGTTTTTGAACCCAATCGATTTGCTAAAAAATGTCCGTCTCTTTTTTTTAAAAGGAGAAGAATCTTTAGAGAACTCCGAGGTCATTGATTAGCATTGAAGCTTTTATGCGTTGGTCTCTCTCTCTCTCTCCTTTCGTAATAACGACGGATATGGAGAGGCGACCGTTTCCCCCAAGGACTTTCTCTTTTTGGAACCCAAACACACAAAAAAGAAAAAAAAAACCCGTTTTCGGCTTCGATCGTAGTCAGAGTTGAACTCTGGTGGAGAAAAGTTCAAAAAAGGGAAATAGGAAGTGGACGACGTTGACACAACTTACCCCGCAAATGAGGACGATTGTTGGGCTCTTGATATAATCCACTTATCGCTTTCGACGATATCAATCGGCCACCATTTTTTGTTGTCACCGTTTCTTCTCAAATCGTCATGGCGACTTTGTTCGATTTTCTCGCGTTTTCTGGGGAGAAAAAACTGGGAAAAAAAAGAGAGGCGCAGGCACTGTGAACCAGGGTCATTAGCACACCCCGGCCGAGAGAAAAGAGAAGCTGATTGACGCACGCAGAATCACGTTTTCGCTCCGGGCTGACGATCCGACACTCACGCACACATTCGTGTCATCCACCCAAGCAGCAGACGCACTCACTCGCAATTGAGAAAGAAAAAAAGAGGAAAAAATTGTCGTCGAACAGAAAACAAAACAAGACGACCCCGGACGACGAAACAAAAACAACAAGGGAAATAACGGGAACGGCGTTTTCTTTTATCTCGTGGTCGCTCGCTGACGGATTGGCGATGAAAAAACGGCGTGACGGATAACAACGGACCGACGTCGACCGAGACTCGAACGCCACTGACTTTTGAGGCGAAAGGGGGGCGTCACGTTCTCTTCTCGACTCTAAAGGCCAGAGCTTCAGTCTAGTTGATCAACTGACCGCTAGATGGCGCCCTAGTTCCTAGTTGATCGATTGCCAGTTAATTGGCCAGTCTCGGCGGTTGTTGTTGTAGAGAAAACGATGTCGAGGAAAAAGGAAACGAAACGAATGGCCCTGTTGGAGCCTTTAGGAGGAATGTTGATGGGCCCCCAAAAGGAACTACTTGCCCAGTTCTTTGGTTCTCTTCCAATTTCCTCCAAAAAAGTTGAGGATATTGAACCTACAATGATCCGCCCACCTCGTCGATGGACGTACGAACGAACGATAGATTGTCTGCTTTAACGCAAAGAGAAATGGATGGCTGGCCATTTCTTCTGACTCCATTTGTTTCAATTGCAAAGAAAGAAGAATCAAAAAAGGACGACGTTTCTAGTTACCTAGCTCCGGGCAAGTACATGGATCCGTCGATGAAGACCGAGCCGCACAGCAGGACGTACCAGCACGAACACAATTCGCCGCGACTGCAAGAAATCCGACAGGAACCGAATAGTAAAAAATACACAGAAAAACAAAAGAAAAAAGAATGATGAAAAATGATGATCAATGAGCGGCGAATACATTTGAATCGAGGCCAGGAAAGGCGCAAAATGTGAGCGATTGTTGTAGTCAAGAGATCGTGCCGAGCCCGAGACGTCATCAACTTAAATGTCGGTCTCATTAAAAGGATGAATCATGGGGTGTAGAACTGTAGAACTGTAGATGCTAATGGAAATCGACGGGTCGGGTCGACTGCTCCTTCCTCGGGCCCAGTCACAGCGACATTAGCTGGAAACTACTAAGAGGCTTTTCTTCTTCTTTCTTTTTCTTGCCAGCAGAGACGTGATCAACACGGCGTGAGACGAATGACGACAAAGAATTCCGTTTCCTCCGCACAACAGAAAAAAAACCCAAAAATCTCCTTTTTTTTCTCCTTTTATGTTATCGTCTGATGAAATCTCAGTTAGTGGTGGCACAGTTTGGCCTTTTTATCAAATCCCACTCGCTAGTTGGATCAAGTCATTAAAAGGATGCGTCTCCCCGTCTCTCTGTCTCTTCTGGAAATGGAAGAAACGGGACGGCCGGGAGGAATCGCGTCGTTTCCTGCCTCCTCCTCCTCCCCCCTGGCCCCCTATTGAATTACGACGCAGGAGGGTGGTGATAGAGAGACCGGCCCGGCGGGTCGTTGCATTTGATCGCTCGTACGTTCGTACGGGAGGACAACGGGCGGTGTGTGACCCGAGTGTTGTGCTGTAATGCGACCGTCGAGGCCATCTGACGGCCGCCACTCCAATTCCAAGCAACGCCGCCGCCGCCGGGCCAAAGTCCGTCTCTGCGGGCACACAGCCGGGCAGGGCCGGGAGGTCAGGACCGTCGAAAAAGAAATACGTAACGGGAGACCAACTAACAAGACCTGAAGAAGACGAAAGAAGACGAAACTCGCTCACCAGTAGAGGATGTCGTTGGCGTCGTGACGCTCGTAACGGATGACGCGGCACAGCGAACGCAGAGCAGAGTCACGTAACAAGCCAAAGGCGCCCATCGGACGTAATGCCATCCATATCCGGTTGATTTCCTTCGTTAGTCAGTCGGGTAATTCGAGAAAGAGAGGGAAAAAAATTAGAAAAATACATAAAAGTTGATAAAACGACCGCTAGATGGCGTCGGACAAAGTTACAAAATCGGCCGCTAGATGGCGTACAACAACAATCAACATCAAAGGGAAAAAGAAATGTAATGTAATAATGATCTCGTCATCTGACCCAGATCTTTCTCTCTCAAAAGATTAAAGAGCCGACACGTTTCCATTGTGTTGAACATTATGGGAACAGCAGCGTTTGTCGACGATGACGTCAGTCACACTTGTAAGGCGGGTATGAAAGGTAGAAAAACCGGGTCGGGGACCGTGAATGCAGACGACGACGAGAAAGTGACTCACATGGACGGTGCGTTGCGACGGATCCTTTTGCAGTAGGAAAACGAGTTCTCGATCGGATCGCGTCTGGACGTCTCTGGGATGGCCGGCCGTTTGAATATACTGCTGCTGCTGGGCGCCCATCTTCACCTGGAAGCGTCGTTTCATCATCATAGCATCGGCTCCGTGAGTCGCTGAGTCGGTGAGTCGTCCAAAAACAAATCAACGGCGCTTTCACCAAACTACTGGAAGCGGCCATCGAGCGACTGGAGCAGCAACAGCAGCAGAGTAGTACTAGTAGTAGTCATCTGTCATGGAGTCATCACGGACGGGAAAAAAAAGAGAAAAAAGAAAAAAAAACATTAGAGAAAAAAAGAGTTGGTTGGTTCTCTCTCCACCGTTTCCCCCCACCGACCGCATAAAGAGCAAACAATGCGGAGACGCACGAAAACGTTCGTTCATCACGCGACACGAGCTCAACGGGGAGGAGTAATGCTCCGTCACGTTCCCGTCACGGATCGCTCCTCCACCCGAGTCTCTCTCTCTCTTACTCTTTTCCCAATCTTTCTTTTTTCTCTTCTTAACTCCAAACGATTCGCTGATCGTTCAAGACTTCTCGATCGGCCGTTTAGGGAGAAAACCAGGGCCGGATCGGGTCTAGTAAGACACGGCAGCAAACGTTCTCCGGGCCGGAGCAGCAATCACTCTTGTACGAAAAAATGAATATCTAACACAGTGGGGGGGAGAAAGTGACCGGTTAGACTTTACCTTTATCCGTCTGTCCATCCGTCACAAAAAAGTGACACATCCCAAGCGTGAAATTTCGGTGGAAACGAGGAGACCGTGATTTCATCCCGCATGTGTCCGCGTGATTAGCCCCCCCCCCGTCGTCTCCAACATTTCTTTTGACGCGTAACCTCCTCCTCATAGGGGGCACTAGAAAGCCTCTGAACTTTTGACATTTGCTACAAAGACAAGAACTGGCTTCAGAAGAAGAAGAAGAAGTAGGTCATCGTTCGTGTCACACGGGACTTTTTTAGAAAAAAAAACACATCTCGGTTGAATCAATCGAGTGAACAACAATGGCCATCTAACTGTCGGTCGGTCGGTGAAGACTTTCTTTTCGGAGCTGGCCACTTTCACGTGTCCGTCATAATTCCATGCCGCTGGATCAGTAATTACCGAGACGAGAGAAAGCTCCGTGAACTTTACTTGGCCGCTCCAAGACTTAAAGAAAGACGTCGACGTCGACGACGACGACGCCGCCGGAAATCCTGACGAGGTTCAGACGCAGAGGTCGGCCGACCGACCTTTTTTCACGTGACCTCTCTTATGCCGTTTCACGAAACCTTCAACTTGTGGCAATTCGTCATGACCCAGATCGAGTTCGAGTGCGCCGTTGCGTGCGCCGACGACATCTATTTGGCTTCCATCGACGACTTGGGGATTTTTTTTTTCAGAGATTTTTACAAGGGTTTCCCCATATCGATCCGGTAGCCATAGAGAAAGGTTTTAAAAGCTTCTCTAACACACAAAAAAAAAACAATGACACGAGTTCAAACTGAATTTGGAATAAGGCACGATCGGCTTAGATGCCCATAATAATCCACAGACAGTGTGGTTTTCTCCTACACCATCAATCGGGTTCAACACCTTTCTTCTTCTGAATAAAGAGAGAGTAACACATATTCACCAGAGATGCTGTTAAACAGATGAAAGTTCATTGTTTCACTACCCCACCGAAAACAATCGACTGGCTCAAAGCCCCTTTTTATGTGAAAAAACTGAACAAGTCTGATGGAACGTCGGTGAGAAAAGAAGAAAAAAAATACACATCTCGATAAGTTAACGAACGGGTAACCCAAGGTTACATTGTGGGAACAACTATAAAAACAAAACAACGAGAGAATCTGAGGGTCCTTTTTTTTGTCTTCTAGATTTTTCTTCTCGTGAGCTTTCTGAATCACGCCGTTGGTTTTAAATTGACACTGATGACTATTTCCACTCGAATCCGCTTGGATTGATATCGGGGTTGTCCTCATTAGAAAGTCAAACGATCATCGGTCGAGCGATTTCAATTGTTTTGATTGACTAAACAATGGCCGGCCCCTCTGAAAAAACTGTCGGCCGTTGACGAAAAAGTGCCCAGGAGTGGTTACCAAGGTAACCTTACGACATGTGTGCAATGAAAATATCTCGAGGCCGTCGTGCCCGAAAGCCAATTCGATTGAATAATATCTTACCTTGTGTGTATTGTCGTTTCATATCCAAACAGAAGAATCGATGGCGTCGTCCATACACTTTATTTTCAACAACACGAAACTCGACGAACGAGAGAGAAATTTGTGTGAAACTACACAGAGAGAAGCCACCACACAACGTTTTTTTTTGGAATCCAAAAAGTCTTTTTTCTACTTCTTCTTCTTGGGAATAATAATACAACTTTTCACTCGGCTAGGTCTGATGCGACTGTGTTGTAAAAGGCAGCCCCAGAAAGGAAACCTTCCACCAGGTGGCGCGTTCTCCTGTGCCGACCGGAGGGGGGAGGGCGATCTCAACGGTCGAACACAGGACGACGGGGAGGGGAGGCGAATGCCAGTCCAAAAGAGAAAACTCTGGATGAATTCAAAGGCAATGAGAGATTACCAGCATGCGTGTTCTGTTTGGTGGCTTCTTCCCCTCCGGCTCTCCTCTCAAACACACAAAATGGCCGCACCGGTTTCCGCTCGTCGCAGACACGCACGACGACGATACACCACGCGCCAAATTTTCTCAGTAAAAAGAAAGGAAACGAGTTTTTTCGTTCGTTCGTCTTTGCACACATGAAAACGTGTTCTCTACCGTGAAAATGTGATTCACGAACTCATTATTTCTCGAGTGAGACGGACTGGTTTGGCCAGATGCCAATATTTACCAGGTATTATTTCCAAATTGTCGACAGTCCATCATCATTCTTCCGTTTTTGCCAGTCGTCGTCATGTTTGCCAACGGTCGTCAGTTTTGAATTTCAGTTGTGTGATGGACCAAGGCTCTGTTTTGCTCGTCATGTCACACCTGCCCTCGGCCTCTGTTGTATTCAAGAAAAAAACGGCCGGAATACAAAAGCCAAACAAGGAAAAAAAGAGAGCCAATTTGGCCACGGACGATCTAATAAACGGGCGACGCCACATGTTTTATGGATGACGGGTTCAACAGATCAACAACAATATAAAAAGGAGGTGGCCCCCTTTTTTTTCTAAATTGGAAAACGAATCGTTTGTCAAAGACGAAACGCTCCCCATATCATAATTCATCTTAAACTGTCCTAATTGAGTGATTTACGAAAGTCCTTTCTCTGAAATGGCCTTTCTTCCAGTCACGACACGCCAAATGAAATCATTCAATAATTATCTTGATCGCCGTTTTTTTTCATTTCTTGCGGCTGTTGTTGCCAACAAAAAAAACTTGAAGAAAAAAAATCACGATTCACATGAAACCCACCCTAAATATAATGAATATTAATTATTAAAAAGCCATTTTCGTCGAATTATTCCAAAGAAAGAGAAAAGGGCTTTGCATTAACGAGCCATCAAAAAAATGGAGGGAAATCGATATTCTATGGGTTTGTGATGCATTTTCATGAAAATCGAAGCGGTGGAATAACTCGTAAACCGACGTCTTTTGTGGCCAATCTAACTTTATGATAATCAGCCGTTTATAATTATCCATCCATAGAGTTGATTCCACTGAAGCAGCAGCAGCTTGTGGGTCCAATGATTGGGATATTCTTGTTAATTATGCATACAGCCAGAAACCTCAATAATATATATCGCCGTGGTGACGAATCTCGTCGAGACAACAAGTGTGAGAACGAAAAAGAAAAATCAGAATCTAATTCGCCTTGATGGTTTTATTCCGCTCCATCCAAGCGCGTCCACCGAAATGAAATAACTTTTGATTCATACCTATAGCCCTTCTTTAATATATTGTAGCTATTGTATATACATATGCCACACAAAGAAACAACCCTCGGTCGTAGCCACATATATATAATCCGGCCGTTAAAAAACTTCTCGGCTCATCTCGGATTACCAACATCGTCGTCTCAAGGCTTGCTGTAACCTTGAAGCTGCTGCTGTAGATCTAGTAGACGATGAAATACGAGTGCCGGCGATTGAAATCGGTCGAGAGTGGAGAGAGTGAAAGGTGCTCGCGAGCGATTCGGCCCGTTCCACATCACCTAGCTCGCAGAGGAGTCTCACACAGTCATCATTCAAATCCATCAGCAGATGATTTTGGGCAATTCCATTTTAGGGTGCTAGCAGCAATTCAACACGTCATTCATACGGGAGGAATCAACTCGACAAAAGGAATTTTAAATCACAATAAATAAATAAAAAAGAATTTTTATTTGAATAAATTACATTGCCGAAATTGCCGAGATATATTGAAGATAAAAAAAAGGTCAGCGCGTTTTGTATCCAAAAACACAAGAAAAGGTCATCAGCTAATAATGTACAACAACAGCTGGATTTATGGGTATAGAGAAGTCTACTACTTCTTTCCCCAAGCGCCGCGACGTAGGTAAGGCAAAGGTCCGGCCAGTGCGGCCAAAATCGATTCGGCGTCAGCCGAGTCGGCGGCGCTCTCCGTCTTGTCGCCCTTTTTGTTGGAATGGATTTTCATCACGCGGCCGTTTCGGTACTCGGTCAGCTCCTCCAACGGGAATCCCATCTCGATCAGAGCGTCCTCCAGCAATCTAATACAGAACGAAGCAGCGCCATTACATTATCAGATTCTTTCGATTAAATGCCGACGATGCGGCCGACGATTTGGTATTCAAATCCGTGGAGAAAATGTAATATTGTAGAGTTTTGAATTTCAAATAAGGCGAATCAGTTCACGTTTTGCAACTTGATTGGAGAAAACTGTTGGGTGCCCAGCAATCTCTATTGAAATATTTACCGACGGCTATTGACGCCCTGCTGGACGGCCTCTTCTTCTGGAAGGATTTGATAAACTTCCGCAGCGCCTTCGGGATCTTTGCTCGTCGGTGAAAAAATGGGAGCCGAGGCGTAGAGCACTGCCATTCCGCCCGGAAGGGCTGAAACTTGTTTCGATCTTTCCATCTGTTCGTAAACGTCGTTACTCTGCCCGTCCATCGCTTCCGGTGTCCCTTTCCTTATCAATGACGATTCGATAAATTGTCACTAAATTTGTTTTAGCGACGAAATTGTCCGACTTACCTGAGTTTTCCCAAAGGTAGGTAGCCTTGCCCGTTGGCCAACGTCGCCAGCACCAATAACATCACCAAAGAGTACATCTAATAACACCGAAAAAAACAATGAGACACAATAAGAAGTAGACGAAAAGTCTTGTCAGAAAATACCGGCAGCATCTTCTTCGATTGTTGTTTTGGTGGATTCCGTAATAACAATGGTACCACGTGCCATACAACACGGGCATATTTATAGGTAAAAAGCAGCAGAGATACGACGGAAGGAGGAAACGGCAACCGCCAATCAACAACGAGACGGAAGTTGTTTTTGTTGTGTTTTTTTTTTACGACGAAGAAGAGTCCAGCGAAGACGACAGTTTTGCCTTGAATATCTTCTCGACCTTGCTGCGGCTTTGATGACCGATCACACAGACGACCATCCTTGGCCGATTAATCCGGCTTCCGCCTCTTCCAACACCAGCAAAACGTACGGTTTGATCGTTTGGCTGGCCACCATTAAGGTCAATGGGCCAGAAAGAGAGAGAGAGAGAAGAGTGTCTGTGAGAAACTCTAAACCGTTCGGAACGGCGTTTCCGCGTGGAACTGCACGGAACGCCGTACTTGAAAGTTACGATCAGACATATTTCATAGGAAAATGAGAGGATTCAGTGTGGAAAAACCCATTGCAATGTAATATCAAAACAAAAAACAAATCTGGTCTCGGTTATTGTTGCTGGTCTTGACCCAGTTCCAGCAGAGTGGGAGCGGCTCGTCGGTGGTAAGATATCGGAATGTGTAATGTGGTGGTGTGCGGAATAGTGGTCAAACAACATTTCCTCGAAACCTTGTAACCGGTCGACTGGCTCTTAAAATTTCTTTATTTCTTGTGCCTAAAACACGAGAGGTTTTTTATTTTTTTACTGGCGTAGCTAATCAATTGGGTAAACGTGACAGCAGACGCCTCGAGGCAGACGCCTTCCGGCGAAGAATTGGAGATTTTGGCGCCCGAACAAGTGTGACGAATCGGCCACTTGGATTAGGAACCCTTTTTTTAGCCGTCCATCCACGTGTGGTTACAACAACATCATCACCCTCCATGATTTTGAGAAATTTCTCTAATGTCATCATTGCTGCGTCACGCTCGTGATTACTGGGGAACAATGGACAGCTGCTGCCAGTGCATTCAGCCAGGTACTAATAGTGCTAATAAAGTAGATAAGCATGTGCCAAATTCTCAAAAGGACCCCTTCATTATTTGACATTGTTAGGGTTTCATGTAGCAGCAGCAGCGGCTAAAGTGAAAGTTCTCCAAAGCATCAGAGTGTAGACACAGCAATCAGTGTGTGACCGACAGCCATCACGATAAAAAAAAGTGACTGCAGTGGTGCATGGAATGGCTCCAAACCACATGTTGTGTGCTCAGTACTGAATGAAAGGTTTGTGGTCTTTGATCATCAAGCGGACAATGCTGTTTTGGGTGGGGTGCAGCTGATGGATTGCATGTAGGACACACCCGTTGGCCACAAATGACACTATTCAATCCTACAAAGCAGCACATTGACCTTTCAGCTGCCGCTGCAGATGAAGCAACATCCAATATACTCAATCATCAGTGGAGATCTATTCATGAGGAGCTGCTACTTTCCAATAATAGCTTCGAGTCTTCTACAGCTAGCTCGCGACCGATGTTTCCATCGTCGTAATGGCGATATGCATCTACGGTTGACGTCTGCATATGAAGGTAGGACCAGCATGGCTCGTTATCTACATATTCGTGAACGCGCACGGCTGTAAATACTTTTAAGAGCTCGTGTTGACTCATGCGGGATGTGATGACTCCTTTTTCGTATTTTGAAATGTGTTTTGGCCGGTTACGCCTACGTCCAAACTCGTTCCGTCATCAATAGATGGCCTCAAGTCAACAACGAAAAAACCTTTTTATTTTTTCCGAAGGAACAAAATGTTAAATATATGTAAAATCCCCAAAAGGAAACGAGAAAAAAAAAAGACGGATATCAAACACCGATAACAATCACGTTTAAACAAGAAAACAGAATCAACAAGTTGCCCCGGAATCCACGTCATTAGAGCACGTCGTCGTCGTTTCAGACGGTGCCTCTGTAGTCGAAGTGGTTTGGTACTTGTCCCAGGGCGACTGAATCGGAACCCAATCTTCATCGAGCGATGCTATAAGGTCGTCGCTGTCCTTCATTTCTTTTTGAGGTTGTATCAAAGGCCTAAACGGTTCGTCTTGCTTCTTTTGTTGTTGTTGTGGAACCGGTTCCGTCGGTTTGTAAGAGTGTACCCTGGTGAGATAAGGATCGAAATTCATGGTTGGCGCGCCGATAATGACGTCTTCATCGTCGTCTTCGTCTTGCGGTCTCTTTCTCATTCTGTCGCCGGCGTTGGCGGCTGCGGCCAAATAGGCGTAATCCAGGTGGTTGTTGCTCGGTTCCAAGTACAAATATGCCAGATAATCGTCGCCCACCGGCTGAAATTTGAGGAGATTTGCGGGATCCAGCAACGGGGGGTTGTGTACCATAGAAACAGTCGGTTGCGGAGGTGGAGGAGTCGTCGTTGTCGTCGTCGGCCCCGGATTTGGTTGTCTGATGAAAATGTAAAAGAGTCTAGCACCATCTAACGGTCATTTTTGCAAACTACTAAGAATGCCATCTAGCGACGACTCACCTGGATATTTGCTGCCGATGTTCTTGCGTCGGTTGATTGTTTGCTGAATTGTGGGGGCGTTGGATCGGCATCATGGGTTTGAATTGATGGTTGAGATGTTGTTGCTGCTGCTGTTGGATGTTTGGGTGGAATTTTCCGCGTCCGGGATTACCGCCCGCAAATGCTATATTGAGAGATGATCCGAGCGCACGTTCGACATCAAAGAGGGTGGACTCGAGAGCTATACATGTCAAGACAGAGATTGAATGACGTACCGTGCTGCAGATGATTGTTGTGAAGAGGAACAGGAGCCGGACTGCGAGGTGGGTGGTGCTTCTGCATCATATCGACATTCCTGAAGAAACCCTTCAGTTGCCTGTGCGGTGGTTGTTGACGAGGAGGAGGCGGCGGCGGTGGTTGATAAGGAGATCGTCGTTGGGTTGCGATGGGCGGTGGCGGCGGACGCTGGAGATAAATCGCGCCAGGCCGATCGTTCCTCATCAAAGGATGACTGCGAATTCCAGTCTGTCCATTAATGGCCCTCAGTTTTACTAGAGGCGCATTATTCCCGTCTGGTCGAACCCCATCCAGACAGGACACGAGCACCAGCTTTTTTGACCCCCACAAAATCAGATAAAAAGGCAAACAGAAAGAAAACACGGTCATTAAGAAGAGAAAGAAGAGGCAAGAACGGATTGGGCGATAAAAGATAGAAAAAAGACTTTTGAAAGCTAGACTATCTATCTCTATACGTACGATGGAGAGGACGGTGTAGTAAGTGGCTGCCATCGCGGTCGAACTTTACTCGGTCAATGAGGTAGTAGTCAAATGGTCAAAGACCTTCTTGATGGATGAAGAAGTCGTCGTCTTTGGATGCAGGCCGCTCCCTGTTTTGCTCCCATTGGCCGTCATTAAATTCAATCTATTGTGACTTCCGGACATTTGCGCTCCAATTCCGTTTCTATGTTTTAGAGTTCCTTCCAACAAATCTTTTATACAAACATTACTATTCTTGTTTTGTGACTCTTGAGTTCGCAACGGTCCTTTGACACAATGATGGAACCGTTCTCGGTCAACGGAGTGCTGTCATCACAGCCGGAAATCTAATAGACAATCAACAAGACGACTCTGGAATTAAAGGAGTTTTGATGATGAGATGATGAGGTAGAACTGTATCGAATGCGCGGCCCGGCGGCCGGACGTGAAAGTTTTTCTTTCTTTCCCAAGAACAAAAAAAATGGCTCAATCTGTCGACGACGGGCAACTCTTGTGGAAATATATAGAATGATGCATGAAATGAGAGTCTACGTCTGTGGGAAAGGTCAATCTCGAGTCATATCTCTCCGTCCAACTGGTTTTTTTCTTTTCGTCGTCGTTGTTGTGGGAAAAAGCTGCGGGCGCTGCTTTGGAAGAGCACCCATTCATTATCATAGTCGAACCATCTCCATGTTGTTGTTATTTTTTCCTTGGCTTTTGTGGACGTCTTACGTCTTGTTTGCTCGCAAGAAAATTCCAATCGATCGAAAGGGAAACTATTCGGAATGTTCCAAAGCTGAACAAACATTTTGGCTATTCGGATTGTTACAATAGGAGCCGGGAATGCGGTTGAAAAACCCGTTGACACCTGATGACGACTCTATAGGGTTTGTATTGACTGGAAACTCGCGCGCTCTTTTGTCAGACTGTAACAAGAGAAATACTGGACACGAAAAATTCCTGGAAACGACGCAAAAATTTCTTCTTTCCCCAAAGATTAAAGGTTTAGTTCATGGGGGTAAACAAGAAAGAGAGACAGTAGGGGGTGGTGGTGTGTGGGGCGATGACAGGTCATCAAACTATTTCTTTTTTCTTTTCCTCAGAGGTAGTTTTTTTAAAAGGTATACTAGTGACTCTTAAGAGTCATCAGCAGAGTCGTGCGAGATGGAAAGAGAAAAGTTGACGGGGCGCCGAGCTTGAAAGCCCCATTCCGTCTCTGAGCAATAACAAAAGGAAGAGAGAAAAGTCAGACTCTTGAAGAGATTGTCCAGATAGGGACCAACGAGTGTGTCTAGCACTTTGGCCTCCAAAAAAAGAGCGTCACCAACACACTAGCAAACGCGCTATCGAATCAGAAAGAAAGAAAAAAGAGTCACTTCGTGACATCCATTAGCGCACCACTGCTGAAAACTTTGGTCTTGGAAAAACCTTTTGATATAAGAAGAATCCTATTCTATAAGCCGATGATGACGGTAGATAAACAATAATCTCCGTTCTTCTTCTCTCGAATTGTTTTTGACGATAATTTACTCGGAAAACTGGAAGAATACTCACGGCGTTTTCTCCCTAAATTTTTTATAGTTTGTACGGGAACGTCGTCCGACTCCACCCGAAACCCTCTTGAACTCAAATCTAGGCTAAAGAAAAGAAGTTTTAAAGTCCGGTAAAGCTCGTTAAATAGGTACAAACTTGGTCATCATCATCTTTCCTTCTTCTTCTTTTTTTACGATTTTAAAGTTGTTTTCAAAGGGGTGTGTATACGACGTGGCTCCACTCTACAGACACCACCGCATCTCCTTGTATTTACCCCGTGGCTTTTTGGGTTGATAGGGTTAGCCGGGGTCACGACCAACTTTTTTACTTTCGCTGTGAGAGACCATCGCGCGTCATCGTGAACATGTTGAAAACAAAATGGTCGGAGCGCCGCAGCAGGAAACGTCTAACAGCATCACAAATTTCCCGGCTGCTCTTCTCTCACGACGCTTTCGGTTGATTGAATTTGATTACACAACAACAACAATGACTTGAAAAGGATGAGGAAAAAAAAAGAAAGAAATCCTTTCAACAATTTTTTTTCCCCGTTTTTCAAGGGTGATTTACATATTCAACACTTTAATCGGACGAGCGTGATTTGGACCGGTCGCGCCATTTCCAAATGAATTGAGCATGACGGAACGAGTTTGTTATTATCCTAGCAATCAGTAGCATGGCAATAATCAGCATTCTTTTTTTCTTTTTGGCAGAAAAACTGGAATTGTCGGATTTTTGTGATGCCCGGTAGCACAATAACAACTCCTTGATCTGATTTCATCTCAAATGATGTTGGTTGGGGAGAGAGATTGTTCAACGACCTCATTGTGTACCAGAGGCCAGGCTATTACCAGTTGGTCACGTGCTTCTTCTCCTGGAGCCATCTGGCTTCTTTGCTACTGCGCTTCGTCTTCATCTCGGACAAAGGTATAAACATCTGTCGGAATCAAAAAGTTTTATCCTTCAACCCCCTACTAGTTTTTTTTCTTTCCCTTTTCCTAGGAATATTATATATATATATCTACCTTGATCCGTCATGATTGTCCCATTAATTTCCTCGAGCTACCGATCGCCAAAATGGGAGAAATAAAAATGTTTTTTCTCCTTCGGAGGATTCTGACGTCTAGCAGGTATATAATAATAATATCGGGGTGTGTTGTCTTACAATCCATCGTTCCCTCCTGGTAATAATAATCGTGATTAAAATCTAACATACAACAACACACAAGGCCCTATACTATAGAAAAACAAGAAGAAGAAGGGGGATGAAGGGGGAGAAAAAAAAGAAAAAAAAGAGGTGCTGCGAAAAAGCATCCGGCCTCGGGGGTCACTGCTATAACTCAGGTGTGCTGCCGTGCGTGTTGTGTAGTACACAAGAGAGAGAAGAACCCTCGGAAGAATACAAGTGATGTTGGAGAAGGAGGGGAATGGGTTTTTCTCGCTAGACAGGTAAATAAAAAAAGAAGGAGGAAAAAGAAAGAAAAAAAGTTTTTTTTTCAAAAAGAGACGACGACTATCGTCTGCCTTTGTCCTTGAGACAGGCCAATAGGGATTTTTCTTCCCCCCTTTTGTTTGGTTGTACCTTTCTTACCTGACGCTCTCTCACCCCACCACCCTCTTTAAAGAAAAGAGCTCCGGGCGTTTTCACTACTTATCGCCAGAATAAAGTGGCGCCAACAACCGAAACCTATTGGCGCTCGCTCGCTCGCTGCCTCTTGCTCAAAATGCAAATTTTTTCGAAAAATGGAAATAGAAAAAGAAACTGGTTTAATCGGCGCGACATCTAGCGCTGCGGGCCATTTACCTTCTGGCCTTGGTTCCACGTCATTTTTCTTTTCTTTCCCTGGAAAAATAAAACTAACGCAACTCTCTCGGTTGGTAGATTTTTTCGCAATGCGCCGACCGGAATGAAACATACTATTTGTTTTGCATTCTTTTGATCGCGGGCATTTCCGCCGGTGGCTAAAGCGACATGTCCCCGCCAAAAACTTTCGACCAGATAGATATCCGTAAAATGCAGTTCGTTGTTTCTTGCTCGCTTGCAAGCAGTCTCTCTCTGTCTCTCTCTCTCTTTTAAAAGGAAAAATGGTAATTTAACATTAGGAACCCAGGAGTCGGTTGCTGGGCGCCCTGACAAGAGCACCTGTGTGCTGTTGTAGAGAAGAAGAAGAAGAAAAAAGAAAAAAAGGTTTTTTTTGGGAGAGAGGGGAATCGCCTGGGGGTCACGTGACTCTCTGGATAGACGCGCTGCTGCTGCTGCTGCTCCGACCAGGAGAGAGAGAAGGTGGGAGCCAACAATCTCGGGGTGGTTGCTTGTCTGCTTGGGTTGTAGTAGGTACTTTTTAGTTGACTGTCGACCGTCGTCTTGACCAGTTCACGTTCCCACACAGTGCACATATTCATATATAGTTGTAGCTGGACTGGACTTCTACTAATATTGGATTAAATTGACAATGGATATATTTACCTTTCTTTAGAGGTGAGTTTTGTTTCGCTCCAATTTCTTTCTCCTTTTATTCTTATTTTCCTTATTGTGTGTGCTTTACCTGGTCCGGCTCTGCTCTTGTCAAAATGCCGCGTTTTCGCTTATCCAGTTGAGGCTGGTTTGACCCCCCAGAAGATTTTCCGTTTCAATAGAAATTTGCTTCTAATGAGGCTAAGATTTTTTCAAAGAAAAATCTTTTCTTATTGGTTTTGGGGAAGAAAAAATGAGCGATCCATGTGGGTTCCCACGATCTGCAACCGGATTTCCATATAGTAGACGTTTGGGGTTATTTTTTGGAAAAAAAAGAAAAACTCAGCAGGATGGTCTTTTCCCCCCCCCCCTTCCTTTCTCTCCCCCTAGCCATTTAAATGCACCTACACATTCTCCTAGGGAAGAAAAAAAACAAGTTCTCTTGATTATATTTGAAAAACAATTTGTCGTCTCTATGGTTACGCATGGCTAACCGAGCCTGACGCTTCATTTATGTAGTAGCTCAACAACAACAACACTTTCTCATGTTTCCATAGTTCTCCGATTTCTTCGGAATCAACTCGTCCGTGATCGATGACATTTTCTCCCCTTCGAAAATAGTTTTGATCACGCAGCGTTTTTAGTAAAGGGGGGCCTAAATTCTAAATGAATCACCCCCCACATTATTGCATTGTATATTTATGAGGCGTTATGAGGGCACCCCCACACACGAATATCTACCTGGATGTGTGTCATTGTCAGACTCTTTTTTTAACCCGCGTCCATAATTTATGTTTTTTAAAAAAATGTTTTTTCAATATCTCCCAACCCTCCCTGTCCGTCTGGTCTGGTAGAAATTCACTTGAGATTATATATACCTGGGGGAGTGAACGACATCCCAATCTTGACAGACGCATCTCTAACCAACTTTTCATTACACGAAATCCATCCCGTCGACTTCTAAAGTTACCGAGATTCTAATCTTGTTACAACAGCAACGGGGTGAATATACAAGTCTATAGAAATGCGGTCGAGTCTGATTAAGTTAAGGCAACAGGTCAGAGATGAACCGCAGAGAAAACAATGAAGCATTTAAAATAGATAATGAGGTTTGTCTTTCTGACCTTCTTCTACGTTCCCATGGGGCTCTCTAACCAATCGTGTCGGGCTCAAGTTACGCCAAAAATCGAGTCTGACCGTTTTGGAAGAAGAAACGGCGTCAATAGATGCTCGTATGGAAATGAGTTTCAGGGTTTCAGGGGGTTCTATACAACAGCTAGAGAGACTGAGAGAGAGAGAGAGAAGATCTAGCCTTATTTTTATGACGTGATATCGTATATTTGATTTTATTGTCCGTGACCTTTTTGGCATCAACACAATTGCGCGCGCCCGTCGATCGCCGTCTTTTATGACCCAAGTTCGCCAACCGGTCAAACTCTTTCGTCGTCCGTCCGTTATGATCATATTGAAAAGAAAAAAAACGCGTGTCGTTCAACCATAGAATTCCCGCTCGGTCATGATTCATGGTTGACGTCATCCGACAAAACGACCGTTATTTAACGAAAAAAATGCCCATTTTTTTGTGATTCTACAGATTGTGTGTCCACTGAAGCTGCTCAAAAATATTTGTATTCAACGGAATCGACTAGAAAAATGTCTCCCTCTCCGGTGACGATGACGGCGACGATGCCCCGGGAATACCAACAACAACAACAGGAGATGCGAACTAGTGGTGTCGAGCACTCGCCTCATCATCATCATCAGATCTTTGCTCCAAACACCAAAGGTCTCCTCAACGCTCCGGGACAAAACAATTGCTTCCTCAACAGCGCCGTCCAGGTCAGTCCGTCTCTCCTTTTTACTACGAACGAAACCAACACTCGAGGCATCAACCGCTGATTTACCGACTTTTTTCACGACAACACGCCCAGCTGGAATGTGTCTTTTTTGAGGACGATTTCTTTTTCTTTTTCTTTTTTTCACCTGAAAACTCGGGAAAATGATTTTGGACGGTTCCGTTTCGAATCCGAAAGATCCGTAGAGACAGCTGTCACGGGGGATTCTCACCTGTCAAGGTGGTCTCGAGACGTGACCAAACTCCATGTCGCTCGCTTTTTCTTCTCCTTTTTTCTTTCCCCCAAAATTTGTAGAGAAAGAGACACAAATGGCCGTGTTCTCGCCCGAAAAAGCTTTATTTTCTTTATTTTCTTCATTCTTCTCGTTTTCTGATGATAATATCCTCAAAGTCGGTCTCCAGGTGCGCGCGCCCTCCTGATAATCCGCCAGCAGGCATACTACTATTCTCTGCTGCGATAGGAGAAGGAAAGGAAAGAAAAAGTTTACGGCTGAGAAAACACCTTGCTGCAGATTGCGCGCGGATTAAAAGTAAATAAAAGCGGGTGGCTATTTTTAGTGCCCGACCAGATGAAATCCGGTCGGTCACTATTCTCTGGAAATACTCTGTCGCATTTCTTAACGATTTGCTCACCTGGAAAACGTGTTTTTCGGCACGTTTCACTCCCAAAATTTGGTACTACGAGTTATATCTGGATTTTGACGAAATCAGTCTCTTTTAACGGGATTATCATTTTAGAAATCTAAAATTTTGAGGTCAAGTCTTTTTTTTTACGTTGGCCAGGAAACGTCTAAAGAGTTTTGGTAGCATGACGGAAGGGTGAGGGGGTTGATTTGCGAGGGACGGAGGGTTTGACGAGGGAGGAAGAGGAAGTTGTCGCTGAATCAGAGTGAAATAGACAAAGGGAAGTGCTACTACGACAACCGGATGCGCAGCACCACCAACAGGTAGTCGTACCATGTGGCTAGTAGCACGTCGACGACCGCGGCGCCTTCCCCCAACTCAAATTGAATATCGACCTGGCAGACAATTGCAGCGCTTCCGTTTTTCTGCCGTCGTCATCGTCGGTGACGACGCTCACTATACGTCGTATTGTTATTTCTAAGGAATAAAAAAAAGAGTCTTCTCGACGAGATCCAGCCAGTTGCTGCCGTTGGGCCAAGATAATTCGATAGATGACTCTACAGTTTGTTAACGCGCCAATAGCCGACTAGAGCTCATTATTTGACTGGGACGATGCATGCGGTAGCCCGTGGAAATGATCGCGTGTGAATATTCATCTCGAGTCTCAGAGAGAGTCTGTGGTCTGTGAGTGCATGCGCGCCACACATTTGAATATCGAGTTACTACTACTACGCGGGCAACGCGGCCCAGGTAAATTTATTCACCTCTAAGCGACTAACCCCTCTGTAGTTTTTCTTTCTTCTTCCAGCAGGCAGAGAGTCTGCCTTGTAATAATGATTCTTCTCTTACAGTTTCTTTCTTTCTCTTCTTCTTCAACAACACTCTTTGGAAGAAAGAAAAACAATGGCCGCTGGCTATTTCTCTCTCTCTCGTTACGACACGCAGAGGTCACATCCAATTCCCCCCTGAAGTCGAAATGAATGTAGTCTGTGCTCCTCCGGGGCTCCTTTGCTCCGTCTCTCTCTATACTCTCTTTTGTACCTCGTTAACATTTCCAGTGAATCAGACGAATTTTTTACTTTGGGGATTCTATTAGATTATTGTGTTGTAATGGCGTCGTCTTGGCATTCCGAATGTCGTCTATAAAAAGAAGAAGAAACGGGCGGTCGCCTTATTCAATTAATGCTGGTCTGGAGGAGTTGAGGTTTTTTTAATTTTCATTTCGTTGCGGCCGTTCATCTGGAGTTGATGTCATCGCCCGTCTGTTCTGTTGTGTGGGTGTTAACGTCAATATTTACTTCGCTCGTTCTCCTCCATCTCCTCCGTCTTTATATAGTAACTAACAAACACAAATAGGATATACAGAAGAGGAGGAGGAGGAGAAGAGCTCTCGGCTATCGTTTGCCAGAGTTTTTGGGTGCACGCGAACGGCGACTCCTCCCTCTGCGAGACGCGTTGTTTAAACAGACGCGCGCGCGAGCCACAGCCTTATAAAGTGCCAGAACGTTTTTAACTGCCCGTTTTACCCAAAAACACACACAACACAAGATTGCCGTCTTGTTTTCTTTCTGAGAAGAGATTTTTTTTTTCTTTTTTGTGAAAAAAAGATCGTAAAAGATGCGCTGCCTCCATTTTAACTACCTGGGCCATTCTTTTATTTTTTGTAGACGCGTCAGATTTTTCTCGGTTCCGCTAGGACTCTATTGTTGACGTTTTTCGTGATTTTCTTTTTATTTTTTTTAGTTACGTTTAGTTAGGGGACGCTACCGCTAGATGGCTCAACTTTTCTACCTGTCAAAAAAGATTTCCCTTTTTCAATGACCAAGGTGAAGTGGGCGGGGCATTGAGAACTAACCAGGCGCGACCAACTGATCGTTTGATTGCCCAGGGATTCTTGAAACGCGATACGGTTGTGCTGCCACCTAGTGGTGATTGGACATACTAGGTGACCTCTCCAACCAACCCGTAGTTTTTTTTGCATGCAAATCGTCGTTTCTGACCTCGATTTTCCTCATTAGAATAACAACAAAGTCTGTAAACGTGAAAAATGCCCTTCACCGACATGTTGAGGGTCATCAGCCAGCGCCATTTTTTCGTCTGTTTGACTACGATAGATGAAACAGCAGAGGGTGAACGGCGGTTCACCTGTAATTGGATCGGGGGTTGGTCGGAGAGAGACGGCGGCCGAGTACAAGATGGTGTGCCGGCTCGCGCTCGGACCTTCTGGTCTGCGTCGTTTTCTCTTCTTCTTATTAACCCTTGGAGGAGAAGAAGAAGAAAACTGGAAAGGGGAGGAATAAAATAAGACAAGTTGGATAAAAGGGACATCTGGCACACGCTCTTTCTTTTCTTTGTAAAGGCGACGACAACTATTGTATAGTCAGCAGCTCCGAATGTTCGCAAAAGATGGACGGCCTGAAAAAAAGAAAAGAAGAAAAGGTTTCGAGACGACCTGTTGAACTTGAAAGCTCCTTGAAAAAGAGTTTCAGCTGCCGTCGGTCATTTTCCCGTTCGACATCTGCCGATGGCGAGTCATCATCGCCAGGAAAATGTCATTAGCCGATTCTTTTGACTCAAAAGTCTCGAAACTTTCCCTTTAATTCGACGACAATCGTGGGGAGAAGAGAAGAAAAAAACAAAAGAACCTCTCGATGGCGTGCGGTACGCATCCGCACGAGTTTGGCTCTCTTTTTTCCCGCCGCAGAAAAGCGTCACGACGTTGTACTCTGCTGTAGCTAGTAGCCGCCAGATACAAAACCCCGGAAAATCATTGCCGTCGAAAACCCGTCGAATTCGAATCGGTTTTTACCTTATCCAAAACTTTTCCTTCTTCTTCTACCCCATCGTCGTCTTTTTATGAAGGCAAACCGTAAAAGGCCGTTGCTGCACACCGTCTGATTACTCTAGACTATTCAGCGACCAACTAAGGAAACGAGAAAAAGAGCTTGTGATTTTTATCGCCGTCTTGTCTATAAATCATCTCTCTAGCGAGAGATTTCAAATCGCGCGCGCGCCGAGGAAATGAAATATCTCGGCGGGCGGATCTCTACACAGCGTCTATTGTTTTCCGAGCGGTGGCTGCGGCGGCGGATGGAATTGCCATACGCGGGGGGTTGATGGCCATTGGATAAAAATTGTCTACCGTCGTCGAGAGAATTTTCCGAAGGGTCGTCGTCGACTATGAAGTTGTCTGGACAAAATTTGGGCAACAAAAATGCGTTGATTTAGCTGAGATTTTTGACGCTCCGTACCTTATCGACGTGTGGGAATCTCTCTCTGGTAGATTACAAGACAATTTATAGTGATGGAATCGAGTCTTTTTTCTTGGTGAAGTAGCATCTAATGATCGTCATCATCAGTTTGGAGAAGCGAGCCGAGGAGTTGCCGAACCGAGTCTTTGCGTGAGTCACGACGTTGCGCGCTCCCCTGCCGTTACCCTCGAAATATGGAAATGTAGATTTCCTTCTTCTTCTGTGTTCCAGACAGAGCCAAGAATAGTACAACATGAAGGAGAAAGATGAAAAGTCGTGGAATGGGGGAGAAGGAGAGAGAAGCAATCAGACCCACGGTAGAAAAACCTTCCAAGAAAGTTTTTGTGTTGCGATGGAGGGGGGAGAATAGAGAAAAAGATTTAAATAGGACGGCGGCGGGCGGCCCAGGTGTAGTAGTACAGTGTGTTGAGGAAAGGTGTATTACCCCGAGGCGATCAACTCACCTCTCTCTCTCTTTCTTGTCGGTTTTCCAGGGCCAATCAGAGCCCGTCATGCCCTGAGGCCTGGTTCCAAATCGCCCGCCCAATCTCTCTCTCTCTGAGCTCCGTCTCGGATTCTCTCCAGGTAGAAAGAACGTACGTTCCATCAGTTTCGAAACAGAGTTCTTTCCAGCCGACTCGGCACTAGCTAGTTCTATCAACATCATGCGTGTTTTATACAACCCGTGTTCTTTCCCGTGATTTTTGGACAATATCGACGCAGAAGCACAGAAAAGTTGAGATCGACAAAATGAGACTCGAAAGGAATATAGCACGACATCCGCTCTTCCAAGTCACCAAGGTTTGGGATTTTTTTTAAAACTAACTTTCCTTCCCCCTTGACACAACCCCCTTTTCATGGGGTTAGTCTGCAACATTTCCGGTCGTCTTCTTCTTACATAAAAAAAGGCCCGTGAATCCTGTGTAGGTTCAGAGACGATCCGAGTTCGTCATGAATAAATGCAAGAGCCGATTAACCCAAAACAAATCATCCGTGAAGAATCGTAGCTAGGAGGATTGTCAGATAGTCTGGCCCGTGGGCTCCTTAACCCTGTTATTAAGAGACAATGTCTAATAGCTCGGAAGAGAATCAAAAGCGCTAGAACCAGAACCGTCACGCGTTCCATCAACTCGATTCAATCCACACACAGAGAAAAAAACATATCAGTAGATTCTTCTTCTTCTTTCTTTTTCCCCACGGGAACAATGTATGGTGGTAAATGTCATTGGACGTTGATGGAAGAAGTTGCGGTTGCGATACCGGGAAGTAAACCTGCCTCTCTTCTTTCTCTTTTTCTTAATTTCGTGCTAGAGTTCACGAAAATATCTGCTGCTGTTTTTTCCGGGTCGTCTTTTAGTTGGAAATGGCCTGAATGAGTTGACTCGACGTGATACTTTCTCGTCATTCGTCAATTGTCAAGGAAGAAGAACTGAAGAAGACGACACTCGATGCAGAAGAAACGAGTTACGTTTCATATTTTCAATCTCGTCGTCACCTAACTGTGACCGGGTTAGCCACTGAAGGATTAGATGCGCCCATTTTAGCAGCTGAAACACGAAAAAAAGAGAAAAGAATCCGTTACGTCGTTGCCGCAGTCTGCGCATCTTTTTAATGACGTCTAAAATGTTTTGGTACTCGAGCGTCGGTTTTGAAAGCAACAACAAACGACGACGGCCATATAACTCTCCTTGGTCTGCGTTACGCTGCGTTTACCAGTTGGCGTTTTCCAGCCATTAAAAAATGTAAACTTTTTTTTCTAAAAAGAACGGCGTCGTTAAAATGGAGAAACAAAGCGCCGTCTCTGTGACGACGTTGCCGATGATGAATGGGACGTGAACCTGCGTCTTTCGATAAGAAATAGACAAGATGGTGTAGCCGTTTCTTTCTTAATCGGAGACTATACAAAAGAGCTAGGGGAATATCTTTTTTAGTTTTCTCCCCTCTCTCTAGTCTTCCATCATGACGCTATTTAGTTCCACATGACTCGTATCCCTTGTAACATTTCCCCCCTCTTCTACCTGTAGTTTCTTTCAGTTTCATCGGACACGGCATTATTTCTTCCGGCCGGATTCAGCCCCATACAGCCGTTATCCGTCTATGACGGATGAATAGTGATTAGAATGCAAGCGACGTAGTCATAGGGAGGAGCTGGGAAAAAGAAGAAGACAAACTTTTCATTTCTTTGACGTCCGTGAGTCGAATCGTTCCTTACGCCTTTATTTAAATGCACGTTAGCAATACGTCAAACAGACTCGGCTAGAGAGGATAAATCATGGCAATCATCTCTGCTTGGAGAAGGAAAAAAAGAGTTCAGGTGACTGAGTTACCACCGATGATTAAGGAACAATAAATAGAATGTTCTGCTCTTGCTCTACGTCGCAGAGCGTGAGAAATATCGGTGGGAATCGGAAGGTTCCCGCTTTTCTTTTCCCCATGAGACGACCTCCATGACCCCTTCACGCCCCCCTTTGCCTTAAAGCCTTACCCCCTCCGAGACCTTTGATTATTCCCGCCATCGATCCTCTCACGCTTTTTTCTTCCTTTTTCCTTTTACCCCACAAAGAGATAATTGGACATCTTTCTGCTTCGTCTCGTCTCCCTTCCAGGGGATATTCTTTTTCGTACTTTGACGACATTCCGACTTGTGTGTACACCTGGGCTACCAGGGGAGTGGCCGGAATGTCTTTTGGCCACTACTACAATGAACGTAGAATAGTAGTAGCCCCATAGAATTTACTAGAGAGAAAGAGGGGAGAAGATGGAATTCCTCGCCGAGTCGCCATCTTGTTGTTTGCTCGACTCGTTTCTAATGGCCACACATGACCGCAAGCCCGCAAGGAATGTTTTCAGACGACGCAATCGGATCTAAGAGATCACACCACCTCAGATGCAAAAGATGATCCGTGAGAAAAACATCTGGGAATGCGCCTCTTTTGTGTGACAATGGCTCTCTGCCCTCAGCGGGGCATTTTTTTCTAAAAGAATTCTAGTCGTTGTCAAGGAGACGTAGTAGAACGTACTACAACATTTTGTGGTAATATAGAATCGCCGTACGTCGTCGTAGTGATTTTTGGAGGCATTTCCGGCGTCTGGGCACGTGCGCTCCGACGGGATTTTCTAAACGGCTCGTTCGTGTTGTCGTGGACGAAGGGCTCGTGTTGTTGCGGTCACTCGAGCGGAACAACCACTGCGTCGTGAGCCCGTGAAGGAAAAAAAAAACAATGAAAAAGTCGAAATCACGGCAACAACACACGTCATTTGCGGTCGACGTTCAGCTGACCAAAACTTCCGAAACGGATTAAGAGCCGCGCGCGCAAAAAAACACTTTTTTTCTAAAAATATTTTTCTTTTAAATATTCGACAGGTCCTGTGGCATTTGGATATTTTCAGACGGAGTTTCCGCGACCTGACCGGTCACGCTTGCCTCGGCGAATCGTGCATCTTTTGCGCCCTCAAGGTAAATATTAAAAAAAAACGGAAAAAGAACGAAAGAACGAAAGAGGGTTTGGCTCCTGTCCCGCCGCCAAACACCATCGGAGAATGAAATGAACCGTCTTCTTCTTTTCTTTTTCTTGGCTCCATCATCATCTTTGAAAAGAGCCTGTAAGGTGTGTTTTTCTTCGGTTGGAGCCGCGGGACAACTCTTAATCATAACAATAGGCATTGAGCCGATTCCCTCAGCTCTTGTTTGGAATGTAGACGACCCGCTCGCTCTCAATTCGAGAAAAAAAGAGTTGAAAAATGCCTAGGGCTATAAGCGGCGGCGGAACATCTTCTCTTAAAAACGCATTAAAGAAGAGAGAGAGAGAGACGGAACGTACATTGGCCCCACAGATTCTCCATCATGGCGGAGCCTAGGAAAAAAGTCGAATAAAAATCGAAAAAGACATTTCAGAGTGGTCGTCTTCATTGACGCCCGGAGCAGGTCGTCCAAGACAGATGAAATCATCTCTCTCTTTGAAATAAAACCAACTCGGCGTCTGGGCCGATTTGCATCCGAGCCGTGCCTTACCCGATCGTGATTCACGACCCTCACGATTACACGATACGCCGGCCCGTCTCTCTATCTCTCTCTCCGCCTCGCTCGCATGTAATGGATCCCCTTTATCCATCGAGTCACGCTGTTAATCAACTCTTAATGCATGTTCCCCAACTCGATTCTGGCAGTTTCTGGTGGATGGGAACAATGGGCCAAACCGCAGTTGATGATGATGATGGGATTTTCACGGGACGGATCGATAAACCCAGTTCCAGCGCTCGGAACGATATTCTAATCCCCAACGTCTTTCTTTTCTTTCTTTCTTTTCTCAATTTATAGGAATTGTTTGCCCAATTGCAGTACAGCCATGAATCGGCTCTGCCGCCGGACGCGCTCCGACGGGCACTGGCCGAAACATTTCTCAACCAGCAACGATTCCAGCTCGGTTTCATGGACGACGCCGCCGAATGCTTTGTAAGTTCATCGTTTTCTTTTCTATTCCGTCTTGATGATTCACAGTCGTCTCATCATCCTCTTATCTGATAAAATAGGAAAACATTTTACTGCGAATCCATTTCCATTTGGCCAGCAACGAGGCCGAGGATCAGTGCGCGGCCGGCCACTGCATCCCTCATCAGCGGTTCGCCATGACATTGGTGGAACAGTCCGTCTGCGCCGCTTGCGGCGCCACATCCGAGCCTTTACCCTTCACCCAGGTGCGTCCGTCTCATTAACAGATCCGATCCGATCAAACGAGCCATCTCATTAGCTTGATTGGACAAGACTTATATCCTCCTTTTTATTTCCCCGGAAAAATAAACAGATGGTGCATTACGTCTCGGCGTCGGCTCTGACGTCGCAGGCACGACAACAGCCGCTTGGTCTAGAGTCTTCCACAACCGGACTCTTTGGCCGTCTGCTGAAACAGGCCGGAGGTATGGGCGACATCCGAGACTGCCCCAGCGCTTGCGGCGCTCAAATTCAAATTTGCCGGACGTTGACGAACCGTCCGCAAATCGTCTCGGTCGGCATCGTCTGGGACTCTGAGCGACCGCAACTGGACCACATCATGTCCGTCTTTGCTCTGGTCGGCACCAGTCTCCAGTTGAGGGACGTTTTCCAATCGGTGACGGACTCGCGATGGGCCGAGATGACGACCCACCGTCTTGTGGGCGTCGTCACTTACTACGGCAAACACTACTCCACCTTCTTCTTCCACACGAAACTCCAGCTGTGGATCTACTTTGACGACGCGTCCGTCAGCGAGGTGGGGCCCGATTGGCAGCACGTCGTCGACAAGTGCCGCAGGGGACATTTTCAGCCTCTTTTGCTCCTCTACGCCGATCCGGAAGGCACCGCCGTACCCACAGCCACGGCTCCATCCGCCATCACGCCCGTTGGAGCCAAACCCCGATGCGGTGGAGGCAACCAGCAGCAGCAGCAGCAGCAACAACAACACTACGGATCGCTTCCGAGGGCGTCTAGGAGCATCACGCCCAATCCGCCCATCCAGCAGCAGCAGCAATTGGCGGCTCTTGGCCGGAGGGCCATCACGCCCAACATGGAACTCATCCAACATTCGTTGAACAGACGCCCGGCTCCGTTACCTCAGCCGACCCAACAACAACAGCAACAGCAACAACAAGATTTCCGAGATTATCAAAACATATCCGACCTGGAGGGCATCTTCCATCAACCCGACGAAGTTTTCCACGAGCCCGTCTACATCCAAAGGCAAACGGTCGAATCCATTCTGCGCGCCCAGCAACAACAACAAGTCTCGTCCGACAGCGAACTGAAAATCGCTATGCCTCCGGGCTCCAATTTGCCGCGATCCAGAGATTCGGGCAATTGGAGCGGCGACCGAAACAGCGCCTCCTCATCATCCAGCACCTCCATGGACAACCCCTATTTTTACATGATGAACAGAAACAACAACAACAGGTACCATTTTCATTATCATTCATCATCATCATTTTATTTTATTTATCAAAAAATGGTTCATATTGCAGGCCGCAAAGTAGCAGCTCGACCAACAGTTCTCCATCCAAACCGGGAGATCAACAGCATCATCTGGGCGGCGGCAGCAACAATGGCGTCGCTTTTCATTTGGGCGATCCCGGCTACGACTCTTATTCCCTTTCGTCCAACGACAGTTACCCGCTCCAGCAAAGTCTCAAACACACCTTACAGGTAGATTATAAACGATTATTGCTGCTGCTGGATGAGTCACCATCAGTGAATTTACTGCTTGAGCGTCTCTTTTTTTTTTATCCCTAAAAATATAACGACGTCCTTTTTTTCATTTTATGATGATGCACCAGTTATCACAGATTCCAGAGGGCGGCCACAACAACAACAGATGGCAGACCAGAGTCCCTGGGCCGTACCCACCGGCTGATGCTGGCGGAGCCGACGAATGCGAGCGACTCTGCCTCGAGGCGGACCACCTGCTGGAACGATCTCGAGTCCAAGAGGAGCAAGGCGACCTCGAAGCCGCTTTCAATTTGTGCCAATCGGCGGCACAGCGGAGCCGGGCCGCCATGGACGCGCCCTACAACAATCCGCAGACGCTCGTCTTTGCCCGGATGAAGCACAACACGTGCGTCATGCGAGGCAGGAGCCTCCACAGACGTCTCTTACAAGCCAGACAGCTGGCCGGATTCTACGACCATCACGGATCCTCCGGTCAAGCCGGAACCTCCTCCGTTCACCACAACGGCGTCGCCGTCTTGCCCAGCATCGACGAGCCCAGACACAGTCGCCAAAACAGCCGCGATTCTCTCAAAAGCGCCCGTCCGCCCGTCGCACCCCAACCGTCTTCTTCTACGACGACGACGTCCATCACTCAACCGACGTCCAGTAGCGCCGTGACGAAGAATAATATCGAAATTTACGCGACTCTTCCCAAAAAGAAGGGGAAAAAAGCGGCGGAAATGTTGAGAGAGGCGGAAGCTGCGGCTTCGACGCGGACCAACGAGCCGGCCGAAGGAGGAAGACAAGGGCGGAGCGTCGTGGCCGGTTTCGCCGGAGCCATGATGGGACGCCGAGAGCGGGCCAAGAGCGAAGAGCGCAACAACAAGAGCAAACCGGTGGCCATACCGACGGTCCAGGCTCACGACGATATGGACGTCATGATGACGACGACGGGCGACGGATCGAGCGACAATTCGTCGAGACAATCGCCCGGCAAGAAACAGCACCGAATCCGGCGGAGGCTCCTCATGGGCGGCCTCATCAAGAGGAAGAACCGAAGTCTGCCCGACCTCAGAGCCGACGACGAAGACGGCCAACAACAACCGACGACGACGGAACCGGAAGAAGACGAATATGTCGCACCTCCTCCGCCGATGGAACACCAAACCATCAATTCCAATCCAATTAATTTGGAAAAGAGTAAACTGATGCGCAGGAGTTTCAACTCGCTCAGTCTCGGCCGGCCGACCCAACAGCCGGTACCCTCCGCCGCCGCACTTTGCAGCCTCAACAAAGTCCCACCTCCGCCACCGGTCCGCAAGACGTCTCACTTGACGCCTCCCAATCTCCTGCAATGCGACGTTTACGCCGAGAGCCAAATTACCGTCCGTGCCGACATCCATCACGAACGGACGCACAATGACGTCACCGACCCACTTCTGCCACCTTATCCGGTCGTTGAGCACGTCCGCCAAGCCAGCGACGATTTCCCTCCACCTCCGCCACCCCAGGAGCTGCAATTACTCGTCGGCCAAGACGAACTGCTGCCCGAACCGCCCAATGTCGAGGAGACGGAACAAGAGTCTGAGCCCAGTGGACTCTTGGCCGCTCTCCAAAGGAAGCGCAAAGAAATTCTCGGTGCTGGAACCGTTCCAGCCGCTCCGCTGGTCGTCGCTCCTCCTCCACTCCGCGCTTCCTCCTCCAACCAATCGTCCAATCAGTGGCTCAAAGAACTGCAAAGCACGTTGCAGAACAAGAAAATGGCTGTTCCGACACAGCCCAGTCTTCCTGCCTGTCCGGCCACTCGCCCTCTGGCGGAAGACAATACCAACACGTCCGTCCGGAAGCTGGCCTCTCGTTTCGATCAAGTGAAACTGACGGCTCCAGCCTCTTGCGACGTCGTCGATCACGCACCCAGCAGTCGCGTCCAGCAGCCACCCCAACCCATCGTCTGCCCGCCGGTCCAGCCAAAACCCATGGCCTCACTTCCATCAGTACCTGCCGCCCAACCGGCCGGCATTTTGGATAGGAAACGTCGATCCGGCGAAGGGCAGACGAAGAAGAAGAGCGTCACTTTCTGCGACCAAGTCATTTTGGTCTCGACGGCCGAGGACACGGAACAAGACGAGACGTACGTCCCCAATCCCATCCTCCAGCGAGTCCTCCGCTCCGCTTACCAGCAGGAGATGGTCAAAGACCACGGACGGCAGGAAACGGCCAATCCACCTCCTCTCGTTTCGCCCAATTTCTCCAACGGGACGGACGAAGTGGACCGACCCTCTTTAGCCATGAGAGCCCAACCGCCACCGTATCAAAAGTTGCCCGTCAACAGCCAAATTTACCAGCAGCAATTCGCCCAGCCGCCTCAGCCGCAATACCAACAACAACAACAGTATCCGCCTCAAAGCCGGAACGGTTACGGCGTTCCACCTTCGCCGATGATGGGCCAGCGGATCGGACCTCCTCCCAACGCTGCAGCTCCGCCATCTTACGCTCCTCCTCCGCAATATCCGCACCACGCTCGAGGACGATTCCAGCCCCAATCAGCGGCGCCTACGAACAATAACAACAACAATTCCACGATGAAGCAGAATTATCCGCCGCTGCCGCAACAAATGGACCAGAGCAGGCCTCCACAAATGGTCCAGCCCGGCTCTTGGATTCAGCAGCAACAGCCGGTCCAATCCGCCAACAGCGGCGGATATAATCCGTGCAGTTTGTGCGGGAAGAAACAAGTGCCGTCCAGTTACCAATATTGCTCCGATTGTCAGTTTTACATGCAACGTTTCCAGCCCAAAGTATGATTTCCCTGGCGGAACGTCTTTTTCATTAATTCCAAATTATTGCATAAACTCTTGTGTGAGATATTAATCCATCGTGTGAATCGTGGTTGATCTCTAAACACGCCCGTCTGCACGAGGTGTGTCTCTTTTTTTCATCCTCTCAATATATCATTTATTATTAAATTAGACAAGTGCTAAATGTATTACTGTGAACAAGACGACGATCTGATTTGTCATCATGGCGACGAAAAAAAGTATCTCACATGTTTGCTTGTACATAACGTGCCAAAAATATCTTTTATGTACATTTACGAATGCTTTAGACAACAAAATTCAATACAAGAATCGTATTTGTATACAACTTTTGCGTACTTTCATTACTGGTTTTCGCGCCTGCGCTCCTTTGTCACCAAACAGTTTCTTGTAACGACCGTTAGGTGTCGAGACCTGTCGTCACGTCATTGATGGACGCCAGATGGCTTAGAATGTTGTTGCCCTTGTCGTCGGTCGTGGAAATAAAAAGAAAAAGAGGAAGTCGGAAAAACCGCTAATAAGTCACACACCAACGAAAAAAGGGGAGGTGGTAGTTTTGTGATTGCTCATCCGAGTGTCGAAACTCGATTTAACTCTTAAGGAACACGTCGAGTTCACGAGATCCCGAGTCGTCGCGCGACAACCGTCATCCACACAACCAGCAACCCACCCACCCCCTCAAACACTTGGAAGCTCTTGTAATTTGACGCCAGCTCGAGTTCTCCCACCAGCTTTTTATTCAACATTTCCTTCAAACCCAAGACCGTTCTTACTGACTTGTACAACTTTCGACGTTTTGGAGCCCCTTTTGTCAGCATCTTCATCCTACCGGACAGTTGATGGTATGTGTGAAGACTTGAATCTTTTGTTGCCCACACACACAGTTCCCGTCAGTTGTTCTGTGGTGGTGTTTTCCCTTTCTTCTCCTAACAGCGAATCCTGTGGTCAGTCGATGAGTGTCTGCTGGAATGTGCAGCCACTCGATCAGTTGGAGATTCTTTCTCGCATCACTCTTCACAGTTGTTGTGTTTGTGGTGATCCCGTCATTCCAGGAAAACATTCCACTCAGACTTGAGCTTATCCCATCAGGATAAGACAAGTGGTTGTTGCGAGTTGTAAATGGATCCAGTGATCAAAAGCACAGACACTCGATTGGTGTCCACAGCCTTATCTAGTCATAAACATCCTTTTCGGCGCCACATCAGAGAGATATCGTAAATGAAAAGGAAAGCGTTTTTTTTATTATAATCGAGAGGAAGCAGGAATGCAGTAGTATGCCCGATATGACGTCACGCAGTCGTGGAATCCATTCCAATCGCTGCAAAAGAAACCGTGAGAGTGCATGCCTTTGCTCGTTTTTTTCATTTTTTATTTTTTTGATCCCGTTCCGATTTGTATTGACGATCTCGTTTCACTCGGGTCGAGTTCCATGAAAGTTCACTCTCAGTTACACACGTACGCTCTGTTGAACACGTTCTGTGCGTCGGTAAAAAGCGGTAAAAAGCTCTTAAGACTTTGAGAACGGGGCGCGTTAGAGCGCGTCCACTACGAAATCGCATCACTTGTTGTTGGTTGTAGTCTCTTTATTATTTCTTCTTCTTGTTTCATTGATTTACAGATTGCTTTCTCTGGACTTGTTGCTGCCGTCGCTGAGGGTTCCGGTTCGGCAATGGAGCGTGATTGAGTGCTTCCCTCTCCTGATTTGTCGGGTTCAATTAGGGACATAGAAAAAAGCCACAGAGACCAAAAGAGACAGAGGGAAAAATGATGGCCAAGATGAAATATTCGGAAATACCGCGCGATCTGTCCTCTGACAGCATCGCCGCCTACCGACTCGCCCAGGTTTAATCCATCAGTCATTTGACTTTATTTTAAATTTTATTATTAACAACGCAAAATTTGTATACAGGGCTCGCCCGATCGAGACAAATGGAAAAGGAATTCGAGCGAGGGTCGAGGCAGTCCCGAATCGGGCACGTCGTCCAGTGACTCTCCGCCCGTCCGCCTCTTCCATCAACAGTTGTCTTCGCGACGGTCGACGTCGGCTTTCCGCTCGCATTGCCTCGGTTCCCGGAAAGAGTCGCCAGAGCCGCCGGACGAAGTTGACGGCAACGGCGACGCGTTTGTCCGGGCCGGGGGTTCCAGTCACCACCCTCATCATCACGTCGGTGGTGGTGAAATGGATCAGCAGCACCGACGTTCCAGTCGGCGCGGAACCAGCCCCGCCCAGACGACTCCTTATATGTTACACCAGTAAGTTTTTTTTTCGAGTTGCTACGTAGACGCTCCGATTCGACATCCTTTTCCCCTGCAAAACAGGATGGACACGCCCATTCAATTTGTCTCGCTCTCTATTTCTCCTTGTCATTCTTCTTAAAAGAAAAACTTTTATCATTATTATCATTAGAATTTTTTAGATATTTTTTTTCCGTTGCGGTCTTTTGATTCTTTATGTCTTTTTTTCTCTTTTCTTCAACGTTCAGCTCACTGCCTCGTTCGGCGGGCTCCAAATCCAGCAGCTTGCCGGCCAGTGCCCGGTCCGGTCTGTCGGCCATGCTGTGCGTCGACGGCTCGGCGCTGGAACGCCACGCAGATTGTCCCGTACAGTCAATCGTCCATGTAAGACACGGATTTTTTTACTTTTTCCACTTTGTCCATTTTTTATTTTAAAAAATAAATCTCAATTTGTTTCCAGGTGAACGCCGAGAGCGTGGCGGCCCAGTTGACGCTGCTGGTCGTGCCCATCTTTCAGAACATCCAGCCGGAAGAATTGACGTCTTGCGGCTGGTGCAAGAGCAACAAACTGGAGCTGGCGCCCAACGTGGTGGCCATGACGCGCCATTTCAATCACGTGAGTTTCTGGGCCGTCCAGGAAATACTCAACGAGGCGAACGTGCGGCCGCGGGCCGAAGTCGTCTCGCATTTCATCCGCATCGCCAAGAAACTGCACGAACTCAACAACCTGCACACGCTGATGGCCGTCGTCAGCGCCTTGCGGAGCGCCCCCATTTACCGCCTGCAAAAGACGTGGGCCGCCGTCACCAAGAAGGATGTCCAGCTGCTGGAACGGCTGGCCGACCTCTTCTCCGACCACAACAACTCTGAGAAGCTGCGCCAGCACATGGACTCGCTCAAGCTGCCTTGCGTCCCTTACCTGGGCCTCTTCCTCTCCGACGTCAATTTCATCGACGTGGCCCATCCGCACCACGGCGGCCTCGAGTCGCAGAGGCGCCAGCTGCAGATGAACAACCTGCTCCGCATCCTGGCCAACTACCAACAGTCGGACTATTCGTTCCTGCCCGTCAAGAACCACGTCATGGAGTACCTGCGCTCGGCCAAGTACATTGAGGAGTTGCAGAAGCTCCTGGAAGACGACCAGTACAAGTTGTCGCTGAAACTGGAACCGACGACGCCGCCGAGCTCGACCGGATCCAAAGAATCGTTTTACGACGTCAAAACGGCCATGGGACAATTGAACGTGTCGCCGAGAAAGTCGGCGTCGGTTCGGAAAACGGCAGCAACTGCAGACCGGACGGTCGATGGCTCGTCTGGAGTCAAGTTCGTGCCCGGTCACACCAAATCCCGGAGTTTGGGTACAAAGTACGTTTGTTTATTTATACCTTTTTGATGCTCAATTTTCGTGTCCAAGTAGCCGCTATAAGTAGTACTACTACTAACTCGCCTCTAAACCAATTGGAAGGGATTTTTTCCCCTCTCTTTGTTGTGTGCGTATGTATAGGAAGCCCCAAAAGAACACGGCAGTGTCCAGGCAGCAATAACTAATCCTAATTCCATTCCAAGTTAGCCAATAACAAAGAGTTGACGAGAGATGTGTGTAGAGAGAGCATTTGGTATAATCAAGTGGTTGACTGATCTGATTGTTTATTGGGAACGACTTTTAAAAGATTGAGGAGCGCCAGCTTACCCCGAAGCGCCTATCGTCAGCCCTTTACGGCAGCGTCGGCCGATTCTTCGTGAGTTTTCTTGGGTTTGAGCTCGCAGCCAAAGCACGGAATGTTCCCCCTACTTCATTTTTTTTGTTTTCTTCATCATCAAAGCACTCGTCTTGTTTTGTTTTGTTTGTTTATTTCCCTCTTTTTGTGTGTGTTTTTGTCTTGTCGCACTTTGCCCGACTCGTTTTTTTTTTTGGTCTGGTGTTGCTGTGTTGGTCGTTTCGGCGTCGTCACTTACGGGTCACTAACTATCGTCTCTATTATTTGTTTGTTTTTTTCTCTCGATTTTTACTTTGGATGGGATTGGTCGGCTGACTAAAGCATCTTCCGGAATGGATCGAATCACGCGCCGTCCTATCTGAAAGAGAACGAAGCTGGCAGCGGCGTCTGGCGGCATTCCCTGGCCAACCACGGCTTTGATTCGACGCTTCGCAATCTGATCGACGACAGCGTCCAGGAGGAGTCGACCACTACGACGTCGACGGCCTCGTGCATCAGCGGAATGAACTCGTCTCCGCGCCAGTCGCTCCACGGCGACCTGGATCCCGCCGCCCCCCACAACGACAACCATTCCGCTCAAGGGTAATTTATCAATAGATTAGTAGATTATTACTAAAGTTAATCCTGCTGACGGGACGGACGACTCTCTCTGCAGGTCGGATCACTCTCTCAGCGGACTGGATTCGCCTTTGCCACCTCCGCCCATCCGCTGTTGCTGCATCCAGGGATGCGTTCGTAAGAAAGCCGTTTTAAAAGATGGACGCCGTCCGGCCGTCAGCGCGTGGCAGAGGTACTGGATCCAGCTTTCCGGCTCCAACCTCCTCTTCTACCAGCCAAAACACCTTCGAGGGTAATTTATTCCACCTTGATCCATCGATACAATTGACGCAACGAATCTTCGTTTTGTTTCACAAAAAGGTCGGACCGATCGGATTTCCGACGACGGCCTTTTAAAGCCGTTTCCATAACGGGCTGGTCGGTGGCCCGGCACCACAGTCCCCGCCATCCGGACTCTCTCTTACTGACCAACACCATCAAGGGCGACGCCTACAAACTTCGCATCGTCTGTCCGGACGCCATCGAAGATTGGCTCAATTTGTTGACGTTGGCCATCGAATCGCCGGCCGAGAATTCAGACGACGCCGAGAATCTCATGTCGTTTGAATGAGAGTCAGTGACATCGTCATCGCGGGACTGCGTTTCTCTTGATGGGAAAACACTCGATGCCAAATTGATTCTTTTTTCTTTCGTTTGTTTTTTTCCCTCCCCGATCCGCCGTGTCCCAGCACTCGCACTCGTTCGCCTTGGACGCTTGTCATCGTCGTGACACGCAGAAGATGATACTCAGTGCTCGATGAGATGTGTAATGCAAGTCATTGGGAGACGCGTACAGGATACGAAAAAATAAAAACAAAAGAAAATGAATTATCGACACATTTTGGACCTTTGCCGAGAAACTGGCAAGGCAATTCGGAAGAGGCTCCTCACTCTACTGACTCGCCCGTCGTCAGTTCCTTCTTTTCGTCGGAGAAAGTCACTGACCGTTCGCTCGTTCCATCTCTTTTTCCTTTTTCTTTCCCGTGTGATGCGTGTCATCGATAATTCCCACCTCGTGTATCAGATAATACCAATTTGTTTTTGTTTTTCTTCTTTCTTTTTTGGCTCACTCCAATCACACAGCTGCTTTCTTCTGATTCATCGTGTGTCTGTGTATAGTTTAAAAAAAATAGAGAAAGAAAGAAAGACAAATAATAATCCAGCCTTCTGCCCGGCACGCCTCTCCTCCTCTTCCTATATATACTCGTCGTCATCATCAAATATTTGAAAGCTCAATTGATTCTTTTCCTCTTTGTTTTGCCAATGATTTGCTGTTGATGGTTGGCCTATCATTTTCTCATTGTTGAAAACCAAAACCAAACGTCGCGCCAGACGTCAACGGAATCTCTCGTTATATTTCGACGCTCTCTCTCTCCTTCTTTCCTTCCCTGTGGTTTCTTCTGTTTTTCGCGTTTTGCGACATGGCCGGACGGACGCGGAAGCAGCAGCAGCAGCACGGATGCGCGGCGCGGTGTGTTGTTTGCCTTTCCTTGATTCAACACGTTCCCTATTTGATGATTGGCATTTGTTTACAGTGTTATCATTTCCCTCATCTTTTCATCGGAATCGGCTCTGTCGACACGCAGTCCCTGTCTCATATGTTCTTGCCCTTCTCATTCATTTAATTTCTCTTTTGCTCCTCCTCGTTCTAGTCTGTCTTGGATTACAAAAAAAAATGATTGACAGGATTATTCGCTCGTAAATCAGGAAAATGTTTGAAAAATCCGGAAATCCGAAGAAGCAACTCGAATGGTAGCATCATCCAATTCACATCCAAATCTTGTCGTTCTTGATCTTGAAATGAATACATGAAATCATTCTCGTTCCCGTACTGACAACTCTATAAAGAGTGTTTGTTTTGCTTTTTTGTTCAGGTGTGCTTCCTCCATTCATATAATCTCCAAGATAATTAAAAGTTAAGGAAATGAGACAGACTGAGGCTGAGCCCTTGTTTTTTTTTCCGTTTCATTTGCCTGCGGGCTTATTATACGTCTCTCTCCCTCTCTCTCTAAATCTAAATAGATGGCGTTGGCTGCGGACCGGCTGGGCCAATCTAATTGATCTGAAACGCAAAGCCCTTCTCTCGCATCAAAAAACAGAAACAACAAGTTAATTACAAGTTTGATGGGGGTTTCGGTGTCGATGTCTATTTAAAAAGAGAGTGAAAAAAAGAGACGGCGCGCCAGAGGGTCCGTCGTCTCGAAAACTCGGTTTCGAATGACTCTCACCGAACGGCGCTAGTAGACACTCCTCGGCCCTTGACGTCACAGGGCCGGTGTTGATGTAGGACAGGGTCCAGCCGGAATTCAGATGGGCGGATCCTTACGTCTTCCAGTCAAGTTTGCTTTTGGTTGTTGGCTGGATGGCTGCACTCCGTTGCTGTCGCTTCGGCCACCGTCTTCGCTTAACTCGACTAGTACCTTTTACACGCGCACGTGCTTCCCACGGGGGTCTGGTTAACCCTTTTCATTAACTCATTCTGGAACCGAAGTCGACGTCGATGAGAAATGTCATCAATGGTGCTCTATACAAAGGTTAGGAAGAGTTCATTTATACACTAAGTTCTTCACTTAGATAAGCTTTGTTAAGGTAAATGGGAACTGACAAATTTTGCTTGTAATTTCAAATAATGCTGTGCATTTTCCAAAATTTCTTTTTCGTGTTGTGACACAGAAAATGTGTTGATGACAGTTGTTGTAACCATATCATTTGAGAGTGTGATATAATATGGGTTTTGATATCTTATTTCCAGCTTTTTACACCTGAATTAAAACATTTACATAGTATTAGTACAGTCTCTGTTAATCCAGCAGTCGTAATCTGAGAATGTTTTGATTTGTGATGTTTTTCGTTTCTCATACTGCAGGGAGCAAAGATATGGCTTCCTGATCCAGTGGATGTCTGGGAAATCGGGAAATTTTAGAGGATCTCAAATCCAACTCACTGAATAGTGCTAGGCAACAGCGAGGTAAGTTTAGCATCAAATCCTGTGACAACAGTTGGTAACACTGGGTAACTCATTTCTGTTTATTGTTAACAAAAGGATAACCAACTAAGGAATTACCAACTAAAGAAATCTTCCACCACTTTGTAACCCAGAGTTATTATTGGATTCTTTTAATATAAAGAACCAGGTAAAATTTAAAAAAAAATCGTGCTGTATTTTTGAGCTAATCATTAAGTTATTGTTTTTAAAAGCAGTGAGGTGATATTTTTACTTGAAACTGCATCTGACTACATTCACAATGATAGTGTCATCCTGGGGTTTCCGTTGTTCACTTGTCGGTTACGAGTGGTTAGAAACAAACAACGCGATTCCTTTGTTCGAATAAACGGAACTGGCGTACCTCGGCGGGGTATGTGTTCAGCGACCCTCATGAAAAGAGACCTTTCATTACCATCATCCACAGGTCAGCGCTTTAAGTCTGAGAAACCCGATCCGCTTTTGGTCGTTAATAGTGGTTTGCAACTTCACAACATGTGGCAGATGCAGATGAGACCATTTTCGATTCGTTCCAGCACTTTCAGACTGCGTTGGAAAGAGACCAAGTTTTTCCAGCTTCCGTGTCAAAAACAAATGCAGGCCACCAAATCGGGACCCAACAGCAATTTCCTCGGGCACGGGCTCAACGGATCCTAAGTATTTGGAGATGCATCGACTTCCCGGCGGCCCCTTTGGCTCTGTGGCGATGGCGCCAGTTACAACACGTGTATGAAGGAAGAAGTTGGTTGTACGTGTCGTTATCGCCAACCAAACTTGCATTTTTGAAAAAGTGAACAATCTCACAATTCTACGAATATTTCTGCTGGAAAACTGCTCCAATTTTTTCGGAAGAAGGTCAACATGCAATGTAATACATGTAATTTTGATGTAAGGTATACCGTTCTAAACAATCAATTAACTGTTTATTTTGTACTTCCAGGCTGATCTTGCATACAAACGGTCTCATGCCTGCTCTTGCCTTCCAGCTGGAAATCAACCGATTGAGTACTTTTGAACTGGAGGTGTTGGACAGAACAGAACAGAAGATGCATCTCTATTTGGGCAAAGCTAAAGTGGATAAACATCAGAAAATTACCGACTACCTGTTCTTCATTATTATTAGATCCATCATTTGTCATTTTGATCTGATCACCAAAGAGGCGTCCTTCGACTACTTGCAAAATGAGGGTGCGTTTAAAAATGTAAAAATTCTGTACGCGTTTTGACATTCCTTTCCTCTATCAGGTGAGCGAATGTTACTGGAAGCCGGGGGAATCCAGGGACGAGTTGGAAGTAGCTTTCTATCACCTTTACAGCAGTCGTAGGGACTGTAACTATATCTTCCTCAACTTTGTTCCGACGGTAATCATGGACCCATCGAAGATTGAGGAAAGTGTTAGAGCCATGGTGATGCGTTATGGTCCTCACTTGTGGAAACACCGCGTCTTACTGGTTTGTTTTTAGAATGGATGGATCCCAGTTTACTATCGGCATTTAAATCTATTTTGGGGTTTTTAGTCTGAGCTTAAGATGATAATACTCATAATGGGAAGACCGTCCCGATCTGAGCTTTGTTACGGACCTTGACTCTGCTATCTACACGGTCTTCCGATGTCGACTCCGTACATGTGGCCAAGGATTAGCTGCAGCTCAAGCGGTTCCAAGCGCAATTCAGTGGCACCTCTTATGTAGCGCGTCTACTATCCGTAAGTGTTCCGGCAGACGTGCAAACCTATGTGGAATGAGTACATCGCTCGTCATTCGAAAGAAAACATTATTCTACCAGAGCTCTGGCCAAACGTTGCTCGTTACGGTCCGTACCGCCCAACGAATGGGAATGGCTATCAGAGGAGCCGGAAAGTGAGAAGAGTGACGGCTCAGGCCAGTTCTTAGAGAGGATGCACTTGAACGATCTTTACAAATTTTGTGGCCTGAAGTGAAGTGGCCACGACTGAACAAATGCCGACACGTAAGGCCTACTTGATTTGCATGCGTGAAGCGTGATGTCGCGTCAATTTATCCCTCAACTTCTGTAAAATATAGTACTGATGCTGTAATTTGTAATAGAAATTTTGTATTATATTTTCATCTTGTTTCGTACGAAACACTGGATTCTATCATTCTAATTTAACTAACTTTTCACAAATCACATTATAGAGTTTAGAACACGTTATCCTGACTCAGAATGCCGATTATGCCCTTCATCTTACTGTAGGACGTGTTTTTCTTACTTCCGGTCCACTTTTGGTTGTTTACTTTTACATGTGTTCATCATCTAACTAAGGATCAAATTGTACTTGACATTGTTGGAGTGGTCGGAGGTGGTCCTGCTATGTGCACTAGCTGCACATATGATGACACAAGCAGCTATGATAGCTCCATGGGGGTTCAGGTTGGCAAAGCTTGAAACATTGGAAGAAAAGATGTTAGTCAATCTGAATACAATATACAAATTTCTAAATACACCCACATAGTCTGTCACTGAAGCAATCAGTTCTTAGGGGATGTGATTGAACCTAGTCAGGCGCTTGGCTGTATTCACCTTTTTTTACTTTATAGCTGCAACGCCTGAGTGTAATGCAGGCTCCTGAAATAAAATAAGAAGAGAGAATGTTAGTTAAACTAAAGGCAATACACAAATCACACATAAAAATACATACAAATTTTACCCTGCTTTATGCTAGCTTGATGTAAGGCAAATCCCGGCTCAATTCAAAGTGAGATTTATGGTTAATACCATTTAAACTACCTGAGAGGCTGATTAGACATAAAGACAAAAATTCAAGTCTGCTCTAAAGGATTGCTCACAAATATTCTTAAAACTCCTTCATAGTTACTTAGTTTCTACTAAAACCCTTACCAAATTAATCTAAATTTAAGAAAATAAATTGAAATCGTTACCATTCGAATTCCGTACGTCATCATACAATTGACAGAGAGAGAAAGAACAACAACATGCGCTGTTGCACGATTTGTTCACCAACATGCCAGATTGCCAGTTGGTGAAAATTCATTCCACCTTTATTATAAAACTGTAAAAACATTAGACAGACTCTCGAATTATTCTCTGAACGATCAGAGCAGACAATCTCAAGAAGAGATCGTATTTCAACATTTCGTTCAGAGTCAAATTAAGTCGATCAGAGTAAAACCTTTATTTTAGACTGCTCTCCATAACTTAATGTAAACCGCAGCTTCAAAGCGAGTTTTAGAATTGATACCATTTAAGCTTCCTGAGACATCGTGTCAAGCGCGTTGCGTTGTTGGCGAGGCCCGGTCTGGCCTGTCACTTTCGATGGCGAAAGCGAAGAGAGAATGTTAGTACTTTGAATTACCGTTTAAAATTGGCGGAACGAAACTAATGTAACTGTTAATACAGTGCTCACTGGAGTGTGTTGCAGCCGCTTGAAACTTCGACAAAAAATTCAATTCAAAAATGAATTTTTTCTACAATATAATATCGTCTTTTTGCCTTGATTTAGTTTACATATCTTAAATGATTTTGAGGCCGGAATGGTTCCAGTGCCAACTTAATTAAATTTTGTAGAGCCCGTACGTTTCTGGCCGAAAAAATCAAGCAATCGTATGTGACCAACAATGAAACAATACAATAATGTAACAAAGTTCAGTGGATCAGGTGTTTTGATGCAGCAGCCATTCCATTTTCATTTAAAGCGAAAAGGAAAAGTTTTAGGGGCTGGGTTCGAAAAGTTTGTAGCTTAGGGGCGCAAAACATTTTTTTTTGCCACCGACGAATATTGCAACAGGTGGCGCTCTAAGAAGAGGCCCGAAATGAAGGGCCTCGATTACGGAACGGGCCTCGGGAAAGGAACAGGCCTTGATTATAAAGGTTTTTTTTCTCTTAAATAAATCGGCCCAACACTTCACCTTATACAGCGCCATCTATTGCACATTCCGTTTGTGGCCAAAAAAGTTTTGTGTCCCCTCAAACTACAAACTTTTCACAACCAACCTCCTCATTTAGTCACGATGTTTCAGTCGATCTTTCAGACTTCATTTTCGTGGGTAGTGTAAACATTCATTACCGCTTGTATATTTATTTTTGAAATGGCCTGTATCAGGTAGGCCTATTCTGAGGTGGTCGAGTCGAAGTGTGAACGGGTTTTCGACTTCGTCATGATCAGAGAAGACGATCATCTCTACTCATTATTTTTCGCAGTTGATGAGGTAATTAACAAGATTTATTTCTTGTAACGGAAACCGTCATTCGGGTTATCATGCCGTTTTTTCTCTTTTCTGAAAACTTGATGGAACCTCTGATTCGAAATGTAAACAAACTCCATTTATTCAAGCCATGGCTCAGCTCACACTTCGGTGTGTGATAAGTTTGTAACATCTTGTGGTTCAAGAACTTTAATAACATAGTTTCCTGTATAAATCTGTCAGTCGCTAAGAACTGTGAGGTTCTAACCTGAAACACTTCTCATCAATTGAGTTAATAAATACTATAACGATTTCATTAATTTTTCTTAGAGAAGTAAGACATCAACAAGTTATTACAAGTCCCACCAGTGGATAAAATTAGATTTGAAATATCTAGCTCAATAGACCTGAGTTGGTCGCAGCATCCAAACAGCCCAACAAAAGTTGAAATGTCTTACTCTTGGCACCAGTTTCAACTGGACACCATTGTCAACATGTAAACAACTTACTCCATTCTGTTTGATAATTAGTAAGTTGTCTTCCTACATGATTAACGTAATTAAGTCAATTGTTTTAGTAACTCGTTTTTCTTATAAAATTGGTGGCCTATTAAATGCATTCCAAATTATTAATTAATACTTACAAATTTATGAACAAGGGAGAGATACCTGCCTGCGTTAATCGGACTGCGGCCGTCCGACAATACGGTGCGCATTCATCCGGGATCTAACCGGATCTAACAAGCGTTCTAGCGTAAGTGATCTACAGGCCTTCAAGAATATCCGCACGTTTCTCATTAAATACCGGAAGCGGTGTGAAGTTTAACTTCAATTATTGACGCTTTGACATCTACAGTGTCCTTCACCCTCCTGGCACCTTTCCAAACTAAACATTCTACGAACGTGAGTTTGAACTCGTTAGTCATTCACCAATTGGTTGGGGAAGGAAGCTTGGGGCTAAACAATTGATTCTTTTTCGTTTTACAACAGAACTGCTGGGATTCCCGAAGAAAAAGAGGTGGTGGCTGCGCAACGTCAACCGAATATACATTTTTGATCATTTTGTGGTACCGGTTTTTTTTGTCTTGACGTTGGCTGCTGCCTTTGCTCTCTCCCCTTGTAGCTATGAGTAGGGCCCGCGCTGCTCGACTTCATGTGCCTATTTGCCTTGATTTGTCCGAGCAGTTGCACCGCCCTCAAGTTTCGCTGAAAGGCGCTGTTAGGCAACCTACCATAGGGATTCCCTTTATTGATGCGGGACGACGTTTGTGGGTGTAGGTTCCCGTGTGAAGACGCCGGCTCGTATCATCCGTAGATCGTAGACAACCTAAGGGTTGTATTGGGCAGCAGCCAACGTTACTTTTTGTTGTATGTGTATCAATGTATGTAATCTTTAAATGTGGAGGAATTGAGGGCGGAGGTGGGACAATAAAAACAATTTCTTCCGAATTTTCACTTTCATGATTTGTATTCATTCTATATACATCATCATCTTGAGATCTTGATCTGCAGCAATAGCACAAGACGTCTTGGTGAACAGTTTCATACGACATTCGAATTAAATTAGAGTCTAATAATTCAAATAGCACCATGCGCTTATTTTGCGCTTTTGTATTTGATTTAGCATTTCTTCGTCTTCTTTGCGTTATTTTTCTACCAGGTATGTCAGTATCACGATACTAAGTCTAAATTAGACATTTAATGCTTATATCCTAAGGCAGGGACATAACTACATTCCCAGTGATTCAGACGAAAACAAGATGTGTATGAAAAACATCAATTCAATGATAGACTCGACAAAATTTCTCTCAGAATGACAATAAACTAAACCATGTTAAGGGTTGTTTTTGGCTACTTGTTTTACAAAAATACACCCCTAGTCTTTCAAAGTTGTTTACATTTTGGGCAAGCAATTAGCATTCCACGGAAGAGACCAAGATTTTGAAGACCAGCTGGGTGTAGGTCTACAAGATGAGAAGCCAGTAAAAAGGATTTCGATATGAAGATACCTGAAAGCAAAGAAAAGGTTATGCATCCTATGGAAGAAAGAGAATAAGAGATCTCATGGGTAGAAAAACAAGCTAATGTAGAAAACTCTTTACACATTGAAGCTTGCAAATCGGTATAAACAGAATCTATAAGAGAAAACTAATATTTACGTATTTGTTTCACACAATGTAGAACACAACCAACTTTACTTCCTTTCTATGTGTTAACTTAACAAACAAAAAGACAAGGAGCTTTACAAGTTTCTCATCATTTTCTGAACCGCCATCCTTCCTGACCTGTCCCAAAAATTAAATGCATTCAACCCAACATTGCCTGCTATTGCTTGGATGAATAATGAACATTTTCGACGTTATTTGAGTATATCTGAAACCCATTTTAATAAACTTAAATACAAGAAAATTAATTAGAATAAAAATGAATGGGTGAGATAGTTACGAACATGCTGACAGTTAGAACAGCCTTTTTCAAATGACAGGAGATATGTTGCCAAATTTCCATACTACCGCGCCACCTGGCGGTGGTTTCTGAAACTATTTAAAAATCTCGAGAATGGCGCTAGATGGCGGAAAACGGAAAGCGGCATGTGATTTTACGGCAAAAACTGGACTAAGTCGAGTAGTTTCTAGGTGATTTCATTTTTTGAAGAAAATCGCACTTTTTTTCCATACTATAGACTTCTTATTTTCGCGGATTTCGTCAATTTTGGAATAATGACCAGAAATACATCATTTCGATCGGAAATTTGACGTAGATTTCGAAAATAGCTATGATATCGAGCCCAGATTGAGTCTTCAAGTCCATTTAGACTGTTTTCTCTAATAAATTGAATCGGCATTTACTCTGAGTAGTTTACTAGAAACTAGTACTTGACTTGTGGCTTCTTTGGAGAATTTCATTAAAAAAAGGGACTTGCAAAAATATCACACCAGGAATTTTTATTTTCCTTCAGGAGGTATATTGCGGAAAGTGGATACGTGATTCGCCTCTGGCGTGCCAGTGGCATCGATTTGGCGCCAAGCACGATTCTCTAGCCTCAGGCGTTCGCTACTTAGAGAACGGCACTAGATAGCGGAAAATGGAAAGTGGAAATGGACTCGTCGTAAAATTTCGCACCAGAAACATGGTCTTTTCCCATTTTTGCATATCGACCGCGGCGCCAGCTAGTGGCGAGTTCCGGAACTACTAGAAAATCTCGAGAACGACAATAGATGGCGAAAAACGGAGAGCGGGAATAGACACGGCGTGATATTTCGCACCGGAAACATGGGCGTAATAAGATTTTTAAGATTCGATCGCAGCGCCACCTGGCGGCGGTTTTCGGAACTATTTTCAAAAATCTCGAGAATGGCGCTAGATGGCGGAAAACGGCAAGCGGCATGTGATTCTACGTCAAAAACTGGACCAAGTCGAGTAATTTCCTGGGATTTTCATTTTTTGACGATTTTCGCCTTTTTTCCATACTATAGACTTCCTATTTTCGCGGATTTCGTCAATTTTTGGGTAACGACCAGAAACACATCATTCCGATAGGAATTTTGACGTAGATTTCGAAAATAGCAATGATACTGAGCACAGATCGAGTCTTCGAGTCCATTTGGACTGTTTTCTCTAAAAAAACGTTACCTGCATTTAGTCTGAGTAGTTTACTAGAAACTAGTACTTGACTTGTGGCTTCTTTGGAGAATTTCATTAAAAAAAGGGACTTGCAAAAATATCACACCAGGAATTTTTATTTTCCTTCAGGAGGTATATTGCGGAAAGTGGATACGTGATTCGCCTCTGGCGTGCCAGTGGCATCGATTTGGCGCCAAGCACGATTCTCTAGCCTCAGGCGTTCGCTACTTAGAGAACGGCACTAGATAGCGGAAAATGGAAAGTGGAAATGGACTCGTCGTGAAATTTCGCACCAGAAACATGGTCTTTTCCCATTTTTGCATATCGACCGCGGCGCCAGCTAGTGGCGAGTTCCGGAACTACTAGAAAATCTCGAGAACGACAATAGATGGCGAAAAACGGAGAGCGGGAATAGACACGGCGTGATATTTCGCACCGGAAACATGGGCGTAATAAGATTTTTAGATTCGATCGCAGCGCCACCTGGCGGCGGTTTCCGGAACTATTTTCAAAAATCTCGAGAATGGCGCTAGATGGCGGAAAACGGCAAGCGGCATGTGATTCTACGTCAAAAACTGGACCAAGTCGAGTAATTTCCTGGGATTTTCATTTTTTGACGATTTTCGCCCTTTTTTCCATACTATAGACTTCCTATTTTCGCGGATTTCGTCAATTTTTGGGTAACGACCAGAAACACATCATTCCGATAACGTAGATTTCAAAATAGCATGATCCGATCGAGGAGTCCATTTGGACTGAAAAAAACGTTACCTGCATTTAGTCTGAGTAGTTTACTAGAAACTAGTACTTGACTTGTGGCTTCTTTGGAGAATTTCATTAAAAAAAGGGACTTGCAAAAATATCACACCAGGAATTTTTATTTTCCTTCAGGAGGTATATTGCGGAAAGTGGATACGTGATTCGCCTCTGGCGTGCCAGTGGCATCGATTTGGCGCCAAGCACGATTCTCTAGCCTCAGGCGTTCGCTACTTAGAGAACGGCACTAGATAGCGGAAAATGGAAAGTGGAAATGGACTCGTCGTGAAATTTCGCACCAGAAACATGGTCTTTTCCCATTTTTGCATATCGACCGCGGCGCCAGCTAGTGGCGAGTTCCGGAACTACTAGAAAATCTCGAGAACGACAATAGATGGCGAAAAACGGAGAGCGGGAATAGACACGGCGTGATATTTCGCACCGGAAACATGGGCGTAATAAGATTTTTAAGATTCGATCGCAGCGCCACCTGGCGGCGGTTTCCGGAACTATTTTCAAAAATCTCGAAATGGCGCTAGATGGCGGAAAACGGCAAGCGGCATGTGATTCTACGTCAAAAACTGGACCAAGTCGAGTAATTTCCTGGGAATTTCATTTTTTGACGATTTTCGCCCTTTTTTCCATACTATAGACTTCCTATTTTCGCGGATTTCGTCAATTTTTGGGTAACGACCAGAAACATCATCATTCCGAAAATAGCAATGATAGAGATCGAGTTTGATTTGGACGTTTTCTCTAAAAAAACGTTACCTGCATTTAGTCTGAGTAGTTTACTAGAAACTAGTACTTGACTTGTGGCTTCTTTGGAGAATTTCATTAAAAAAAGGGACTTGCAAAAATATCACACCAGGAATTTTTATTTTCCTTCAGGAGGTATATTGCGGAACGTGGATACGTGATTCGCCTCTGGCGTGCCAGTGGCATCGATTTGGCGCCAAGCACGATTCTCTAGCTTCAGGCGTTCGCTACTTAGAGAACGGCACTAGATAGCGGAAAATGGAAAGTGGAAATGGACTCGTCGTGAAATTTCGCACCAGAAACATGGTCTTTTCCCATTTTTGCATATCGACCGCGGCGCCACTTAGTGGCGAGTTCCGGAACTACTAGAAAATCTCGAGAACGACAATAGATGGCGAAAAACGGAGAGCGGGAATAGACACGGCGTGATATTTCGCACCGGAAACATGGGCGTAATAAGATTTTTAAGATTCGATCGCAGCGCCACCTGGCGGCGGTTTCCGGAACTATTTTCAAAAATCTCGAAATGGCACTAGATGGCGGAAAACGGCAAGCGGCATGTGATTCTACGTCAAAAACTGGACCAAGTCGAGTAATTTCCTGGGATTTTCATTTTTTGACGATTTTCGCCCTTTTTTCCATACTATAGACTTCCTATTTTCGCGGATTTCGTCAATTTTTGGCTAACGACCAGAAACACATCATTCCGATAGGAATTTTGACGTAGATTTCGAAAATAGCAATGATACTGAGCACAGATCGAGTAGTTTACTAAAAAAACGAATTTACTAGTACTTGACTTGTGGCTTCTTTGGAGAATTTCATTAAAAAAAGGGACTTGCAAAAATATCACACCAGGAATTTTTATTTTCCTTCAGGAGGTATATTGCGGAACGTGGATACGTGATTCGCCTCTGGCGTGCCAGTGGCATCGATTTGGCGCCAAGCACGATTCTCTAGCTTCAGGCGTTCGCTACTTAGAGAACGGCACTAAATAGCGGAAAATGGAAAGTGGAAATGGACTCGTCGTGAAATTTCGCACCAGAAACATGGTCTTTTCCCATTTTTGCATATCGACCGCGGCGCCACTTAGTGGCGAGTTCCGGAACTACTAGAAAATCTCGAGAACGACAATAGATGGCGAAAAACGGAGAGCGGGAATAGACACGGCGTGAGATTTCGCACCGGAAACATGGGCGTAATAAGATTTTTGAGATTCGATCGCAGCGCCACCTGGCGGCGGTTTCCGGAACTATTTTCAAAAATCTCGTAAATGGCACTAGATGGCGGAAAACGGCAAAGGGCATGTGATTCTACGTCAAAAACTGGACCAAGTCGAGTAATTTCCTGGGAATTTCATTTTTTGACGAGTTCCGCCCTTTTTTCCATACTATAGACTTCCTATTTTCGCGGATTTCGTCAATTTTTGGCTAACGACCAGAAACACATCATTCCGATAGGAATTTTGACGTAGTCTGAGTAGTTTACTAGAAACTAGTACTTGACTTGTGGCTTCTTTGGAGAATTTCATTAAAAAAAGGGACTTGCAAAAATATCACACCAGGAATTTTTATTTTCCTTCAGGAGGTATATTGCGGAACGTGGATACGTGATTCGCCTCTGGCGTGCCAGTGGCATCGATTTGGCGCCAAGCACGATTCTCTAGCTTCAGGCGTTCGCTACTTAGAGAACGGCACTAAATAGCGGAAAATGGAAAGTGGAAATGGACTCGTCGTGAAATTTCGCACCAGAAACATGGTCTTTTCCCATTTTTGCATATCGACCGCGGCGCCACTTAGTGGCGAGTTCCGGAACTACTAGAAAATCTCGAGAACGACAATAGATGGCGAAAAACGGAGAGCGGGAATAGACACGGCGTGAGATTTCGCACCGGAAACATGGGCGTAATAAGATTTTTCAGATTCGATCGCAGCGCCACCTGGCGGCGGTTTCCGGAACTATTTTCAAAAATCTCGTAAATGGCACTAGATGGCGGAAAACGGCAAGCGGCATGTGATTCTACGTCAAAAACTGGACCAAGTCGAGTAATTTCCTGGGAATTTCATTTTTTGACGAGTTCCGCCCTTTTTTCCATACTATAGACTTCCTATTTTCGCGGATTTCGTCAATTTTTGGCTAACGACAAGAAACACATCATTCCGATAGGAATTTTGACGTAGTCTGAGTAGTTTACTAGAAACTAGTACTTGACTTGTGGCTTCTTTGGAGAATTTCATTAAAAAAAGGGACTTGCAAAAATATCACACCAGGAATTTTTATTTTCCTTCAGGAGGTATATTGCGGAACGTGGATACGTGATTCGCCTCTGGCGTGCCAGTGGCATCGATTTGGCGCCAAGCACGATTCTCTAGCTTCAGGCGTTCGCTACTTAGAGAACGGCACTAAATAGCGGAAAATGGAAAGTGGAAATGGACTCGTCGTGAAATTTCGCACCAGAAACATGGTCTTTTCCCATTTTTGCATATCGACCGCGGCGCCACTTAGTGGCGAGTTCCGGAACTACTAGAAAATCTCGAGAACGACAATAGATGGCGAAAAACGGAGAGCGGGAATAGACACGGCGTGAGATTTCGCACCGGAAACATGGGCGTAATAAGATTTTTCAGATTCGATCGCAGCGCCACCTGGCGGCGGTTTCCGGAACTATTTTCAAAAATCTCGTAAATGGCACTAGATGGCGGAAAACGGCAAAGGGCATGTGATTCTACGTCAAAAACTGGACCAAGTCGAGTAATTTCCTGGGAATTTCATTTTTTGACGAGTTCCGCCCTTTTTTCCATACTATAGACTTCCTATTTTCGCGGATTTCGTCAATTTTTGGCTAACGACCAGAAACACATCATTCCGATAGGAATTTTGACGTAGTCTGAGTAGTTTACTAGAAACTAGTACTTGACTTGTGGCTTCTTTGGAGAATTTCATTAAAAAAAGGGACTTGCAAAAATATCACACCAGGAATTTTTATTTTCCTTCAGGAGGTATATTGCGGAACGTGGATACGTGATTCGCCTCTGGCGTGCCAGTGGCATCGATTTGGCGCCAAGCACGATTCTCTAGCTTCAGGCGTTCGCTACTTAGAGAACGGCACTAAATAGCGGAAAATGGAAAGTGGAAATGGACTCGTCGTGAAATTTCGCACCAGAAACATGGTCTTTTCCCATTTTTGCATATCGACCGCGGCGCCACTTAGTGGCGAGTTCCGGAACTACTAGAAAATCTCGAGAACGACAATAGATGGCGAAAAACGGAGAGCGGGAATAGACACGGCGTGAGATTTCGCACCGGAAACATGGGCGTAATAAGATTTTTGAGATTCGATCGCAGCGCCACCTGGCGGCGGTTTCCGGAACTATTTTCAAAAATCTCGTAAATGGCACTAGATGGCGGAAAACGGCAAAGGGCATGTGATTCTACGTCAAAAACTGGACCAAGTCGAGTAATTTCCTGGGAATTTCATTTTTTGACGAGTTCCGCCCTTTTTTCCATACTATAGACTTCCTATTTTCGCGGATTTCGTCAATTTTTGGCTAACGACCAGAAACACATCATTCCGATAGGAATTTTGACGTAGTCTGAGTAGTTTACTAGAAACTAGTACTTGACTTGTGGCTTCTTTGGAGAATTTCATTAAAAAAAGGGACTTGCAAAAATATCACACCAGGAATTTTTATTTTCCTTCAGGAGGTATATTGCGGAACGTGGATACGTGATTCGCCTCTGGCGTGCCAGTGGCATCGATTTGGCGCCAAGCACGATTCTCTAGCTTCAGGCGTTCGCTACTTAGAGAACGGCACTAAATAGCGGAAAATGGAAAGTGGAAATGGACTCGTCGTGAAATTTCGCACCAGAAACATGGTCTTTTCCCATTTTTGCATATCGACCGCGGCGCCACTTAGTGGCGAGTTCCGGAACTACTAGAAAATCTCGAGAACGACAATAGATGGCGAAAAACGGAGAGCGGGAATAGACACGGCGTGAGATTTCGCACCGGAAACATGGGCGTAATAAGATTTTTCAGATTCGATCGCAGCGCCACCTGGCGGCGGTTTCCGGAACTATTTTCAAAAATCTCGTAAATGGCACTAGATGGCGGAAAACGGCAAGCGGCATGTGATTCTACGTCAAAAACTGGACCAAGTCGAGTAATTTCCTGGGAATTTCATTTTTTGACGAGTTCCGCCCTTTTTTCCATACTATAGACTTCCTATTTTCGCGGATTTCGTCAATTTTTGGCTAACGACCAGAAACACATCATTCCGATAGGAATTTTGACGTAGTCTGAGTAGTTTACTAGAAACTAGTACTTGACTTGTGGCTTCTTTGGAGAATTTCATTAAAAAAAGGGACTTGCAAAAATATCACACCAGGAATTTTTATTTTCCTTCAGGAGGTATATTGCGGAACGTGGATACGTGATTCGCCTCTGGCGTGCCAGTGGCATCGATTTGGCGCCAAGCACGATTCTCTAGCTTCAGGCGTTCGCTACTTAGAGAACGGCACTAAATAGCGGAAAATGGAAAGTGGAAATGGACTCGTCGTGAAATTTCGCACCAGAAACATGGTCTTTTCCCATTTTTGCATATCGACCGCGGCGCCACTTAGTGGCGAGTTCCGGAACTACTAGAAAATCTCGAGAACGACAATAGATGGCGAAAAACGGAGAGCGGGAATAGACACGGCGTGAGATTTCGCACCGGAAACATGGGCGTAATAAGATTTTTGAGATTCGATCGCAGCGCCACCTGGCGGCGGTTTCCGGAACTATTTTCAAAAATCTCGTAAATGGCACTAGATGGCGGAAAACGGCAAAGGGCATGTGATTCTACGTCAAAAACTGGACCAAGTCGAGTAATTTCCTGGGAATTTCATTTTTTGACGAGTTCCGCCCTTTTTTCCATACTATAGACTTCCTATTTTCGCGGATTTCGTCAATTTTTGGCTAACGACCAGAAACACATCATTCCGATAGGAATTTTGACGTAGTCTGAGTAGTTTACTAGAAACTAGTACTTGACTTGTGGCTTCTTTGGAGAATTTCATTAAAAAAAGGGACTTGCAAAAATATCACACCAGGAATTTTTATTTTCCTTCAGGAGGTATATTGCGGAACGTGGATACGTGATTCGCCTCTGGCGTGCCAGTGGCATCGATTTGGCGCCAAGCACGATTCTCTAGCTTCAGGCGTTCGCTACTTAGAGAACGGCACTAAATAGCGGAAAATGGAAAGTGGAAATGGACTCGTCGTGAAATTTCGCACCAGAAACATGGTCTTTTCCCATTTTTGCATATCGACCGCGGCGCCACTTAGTGGCGAGTTCCGGAACTACTAGAAAATCTCGAGAACGACAATAGATGGCGAAAAACGGAGAGCGGGAATAGACACGGCGTGAGATTTCGCACCGGAAACATGGGCGTAATAAGATTTTTGAGATTCGATCGCAGCGCCACCTGGCGGCGGTTTCCGGAACTATTTTCAAAAATCTCGTAAATGGCACTAGATGGCGGAAAACGGCAAAGGGCATGTGATTCTACGTCAAAAACTGGACCAAGTCGAGTAATTTCCTGGGAATTTCATTTTTTGACGAGTTCCGCCCTTTTTTCCATACTATAGACTTCCTATTTTCGCGGATTTCGTCAATTTTTGGCTAACGACCAGAAACACATCATTCCGATAGGAATTTTGACGTAGTCTGAGTAGTTTACTAGAAACTAGTACTTGACTTGTGGCTTCTTTGGAGAATTTCATTAAAAAAAGGGACTTGCAAAAATATCACACCAGGAATTTTTATTTTCCTTCAGGAGGTATATTGCGGAACGTGGATACGTGATTCGCCTCTGGCGTGCCAGTGGCATCGATTTGGCGCCAAGCACGATTCTCTAGCTTCAGGCGTTCGCTACTTAGAGAACGGCACTAAATAGCGGAAAATGGAAAGTGGAAATGGACTCGTCGTGAAATTTCGCACCAGAAACATGGTCTTTTCCCATTTTTGCATATCGACCGCGGCGCCACTTAGTGGCGAGTTCCGGAACTACTAGAAAATCTCGAGAACGACAATAGATGGCGAAAAACGGAGAGCGGGAATAGACACGGCGTGAGATTTCGCACCGGAAACATGGGCGTAATAAGATTTTTGAGATTCGATCGCAGCGCCACCTGGCGGCGGTTTCCGGAACTATTTTCAAAAATCTCGTAAATGGCACTAGATGGCGGAAAACGGCAAAGGGCATGTGATTCTACGTCAAAAACTGGACCAAGTCGAGTAATTTCCTGGGAATTTCATTTTTTGACGAGTTCCGCCCTTTTTTCCATACTATAGACTTCCTATTTTCGCGGATTTCGTCAATTTTTGGCTAACGACCAGAAACACATCATTCCGATAGGAATTTTGACGTAGTCTGAGTAGTTTACTAGAAACTAGTACTTGACTTGTGGCTTCTTTGGAGAATTTCATTAAAAAAAGGGACTTGCAAAAATATCACACCAGGAATTTTTATTTTCCTTCAGGAGGTATATTGCGGAACGTGGATACGTGATTCGCCTCTGGCGTGCCAGTGGCATCGATTTGGCGCCAAGCACGATTCTCTAGCTTCAGGCGTTCGCTACTTAGAGAACGGCACTAAATAGCGGAAAATGGAAAGTGGAAATGGACTCGTCGTGAAATTTCGCACCAGAAACATGGTCTTTTCCCATTTTTGCATATCGACCGCGGCGCCACTTAGTGGCGAGTTCCGGAACTACTAGAAAATCTCGAGAACGACAATAGATGGCGAAAAACGGAGAGCGGGAATAGACACGGCGTGAGATTTCGCACCGGAAACATGGGCGTAATAAGATTTTTCAGATTCGATCGCAGCGCCACCTGGCGGCGGTTTCCGGAACTATTTTCAAAAATCTCGTAAATGGCACTAGATGGCGGAAAACGGCAAAGGGCATGTGATTCTACGTCAAAAACTGGACCAAGTCGAGTAATTTCCTGGGAATTTCATTTTTTGACGAGTTCCGCCCTTTTTTCCATACTATAGACTTCCTATTTTCGCGGATTTCGTCAATTTTTGGCTAACGACCAGAAACACATCATTCCGATAGGAATTTTGACGTAGTCTGAGTAGTTTACTAGAAACTAGTACTTGACTTGTGGCTTCTTTGGAGAATTTCATTAAAAAAAGGGACTTGCAAAAATATCACACCAGGAATTTTTATTTTCCTTCAGGAGGTATATTGCGGAACGTGGATACGTGATTCGCCTCTGGCGTGCCAGTGGCATCGATTTGGCGCCAAGCACGATTCTCTAGCTTCAGGCGTTCGCTACTTAGAGAACGGCACTAAATAGCGGAAAATGGAAAGTGGAAATGGACTCGTCGTGAAATTTCGCACCAGAAACATGGTCTTTTCCCATTTTTGCATATCGACCGCGGCGCCACTTAGTGGCGAGTTCCGGAACTACTAGAAAATCTCGAGAACGACAATAGATGGCGAAAAACGGAGAGCGGGAATAGACACGGCGTGAGATTTCGCACCGGAAACATGGGCGTAATAAGATTTTTGAGATTCGATCGCAGCGCCACCTGGCGGCGGTTTCCGGAACTATTTTCAAAAATCTCGTAAATGGCACTAGATGGCGGAAAACGGCAAAGGGCATGTGATTCTACGTCAAAAACTGGACCAAGTCGAGTAATTTCCTGGGAATTTCATTTTTTGACGAGTTCCGCCCTTTTTTCCATACTATAGACTTCCTATTTTCGCGGATTTCGTCAATTTTTGGCTAACGACCAGAAACACATCATTCCGATAGGAATTTTGACGTAGTCTGAGTAGTTTACTAGAAACTAGTACTTGACTTGTGGCTTCTTTGGAGAATTTCATTAAAAAAAGGGACTTGCAAAAATATCACACCAGGAATTTTTATTTTCCTTCAGGAGGTATATTGCGGAACGTGGATACGTGATTCGCCTCTGGCGTGCCAGTGGCATCGATTTGGCGCCAAGCACGATTCTCTAGCTTCAGGCGTTCGCTACTTAGAGAACGGCACTAAATAGCGGAAAATGGAAAGTGGAAATGGACTCGTCGTGAAATTTCGCACCAGAAACATGGTCTTTTCCCATTTTTGCATATCGACCGCGGCGCCACTTAGTGGCGAGTTCCGGAACTACTAGAAAATCTCGAGAACGACAATAGATGGCGAAAAACGGAGAGCGGGAATAGACACGGCGTGAGATTTCGCACCGGAAACATGGGCGTAATAAGATTTTTGAGATTCGATCGCAGCGCCACCTGGCGGCGGTTTCCGGAACTATTTTCAAAAATCTCGTAAATGGCACTAGATGGCGGAAAACGGCAAAGGGCATGTGATTCTACGTCAAAAACTGGACCAAGTCGAGTAATTTCCTGGGAATTTCATTTTTTGACGAGTTCCGCCCTTTTTTCCATACTATAGACTTCCTATTTTCGCGGATTTCGTCAATTTTTGGCTAACGACCAGAAACACATCATTCCGATAGGAATTTTGACGTAGTCTGAGTAGTTTACTAGAAACTAGTACTTGACTTGTGGCTTCTTTGGAGAATTTCATTAAAAAAAGGGACTTGCAAAAATATCACACCAGGAATTTTTATTTTCCTTCAGGAGGTATATTGCGGAACGTGGATACGTGATTCGCCTCTGGCGTGCCAGTGGCATCGATTTGGCGCCAAGCACGATTCTCTAGCTTCAGGCGTTCGCTACTTAGAGAACGGCACTAAATAGCGGAAAATGGAAAGTGGAAATGGACTCGTCGTGAAATTTCGCACCAGAAACATGGTCTTTTCCCATTTTTGCATATCGACCGCGGCGCCACTTAGTGGCGAGTTCCGGAACTACTAGAAAATCTCGAGAACGACAATAGATGGCGAAAAACGGAGAGCGGGAATAGACACGGCGTGAGATTTCGCACCGGAAACATGGGCGTAATAAGATTTTTGAGATTCGATCGCAGCGCCACCTGGCGGCGGTTTCCGGAACTATTTTCAAAAATCTCGTAAATGGCACTAGATGGCGGAAAACGGCAAAGGGCATGTGATTCTACGTCAAAAACTGGACCAAGTCGAGTAATTTCCTGGGAATTTCATTTTTTGACGAGTTCCGCCCTTTTTTCCATACTATAGACTTCCTATTTTCGCGGATTTCGTCAATTTTTGGCTAACGACCAGAAACACATCATTCCGATAGGAATTTTGACGTAGTCTGAGTAGTTTACTAGAAACTAGTACTTGACTTGTGGCTTCTTTGGAGAATTTCATTAAAAAAAGGGACTTGCAAAAATATCACACCAGGAATTTTTATTTTCCTTCAGGAGGTATATTGCGGAACGTGGATACGTGATTCGCCTCTGGCGTGCCAGTGGCATCGATTTGGCGCCAAGCACGATTCTCTAGCTTCAGGCGTTCGCTACTTAGAGAACGGCACTAAATAGCGGAAAATGGAAAGTGGAAATGGACTCGTCGTGAAATTTCGCACCAGAAACATGGTCTTTTCCCATTTTTGCATATCGACCGCGGCGCCACTTAGTGGCGAGTTCCGGAACTACTAGAAAATCTCGAGAACGACAATAGATGGCGAAAAACGGAGAGCGGGAATAGACACGGCGTGAGATTTCGCACCGGAAACATGGGCGTAATAAGATTTTTGAGATTCGATCGCAGCGCCACCTGGCGGCGGTTTCCGGAACTATTTTCAAAAATCTCGTAAATGGCACTAGATGGCGGAAAACGGCAAAGGGCATGTGATTCTACGTCAAAAACTGGACCAAGTCGAGTAATTTCCTGGGAATTTCATTTTTTGACGAGTTCCGCCCTTTTTTCCATACTATAGACTTCCTATTTTCGCGGATTTCGTCAATTTTTGGCTAACGACCAGAAACACATCATTCCGATAGGAATTTTGACGTAGTCTGAGTAGTTTACTAGAAACTAGTACTTGACTTGTGGCTTCTTTGGAGAATTTCATTAAAAAAAGGGACTTGCAAAAATATCACACCAGGAATTTTTATTTTCCTTCAGGAGGTATATTGCGGAACGTGGATACGTGATTCGCCTCTGGCGTGCCAGTGGCATCGATTTGGCGCCAAGCACGATTCTCTAGCTTCAGGCGTTCGCTACTTAGAGAACGGCACTAAATAGCGGAAAATGGAAAGTGGAAATGGACTCGTCGTGAAATTTCGCACCAGAAACATGGTCTTTTCCCATTTTTGCATATCGACCGCGGCGCCACTTAGTGGCGAGTTCCGGAACTACTAGAAAATCTCGAGAACGACAATAGATGGCGAAAAACGGAGAGCGGGAATAGACACGGCGTGAGATTTCGCACCGGAAACATGGGCGTAATAAGATTTTTGAGATTCGATCGCAGCGCCACCTGGCGGCGGTTTCCGGAACTATTTTCAAAAATCTCGTAAATGGCACTAGATGGCGGAAAACGGCAAAGGGCATGTGATTCTACGTCAAAAACTGGACCAAGTCGAGTAATTTCCTGGGAATTTCATTTTTTGACGAGTTCCGCCCTTTTTTCCATACTATAGACTTCCTATTTTCGCGGATTTCGTCAATTTTTGGCTAACGACCAGAAACACATCATTCCGATAGGAATTTTGACGTAGTCTGAGTAGTTTACTAGAAACTAGTACTTGACTTGTGGCTTCTTTGGAGAATTTCATTAAAAAAAGGGACTTGCAAAAATATCACACCAGGAATTTTTATTTTCCTTCAGGAGGTATATTGCGGAACGTGGATACGTGATTCGCCTCTGGCGTGCCAGTGGCATCGATTTGGCGCCAAGCACGATTCTCTAGCTTCAGGCGTTCGCTACTTAGAGAACGGCACTAAATAGCGGAAAATGGAAAGTGGAAATGGACTCGTCGTGAAATTTCGCACCAGAAACATGGTCTTTTCCCATTTTTGCATATCGACCGCGGCGCCACTTAGTGGCGAGTTCCGGAACTACTAGAAAATCTCGAGAACGACAATAGATGGCGAAAAACGGAGAGCGGGAATAGACACGGCGTGAGATTTCGCACCGGAAACATGGGCGTAATAAGATTTTTCAGATTCGATCGCAGCGCCACCTGGCGGCGGTTTCCGGAACTATTTTCAAAAATCTCGTAAATGGCACTAGATGGCGGAAAACGGCAAGCGGCATGTGATTCTACGTCAAAAACTGGACCAAGTCGAGTAATTTCCTGGGAATTTCATTTTTTGACGAGTTCCGCCCTTTTTTCCATACTATAGACTTCCTATTTTCGCGGATTTCGTCAATTTTTGGCTAACGACCAGAAACACATCATTCCGATAGGAATTTTGACGTAGTCTGAGTAGTTTACTAGAAACTAGTACTTGACTTGTGGCTTCTTTGGAGAATTTCATTAAAAAAAGGGACTTGCAAAAATATCACACCAGGAATTTTTATTTTCCTTCAGGAGGTATATTGCGGAACGTGGATACGTGATTCGCCTCTGGCGTGCCAGTGGCATCGATTTGGCGCCAAGCACGATTCTCTAGCTTCAGGCGTTCGCTACTTAGAGAACGGCACTAAATAGCGGAAAATGGAAAGTGGAAATGGACTCGTCGTGAAATTTCGCACCAGAAACATGGTCTTTTCCCATTTTTGCATATCGACCGCGGCGCCACTTAGTGGCGAGTTCCGGAACTACTAGAAAATCTCGAGAACGACAATAGATGGCGAAAAACGGAGAGCGGGAATAGACACGGCGTGAGATTTCGCACCGGAAACATGGGCGTAATAAGATTTTTGAGATTCGATCGCAGCGCCACCTGGCGGCGGTTTCCGGAACTATTTTCAAAAATCTCGTAAATGGCACTAGATGGCGGAAAACGGCAAAGGGCATGTGATTCTACGTCAAAAACTGGACCAAGTCGAGTAATTTCCTGGGAATTTCATTTTTTGACGAGTTCCGCCCTTTTTTCCATACTATAGACTTCCTATTTTCGCGGATTTCGTCAATTTTTGGCTAACGACCAGAAACACATCATTCCGATAGGAATTTTGACGTAGTCTGAGTAGTTTACTAGAAACTAGTACTTGACTTGTGGCTTCTTTGGAGAATTTCATTAAAAAAAGGGACTTGCAAAAATATCACACCAGGAATTTTTATTTTCCTTCAGGAGGTATATTGCGGAACGTGGATACGTGATTCGCCTCTGGCGTGCCAGTGGCATCGATTTGGCGCCAAGCACGATTCTCTAGCTTCAGGCGTTCGCTACTTAGAGAACGGCACTAAATAGCGGAAAATGGAAAGTGGAAATGGACTCGTCGTGAAATTTCGCACCAGAAACATGGTCTTTTCCCATTTTTGCATATCGACCGCGGCGCCACTTAGTGGCGAGTTCCGGAACTACTAGAAAATCTCGAGAACGACAATAGATGGCGAAAAACGGAGAGCGGGAATAGACACGGCGTGAGATTTCGCACCGGAAACATGGGCGTAATAAGATTTTTGAGATTCGATCGCAGCGCCACCTGGCGGCGGTTTCCGGAACTATTTTCAAAAATCTCGTAAATGGCACTAGATGGCGGAAAACGGCAAAGGGCATGTGATTCTACGTCAAAAACTGGACCAAGTCGAGTAATTTCCTGGGAATTTCATTTTTTGACGAGTTCCGCCCTTTTTTCCATACTATAGACTTCCTATTTTCGCGGATTTCGTCAATTTTTGGCTAACGACCAGAAACACATCATTCCGATAGGAATTTTGACGTAGTCTGAGTAGTTTACTAGAAACTAGTACTTGACTTGTGGCTTCTTTGGAGAATTTCATTAAAAAAAGGGACTTGCAAAAATATCACACCAGGAATTTTTATTTTCCTTCAGGAGGTATATTGCGGAACGTGGATACGTGATTCGCCTCTGGCGTGCCAGTGGCATCGATTTGGCGCCAAGCACGATTCTCTAGCTTCAGGCGTTCGCTACTTAGAGAACGGCACTAAATAGCGGAAAATGGAAAGTGGAAATGGACTCGTCGTGAAATTTCGCACCAGAAACATGGTCTTTTCCCATTTTTGCATATCGACCGCGGCGCCACTTAGTGGCGAGTTCCGGAACTACTAGAAAATCTCGAGAACGACAATAGATGGCGAAAAACGGAGAGCGGGAATAGACACGGCGTGAGATTTCGCACCGGAAACATGGGCGTAATAAGATTTTTGAGATTCGATCGCAGCGCCACCTGGCGGCGGTTTCCGGAACTATTTTCAAAAATCTCGTAAATGGCACTAGATGGCGGAAAACGGCAAAGGGCATGTGATTCTACGTCAAAAACTGGACCAAGTCGAGTAATTTCCTGGGAATTTCATTTTTTGACGAGTTCCGCCCTTTTTTCCATACTATAGACTTCCTATTTTCGCGGATTTCGTCAATTTTTGGCTAACGACCAGAAACACATCATTCCGATAGGAATTTTGACGTAGTCTGAGTAGTTTACTAGAAACTAGTACTTGACTTGTGGCTTCTTTGGAGAATTTCATTAAAAAAAGGGACTTGCAAAAATATCACACCAGGAATTTTTATTTTCCTTCAGGAGGTATATTGCGGAACGTGGATACGTGATTCGCCTCTGGCGTGCCAGTGGCATCGATTTGGCGCCAAGCACGATTCTCTAGCTTCAGGCGTTCGCTACTTAGAGAACGGCACTAAATAGCGGAAAATGGAAAGTGGAAATGGACTCGTCGTGAAATTTCGCACCAGAAACATGGTCTTTTCCCATTTTTGCATATCGACCGCGGCGCCACTTAGTGGCGAGTTCCGGAACTACTAGAAAATCTCGAGAACGACAATAGATGGCGAAAAACGGAGAGCGGGAATAGACACGGCGTGAGATTTCGCACCGGAAACATGGGCGTAATAAGATTTTTGAGATTCGATCGCAGCGCCACCTGGCGGCGGTTTCCGGAACTATTTTCAAAAATCTCGTAAATGGCACTAGATGGCGGAAAACGGCAAAGGGCATGTGATTCTACGTCAAAAACTGGACCAAGTCGAGTAATTTCCTGGGAATTTCATTTTTTGACGAGTTCCGCCCTTTTTTCCATACTATAGACTTCCTATTTTCGCGGATTTCGTCAATTTTTGGCTAACGACCAGAAACACATCATTCCGATAGGAATTTTGACGTAGTCTGAGTAGTTTACTAGAAACTAGTACTTGACTTGTGGCTTCTTTGGAGAATTTCATTAAAAAAAGGGACTTGCAAAAATATCACACCAGGAATTTTTATTTTCCTTCAGGAGGTATATTGCGGAACGTGGATACGTGATTCGCCTCTGGCGTGCCAGTGGCATCGATTTGGCGCCAAGCACGATTCTCTAGCTTCAGGCGTTCGCTACTTAGAGAACGGCACTAAATAGCGGAAAATGGAAAGTGGAAATGGACTCGTCGTGAAATTTCGCACCAGAAACATGGTCTTTTCCCATTTTTGCATATCGACCGCGGCGCCACTTAGTGGCGAGTTCCGGAACTACTAGAAAATCTCGAGAACGACAATAGATGGCGAAAAACGGAGAGCGGGAATAGACACGGCGTGAGATTTCGCACCGGAAACATGGGCGTAATAAGATTTTTGAGATTCGATCGCAGCGCCACCTGGCGGCGGTTTCCGGAACTATTTTCAAAAATCTCGTAAATGGCACTAGATGGCGGAAAACGGCAAAGGGCATGTGATTCTACGTCAAAAACTGGACCAAGTCGAGTAATTTCCTGGGAATTTCATTTTTTGACGAGTTCCGCCCTTTTTTCCATACTATAGACTTCCTATTTTCGCGGATTTCGTCAATTTTTGGCTAACGACCAGAAACACATCATTCCGATAGGAATTTTGACGTAGTCTGAGTAGTTTACTAGAAACTAGTACTTGACTTGTGGCTTCTTTGGAGAATTTCATTAAAAAAAGGGACTTGCAAAAATATCACACCAGGAATTTTTATTTTCCTTCAGGAGGTATATTGCGGAACGTGGATACGTGATTCGCCTCTGGCGTGCCAGTGGCATCGATTTGGCGCCAAGCACGATTCTCTAGCTTCAGGCGTTCGCTACTTAGAGAACGGCACTAAATAGCGGAAAATGGAAAGTGGAAATGGACTCGTCGTGAAATTTCGCACCAGAAACATGGTCTTTTCCCATTTTTGCATATCGACCGCGGCGCCACTTAGTGGCGAGTTCCGGAACTACTAGAAAATCTCGAGAACGACAATAGATGGCGAAAAACGGAGAGCGGGAATAGACACGGCGTGAGATTTCGCACCGGAAACATGGGCGTAATAAGATTTTTGAGATTCGATCGCAGCGCCACCTGGCGGCGGTTTCCGGAACTATTTTCAAAAATCTCGTAAATGGCACTAGATGGCGGAAAACGGCAAAGGGCATGTGATTCTACGTCAAAAACTGGACCAAGTCGAGTAATTTCCTGGGAATTTCATTTTTTGACGAGTTCCGCCCTTTTTTCCATACTATAGACTTCCTATTTTCGCGGATTTCGTCAATTTTTGGCTAACGACCAGAAACACATCATTCCGATAGGAATTTTGACGTAGTCTGAGTAGTTTACTAGAAACTAGTACTTGACTTGTGGCTTCTTTGGAGAATTTCATTAAAAAAAGGGACTTGCAAAAATATCACACCAGGAATTTTTATTTTCCTTCAGGAGGTATATTGCGGAACGTGGATACGTGATTCGCCTCTGGCGTGCCAGTGGCATCGATTTGGCGCCAAGCACGATTCTCTAGCTTCAGGCGTTCGCTACTTAGAGAACGGCACTAAATAGCGGAAAATGGAAAGTGGAAATGGACTCGTCGTGAAATTTCGCACCAGAAACATGGTCTTTTCCCATTTTTGCATATCGACCGCGGCGCCACTTAGTGGCGAGTTCCGGAACTACTAGAAAATCTCGAGAACGACAATAGATGGCGAAAAACGGAGAGCGGGAATAGACACGGCGTGAGATTTCGCACCGGAAACATGGGCGTAATAAGATTTTTGAGATTCGATCGCAGCGCCACCTGGCGGCGGTTTCCGGAACTATTTTCAAAAATCTCGTAAATGGCACTAGATGGCGGAAAACGGCAAAGGGCATGTGATTCTACGTCAAAAACTGGACCAAGTCGAGTAATTTCCTGGGAATTTCATTTTTTGACGAGTTCCGCCCTTTTTTCCATACTATAGACTTCCTATTTTCGCGGATTTCGTCAATTTTTGGCTAACGACCAGAAACACATCATTCCGATAGGAATTTTGACGTAGTCTGAGTAGTTTACTAGAAACTAGTACTTGACTTGTGGCTTCTTTGGAGAATTTCATTAAAAAAAGGGACTTGCAAAAATATCACACCAGGAATTTTTATTTTCCTTCAGGAGGTATATTGCGGAACGTGGATACGTGATTCGCCTCTGGCGTGCCAGTGGCATCGATTTGGCGCCAAGCACGATTCTCTAGCTTCAGGCGTTCGCTACTTAGAGAACGGCACTAAATAGCGGAAAATGGAAAGTGGAAATGGACTCGTCGTGAAATTTCGCACCAGAAACATGGTCTTTTCCCATTTTTGCATATCGACCGCGGCGCCACTTAGTGGCGAGTTCCGGAACTACTAGAAAATCTCGAGAACGACAATAGATGGCGAAAAACGGAGAGCGGGAATAGACACGGCGTGAGATTTCGCACCGGAAACATGGGCGTAATAAGATTTTTCAGATTCGATCGCAGCGCCACCTGGCGGCGGTTTCCGGAACTATTTTCAAAAATCTCGTAAATGGCACTAGATGGCGGAAAACGGCAAGCGTGCAGATTCTACGTCAAAAACCAGGACATCATTCCGATAGGAATCGACGTAGTCTGGTTTTTACTAGGGACTTGTGGCTTCTTTGAGAATTTCATTAAAAAAAAGGGACGGAATTTTTATTTTCCTTCAGGAGGTATATTGCGGAACGTGGATACGTGATTCGCCTCTGGCGTGCCAGTGGCATCGATTTGGCGCCAAGCACGATTCTCTAGCTTCAGGCGTTCGCTACTTAGAGAACGGCACTAAATAGCGGAAAATGGAAAGTGGAAATGGACTCGTCGTGAAATTTCGCACCAGAAACATGGTCTTTTCCCATTTTTGCATATCGACCGCGGCGCCACTTAGTGGCGAGTTCCGGAACTACTAGAAAATCTCGAGAACGACAATAGATGGCGAAAAACGGAGAGCGGGAATAGACACGGCGTGAGATTTCGCACCGGAAACATGGGCGTAATAAGATTTTTGAGATTCGATCGCAGCGCCACCTGGCGGTTTCCGGAACTATTTTCAAAAATCTCGTAAATGGCACTAGATGGCGGAAAACGGCAAAGGGCATGTGATTCTACGTCAAAAACTGGACCAAGTCGAGTAATTTCCTGGGAATTTCATTTTTTGACGAGTTCCGCCCTTTTTTCCATACTATAGACTTCCTATTTTCGCGGATTTCGTCAATTTTTGGCTAACGACCAGAAACACATCATTCCGATAGGAATTTTGACGTAGTCTGAGTAGTTTACTAGAAACTAGTACTTGACTTGTGGCTTCTTTGGAGAATTTCATTAAAAAAAGGGACTTGCAAAAATATCACACCAGGAATTTTTATTTTCCTTCAGGAGGTATATTGCGGAACGTGGATACGTGATTCGCCTCTGGCGTGCCAGTGGCATCGATTTGGCGCCAAGCACGATTCTCTAGCTTCAGGCGTTCGCTACTTAGAGAACGGCACTAAATAGCGGAAAATGGAAAGTGGAAATGGACTCGTCGTGAAATTTCGCACCAGAAACATGGTCTTTTCCCATTTTTGCATATCGACCGCGGCGCCACTTAGTGGCGAGTTCCGGAACTACTAGAAAATCTCGAGAACGACAATAGATGGCGAAAAACGGAGAGCGGGAATAGACACGGCGTGAGATTTCGCACCGGAAACATGGGCGTAATAAGATTTTTGAGATTCGATCGCAGCGCCACCTGGCGGCGGTTTCCGGAACTATTTTCAAAAATCTCGTAAATGGCACTAGATGGCGGAAAACGGCAAAGGGCATGTGATTCTACGTCAAAAACTGGACCAAGTCGAGTAATTTCCTGGGAATTTCATTTTTTGACGAGTTCCGCCCTTTTTTCCATACTATAGACTTCCTATTTTCGCGGATTTCGTCAATTTTTGGCTAACGACCAGAAACACATCATTCCGATAGGAATTTTGACGTAGTCTGAGTAGTTTACTAGAAACTAGTACTTGACTTGTGGCTTCTTTGGAGAATTTCATTAAAAAAGGGACTTGCAAAAATATCACACCAGGAATTTTTATTTTCCTTCAGGAGGTATATTGCGGAACGTGGATACGTGATTCGCCTCTGGCGTGCCAGTGGCATCGATTTGGCGCCAAGCACGATTCTCTAGCTTCAGGCGTTCGCTACTTAGAGAACGGCACTAAATAGCGGAAAATGGAAAGTGGAAATGGACTCGTCGTGAAATTTCGCACCAGAAACATGGTCTTTTCCCATTTTTGCATATCGACCGCGGCGCCACTTAGTGGCGAGTTCCGGAACTACTAGAAAATCTCGAGAACGACAATAGATGGCGAAAAACGGAGAGCGGGAATAGACACGGCGTGAGATTTCGCACCGGAAACATGGGCGTAATAAGATTTTTGAGATTCGATCGCAGCGCCACCTGGCGGCGGTTTCCGGAACTATTTTCAAAAATCTCGTAAATGGCACTAGATGGCGGAAAACGGCAAAGGGCATGTGATTCTACGTCAAAAACTGGACCAAGTCGAGTAATTTCCTGGGAATTTCATTTTTTGACGAGTTCCGCCCTTTTTTCCATACTATAGACTTCCTATTTTCGCGGATTTCGTCAATTTTTGGCTAACGACCAGAAACACATCATTCCGATAGGAATTTTGACGTAGTCTGAGTAGTTTACTAGAAACTAGTACTTGACTTGTGGCTTCTTTGGAGAATTTCATTAAAAAAAGGGACTTGCAAAAATATCACACCAGGAATTTTTATTTTCCTTCAGGAGGTATATTGCGGAACGTGGATACGTGATTCGCCTCTGGCGTGCCAGTGGCATCGATTTGGCGCCAAGCACGATTCTCTAGCTTCAGGCGTTCGCTACTTAGAGAACGGCACTAAATAGCGGAAAATGGAAAGTGGAAATGGACTCGTCGTGAAATTTCGCACCAGAAACATGGTCTTTTCCCATTTTTGCATATCGACCGCGGCGCCACTTAGTGGCGAGTTCCGGAACTACTAGAAAATCTCGAGAACGACAATAGATGGCGAAAAACGGAGAGCGGGAATAGACACGGCGTGAGATTTCGCACCGGAAACATGGGCGTAATAAGATTTTCAGATTCGATCGCAGCGCCACCTGGCGGCGGTTTCCGGAACTATTTTCAAAAATCTCGTAAATGGCACTAGATGGCGGAAAACGGCAAGCGGCATGTGATTCTACGTCAAAAACTGGACCAAGTCGAGTAATTTCCTGGGAATTTCATTTTTTGACGAGTTCCGCCCTTTTTTCCATACTATAGACTTCCTATTTTCGCGGATTTCGTCAATTTTTGGCTAACGACCAGAAACACATCATTCCGATAGGAATTTTGACGTAGTCTGAGTAGTTTACTAGAAACTAGTACTTGACTTGTGGCTTCTTTGGAGAATTTCATTAAAAAAAAGGGACTTGCAAAAATATCACACCAGGAATTTTTATTTTCCTTCAGGAGGTATATTGCGGAACGTGGATACGTGATTCGCCTCTGGCGTGCCAGTGGCATCGATTTGGCGCCAAGCACGATTCTCTAGCTTCAGGCGTTCGCTACTTAGAGAACGGCACTAAATAGCGGAAAATGGAAAGTGGAAATGGACTCGTCGTGAAATTTCGCACCAGAAACATGGTCTTTTCCCATTTTTGCATATCGACCGCGGCGCCACTTAGTGGCGAGTTACGGAACTACTAGAAAATCTCGAGAACGACAATAGATGGCGAAAAACGGAGAGCGGTAATAGACACGGCGTGAGATTTCGCACCGGAAACATGGGCGTAATAAGATTTTTGAGATTCGATCGCAAGCACGCCACCTGGCGGCGGTTTCTCGTCGAACTATTTTTTCAAAAATCTCGTAAACGACAATGATGGCAAAAACGGAGAGCGGGAATAGACACGGCGTGAGATTTCGCACCGGAAACATGGGCGTAATAAGATGAGCGGAAAACGGCAAAGGGCATGTGATTCTACGTCAAAAACTGGACCAAGTCGAGTAATTTCCTGAAATTTCATTTTTTGACGAGTTCCGCCCTTTTCCATACTATAGACTTCCTATTTTCGCGGATTTCGTCAATTTTTGGCTAACGACCAGAAACACATCATTCCGATAGGAATTTTGACGTAGTCTGAGTAGTTTACTAGAAACTAGTACTTGACTTGTGGCTTCTTTGGAGAATTTCATTAAAAAAAGGGACTTGCAAAAATATCACACCAGGAATTTTTATTTTCCTTCAGGAGGTATATTGCGGAACGTGGATACGTGATTCGCCTCTGGCGTGCCAGTGGCATCGATTTGGCGCCAAGCACGATTCTCTAGCTTCAGGCGTTCGCTACTTAGAGAACGGCACTAAATAGCGGAAAATGGAAAGTGGAAATGGACTCGTCGTGAAATTTCGCACCAGAAACATGGTCTTTTCCCATTTTTGCATATCGACCGCGGCGCCACTTAGTGGCGAGTTCCGGAACTACTAGAAAATCTCGAGAACGACAATAGATGGCGAAAAACGAGAGCGGGAATAGACACGGCGTGAGATTTCGCACCGGAAACATGGGCGTAATAAGATTTTTGAGATTCGATCGCAGCGCCACCTGGCGGCGGTTTCCGGAACTATTTTCAAAAATCTCGTAAATGGCACTAGATGGCGGAAAACGGCAAAGGGCATGTGATTCTACGTCAAAACTGGACCAAGTCGAGTAATTTCCTGGGAATTTCATTTTTTGACGAGTTCCGCCCTTTTTTCCATACTATAGACTTCCTATTTTCGCGGATTTCGTCAATTTTTGGCTAACGACCAGAAACACATCATTCCGATAGGAATTTTGACGTAGTCTGAGTAGTTTACTAGAAACTAGTACTTGACTTGTGGCTTCTTTGGAGAATTTCATTAAAAAAAGGGACTTGCAAAAATATCACACCAGGAATTTTTATTTTCCTTCAGGAGGTATATTGCGGAACGTGGATACGTGATTCGCCTCTGGCGTGCCAGTGGCATCGATTTGGCAAGCACGATTCTCTAGCTTCAGGCGTTTGAGAACGGCACTAAATAGCGGAAAATGGAAAGTGGAAATGGACTCGTCGTGGAAATTTCGCACCAGAAACATGGTCTTTTCCCATTTTTGCATATCGACCGGCGTAGCGCCACTTAGCTACTTAGAAAATCTCGAGAACGACAATAGATGGCGAAAAACGGAGGCAGGAATAGACACGGCGTGGAAACGTGGGCGTAATAAGATTTTGAGACGATCGCAGCGCCACCTCGGCGGTTTCGGAACTATTTTCAAAAATCTCGTAAATGGCACTAGATGGCGGAAAACAGAAAGGGCATGTGATTCTTGGACCAAGTCGAGTAATTTCCTGGGAATTTCATTTTTTGACGAGTTCCGCCCTATACTATAGACTTCCTATTTTCCGGATTTCGTCAATTTTTTGGCTAACGCGCACATTCCGTAGGCGACGTAGTCTGAGTAGTTTACTAGAAACTAGTGTGAATCTTCTTTGGAGAACGACTTGCAAAAAATATCACACCAGATTTTTATTTTCCTTCAGGCGAAAATACGTGATTCGCCTCTGCGTGCCAGTGGCATCGATAAGCACGATTCTCTGGCGGCGTTCGCTAGAGAACGGCACTAAATAGCGGAAAATGGAAAGTGGAAATGGACTCGTCGTGAAATTTCGCACCAGAAACATGGTCTTTTCCCATTTTTGCATATCAGCCGCGGCGCCACTTTGGCGAGTCCGAGAACTACTCTCGAGAACGACAATAGATGGCGAAAAACGGAGCGCACGGCGGCGGCCGACGCACCAGAAACTGGCGTAATAAGATTTTTGAGATTCGATCGCAGCGCCACCTGGCGGCGGTTTCCGGAACTATTTTCAAAAATCTCGTAAATGGCACTAGATGGCGGAAAACGGCAAAGGGCATGTGATTCTGCGTCAAAAACTGGACCAAGTCGAGTAATTTCCTGGGAATTTCATTTTTTGACGAGTTCCGCCCTTTTTTCCATACTATAGAACTTCCCCTATTTTCGCGGATTTCGTCAATTTTTGGCTAACGACCAGAAACACATCATTCCGATAGGAATTTTGACGTAGTCTGAGTAGTTTACTAGAAACTGGTACTTGACTTGTGGCTTCTTTGGAGAATTTCATTAAAAAAAAGGGACTTGCAAAAATATCACACCAGGAATTTTTATTTTCCTTCAGGAGGTATATTGCGGAACGTGGATACGTGATTCGCCTCTGGCGTGCCAGTGGCATCGATTTAGCGCCAAGCACGATTCTCTAGCTTCAGGCGTTCGCTACTTAGAGAACGGCACTAAATAGCGGAAAATGGAAAGTGGAAATGGACTCGTCGTGAGAATTTCGCACCAGAAACATGGTCTTTTCCCATTTTTTTGCATATCGACCGCGGCGCCGCCCAGTGGCAGTTCCGGAACTACTAGAAAATCTCGAGAACGACAATAGATGGCGAAAAACGGAGAGCGGGAATAGACACGGCGTGAGATCTCGCACCGGAAACATGGGCGTAATAAGATTTTTCAGATTCGATCACAGCGCCACTGGCGGCGGTTTCCGGAACTATTTTCAAAAAATCTCGTAAATGGCACTAGATGGCGGAAAACGGCAAGCGGCATGTGATTCTACGTCAAAACTGGACCAAGTCGAGTAATTTCCTGGGAATTTCATTTTTTGACGAGTTCCGCCCACTTTTTCCATACTATAGACTTCCTATTTTCGCGGATTTCGTCAATTTTTGGCTAACGACCAGAAACACATCATTCCGATAGGAATTTTGACGTAGTCTGAGT